>JAPPVO010000036.1:87871351-88482365 GCA_030407325.1 Camellia japonica
AACCAGTCCATACCCAATATGCAGTCAAAATGATCAATCTCCAAGGGTAATAAATCAACATACAATGTCATGTCACCAATCACAACATCACAGGCTAGATATACATAAGCACGTATCATAGAACCTCCAGATGGTGTAGACACAGATAGTAAACAATTCATAGGCTCTACCAGTCTAGTTAATTTTTGAGAAAAAACATGTGATACAAATGAATGCGTGGAGCCAGAATCTATTAACACATAGGCATTCTGAGCACAGATAGAGATTATACCTGACACCACAGATTCGGTGTTTTGCACATCTCCAAGCACTAATGCAAACACTCTCCCTTGCCTTAGTGTTTCAGTCTCGGTATTACCCCTGATATTAGCTCTTGCATTGGTCCTCGTTGTAGGAGCAGATTTGGCTGAACTTGCGACAGGGCGGTTAGCATTCTCAAACCTTAACGGATAATCTCAAATCATGTGGCCAGTCTTGCTACACCGAAAACACACACCGGAGGCACGGTGACATATGCCTTTATGTTTCCTTTCGTAATCCGGACAGTTTGAAATAGAGCCACTACTCTGGCTAGAGCTGCTAAAGGATCTCGTATTCTACCTCTTTGGAAATGATCGGCCCTTCTTAAAATTGAATCTAGGTCGTTTACCCTTCCATTCAGTTATTGGAGTTGGAACTTGTTTCTTTGCTACCAAAATGGCTTCCGCCATCAATGCTTTATCAAGGACTTCTACATATGTTGGCAATTTCAAGACGCCAACATGGTCGAATGCTTCAAGTCCAAACCGCCTTCAAATTTTTGTGCCTTCTTGTAATCGGTGTCCACCATGTGTGGGGGAAAACAGGCTAACTCAATAAACTTGGCCTCATATTCGGCCACTGACATCCTGCCTTGTTTGAGTTCTTGAAATTCTGACACTTTTCAATCTTTGAAGCATTGAGGAAAATACTTGTTGTAGAAAATCTCATTAAACTGTGCCCACATATCATGTTCCCATTGTTAGTTCGGATCAGTAACCACCATCTTCGGGCTTCATCTTTTAACGTGTAGGTGGCCAAAGAACTTTTTGTGTTTCGGAGCAAGGAAATACTTCAAATAGTTTCTCCATTTCAAGCAACCAGGTTTTTGCTTTTAAGGGTTCAATGCCACCCAAGAAAGTTGGCGGCTTCATCTTCATAAATTTCTGAGTTAGGTTGATTACATCATTGTTATCTGGCTTATTTTGTGCTGGTGGAGGCAGAGGGGGTATAGGTTGTTGCCTCTGTTGCTGTATTAGTGCTTCTGTCAGAGCTGCAAGCATTTGTTCCATTCGGCTCATTCGAGCCTCAGATGACTCAGTTGTTCCATCACTTCTTGTATTTCCATTTGCTATAGGTAAACAGAACATCATAAACATAGGCAAATAGTCCTTGTTTTCAATATTCAGATCATTCATTTCAATTTCATGGGGTCATGGTCAAATTCAGTCTTCACATTTAAAGAACACACACACACACACTCACACATACAGATGGAATGCTCCTACTTCTTATTAGGACATCCTAAGCTCATATAGACTCGTGTGTACGGTAGAACACGTGCTTTGATACCATTCTGTCACGACCCAAACCCGCCCCTATAATTTTAGCGTCATTACCAGCTAGTAATCCTTGGATTACCAAAGGCCTCTTAACAAAATGACATATAATAAGGGGCTGCGGAAGCAATTATAAAAATATACATTGTCCATAGAGTTGTGTTAACGTATATGAAACAGAAATCCGTTTAACAAACTTATATATATGTGACATCATAAACACATTAGTCTTACGTCACCCAAGCCACATATACAGAACTTCAAAAACATGTTCAAACAAAACATAAACATCAGAAAGTACAAAAGTCCTAAAGACTCAAAAACTTGATCAGATCTCAAAAGGGAATCTCCACGAGAGGCACGATGGCTGGCTAACTCCAAAACTCGCCAGGCAGCAACTTAGGCCTAGTCACGCGCCTGCTCACCTACATACATAATATAAGCGGTACGCAAAAGCCCAGTGAATAATAACAGAGTAAAGAGTTTGATGAATAATGTCCATAACATATTTAGAAGTCAAAGTACAAATCAGAAACAGATTTATATTCATATTCATATTCTTGTTCAAGTCAATGACAAAAATCAGAATACATATTTGATCTCACATCCATTAGCGCTAATAGATCACATACGGGCATCGAAGATCATACTTGTCAGTTCCATAAAGGAACATCCGGTCGGGTACGGATAACTTGTCAGTTCCATAAACGAACCTCCAGACCGAGTACGGATAACTTGTTAGTTCCATGAAGGAACCTCCGGCTGGGTACTGATAACTTGTCAATTCCATAAAGGAACCTCCGGACCGGGTACAGATAACTTACTTGAGCCCCGAATACTCGTCAGAATTTGGACAATCAGTCATTGTATAAAACATAACATTTCATAGAATAGATCTTGTTTCATCATACAAAAAATAATTAGAGTTGAACATAGCTTTATTAAGTTATTACTCACAGTTGGCTCCAAAGAAAACAGACAGAGTAGGCAAATCAGATGGCTTGTGGCGCGTGACCTATACAGTTATAGAAGGAACACATACTGAATTACTCACTCGGAATCATTAATTTAATCATTTCTTATCTTGATGTGCTTCTACTTCTTATCCTCATTATTATGCCTTAACCTTGGCTTAGAAATGCCTAGGATGCAATGAGAATGCTAAAATGTACTTGGAAACACTTAATAAAAATTGCTGAAAACAGGGGTACCGCTCGAGCGTAACTTTTTTCGCTCGAGCGGTCATGCAAAATATGAGTGGTCGCTCGAGCGGTCTGTAAACTTCTGCAAAAATACTGGTTATGTGATTTTCACACTCGACGGACACTTGACGGTCGCTCGAGCGTGAGACTCAGGTCCTCGCTCAAGCACAACCCTTGTCAGTCAAGCAGTCTGCAAAAATGGTATACTTCTGGGAGCATGCATTTCACACTCGAACCAACATTAGGTCGCTCGATCGGAAGTGCACACACTTAGAGTGGTCGCTCGGGCGTAGGTTCCTCTGCTCGAGCATAGGAGTAGAATTCTAGAATTTTCAGATTTGCTTCCAAGCTCAAAACTCCAATTCTAAACTAAAATTCATGATCCTTTGAGCCAAAAATTGAAGGAAACTAGTGTGAACATGCAAAACAACTTGAATTCAAAATCAATTCACAAAATCAAGGCCCAAGGATAAGTCAATTATACAAAACCAAGCTTGAAGCTCAAAAAACATAACTTGAAGATAACATGCATGAATTGATATGAACTTAGACTCTTCAAAACATGATCAATTAAGGTCAAACGGTAAGAAATGTGATGAATTCTCAAAACCAAGTCAAGAAGGACACATGCATATATGACTTGAGTGAAATTCAAACTCAAAATGCTATGATATATGCATGTATGCGTGACATGGTTCAATTCTCTTCATTTCTAGCTTAATTCTTGCATTATCCATCATAATTCTCTAGAGTTCGTGTCTTACACATCATAATTGTACAATCTAAAGGTTGAATTCTTACCTAGGCTTGTCAATGATGCTCTAAATGATCAATTGTTGGGAGTTCCAAGCCAAATTCTCTAAGTTCTCTAGCAATCTTCTTAATTTGAGCTCAAACTTCTCTTCTCTCCCTCTCTCTCTCTCTCTCTCTCTCTCTCTCACGTTTGGTTTGTGTGTGAGTTCAAAAATATGTTGAGATGAAGAAAAGAATGAGTGTAAACACATATGAGAGCCTTATATAGGCTTGGCTAATGGTTTAATTAAATTTTTGATCAACTAATCAATTAGACATTAAATTATTCTAATTTAATCGTTCCGAACCGAATTTTAATTAAACCTACCATAATTCTCCAAAAATCCTAAATAACACATAAATCAAGTCAATTTCGTAATTAGATGCCGATAAGGCCTTCAATTCGTAGAACAAAACAAAAATAGAAACAGGTATTTCTAGATATGATCACATTAATGCAACATACACATGCAATTAATCCAGGATTTCACCTTAATTACTGATTAGGCTTATTTAATTATGAATTGACGTTAATCAGAGGTCGGGATTGTTACAGCCAGAGCCCATGAATGTGGTGATGACACTACATAGCATCTTTTTTTTCTTTTTCTTTTTTTTTTTTTTGATAAAAACAAAAAACAAAAACAAAATATAACCAGGTGCAATTATTAACTTTGGCAACCATATGACATTAGCAGCTGACCTACTATAACATTAATCATTTTTTATTAATTTGTAACTTAATTTGCAAGTGGTTAACCTACCCTAACATATTAGTGGGTAAGGGATAGAACATGGAAAAATTAATTATTAAAGAATCTTGGAAATTAAAAGCAAATTCTATATTTTTTTAATATTAACCATATAATATGCAATGTTACACTTAAAAGAGTTTTTTTTTTTTTTTTTCCTTACAACAATTACGACCTCTTTGCCTTCACAACCTCAACATATTTGTATTTGTACTTCTTTAAGTACAATAATCACAGAGGAATTATGGATTCATCATATACATTAAACATGCACCCCCTGTTCAAAATATATAGTTTCATGTATAAAATAAAAGGCAAGTGTAATAATTAATGATTATGTTTTCACAGGCTTCTCGTATTTAGATTACCCTTATCGGTAAAATGTTGCTGCGATGATAGAAATGTGTACTTAGTTTGACAATTCAAACGAGGTACATATTTACGTACCTCAAAATTAATACCTTGGATACAAACGCCATCCATAATAAATTCACCTCTCATCAGACACAACTTGATAGAGTAGGGTATTAGAAACAGTGGCCGACAGATCAGATGAGATAGATAGAAAAATGATGGCAAGCATGCAATAGCAGAAAATGACAGAGGGGGTAGCATGGCGAAAGGTAATGCAGGTGCATGTTCCAATGAGGTGGATCTGTAACAGGAAGTCTGCTAAAAAACGTAATGATGAGTGAAATTCAAAAGGTGGATAGGGCTATATGCACTACAGGGTTCTTAAGAGGTTTAAGTAGGTCAGAGGGTGAAAGACCCAATATAAATCTAGAAGTATTACTTGAAGGTGTGCAAGTTGGGCATGAGCCCAGTAGACTAAACATGGAGGTGGTTTCGAATTTGAGTGACTATGTGGCCCAAACCCAACTCAGGCCAACTCTGGCCTAAACAACCCAACAGAATGAAGCAGCAATAAAAAAAGACTATAACTATTGGAAAAAAGGTAATGGTCAAAGGAGGGCCATCAATTTAGTTGGAGGCCATATCAAACAAAAAAGCATGGTTGGTAGACTTGGCTTCCAATGAGGAACCATTTTTAGAGCGACATCAACGGCAGTAGCTACTTCCTTGTCAATATCCCAAAACAATGCAATAAACAAAAGCAGAAATTTACTTAAGGAAGCACAATCAATAGTGAAAGTTGGCAAACTATTGGGACTGAACTACCGAGGAAAAGAAGATGAGGTAGTAAGCAAGATAGTTGAGCTAGAAGAGAATGTTTTGACAAGAATTGCAGGCGAAGAAGGGGCAACCAGAGCTTAACTGATTGCCAATAGGGTTTTTGGTGTAAACTATGAGTCTGTTATGAAGATTTTATCATGGAATGTTAGAGGGCTGAGAAGGCTAGAAAAAATGAAGGAAAATAAAAAATTTGGTGAGGGAAAGGAATGTTGATATTCTACTACTACAAGAAACAAAAAGAAGCTCAATAGACGAATAATTTGTGAAATCCATTTGGCCTTATGAAGAGATAGAATTTATGATGATGGACTCAGAGGAAGTGTAGGTGCTCTTTTTGTATTGGAGGCCACAAATCTTTGTGCTAAAAGATTGTTACTGCAACAAAAAATTTATATTACTATCAGGTACCTCCTTTAATTCTTTTGAGTGTATTATTGTTAATATCTATGCTCCAAATGAGGTTCTGGGAAAGAAACAACTCTGGGATTCTCTGGTTAATTTATATCCCCATTATCCAAATCCATGGTGTGTGAGAGGGGATTTTAATGAAATCAGACATTTGTGTAAGAAGAAAGGGTGTTTAAGAAGAGAGAGGGAGATGAAGGATTTTAATAAGCTTGTTGAACAATTGGAGTTGACTAATGTGCCTATGTTAGGTAGAAAGTACACTTGGTGTAATGCATTGGAGGGGGATAGGTGAAGTAGGATAGATAGATTTCTGCTGGACTCACAGTGGTTGGAAAAGTTTTCTTTTAAACAATGGGGCTTACCTAGAACAATTTCATATCACTGTCTAATTTTGCTAAAGGAAAATGATAGGGATTAGGGACCTAAACCATTCAAGTTTATAAATTCCTGGACATCACATCCTAACTTCATGTCTGAAGTCACAAAGATTTGGGAAGACACACAAGTGCCAAGGTGGGCAAGGTATAGGCTTATGAGAAAATTATACAATTTAAGGAATCATCTAAGGAAGTGGAACAAGAAGGTATTTGGCAATATTGACAATAACCTAACGTCAGCAGAAGAGAAGCTATATGAGTGGGATCTGAAGGCGGAGTCTAGGCCCCTGAATGATCTGGAAATAAAAAGAAGAAAAGAGGTTAGAAGCCAAGTGTGTGTAGACATCCCATTTTGACCGGCCCTAAGACTCGGGCGCTTTCTTTTGATTACCCGATGATGACAATCAGAATGTGTTTCTCACAGAATCCTCAGTAAGAGAGATAAGATTTGAGCTTTAATCCCAACATTCACACATTTTTGGCTAAATTATTTTTTATCCAAAATTCACCAATCTCCACTACCAAATTTCCTACAAATCAATCCCCACTCATCATCCACTTTCATAATCATATCCCACCATCTCCACTCACTATCCACTTTCATAACCACACCTCACCAATTTCCACTCATCATCCACTTTCATAATTACACCCCACCATCTCCACTCACCATCTACTTTCATAATCACACCTCACCATCCCCACTCACCATCTAGTTTCATAATCACACCACACCATCCCCACTCAACATCCACTTTCATAATTACACCCCACCATTCCCATTGACCACCTACTTTCATAATCACATCCTACCATCTCCACTCACCATCTTTCATAATCATATCCCACCATCTCAACTCATCATCCATTTTTATAAATCACACACCACCATCACCATTCATCATTCACCTCCATTATACATTGTTCCCCATTAACTCCATTATCTTTCAAAAAATGCTCCACTTTATCCTCCACTTTGTCTTCCACCATTGCCCACTTGCATTGGCTATATAATGAGAGCTCTAGTCTTGAATTTGGAGAAGAATTTTGAAGAGGAGAAGAATTTTGAAGAAGAGAAGTGTAGGGAGAGAATGCTAAAATTGTGTTAGAATTTGAAAGAAAAGAAAGTCTTAAAAACAAGAGAGTTATCTTGCCAAACTAGTGAAGTTACATAGCTCTTACATCTTATCTTTCCTTGTCAAAACCACTCAAAGCCTTAATCAAAGAGAGAGTATTCTTACCAAGAAAATAGTGATCATACACTTGTTCAAAACCGTCATTTTAAGCTCAAATTCAAGCTCTTGAATTGTGGATTAAGATCATAATTCACAACCTTGAGGGTGATTAAGAGGAAGTTTGAAAATCAAGAAATTCAATCTTTCTTTGGAAGGTGAATTTTCAATTCTTTCATTTTTCTTGCATGTTTTATCTTATATTTATTTTCTTGTGTTAGTTTCATATTATGTTCTATCTTATATTTGTTTTCTTATTTTAGTTTCATATTACTTTTGTTGTAATCTTGCATATTCTATCTTATATTTGTTTTTTTATTTTAGGTTCATGTTAGTTTTGTTGTAATCTTCCATGTTCTATCTTATATTTGTTTTCTTATTTTAGTTTCATATTAATTTTGTTGTAATCTTGCATGTTCTATCTTATATTTGTTTCCTTGTTTTAGGTTCATATTACTTTTGTTGTAATTTTGCATGTTATATCTTATATTTGTTTTCTTGTTTTAGGGTCATGTTAGTTGTGTTGTAATTTTACACTTTCTATTTTATATTTGTTTTCTTGTTTTAATCTAACCGGTAGTGGTTAGTTGAGCCACCTACATATTTCTTGTTTGTTTTTTTTCTTGGTTTTGCAATAAGATAGGTTTTGCTAGGCCTAGTTGGCCGGCCAGCCTATTTGACTGGCCGGTTAGCTTCTTTTAGACAAGACGGCATTGTATTCTGATGTTAACCAACTTCTGGTGGTTTCCAAGGCACGTGAAGCTTTTTCTTTTATTTATTTTATTTTGAGTGTTTTATGAGGTTTTTTTTATTTTGTTGTAATATTCTCCTCATCCCTCTTTAGTTTGGTTTGTAATTATTTTTCAAGTGTTGTAATAATTCTCCGCCCCGCTTCTTTCTATCTCGTTCTTGTACTCGCCTTCTTTATTTGTGAATATGCATCATATTTTGTTTTTCGTTATATCCATGCTTTGCATCCATGTTTCATGCATCTTGATTCGGCTAAGTTTGCATTTGTGGATTTAATCAATTCCTATGTGATTATGTGCGCTACCTAATGTTCTTGAGATGATTTACATGTCATATCTTAGAAGCCGAATCTTTAGTTGCATTTCATGAGTGAATTACATTACGATTTTGTATATAAGATCATGTATATTTTACTAAGTTTGTTTTGTAGCTTGTTCACAAACGTCAAACATGTAAGTTTTTATGCTTTAACATCTCATTTGTGTGTGTTTTTCTTACTATGTTTAGCATTCTACCAAGAGGCTATTTGCTTATGTGATATAACTCTATGAATGCCAGTGGATGAAGGTTGTGTCGCTTAATTTGGAATGATGTTGATTTTCATGTTTGTAAACTTAATTTATTTAGGTTGTACATCTTCAAAACTCTTTCAAAACTACATGAAATCAAGTTGTTCCAAAGTGGGTGACATAGTCTATACTCGTATACTTCACATAGTAAATTTTAGGATTTATTAAATAATCAGAACATGAACACATAAAGAAAATAAAATTCATATCATGGTTAGTAAAGGCCGATCTTTTGATCGGGTGAGCAAGGGTGCTCAATTAATGACCTTACCCTCTCATACCTAAGATTCCGAACTAAGACAATTTTGGTTATGACGAACAATGGCCTTGGCACAAGTCATGAGTTTCCTAATTTTCCAAAATATTAGGTGGCGACTCTGAGATCTAATGATGTAGTCCATTGTGGCAATAATTTTGTAATAAATTGGATTTTCTATAAAGTTATCAAATCTGGACTCTCATCTATGTTTCACATTGCACTCGTGAGATTAGATCAAAGAGATCAAGGATCTGAACTGTTTAACACACACGGTACCCCCCGGGCATGTTACAGTGTGGAAGCTCAGCAGAAATAAGGAGAGGTTATGGCATCAAAAATCCAAACTAGTGTGGGCTCGAAATTGTGACAAAAATACTAGGTTCTTTCATATTATGGCAACCAAAAGGTTGAGAAAGAACTTGCTAGATTCAGTCCTAGTGGAGGGTGTGAGCTTTAAGGAACCAAATCAGGTGAAGCAAGAAGTAGTCAGGCATTTCAGAAAGCAATTTTCAAAAAATTGGAGTTCTAGGCCAAAGATTTTAGGTCCTTTTTCTACCATTTGTTCTGAGGCAACAGTGAACTTGGAAGCAGTGTTTTCTGAAGATGAGATTTGGGCAGCAATTCAAGACTGTGATGGGAATAAGGCCTCTGGACCAGATGGCTTTAACCTAGCTTACATTAAAAAATATTAGAGAATAATGAAAGGGGAGATAGTTCAATTGATACATGAATTTCACTCAAATGGCAAGCTTTTAAGAGGGGTTAACAATTCTTTCATTGTTTTATACCTAAGAAGGATAATCCTACAGGGTTGGGGGACTATAGACCAATTAACCTAGTTAGTTCTGTCTATAAGATCCTGGCCAAGGTGCTATCCAGAATACTAAAGCAGGTTCTTCTATCAGTGATCAATGAGGTGCAGTCAGCCTTTGTGAGTGGCAAGCATATCCTAGATGGGGTGCTAATAGCAAATGAAGTTGTAGATGGGTGGAAAAGATCAAACAAGAAAGGAGTTATCCTAAAATTGGATTTTGAGAAAGCCTACAACTCAATAAATTGGGAATTCTTGCTGTCAATGATGAGAAATTCTAGATTTGGTGAAAAATGGATTAGGTGGATGAAGACTTGCCTTTCTACAACAATGGTGTTTGTATTGGTTCATGGTTCACCCACTGAAGAGTTCCAACGACAAAAGGGGTTAAGGCAAAGGGATCCTCTCTCTCCAATTTTGTCCATTATTGCAGCAGAATGTCTTAATCTTTTACTGGATAGGGCTAAAGATAAGGGTCTGTCTAAAGGTGCTACAGTTGGCCCTAATGAGTTAAGAATCTTACATCTCCAATTTGCGGATGACACTATCATATTCTGTGAAGGTGATAAGGAGGAAATTCTGAACATTAAGAGAGTGTTATGGTGCTTTGAGGTGATGTCTGGGTTAAAAATTAACTATCATAAAAGTATTGTTTGTGAGGTGGGTTTCCAAGATGATCAAACTAAAGATTTTACTAAAATCTTGAACTGTCTGACCAAGAAATTGCCATTTAATTTCTTAGGACTGCCTTTAGAGGCCAATCTTAGAAGGAAAAGCACATGGTTTCCACTTGTGGATAAGGTAAAGAAGAAGCTGTCTTCTTGGAAGAGGAAGTTGTTGTCTTATGCTGGGAGACTGACTTTGATTAAATTAGCTCTCTCTAATCTGCCAATCTATTTCCTTTCTATCTTTAAAATGCCTAAGGGTGTTGTTAAGGGGCTATTGTTAAGCTTCAATCATCATTTTTGTGGGGAGGGTCTGAAAATAAAAGGAAAGTGCACTTGGTCAAATAGAGGGAGGTCACCAAAACCAAAAGTCAAGGAGGTTTGGGGGTGAGAGATTTAAATGAAATGAATGATTGCTTGTTACTAAAATGATGGTGGAGGTATGGCAATGAAGATAAAGCATTATGGAAATCTGTGGTGTGCTCAAGGTTTGGTAAGGCTAGTGGGGGTTGGATTCCATCTGTGAATCATTTAGGTGGGGTCTCCATTGAATGGCAGGATATTTTGCAGCTTACTTCAGTAAACCAGAACTTGGGTGAGTTCTATGGTGGCCATTTTAAAATAAATGTTGAAAATGAGAGGAGAATTCAATTCTGGTCTGATGCTTGGTTCAACATCAGATGTTTGAGGGAAGAATTCCCCATATTATACAGCTTAGCCATTGAAAAAAAGGAGTCTTTGCAGCAGATTAGTGCCAAGAAAAGTAACACATGGGTGTGGCGGCTTAATTTTAAAAGACAACTTTTAGCTTGGGAAGAAGAGGAGCTACTGAGATTGAATGGTATGTTGGTGGCATCTCTTACAATTAGTTATGATCTTGAAGATTCTTGCTCTTGGCTAGCTAATAGTTTAGGGCAGTTCTCTGTGTCTTCTGTGTAGAAGTGGTGGGTTGCAGCAAAAAGGCCATGTCTGAAGGTACCTAAAGGGTTGTGGGATAGTTTAGCTCCCCCAAAAGTGCAATTTTTTTGTTGGTTGGCTTGGAAAAGTAGAGTTTAAACTTCAACCTTCCTACAACGGATTAGGGTTAGATGCGAGAACCAACAATCTGTGTGTTTTTTGCAAATCTGTGGTGGAATCTCTAGATCATGTGCTATTGTTTTGTCTATTGGTCTAGAAGCTTTGGTCACAAATGGTTAATTGGTGGGATCAGTTCTGGGCAATTCCTGGATCAATAGAGGGCCTGCTTCATTGGTGGTCAGGCGGCAAGTTGAAGACTTGGGTATTCAAAATGTGGAAGATAGTTCCCTCAGTCATGCTGTGGTCTATTTGAAAACTGAGAAATGAATGTCTTTTCAATGGGGCCCAACCTAATTTTGAAGATTTATGTAAAAAAGTGAAAGTGCATATTGCATTTTGGGCCAAATGGAACATGGAAGTAGATTATTCAATTCATGATATTGTCTCCAACCTCCATCAGATCAGGCTATCTACTTGAGGTTCACTATGATTATGGATTTGGCAGTAGAGGGGTCTATTTTCTTAGATTTGACAACAAGGGCTACATTCGGTTTCAGGGGATTTATCTGTTTGGCTCCTTGGTGTTTTTGTGTTCTTTGTTTTGGCCTTTGTTTGTATTGTTGGTTCCTCACCAATGTTCGAGGCTTGTGCTAGCATAAGATAGGGTTCCCTCCTCGGCCAACATTTGATAGGGTTCTGTGATGCTCTTTGCACTTCCTTTCCTCCCCTCCCCCCTCTTTACTAACGTATTTCCATATTATTTATGTTCTCTTCCATCAATAAAGTTTTCCTTTAGCCGATCAAAAAACTATTCATTCAAACTAATGGAGTGAAAAACCCATGAACGTCCAATTTGGGTCCGAACCATACCCAAATACCAACAGAATAAAAAAATTATAAAATAAAAAAAAAAAAAACCCAAATATTACTCCAATTTAAAAATAAAAATAAAAATCTATATATAGTTCTTGGAAGTTAAGTACATATATATAATCTGGCATAACAACAACTGTGATCGTTAATTTATAATGACCAAGACCAACCATTACAACAAAACACCACCCATAACCTCAATCAAACATGAACTTGCTCAAGCTGAACATCCTTTGCTTTCAAAGGAACATACTCTCCCAAATATACCTCAAGATGATCCGACAACGTCGACTTGTCGATATTCTCATGGTGATAAGACTTGCAAACGAAGTAGATCACAGTCTGAATGACCAATCCAAACAAAAACAATTTCAACAGCAACAACAGACACAGTATCCCAAACCCGACTCTACCTGCTACGCTCACAGACTCGCCACCATGCACGACTAGTATCTCAAACAGTATCTGTATGGCCACCATAGCGAAGTTGAGCTTGAAGAAGATAACAATGGCGATCCACATCTTCCCTTTGATTAGGTTCTTGCTCTTGATCATGGCTTTGAACCCGTATGAGTCTTCTAGGACCGAGACGACGCTAGCAAGTTGCCAAACAATGGTTAAGTAGATGAACCCAATTACGTATAAGATTAAAATGATGATCAATACTGCTGCAGCGGCATCGGTCTCTCCGACTGTGAATGCCCAGAGAATGAAGAGTAGTACTGCGACCACGTTGTAGAGGAAGAAAGTGAAGAAGGTGCAGAGGAATGTGACCATGAGTCTCTTCCAGACTTTGGGGACTACACTCATCACCTGTTAATAAACAATACAAATCAATGATAAAATTTATACATTTTAATAATTAAAATGTTATATTTTTTCATGATTCTGTAATTTTTTTTTACTGTTATCACTGAATTTTAATTTCTTCAAAAATTAATTACCATGTTTGGTCCAGTTTGTTTATTCATTATTTTTATTTTTATGTTTATTTTATTGTGTTAAATTATTTGGTTTAGTTTCTACTCATGTATATTTAGGCCCCGTTTGGGAACAGACTAATTTAGTAATTTTTTGGCTATTTAGCTAAAAAGGTAGCTAAAAAAAACTTGTATGTTTGGAATGACTTTTTGGCTAATTACGAAAAGCTGTGCAAAAAGTAAAGAGAAGCCGTAATCTTTGACTTTTTGGTATGGGTTGTTGATTTTTTGGCTAATTTAATAACTTTTTAGCTAATTAGCTAATTTAGTAAGTCCCCAAACGGGGCCTTACGAGGAGATATAGTTTAAATAAATTAATTATCTGTAAACTTGTGAATTAGTACTTTTAGATCTTACTTTTTAATTGTTAATTTTTAATTTACAATAATACGTACAAAACATGTCACTTTATGAATTTTGTAAATTATATAATGTGCACTTGCAAACTAAACAAAATTTAAATGGGAGTCAAGAACAATAGAATGTGAAAGTTTATAACTTGTTACTGTTTTAAAATTGTTCTACCTTCTCCTGAATTTATTAGTGGAACGAAACAATCTATATAATAAAATAGATATGTTTTTGAAAATATCTCTTTGAGAGTATCTTTAATAATTAGTCATCGGAATTGTTATTGCCATAATTTAACAATTGGAGACAAAAAATGAGCTCGAATGGTTGGTCGATAAATGTCAAAACTTGTGTCAAATTTGACATAAATTTTGATAGTAGCCATAATTGCCAACTCATCAAGCAAAGTCTCCCTCTCTCTCTCTCCTAGCAAAACATCCCTCCCTCCTGCTTGTCATTTTGCAGAATCAAACACAAAAACTGGTGTGTTTCGGACGACCGGCCGGTCGTCTGGCCAATCATTTGAACACACCAGTTTCTGTATTTGGTTCTGCCAAAATGACAGCTGACCATTGGAGTACTATTAGTATAATTCTATCATTTTTTACTATTTATTACTATAATTTGGCATAACATTACTATTATAACATTTGTCATTGGAGATGCTCTAACTTAATTTGTTAGAATGGCTGAGATTAATTAATCTATGTAATTGACGGTTGGATTTACTTAGATCATAATAAAACATAATTTTTTAAAAATGTACCTCAAACACAATCAGTTAGAACGGCTCAATTGATCATAATATTTTTTGTCACAATTAAAATTATCTAAAATAGAGACATATATAAAATTATAAATGAATAAACATGTCTATATTAAATTTGGTGTCTTGAAATCTATTAATTAAGCCAATAAATAAATAAATAATTTAAAACTCTTTTGGTAAATACCTCTCACATGATCTTCGATAATACATGGATTCAAATACTCCTAATACAATTGTATCCGTAGGATAGGATTGGTTTCTCTCTATTTGAATTTGAGAGAACTTGAAGGATGCATGACAGATGTTATCTTGATTATCTAAACCGTTTATTATGTAGGATTTTTAATATTTAAAATTTAATTGATTTGATAATTGTAGCATTTTAACTTTATCGTATTTGTCTCTAAAAAAATAGACAATAAATATATTTTTTAAAATAGACCATTCATTTTTTTAGAGACAAACACGATTAAATGAAAAAGTTATGATTATTATATCGATTTAATTTTTTTCATGAATAATATATAAGAAGAATATTACAAAATGAACAGTTCAAATTATCGAAATAAAACTCATGACAAACTTTACAGATTTCTTATATTCCCCTAAATTAATATTTTAATTTGAAAGAAACTCAATCTTAATAGGGAATTCACAAAGGCCATTAACCATAATTCACAATTTCCAATTTTACTCTCTTCTTGTCCTTCCTATTTTATTAATTTTAATAAATTAGAGTATTTAATATAATAAATGATAAACACATAGCGTGCTTGGCCAGAGGTTCTAAACAAATGGGAATTCAAATATTAATAAATAAATGAAAAACAGAATTTATAATTAAATTTGCAATAACATATTAAAATCGGGATTCTAAATAGGATGGTTAAAAAGGACTTGTAAATCGGATCGTAAAATCGGATTGATAATCGTAAAATTTTAATTTTAATGTAAAATAAAATGATAAATTATTTATAATGATAATGTATATATGTTAAATAATTATAAAATCACTAAAGAAAAATAATTAATTTGATGTAATGCATCTTTTATGTTTAGAGATGTTTGTAAAATGAATTTGTAATCAAAATTCTTATATAGATATACATATATAAGAAATGAATAATAAGAATTTATTTTTATTTTGTAAGATTAGAATTGTAGTAGAATTGAGATTGTAATGCAATACTATATGATTTTATGATTAGGATGTAATCACTTTAATACAATCCGAATTGTTTAACGTAACTAGAATTTTAAGATCCGGGCATCTTGATAGCCATGGTAAGTATATTGAGCTTAGATATTACAAAAATGCTTTAAATACTCTAAAATTTTTATCAAAAATTTTATTAAATATTTAATATAAATGTGTGACTCATATAGAATGTGTGGCTCTCACATCTATGTGAAACATTTGATAAAATTTTTAAGACCTCTAACAATACTTTAGATATTATAAACAACATCAAATTCCCAACCAACAAGCAATTGAACAATAAATCATTTATTTTTATGTATTAAAAATTCTCTAAAACATATAAATACCTTCCTGAAAGTCACCGGTCGAGCGGTGTAGATGGAGGCGATGGTGTAGACGACAGCAGCAGTAGAGAGGAGGGAGAAGATGAGGAAGCAAGTTAAATACGCTAATTTGAAGAGCAACAAGATGACCCTCTCGGAGGAGACGAGGTCGGAGAGCTTGTCGTGTTTCTGCGTGCCGGCCGGAGTTCCACGTAACTGATATTCATGGTGGTGGATCTTCGAGAAGAGGAGTGCAGAGACTTCCATGTGGGCTAGGAAGATGAAGGAGAGTGGGAGGATTAAAGCTAGGCTGATTTGGCTGAAGATCTTCCTCCATCTTATGATGATCTTGTATGACTCTACGTAGATGCCGAAAAGGCCTAGAAATTGCATTTCTTCTTGTTCTCTATCCATGATGGTTTGGTTTGGTTTGTTTTTGCTTCAATGGAGAGGAGAGGAGAGGAGAGGAGAGCAGAAGAAGGAGGAGATGAAATTGGAGAGAGGGGTTGTGAGGAGGGAGATTATAGGAGATGGGGTTTGGAGTTTGGACTTTTTATTTGTGAAACTACCGCTTGTTTTCCACTAAAACGACCTAGTCAAGGTCTCCTCTTTTTGTTTGTTTCTTGTTTATTTTCTTTGTTTTAATAAATTTTATTGGATTAGAATGAAAAATAGATAGAAAAAAAAAGTTATCACTCTCCACTCTATTTCACACTTTTTTTTTTTTTATGATCATTTTGTATCATCTCATTATTGATTCTTTATTTGGAGATAATCACTCAGAAGAAAAAAAAATAAAGATAAATAATATATTGCCAAGTACTTGGTGATATAAAAAAAATAGAGAATAAAATGTGATACATAAGGTACATAAGTGATGAAGTATTTAAGTGTAATAATAATGAAAAAATTTGATAAAATATAAAATATACACTTCAATTATGCAGTATAAATTGTGCGAAAATAGTACTACCTATGCCATGTAGAATACTACCGATGATATAGTGTAGTGTTATTTTATACTACATATATGACCATATTTAATCAAATTTGTCCAAAATTAGCACATAATAAATACTTGAAGAAGCAGAAAAATAAAACACAATTGGGATATTAACTAGTAACTACACAGTATAGTGAAATTTGTCACATTAGTTAATACGTAGTAGTACGATGATAATGTTTATCAGATTTGCCTCATAATAAATTTATGATTAAAAAAATGTTAAATTTTTTTTGGCCTTCCAACTTGTTATTATGTGCCTCATTTTCTGTCATTTTTTTATACGAAAAATTTGATTAAATATGATTTTTTTTTTTTAAATAAATAAAATTGGTGCATTTCACTGTTAGCTAAATATTATCTAATGTATTAATTTGTGAAAAAATATGAGTGGAATATGAA
Organism: Camellia japonica; assembly: GCA_030407325.1. Taxonomy (NCBI): domain Eukaryota; kingdom Viridiplantae; phylum Streptophyta; class Magnoliopsida; order Ericales; family Theaceae; genus Camellia; species Camellia japonica. Next base: position 87,888,859 of record JAPPVO010000036.1, read on the forward strand.
ATCATAAAAAAAAAAAAAAAAAAAGATAAAAAGACAAAATAGAGAGGAATAAATAAAAGGATATTTCATTAAAAAAATATTTTTCATAATAATGTACATTTATTACCTTTTATACAATCTAAAATAGTAAAGTTAATTTAGCAGCAATGCTACATCTCTAATGATGTGACAAAAAATTTAATTTTATATCAATAGATATATAACAAATTCAAAATTGACACAAATTATACCTAATCATTGTAAGCTAAATTATACATCTCAAACATTTTCTTTAGTATTACATCAATTTTATATTTTTATTTTTTTGGCATAATGATTATGCTTTCCATTTATTTGATTTCTGAGCAAAATCTCTTTTCACTCCATTTATGATAAAAGGGCGTGATAAAAAAGGAAGGGGCATAATCGTAGTTTATCCTGAATACTGAGGTGATTTTGTTAGGAAGGAGTCCAAAAAGGACGGCGACGACTGGTTGGTTGGTTTGCCTTTCGTATCAAACAATTAAATAGGTATCACATAGTATTATTTTCGCATTTTTCAAAATTTTTAATATGAATTATTATTATCTCTTAATTATTTAAAAATATATTACTTATAATTAAATAAAATATCACGTAAAATATATCAAATAATACTATATCGGCTTGTTTAATTACAAATATTATAGCATAAGACTGTAATTATTAATTCATGAACTCACAATCTCATATTTGATTTGATTGTAAATATTATTAATCAGATAATATGTACGGTGAATATTTAATATAACAAAATTGATGAAATTTTAATATTGAAATAGATTAAGAATCATAATTTCAAATAAAAATAAATAATCAATTTTATACTAATTCATAAAATTATTAATTTTATTAATCAAACCAGGCCTATATCTAATAGTTACCCGTTCCATACGCAAGGAAAGTTTACCAGGATCGATCTTCAGTCCCCTTTCCAACCCCAGTTGGTGAGTCAACATAGTACTATGCCCCACAGACCATGGCTTAAATGACCAATAATTTTCTGGTCTTTGTAAAATATCATATTTATCAGTCTTAAATTATTAAATTTTAAACTCTCAATTTTAAGGTGAAATTGACCTATTATTGAATTAATTTGAACTCATTTTAATAATTTGAATCATTCATTTTATACAATTAATTAAGAAATTATATGTGCAAAAAATCAAAACAATCCAATATAGATTGTCATATTATTAGATTATTTTATCTATATGCCCTACATATTTTAAAAACATACCGTCAATAATATCTGTGATTTGATCATATAATTATTTATGTCTTATTAATATAATTTTTTACACGTATGTCTTAGTTTGTTAAATGAGTTGGACGATTCAAATTATTGATATAAGTACAAATTAGTCTCAAGTAAAAGACAAAAAAATTAAAGAATATAAGACACTTTTTACTAAATTTGATACACTTTTTAATATTTTTACATGTTTTTAAGATACTTTTTACACACTTTCTAATATAGTGATGTTTTGAGAAGTTGGTAAAAAACTGATTTTTTTTAACTTTTTAGTAGCTTTTTTTATTAAAAAAACTAATTTTTTTGTGACTTTTTTGTGTAAAAAAATTAAAAATTAAAAAAATTAACATTTTACCAAGTTTCCATTCACTCTCTAAATATTGTCTAGAGAAACTTACTAACATTTACCTTTATGTAATTCAGAAAAACAATTATTAATTCGCTATTGATTAAGCACAGATAACTGTTTTTGAAGAGAACTATATAAATTTTGCTAATTTACAATAATGTGAAAATCATGTTGTGTATAATATGTGGGGTTCACACGTAATTTTATTTTATCTTTTTAGATGGGGACTAATTCTCTTATCTTAGCAAACAAATGTGGCTATAATCTACCATTGATAGACAATTTACTGTACATGATGCAAGGACACACTAATTAAATGAAAATTCTGTGGCATACATTCTAAAGGGATATGCACCATATGTCCCTAATTACAATCATTGATATTTTTTATTAAGATTTATTATGGTGTTAGTTAGGATTTAATTATACATATTATGATATTAGTCGTGACTCATATGTTGGAAAAATCTTTTGTGTACAATAAATAAATTGAATCAAATCAAACAAATAAAATAAATTACTTACCGAATTTATTTTATCGAACCGAATAAATATTTAAAAGATCAAGTCGAGTGGGTGACACTCTATCCTTAAGACAGATTCGCCCTGCTATGGTGCTTACGGACAAGTGGCGTCTATCTCCTAGGATACAATGATATTCACAAATTGTAGTAGCACTCCAAACAACTCGTACGACGAACAAAACATTGTGTTCTATACTCTCTTTAATTTTCCTAAAAATAATATGAAGAGAATTTATGCAAAAGAACAAAACCAATCAGCAAAATGATGATTTTCGAATCTAAAAAAATCTGCTGGAATGTCTAGGAATTTATAGGACTAAATAGGTTTATTATTCAAACTGAACAGGTGGAATTTGAATCCAATAGGTGCAAAACAGTTTAAACAGATAACTGCTGGGCAGTTTATATCTGCTGGAAACACTGCTGGCAGATTTGAATCTGTCTAGCAGTTTTAAATCTGTTCGGGTTCCAACAGATCTAAAAACTGTTTGGACTATTTAACCGGTTTGGAAAAATTGGACTGGAAGAGGAAACATTGGACAGGAAATTAAATTCAAGTTTGAATTAATTTCGCTAAGAATTTTTGGAAAAAATTCAAATAAATTTCCTCCAAAAATTAATATTAGAACCGATCCGACCCACACTCGCACCCGGCACAGCTTGGATGACGGACGGACTACGGCGGTGCGCGCGCACGTGTGGTGGTTTGGGCTAAGGTTCATTTCAAGAAAACCCACATTTAATTCTTTAAATGTTCATTCCATGAAACCCGAAAATAACGTCAAGTTCTCATTCACTCATAAATGGTTTTGACGAACCGTCTTTATCGTGTGACTTGCCACGCGGCAAGGAATACGTCATCTCTTCAGACTTAACTCAAAAGACGTGTGAACCCCACTTAATTTTGGGCTGAAAGTTAGCCAAAAATAAGCCTATAAAAAACCAATTATCCAACAATCCCCCACATGAATAAAATTTGACGAAGAGAAAATGCAACAACATAATCTAATTATAGAGAGTACAAAAATTGGAAATATTCTGCAAAGGATAGGTAGCTTTTGGCTTTGAACCTTCCCTTGTAAGACACTATCAGATTTACTAGCTATCCAGTGAACATGATGTCTTGAACTATTCAGCCGTTTGTGTAAACCAAGACAATAGAACTCACACAGTATATCCTCAAACACAGTTTAGTTCTCACTATTGTGTTTATTTTGGCCCTGAACAACCTGGTCTTTCATGAGTGCTCTAAAGACTTGTAGCCCTTCACAAATCTCATAGAACCGGCACAGTTCACACTCATATAAATGATTCTTATGAAGAGTATCCTGCCCTAGTCCACTAGGTATGCCTAGATATAAGAATCATTAAAAGTATTACTTAACCTAAAATGTTGCAGACATCACTATTTCATCATAGAAATGGGTAGGAGTTGGACTCCCCAGTGATCCTTCTAAGTCATACACAACTTGGTTTTCCCTTTAAACCTAGATCTTGGGATCTCCAGTCAACTAGGTTGGGTTACCGTTGTGGTAACTCTTATTTAATAGGCTTAAGTCTCATTCCCCTCGATAAATTCTCAACTAACTCTCTTGCTAACCCTTTGGTTATTGGATCCGCTATGTTGTCTTTAGACTTCACATATTCAATGGAAATAATTCCATTAGAGAGTAGTTGTCTTACGCTGTTATGTTGATGACGAATGTATCGTGACTTACTGTTATATATATGACTCTGTGCTCTACCTATTGCTGATTAACTATCGCAATGTATGCATATAGCAGGCACTGGTTTTGGCCACATCGGAATATCTTCAACGAAGTGGCGAAGCCATTCTGTCTCTTCCCCCGCTTTATCTAAAGCTATGAATTCTGATTCCATAATAAACCTAGCAATGCAAGTCTGTTTGGAAGATTTCTAAGATACAGTCGCACTACTAATAGTAAAGACATACCCACTGGTGGATTTCGAGTCTCTAGTATCTGATATCCAGTTTGCATCACAGTATCCTTCAAGTACTGCTAGATATCTAGTATAATTAAGCCCAATGTTATGAGTAAATCAGAGATATCTTAGAACCCTTACAATTGCTTTCCAGTGTTCTACTCCTAGATTACTCGTATATTTACTTAATTTACTTACTGCATAAGCTATATCTGGGCGAGTGCAGTTCATCAAGTACATTAAGCTTCCAATAATTTGGGCATACTCTAATTGAGAAATACTTTCTTGTACATTCTTAGAAAGAAACAAATTAACATCCACGGGTGTTCTAGCAAGATGATCATCATCTTTGCTAAATTTGTCAAGTATTTTCTTAATGTAATGAGATTGTGACAAAGCATAACCTTCTGATGTTTTGGTAATTTTCATAATTACATCAGTAATGCCCATGTCCTTTATGTCAAAATGTTTATTCAACATTTTCTTGGTAGTTTTAATCATGTCATTATTACTACCTATGATGAGCATATCATCCACATAAAGACATACTATAACATAACCGTTGCTAGTGTTTTTAATATAAACACTATAACATAACCGTTGCTAGTGTTAAATCATTGCCTCGTCAAATTTCTCATACCATTACTTTGGCGCTTGTTTTAAACCATATATGATTTAACCAATTTAGACACTTTCTTTTCTTTTCTTTTCCTGGAACAGAAAATCCTTCAGGTTGTTCCATGTAAATTTCTTCATCTAACTCACAATTTAAGAAAACAATTTTCACATCCATTTGATGAATTTCTAGATTGTACAAAGATGCAATAACAATTAGCATTCTAATGGATGTTATTCTAATAACTGGTGAGTATGTGTCAAAGTAATCAAGACCTTCTTTTTGTCTATACCCTTTGACCATAAGTCTTGCCTTATATTTGTCAATTGATCTATCCGCTTTCATTTTTTTTTTTTGAAAATCCACTTGTACCCAAAAGGTTTACAACCTGGTGATAAGTCCACTAATTCCCAAGTGTGATTTTGCAAGATGGATTCAACTTCACTATTAACAGCTTCTTTTCATAAAGGAGCCTTAGAACTGGACATAACTTCTCTGAAAGTTAAAGCCTCATTTTCTAACAAAAAAGTTAGAAAATCCGGACCAAAAGATTTTGAGGTTCTAGCACATTTACTACTGTAGACACCCCATTTTTTATCGCTCTTAAGACTTGTGCACCACAGGTAGGGGTGTGCGCAGTGCGGTTCGGGCGGTTTGAGAGTAAATTTACAAACCGAATGGCGGGTTGGCGGATTAGCAGATTAATAAATTGCGGTTTGGGCGGTTTTTGGCGAATTGGCGGATTGAAGAATATTCTAACTAATTATCATATATTTGCATAATATATTACACTAATTTGTATAATATTTTTTAGATATATAATACAATGTAATTTTACATAATATGTTTCATATATATAACCACTAATTTATAATAAATTTCATATCTTAAATCTCTCTCACACTCATTTTTACATTGATATTTCATTGGAGGTTAAAAAATATATATGTATTAACTATAGCGGAGCGGAGCGGTTCGGTTGGCGAATTATAAATTTTAAAGTTTAAATCGCGGTTAGAGCGGTGTGGATGGATGCGGATCAGCGCGGTTTTAGCGGATTGAGCGGTATTTTGCACAGCTCTAACCACAGGTTGATCACTCGGTGATGAAAGCTATGTTGTGCAAAGGTTCAATTTCTTTGGCAAGGAGAGCGTCAAATCCGAACCTCACAACCCATTTTTGGACCAAAACTATTTTGACCAAAATGATTTTTAGACCTTAAAACCTTCTCTTTCAAAATATTTTTGAAAAAGTTTCTACGATGTTTCGAGGCTCGCATTTCGTTAAATGTTGCGCTTTTCGATAAACCGAGCAAGGACAAAGTGGAAATGCATAAAAGAGAGGTGAAATTTTTGAAAAATCTTTCAAACACCTTATTTAGAGGTTTGGAGTTGAAGAAAATTGGAGGAGAGGGAAAAAATCTAGTTGGGGAAAAAGTTGGGCATGAACCGTTAAAAGAGAGAATCGAGCAGCCCTCGCTAAATCAGGCTTATCCTTTTGTACACTTGGATTTCAGCTATGAGGCCACCACCGTTGGAAATTGGACTTTTGGGGCTTCATTTCTCACTCAAGAATCTCCTAAAGCCGAGTCCGGATGAAGGAGATATGGCTGGTTGAAGTTAGGCATCACTCTAGTTAGGATCGAAACTGAGCAATCTTCACTAAAATGAGCATATATTTTTTCACACTTGGAATTTTGATATGAGGTTTCCACCACTGGAAAGAAGACTTCCGAGGCTCCAATTTAGACTCAAGAATGACCTACAAAGGAGTCTAGATGAAGGAGATATGCCTGTTTGAACTCGGGGCCAAAAACTAATTTTTGCTTGTCAGCCACCAGTGAAGCTTGTCGGCCATGTGTCAGCCAGAGGTGCATTTTGTCGGCCACCAGTGATGGCCGGTCAGCCATAGGTGTCAACAAAGCTCAAATTTTGCAGATATTTTCCTCCAATTGTTTGCACAATGTTCCAGTTGTCTATTTTGAGATATTTTTTACCAAGGCTCATATATTTCTATATACAGGTGACCTATCTCTCATATTACAAGGTTAGAAAATTTTGGGAGCCTCTCTCTCTACAAATCCTCTTTCTCTACAATTCTTTCTCTCTCTAGACTTCTCTCTCTCTTGAGCTTTTGTGCTTAGTAGTTCATCTTTAACCTATTAACCCTTAACCAAAGTGGTTCATCTTTGGGCTAAGGTTGCTTAAAGCTCTCTTAGAACTCCTTAAGTGGGTTTTGGCTTGAATTGTGGCCTAGAATCACTCTTCCCTTCAAGAGTGCATATACTCTTTGAGAATACACTGTTTTGCCTCTGTTTGCTCGCTGTTGCAGCAAAAAATGAAGTTCAGGGTAGGGGTAGCCGACCGGCCACCAGCAGTGGCCGACGAGCCACCAATGGTAGCCGACCGGCCATCAATGAAGAAAGTTGCTCAGTGTGTTCCTGAGAGGAGTAGAGGCATTCTGGGAGTTAGCAACACTGTTGGTGTTAAAATGTGCAAACAGAGGCGTTCAATGGCAAGGCGGTGACTTTTCAGGTGGAGAAACCGACCATGCATCCCTCGCTTCCCAAGGCCATTTAATTGCTTTGATTAGTTAATTAGTGGTAGCTAATTAATTAGTTTAATTACTTTGTACTTAATTAGCTTAGTATTTAGTTAATTACTTCGATTTGTAATATTTAATTAGCTTAGGATAAGTTGGTTTAATTCGTTTCAATTGTTGTAATAATTAGTTAGCATAATTAGCGTAGCTAGTTAGGTTATTCATTCGGACCCTCCTTCGCAAGGGCGTAATGTTGTAATAAGTGTGCGTCCATGTGTGTATGTCTTCCAATCTCACGTCTTTCTCCCTTTTATTTAATCGCTTTCAATGGTTAGATTAGGGATATTTTCGATTAGCATACCTTATGCTTGCATGTTTGCATCCATTCATTTTTCTTGCATACACCGAGACTCGGCGCATCATTCAAACTGCATTGCAATTTCAACATCTTATTTGAATACGTGCTTTAATCGCATGTTGTTCAAATCGATTCATATGCCATATTAATAGCCAAGCCTATTAATTGCGTGTTATATGTGTTGCATTAGGCATCTCACATAGTTAGGATCATGCATATTTCTAACTAGTTTCTGTTTTGGCTCGAAGTACTCCGTGAGTTTTTATGTTTTAGCATACTTGCATAAGTGTGATTGCCATGTTGCCATAATTCGCGTGCTTACCATGAGGCTATGTGCTTAAATGCTAACTGCATGAATGCTTGTGGATGAAGGCTTGTTGTTTGAATTGAAACGATTCAACAAATGTATGTTTTAAGCCCACTTTGTTGTGGCAAAATCATATTTTAAGCCCACTAAGTTTGGTGGCAAATCCGCATTTTCAAGCCTACTTGAGGGTGGCAAATTCAAACCATTTTCGAAAACAAACATGAGTTGAATTGTTCCAAGTCTTGCGACTAGTCTATACTTGCTTGTGTGCGTCACATAGTAATGTTAGTTAATAACTGGAATAAGAGCACATAATATTTATAAAAAGCATATCATGATTAGTAGAGGTCGACTTTGATCGGGCGAGCGAGGGTGCTCATTCCTGGACCTTCTCCTCTCATACCTAAGTTCCTGAGCCAAGGCAACTTTGGTGATGACGGACATGTGGCAAGTCAGGGTTTCCGAAATTTTTCGAAAAAAAAAATATTTAGGTAGCGACTCTGTATCTGGCAAGGCAGTCCAACTTTGGCATTATTTGATTAAAAATCGATTTTTCAAAAAGGTTTGTCGGATTTGGACTCTTTGGTGATTATCAGTTTCACATTGCACTTGTAAGACTAGATTCAGAATCGCGAGAGTTCGAACTGTGAGGCCTTTTTTCCAAATCCTTTTTGAAAGGCGAGCCCACAACTACGCCTAGGTTCCTCTTCTTCATCTTGATTTATCTCTTACTCTTGATCTTGTTCTTGATCATTACTAGTAATAGCATCAAAAGATCTTTTCTTATTACTAGTCTCTTGTCCAATCTTATTCGGAAACACATGTTCAAAGAAAGATGCATTCCGATATTCAATAATAGTATTTGCATGCATTTCGAAATATTCAGATTTATGAATCAAAAACCAATATGCACTATTATTCTTGGTATAACCAATGAAAATACAATCAACAGTTTTAGGACCTATCTTAGTCTTTTTAGGACTAGGAATAGCCACTTTAGCCAAACACCCCCACACTTTTAAGTATTTGTAGGATGGTACTCTTCCATGTCACAATTCATAAGGTGTTTGATTCACTTTCTTTCAGGGTACTTTATTTAAAATATAATTTGCAGAAAGTATCGCTTTCCCCCACAAGTTTTGAGGTAATCCAAAACTTATTAACATGGCATTCAACATTTCTTTTAAAGTCATATTTTTCCTTTCAACAATTCCATTTGCTGAGGTGAGTAAGGAGCGGTGGTTTCATGAATTATTCCATGTTCTTTACAAAATTCACCAAAAGGTGATTCATATTCATCACTTTTATCACTTCTAAGTTTCTTAATTTTCTTACCAAGTTGATTTTCAACTTCATTCTTATATTGAATGAAAGTTTCTAAAGTTTCATCATTGATTTGAATTAAATAAACATAACTATATCTAGTATAGTCATCTATAAAAGTGATAAAATATTTTTTCCCACCTCTAGTTTGAATTGATTTAAAATTACAAATGTCACTATGAATTAATTCAAGTGATTCCGTACTTTTTTCAATTAAATAAAAAGGAGTTTTTGATAATTTTGCCTCAACACAAATTTCACATTTATGATTTGAATTAATGCCAAATTTAGGTAAACATTCCATATTAATTAATCTATGCAAAGATCTATAATTAACATGTCCAAGTCTACCATGCCATAAATTTGAAGACTTAAGCAAATAAGAAGATGATGTATTTTTATTAATATCAGAAGGTATAACAGTCATTACATTCATTTTGAAAAGACCATCAGACATGTAACATTTTCCTACATACATCCCGTTTTTGGTAAGTACAAACTTGTCACTTTAAAAAACTAGCCTAAACCCATTTTTACTCAACAAAGATCTGGAAATAAGATTCTTGCGAATATCCGGTACATGCAGCACATTATTGAGAGTGAGTTCCTTTCCAGATGTCATCTTCAGAATAATCTTTCCTTATCCTTCAACTTTGGAAGTTGAGGAGTTGCCCATAAAAAGTTGTTCACCGTTATTCACTGTAAAATAAGATGTGAACATCTTTTTGTCGGTACAGATGTGGCGAGTAGCATCACTGTCCACCCACCATTCTTTAAGATTTCCGACAAGATTTGCCTCAAAAACAACTGCAGAAAGATTTATGGCATCTACATCATTAGAAATTTTTTCCATTTCGGTCATATTGGCTTTAGCAACCTTCTTACTTGATCTTCCTTTGCCTTTGCAAAACCAGTTCCTAAGAACTTCTAACTTCTCTTGCTTTTTACCATGATTCACTAGCACAATACCAACATAAAGAAGGGTTGGCGTAATGGCAATCACCATACCAGTACTGGTTTGAACATTAATTTGACCAGTTTTCTATAGTCATGAATTCTAAACTATAAAACAAACTTATAATTAGAATTTTATATGACACAGAAAATTAAACCAAAATCATAGAATTGAATTTTATAAAACAAAATAAACAAGAATTGTAACTTTTATTTTCAATTAATTTGGAAATAAAATAAAATTTTATTTAACCAAATTAATTCCCCACAGAAAATTAAATTTCTGTAACACTTCAATAATTACAATACTGAAACGGAATTTTAATTAATGAACACTCAAAAATAATTTCTGAAAACCAAAATTAATTTTTGACAAAATTCCACAAATAAATATTCTGAATTGTTAATGACACCAGTATATTACTACTAGTTGTCAAAGAAAATAGACAATATATTACTACTATCTGTCAAACAGTATATTATTACTATTTTTTTTTCTAACCATAATATTATTTTGTAAAATCACAAAAAATAATTTCTGTGAAAAGAAGAGAGAGGAAAGAAAACAAATGAAAAATTTTGTATAAACAGAATAATTCGAATATGTCTTAAGATTGTTAAAACAATCTTCTATGTACAACAAATAAATTGAAACAAATCAAACAAATAAAATAAATTACTTACCAAATTTATTTTATCGAACCGAATAAATATTTAAAAGATCAAGTTGAGTGTGTGACATTCTGTCCTTAAGACAGATTCATCCCGCTACGGTGCTTACGGACAAGTGGCATTTATCTCCCAAGATACAATGATCTTCACAAATTGTAGTAGCACTCCAAACAACTTCTACGGTGAACAAAACCTTGTATTCTATATTCTCTTTAATTTTTCTAAAAATAATATGAAGAGAATTTATGCAAAGGAACAAAACCGGACAGCAAAATGATGATTTTTGGATCTGAAAAAATCTGTTGGAACGTCTAGGAATTTATAGGACTGAACAGGGTTTAATTATTCAAACTGAATAGGTGGAATTTGAATCCAACAGGTGCAGAACAGTTTAAATAGATAACTGCTGGGCAGTTTATATCTATTGGAAAAACTGCTGACAGATTTGAACCTGTCTGTCAGTTTTAAATCTGTTCGGGTTCTAACAGATCTGAAAACTGTTTGGACTATTTAACCTGTTTGGAAAAATTGGACTGGAAAAGGAAACATTGGACAGGAAATTAAATTCAAGTTTGAATTAATTTCGTTAAAATTTTTGGAAAAAATTCAAATAAATTTCCTCCAAAAATTAATATTAGAACTGACCCGACCCACAACCGGGCACGGTTCAGCTCAGCCAGATGGACTGCGATGGTGGTGCGTGCGTGTGGTGGTATGGGCTAAGGTTCACTTTGTCCATAACTCCTTCATTCTACAAACTTGGGGTGCCCCTTGGGGCCCAATCCAAGTTAGTACACCAAGAGCTTATATACTCACAAAAGCTTTCTTAAAGTTTCAATGTAGGACAACCCATTTTAAAGAAATCCACATTTAATTCTTTAAATGTCCATTCCACGAAACCCAAAAACGACGTCAAATTCCCATTCACTCATAAATGGTTTTGACAAACCGTCTTCACCGTGTAACTTGTGACGCGGTAAGAAACATGTCACCTCTTCGGACCTACTTCAAAAAACGTGTGGACCCCACTCAATTTTGAGCTGAAAGTTGGCCCAAAATAAGCCTATAAAAAACCAATTATCCAACATCATATTGGTTATAATAATATTTTAGTTATATCTTATTTGTTATTTGATTATAACTCTTTTATTTTTTTTAGTTATAACTCTCATAAAGTGAGAGTTATAACTAAACAGATTGAGTTATGACATTTATAATTGTCAAACTTATAAATACTTAACTTAATATGGTATACACCCTTATAACATTGCCCTTTATAATGTCCAAATGTCATGGTTTTAGTAAAATTTAATGGACTTATTGATCCAATTCAATAATCTTATCTGTTTAATTTCTAAGTCACCTTTATATTAATTTAAAAATTGTATTAAATTGATTTTCATCGTATTTGTTTTCAAATAAATTAAACCACAAGTATGATTCAATGAACATAATGTTTTTAAATATATATATATATAAATTATGATTATTAAATCAAATGAATTTTCTTTTTTATAAATGAGATACATACAAAAGTTTAAGAGATAAACAAACTGGTCATGTCTTATTTTTTTATCTAACTAGAGAGAAGCTGTCACTTTTAGTTGACAATAACATCGCAATGTTAACCCAAACTTATGAACTCCGCGCCCTGAAATTTACACCCATAAAAAAATATATATAATTGATTCCTTCTTTTATCAATATATCGGTTTCTTCTAAGTTGGCTTATAAGTTTGTTTTACTATAAAAAATAAAAAATAAAATAGGTAATTCGGCATGTTTACATTTCGTTAAAAAAAAAAAAAATTATAATCACTTAAAAAATCATTAGACAAGTAAAAAAAAATTAAAATATGTCAAATAAATTAATTTATTTAAGCAACAATTTATTTGTTAAATTATTTTTAAGCAATAGATTCACTTAAAAACTGAGTGCCGAAGGATCAATTAGTGATGTTGACGGCATAATCAACCATAAAAGCATTGATAATATCTATAAGAAAAATCAAAATTTGAAGAAAGAAAGAGAGACTAGTGAAGGTTGGTATTATATGTCATTTTCTTGAGCAAACGGATCCTCCAAGAAATGCAGCTTTGGCAAATTAAAATAAGAATATGCTTTCAATGAGAATATTATCAAAATTCAACAAAGAAAACAGCAGCATTGACAAAAATATAATAATTATTTCAACAGTGCTAGAGACACCATCACACGTACCAAGGAAAATGACATGATAATATATTTTTTTTAGTAATTTTATTAATATAAAATATGGAATATAAAACTGCTCACAAAGTATGCTGTCGTGTTTTTCCTTTTCATTTGTTTTTTATTTTTGTTTTCACTTGCCTTGCCTGTTGAAGGAAGACGCGTTAGTTTAAATTATAAAACTGTTATAATTTTATTTAAATTTTACTTTAGTTTTTATAGTTTAAATTTGAATAATTTAGTTTCTATAGTTTAGTTTCGATTTAATCATTGAAGGTTAAAATTAACAAATTTTAAAGTCTAGTTTCAATTTGGTAATTACATCTAAATTAGAGGCTAAAATTAATAATTTCGGAATACTTATTAATTTTTTAAGGTGTATACATAAATAAAATTAACAAAAAAAATTAAATTGAAACTAAATTTAAAGTATAGAGACCAAATTGTTCAATTTGAAGCTATGAAGACTAAAGTGAAATTTGGGTCAGACTATTGGGGTGAAAAGTGTAATTAATCCATATTTTTATTTTATGGTAAATTACACTGACACCCCCTGAGATTTATATTTATTACAGTTCCTCCCTCACCTTTTAGAAATTACATATCCCTTCCCGAGGTTTAAAGTTTCATTACAGATTTCCCCCTTTAGCAATTTAATTTTTTTAAATACCAATTTTGCCCTCACTGGGTAAATTACATTGACACCCTCACATTTTAGAAATTACAATACTCTCCTTAAAGTTTAAAGTAGCATTACCAATTGCTCCATCGGTTAGTATTAGTTGGAAAAAAAGTTATTTGAAAAAAAAAATTTAATTGAAAAAAAAATTAATTGAAAAAAAATTTTGTTAGTAAAATTTTTAAATTTCTGTTTAAAAACTACTGTAAACTCATTTTTTGAATTTACGTTTTTTCCTCAAATTTACAAACTGAGACAACCATTTATAAACCAAAAAAATTATCAAACAAGTTTGTATGATAGTTTTTTAAATTTCTGTAAATATAAATTGAAAACTGAAAACAAAATTGTTACCAAACAAGCATCAGATGGTAAAAATGTCGTAAAATTAAAAAATAATTAAATAAGTTACCAATGTAAGAAATGATTTATCAAAAGATTCTTAGGTTATGTATGATTTGATTTTTAGAAATTTTTTTTAAAAATTAAAAATTAATTTGGTTAAGAAATGAAAAATAAAAAATAATTATCATTTTTATATAATTTTTATCTTTCGGGTGGCTAGAAATAATTTTTTACAAATTAAATTGAAACAGCCATACCTATGTATATAACCTGCTCAAAAGTTAAAATGATAATTATTTTTTACCCTTAAATGATAATTATTTTTTATTTCTTATTTCTTAACCAAATTAATTTTTAATTCTTAAAAAAAAATTCTAAAAATCAAACCATACATAACCTAAAAATCTTTTGATAAGTCATTTCTTACGTTGGTAACTTATTTAATTATTTGTTAATTTTATGACATTTTTACCATCTGAGACCTGTTTAGTAACTATTTCGTTTTCAGTTTTCAATTTATATTTACAAAAATTTTAAAAACTGTCATAAAACTTGTTTGATAATTTTTTTTGTTTATAAATTATTGTCTTAGTTTGTAAATTTGAGGAAAAAACGTAAATTCAAAAAATGAGTTTACGTTGGTTTTTAAATAGAAATTTAGAAATTTTACTAACAATTTTTTTTTTCAATTAATTATATTTTTTTTTCAACTAATACTAACCGAGGGGGCAATTGGTAATGCTACTTTAAACCTTAGGGAGGGGATTGTAATTTCTAAAATGTGAGGGGTGTCAATGTAATTTACCCAGTGAGGGCAAAATTGGTATTTAAAAAAATTAAATTGCTAAGGGGGAATCTGTAATGAAACTTTAAACCTCAGGGAGGGATATGTAATTTTCAAAAGATGAGGGGGAGAACTATAATAAATATAAACCTTAAGGGTGTCAGTGTAATTTACCCTTTATTTTATTTTGAAAGTTTGTATCAAATTATTTAATTCAACTTCTACTTATAATTTAATAGATAAAAAAAAGATGTCAATCCAATTTCTATTAGAACGATATCAATTAAATTGACATAAAAAAAAAAATAGGGATAAAAATGTCATAATTAGAATTATAATAAAAATTAATACAAGAAATAAATTTCAGAAACAACGAATGTAATTTGTCTAGATGAAACCTTATTACGAAAATCATTTATGAAGCTGCAAAGGTGAAGAAGTTATATTATGGTTCAGAGTACCGTATCCACCCATGGGGTTTATCATATGTTCGTTTTAATAATGTGAATTATTTATTTATAAAATCTTTTGTGTATATTATCTATAAACAAATAAAATAAATCGATTCGATAATTTTAACTCTTTTAATTTATTGCGTTTGTCACCAAACAAATAAATAGTCCATTTTAAAAATATTCTTATCATTTATTTTTTTAGAAACAAATGTAATAAATTGAACATGTTACGATTATCATATTAATTTAATTTTGTGTGTGAATGATATAACACAAAATGTCTTATTAAATAAACAATTTATATCATCAAAAGAGGATCCGTAACGGACTTAAATAATACCTTACAATCCAAATCTTGAACTGAGCAGAAGGTCATGCCTTATATTACAGGGAAAGTAACTTCTCAGTTGTATTACTAGAAATTTATTACAAATCCATTTTAATTTATTAATTTTACCACTTATTTATAATTTTCTTTTAAAGCATACACTGAATTGAATTTTTCCCTGTATTAAATCACACTTTTTCCCTGTATTATATCACACTTGACTAGACTTTAGCTCCTCTTTTCCTCAAATCTATATCTATCTATATATTATATAAACAAAAAGAAATTTTTAGTGAGAAACCTCCTAAAAGTTCAAAACTCTCATTTTACAATTATTGATTTTTTAATTTAAAAAATAGATTAAAAAGAATTATTGGATAATTTATTTATGGGGCATTTACACGTAAATCCTAATTTATGAACTTATATTTCATTAAATCCTAATTAAGATTTTTTGGACATTCAAGTCCCATTAAATTTTTAATAGTCGAAATTACTCTTCAAACAATGATTGTTCATCATTTACAATTGTCTATAAAGGAACATGATAATTTGACATTTATTCTGATTTTCAAAACTTTAAAGTATCAACTTTCAAATTAAAAAAAAAAAAAAAAAACTAAAAAGAAAAATTATGTGAAAAAAAAAACTAATCGTATATTTTTTTTTGAAAAAATTGAATTTTTGTGCAAAATTGAATTTTTGTGTTTATAAAAGAGCATGATGATGGAATATTGATGTACAAAACTGAAAAAAAAAATTTAAAAAAAAACAGCTAATGTTCTCAATTTTATTAGATAGTTCAATCAAACCAATAAGTAGAAAGGCAAAAACTTTTAATCTCATACTCTATTTTTTTCATTAGTTAGTGAAACAATTATCTGCAACTTTACTATGCAAAATTGATATTAATATTCTTAGTTTTAAAAATTGGAAAAAAACTGATAATATTCTTAGTTTTACTAGATAGAACTTATTGGTTCAAAAAATCTTAAATAAGACATGAGCTACCATAACATTTGTAAATATGACTTTTAGGTAATTAACTCATTGTTTATTTAATTATTTTAGAAATAATAATTATCCTTTAATTTATGGATTTCAAATGGAAATATAACAAAAATATTTCTTAATCTCTACATCCTAATCTCTCATACCGATTTCCAAACGAAAATATTAAAACCTGCCTTCCTTCTCTCTCCCAAAAAATCAAATAATATTTTTCATGGGAGTTGTGGATATCTATCTATATCTTATTATATCTTATATATCATATTATAACATAACCCAAAAAAAATTAAATATACAAACAAATAAAATTAATTTAATTTCTATTTATTTAGTTAAAATATTTCTTTTGCCTCTCAATACCCAATTTTAAATTTAATTTTTTTTTAAAGTCTATCTAAACAACTATAATTTGAAAATATCTCCCACCATCCTACTTTAAATCAATAAAATTCATATATCTAACTCACATCATAACATAGCTAAATAATAACAAAAAAGAAATAGAAACCATAGATAAATTAAATTTAAAAAAAAAGAAGAAAAACAACTCCATCTTATATAAATTGAAAAAAATAAAATAAATAGCAACCACACAAAATAAAGACGATAAAAACTTAGATATGAATCTTAAAAAGATATGATAATATTTAAATTTGAATTATGATTTAGTAATATAACTATCAATTTATTTTTATTTTTTTATTTTTTTTATGTATATCTATCAAAATTTTAAATCACTTAATGAGACAAATTAATTAATTTTTAAGTTTCATTTAAAGAATAATCTAATTAGTTATCCCAACTCCTAAACTTCAGCGACACTAGCGGAAGAGCTCACGAATTGGGCTAAGTGAGGTCTAAGTTGTTGGAGGTAACATCCTACTACTCTATAAATTTATTTGTTTTTAATTTTATTTTTTTCCTATGTGATTCTCTTTCTCTGCTATTAGTTTTGGTTTTAGTAAGATTTATGTGTTTGTTTACAGATTTGCATGGTGGAGAAGAATTATTGGTAATGATAGTTGCAATCGAAATATCTATGCCCATTCTGTGCTACAGATTTTGATCGAGTTTTGTTTCTTTAATGAAGACCATAAAATTGAAGTAAAAAAAATAGGTATTGAAATTTTTATTTTTTATTGTTGTTTTATTTTATTGAAAATGTGAAAATTTATTATAAATTCAAGATTTTTACTATAATATTAGATTGTTGTATAACTAGGTAAATTTAAAACTTTTAAATATCATTATGTTCTTTATTTTTATCATTTTTTTATCCCATTGTACCATTAGTACTATTTGTTAGTTTGTTAATTATAATTAAATTAATTGAAAATGAAAGCTTGGTATAACTTTTCATATATACTATAGTTAATTTGCTACTACTATAGTTGTATATAATAACATAATATATAGGAATAATATTTAAATATAATTTTTATTTTTTTTATGTGACTAAAATAGTTCATCTTAAATAGTATATAGAATAGTTACATGGCTTCTTTTATCCCAAAAAGCCCAATTTATTTTTCATTTTTAACTTTTTAATTTTTAAAATTGAAATATCAGTTGTTTATGTTCACAAAACAAAATTAAAAAACATATATCCAAAAGCTACAATTTTTTTTTTCTTTTTTAATAGGTAGGATATTTACAAATGGAAAATGTTTAATACCTCAAAAAACTTTCCATAATTTGATTTATAATGATGTGGTTATAAATATCAATTTTTATACAAATATGAGAAGAGAATTAATTAAATTATATATTTCAACCAACCACATACTCAAACTTTTGATATTTCAAGATGCTATTTCAATATAATTTGAATTAAGAGAACCTCCAACACTTATATTATAAGAAAAATTACCTCTCAGTTGTATTACTAGAAATTTATTACAAATCCATTTTATTTTATTAATATTTATAAATTTTACCACTTATTTATAATTTTCTTTTAAAGCATACACTGAATTGAATTTTCTCGTATATTGTATCACACTTAACTAGACTTTAGCTCCTGTTTTCCTCAAATTTGATATACTCAAAATGGCTCTGGGTACAGTAGAGTGGGCTCAGAGAGAAAATCTTGCAAAGTATTGGGCTGGAAGGGCAGTGGAGAAGTCTTTCCTGGGCTGGACTGAGAGGGGTTGAGGCCCAACTTACATTGGGCCGTTATGCATAGGTTTTTTTTTTTCTTTTTTTCTTTTTTTTGCCTTGTGCAACAATTCATGTGAATTTCACACATGATTCTATGATTTTGCCATCATCGCGTTTGGATATATAATAGGGGAAATTACTCATAAATGTTATTCAGAAAAATTATTTATAAAAAAAAATGATAAATATTAATAATAAATATTATAAACTTTTTTGCTAATGTGTAATACATTTGAAAAACTTTCATGAACAATAATTTCCCCTATATAATATATATTTGAAATATGTCTGTTTAAGGTTAAAATATGTAGAAGAATACAGCTTCCTAATAGGCTTATATATATATATATACACTAGGGGGGCTACACGTAATGCGTGTATAATTCAAAAAAAAATATGATCTTGGTTTCAAGTTTTTATAGTATTTGTTGTTCAGGTGATGATAGGCATTTGTTTTGCCAAACTCATGATTTTGGTTTTAAGTTTTCAGCCCCGCTGTAGACCCCCAGTGGGGGTCGCACCCCAGTGAGGTGGCGAGCCCCACTGGCCGAAACTTTAAAAAAAAAAAAAAAAAAAAAATCAGTTTTTTTTTAACTAATCCCAACGCGCCACCTCACTAGGGGTCGACTCCCAATGGGGGTCCGAAGCATTAATCCACTCATCCTTTTCTTTTTTACATAAACATCAACTATAAGGGTATTTTGAGAAAATAAAAGAATATGAGACACAAATGTGTCAACATCAACAGCCTTCACTTTATATATTAGAATAGATATATATACATAATTATTCCTTAGTATTTTTACAAATATATTTTATATTCATTTGTTTGATATTGATAAATTATGTGACTCTAATTATCATAACAATAAAATTAAAATAAAATAAAAAATTTTAATTTTTTTTATTTTTTTTTATTGATGTCAACGGCCCTTCTTAAATATCAAATTTTGTGTCACCAGTGTATTAGTACAGTGGCAACTCCTTCTACATATTATACTAGCGTATGGCCGTGTTTGAAGGCACAGTGTAAATAATGTTAACATTAGAATACAATTGTAATCCTAACACTATTTAAATTTATTTTTTAATTTGATAAATTCACAAATTTATTATAAAATTTTGTAATTCTCACAAAACTCCTCACGAAAATTTGTTTTACTTCTGTAATATATAGCTAGATAAATAGATCTACCTAGTCACGAAAACTCCCATCATGTGTTTGGGCTAGAAGAAGCCTAACACACTCAGAATTTCGAAAGCCCAAAACAATACTGAAGAAGCAAAAGATAGAACTCAACTTGGCTATTTCCAGTACCATCGTTTCTTCTCTCTCTATAGCCTTGCTTCGTTGGATTAGACCTCTCTCTTTCTCTCTCTCTCTCTCTCTGTGTCTCTCTCTGTGATCGGAATCGAGACTAAAATCGTCGTCGATCTAGCTATCTCCAACAACGACACCCCTGTGAGTTTTAAAAATTTAGAAATGAAAAAATTTTACTTTCACGCTGAAAACATAAATCTACAAAGCTGCAATAAATAATAATTTCAGAGAAAATGATAAATGTAAACGGCAGTTAATTTTTCTGATCTAAAATAATAAAAAAAGTAAGGTATGATTATCAGAATATAAACTCCTTTATTGTGACAACCCTCACCACTGATTACTGCTAATCTATGATTAAGCATGTTAATTGACTGATTGACTGAAATCCTGAACTGATTGATTGAGTATATTAGTTTAATGCATTTCTATCTGTTTGTCATCAAATTATCTGTTCATGTATTATGTTTAAACTGCAAATTGAAGGCCTTATCGGCGGCTGAATCTGAAGTTGATTAATGTTTTATGCTACTTGGAATTTATGTGATTTTATGATGAATTTAATTGAAATGTGATTTGGTATGATTAAATTGGATTAAACACAGCTAAATTACATTAGTTTGAAGTATTTACATGTTTGCCACTTAGTGGACAAATCTAGGATCTTTGAGTTGACTCTTATGTTAGCATTATAACATTTCTTCAGCCACTTCTAGAGAGCAAACCAACTAGAGAGAGAGAGAAATAGGAGTTAGTTTGATTTCATCTTGTTTTGGCTTGGAATTTGGAAGGAATTGTGGAAGATTTGCAACATTAGACTCCCATACTTTGAATTCAAGGCATAAGGTAGGAGAATCATCTTCTTGATTGTTAAATTAAGTCACATGTTGCATGGTTCATGGAAGTTTAGAGTTTTAAGGTCTTGAATTGGTTCTAGCATGTTGAATTGAAGCTTAATCATGCATGCATGTACACATTTGTGAGTTTTGAGATTGTTTTCATAGAAATTGTTACATGCATGCTCATATCTTGATTATAGTTCATGAATTCATCATGTTTTTGAAAGAATTGACTCTTTTGGTCATGTATTTGAAGCTTTGAATTTGGTTGAACACATGCATGTTTCATACACTTTGTGTTCTTGAAGTTTATTTGAAATGGTGTTTAATTGAACTACCTTTGGGCTTTGATTTCTCAAATTAATCTTTGAAACATGTAATATTATGGGTTTTGAAGTGTTTTCCAGAAAATTAGCCCAAGAGGATCGAATTTGATGCCTTAAAATTGGTTTTGAGCTTGAGGTTCAAATCTGGAAATTCCAGATTTTGGACTCACGCTTGAGCGGGGAACTCCACGCTCGAGCGTACACACTGAATTCATGCAGTCCGCTCGAGCGGGTAAAATGACGCTCGAGCGGTAAATGCGTGTATCTAGTACTTTCATGTGTTTTACAGTATGCTCGAGCGAAAGAATGCACGCTCGAGTGAGGACATGTGTCTCACGCTCGAGCGGGGGTCGAGCACTCGTCGAGCGTGAATTTCATGCATCCAGTACTTTTGCCATGTTTTACAGTCCGCTCGAGCGAAGAAAGTGACGCTCGAGCGGAGACACTTTGTCTGCATGTCCGCTCGAGCGTAGGAAGCCACGCTCGAGCGTGACCCCTGTTTTCTGAAAATTTTGTAAAGTGTTTAAAAGTGCATCCTTGCATCCTTTTTCCATCCTAAGCATTACTAGGGCATGTTTAAGGCATCTTAAGGAGGATATTGATGTAGAACCACACCGAGGCAAATTAGGGATTAAGTTATTATTTTCCCAACTGTGTAGCTTAGTGTGTGTTCGTTCTGTAACTGTGTAGGGTTGGCATCCGAGGATGCTCTACTTGCTTATAGCCCAGTGCTTTGTAAGTAACAATGTTGTAGAGATATGTTCA
Organism: Camellia japonica; assembly: GCA_030407325.1. Taxonomy (NCBI): domain Eukaryota; kingdom Viridiplantae; phylum Streptophyta; class Magnoliopsida; order Ericales; family Theaceae; genus Camellia; species Camellia japonica. The sequence continues at coordinate 87,910,945 of JAPPVO010000036.1, forward strand.
ATCATGAATATTTCTGAATGAACAACTTGTAGACACCCCATTTTTGACCGACCTTAAGACTCAGACGTCACCGATTGAGCGCTCGGTGGTGTTGCATATTGTGCTCGTTCAGAAGTCTCAGAGTCGCAGCCGTGCGCCCTGCCTCCGGACTTCCGAACTCTCTTTTGTACCTTGCCTCGGTTTGCGAACCAGACTCGGTTTTCTCTGTTTTCTTTCCTGAGGGGAGGGAGAGGTCTAGTAGACCATCTCTCAGTGGCCGTGGGCTACATTTTGTGGCCGTAGGCCATTTTGCCCATTTCGGAGCCCGGTTCCCGGTTTTCGGAGCCGTCAGGCTGTGTGCCTCGGTTCGGGACCACCCAACCATCTCCGATTCCTCCGGTTTTTGGCATGCATCTCATTTACTCCCTTTCGAGGGACACTGGGGTCTTAGATACCCACTTCGTGGCCAAACACCACTTTCGGTGCTTAACGGCCGGTTTTCGGGGCCCCGAATTGCGTGTTTTGGTCCCCGAGCATTCGTTTTGCATCGGTTTTCGTTCATTTTTGGCAGGTACCTCTGTTTTATCATAAGGAAGATCACTGGAGGGTGGGAGGCTAGTAATTGTCTCAGCAACCAGTTATGCTCTTCCGGCGCCTCCCGGCGCCCGTTTTTCTTACTTCCGGGCTAATGTTGAACACCCTAGGGCCATTTTCTTCAAGCCAAAACCACATATTTGTGATGTACACACATGGGAGGACCCTAAAAAATATGGCCGGCCAATAACTCTCTTTGACCCTTTTGAACCCCTCTTTGAATTGGCCTTCTCTCTCCTGTTTTAGAGTTGTCAAATTTGAACCACAGGGTCTTGTTCAGCACACCTGGGAGGACACCAATTCTTGGTGGCCGGCCACTAAATCACCATGACCTTTTTGACCCTTGGCCGGCCGGCCATAGGGGGTGGCCGGCCGGCCACCTGCAGAAAAAGCACAAAGCGGCCATGCTCCCCTCAGTGCATACTTTACAGCTGTGCAGCTGTTTCCCCCAGAAAATATCTGTATCCGGGGGATATTTTAGAAGGGAAAGCTTGGGTGCATTTCCTCCACCTTTACACCCCTCCTTTTGTCCATATAAGGCAGCCAAGAACTGGTCCCAAGGGTTAGAAATTTTGTCCTCAAGCATACATACACACCTCCCTCTCCATCTCTCTAAAAACTCTCAAGTTTGCTTCCATTTCTTGATCATCATCAAGCACCACTATCACCACTTCATTTCTAGCAGCAAGGAGAGGTTCTTGAGAGGCTTAGAAGCAACTTTCCTCAAGCCAAGAGGTAGCAAAGGTGAGGTCTTCAAGGGTAAGTCTCAATCCCTCTCTTTTGTAGCATTTTCTTGCTTCATTTCTTAAGCTTACTTGCTCACTGTTTTGGACTCCGACCTTAACTGAAACTAGGTCCATTTTGAGCTATTCTTAATCTTTGTTGAAGGGCTCAACCCTGTTTGAGCCCTCCATCTTGCACTTGTTTCAATATCCTCTTATATGCTATTATTTTGCATTGAATATTTGGCCTATGTGTGATCTGAATTGGAGCATCTCATGAACTGATATTGTACTTATTTTGAGTCCCTCTTCAACATTGAAGAAGGGCTCAACCTTGTTTTCATGCTCCATATGCCACTTGCTTTGAATCCATGTTTTACCCTTGTTTTTGCATGCTTTTTCTAGCCTAGGAGTGATCTGTTTTCGAGCATAAGGTAAACTTTGAGAGGGCCTATTTTGAGCCCCTATTCAACATTGAAGAAGGGACCAACCCTGTTTGGCCTCTCTATCATGCACTTGCTTCATAATCTCTCATATTTACCGTAAAATTGCATGATTTGTTTGACCTACATGTAAACTGTTTTGGAGTATGTCATGAACTGTGAGTAAGCTTATTTTGTGTCCCTCTACAACATTGTAGAAGGTATCAACCTTGTTGGGGGTCTCCATGTTGTGCTTGTCTTTATATCCCTCTTTGGCCCCCATTTTTGCATGCTTGTTTAAGCTTATCTAGCTTATGTTTTCGGCCATCATCAGAACTGGAAAGAGTCATATTTTGATCTTATTGACATATTTAATTAAGGATCTTTTCTGGTTTGATGAATTTTTGGGGTACTTCATGTTATAGCCTTATGTATCCTAGTTCTTGCATGACATTTTTAACATGTTTGCATACTGATTTGGGGGATGTCATCTACTGTAAATGTTCATATTTTTAGTCCCTCATCAGTGTTGTATAAGGGTACTTTTCCATTTGGGCATTGCATGTATCACTTGCTTCAATACCCCTCTCTTGGCCCGTATTTTTGCATGCTATTGTTGCCCTATCTATGCTTGCTATTTAGCCCTTTTTGTGACTGAAAAATGTTTGTCTTGGGGCTGCCTTGCTACTGTTTTGCATGTCATGTACCAATCATGCATGTTTAGTATAGCTGTAGGCCATTTCGGGTGCTTAATATTGCATTTCGGGATCACTCCATGTTTCGGGTGCACTTTGTCCATGTTTCGGGGTTGTTTTCCCCCACATTTCAGTGCTAGAATTCCATTTGCATGTTTGCATATCATTCCCATGCCATCACATTGCATATGCCATCGCCTCGGTTTGCGTGCCCGTGTGCACGCATTTCGAGGCATTTCATTTTCATCCAACGGCTTCTTATGTGAGTGTGGCTGAGGCTCACTCATGTTAGTGTAAGTCCATTTTGCATTCTGTATGTCATTTCGGTCTCATCGCATTGCGTATGCCATCGCTTCGGTTTGCGTGCCCGTGTGCACGCATTTCGAGGCATTTCATTTTCATCCAACGGCTTCTTATATGAGTGTGGCTGACGCTCACTCATGTTAGTGTAAGTCCATTTTGCATTCTGTATGTCATTTCGGTCTCATCGCATTGCGTATGTCATCGCCTCGGTTTGCGCGCCCATGTGTACGCATTTCGAGGCGCTTCATTTTCATCCGACGGCCTCTTATGTGAGTGTGGCTGAGGCTCACTCATGTTAGTGTAAGTCCATTTTGCATTTTGCATATCATTTTAGCTTCATTGCATTCCGTATGCCATTACCTCGATTTGCGTGCCCGTGGGCACGCATTTCGAGACATCTCATTTTAGTCTCATTGCATATCATTTCCATGCCATTTCATGCCTTACGGCCATCGCCTCAGTTTGCGCGCCCATGTGCACGCATTTCGAGGCGCTTCATTTTCATCCGTCAACCTCTTATGTGAGTGTGGCTGAGGTCTACTCGTGTTAGTGTAAGTCCAATTTGCATTGCGTATGACATTTTATGCCTTAGGATCATTTTCTCGGTTTGCGTGCCCGTGTGCACGCATTTCGAGGCATCTCATTTTCATAGCATAGTGTATGTTAAGGTTGTATATTAGCTACATTTCATGCATATCATGCATATTGCATCGTGTTCGGGATAGGAGTTAGCCCGGGCACGGGAAACGAGGCACGTTTCGTACTCTGAGTGATGGAACGAGTCTCAATTCCCAAGTCACCGACACTCCGGATTATCCATGATGGAGTTAGGTTTTGTTGTAGCATTCATCTGCATTCATCCCATATTGAGTTGTGCAATCCGACTCCTCGGCCATCATGCATCGATATGCATGATTGGTGGCACGAGGATCGAGGCATGCATATATTTGTGAAATACATTGCTATGCCCCTTTCCTGCTCTCTGTTGCAACAAAATGAGGAATCAGCAACTTTTCGGAGTCTGGCGCGCATTTCGAGAAACATTGCAAACAGAGGCTAAATTGGGCATCCCAGTGGATTTCTGCGCAAAGGCAATCCAGCATACATTATTCATCAGAAGCGAGGCAGCCCCTGGCTTGCATGCCAGTTTAAAACTTTCTTAGTTAATTTGTCAATTAATTAGGAATCTATATTATTCTTTCATTTCGGACTGTATTATCCTTCTATTTCGGACTGTATTATTTATTCGGACCCTCTGCGCGAGGGCATAATTGTAATAAGTGTGGGTGAGTGTGATGTATGTCTTCCAACCCCACGTCTTTCTTCCCTTTTATTTACCCGCTTACGATGGTTAGATATAGGGCATATTTCAATTAGCATACAGTATGACAGCATGTTTGCATCATTCATCTGTTTTGCACGCACCGGGCTCGGCGTATCATACAAACTGCATTTGTATTTCAATTCCAAGTTGAGTACTTGATAGCTGTTGCATTCCATATGCCATGTTTAGAATAGCCGAGCCTGCTATAGTTGCATTATTGCATGCGTTGCATTAGGCATTCCTGTATATTTAGGATCATGCATGATTTCTAATCAATTTCTGTTTTTGGCTCGGAGTACTCGGTGAGTTTTATGCTTTAGCATCCTTGCATGCGTGTGAGTGTTGCCATGATAGCATGCTTACCATGAGACTATTTGCTTATGTGATATAACTATCTTGAATGCCTGTGGGTGGAGGTTGTGTTACTTGAATTGGGACAATTCATTGATTGTTTGTTTTAAGCCCACTAGATAGTGGCAAAAATCATGTTTTCTAAGCCCACCTGAGGGTGGCAAATCCACATCTTAGCCTACCTGCGGGTAGCACCATCAAACCATTTTCAAACAAACAAATATGAAATGTTTTGTTCCAATTCAGGCGATTCAGTCTATACTTGTATGCTGTGCGCATCACATAGTAATCTAGGCTAATAACCGGAATAAGAACACACAATGTTTTCCAAAAATAGATATCATGGTTAGTAGAGGCCGGTCTTTGACCGGGCGAGCGGGGGTGCTCACGAAGCGACCTTCCCCAATCGTACCCAAGTTCCCGAGCCGAGGCAACTTTGGTGATGACGGACACGTGGCCTTTGGCACCGAGTCAGGGTTTCCTAAATTTCCCATTTTAAAAATATTTAGGTGGCGACTCTGTATCTGGCGAAGCAGTCCATGTTTGGCACTTCTTTCAAAAAATCTGTTTTCAAAAACGATTTGCCGGATTTGGACTCTTTGGTTCAAGATTAAGAACCGTGACACAAATCGAGTCCGAGCTGTAGCGAGGTCCCCCGCGGGCTTGTTACACAACTGTACTGCTTTCTGAAATGATATTTCTTACTGAATGAATGTTTGTTCTATTTGTGAACTGTATTCGTGGCATCCATAGCAATTTGCTGTTACTGTACTGTACTGCTACTGTCACAGAGATCTCTGTCGGTTCCCATGTTTGGAACCACTACTGTTTACTGATATGATGGCCATCAACTAACTGCTCGGTCTGTTAAGACATACTGTACTGTTTTGCTATTGGATGTACCACATATGACTATTATAGTTTCTGAATGACTGTTATGGTATAAAATATGAGCCACAAACTGAATGACTGATATACTGATAAATGACTGTTTTCAATACTGAAAGGACATTCATTCTTAACCTCTTTACGCATGTGTTATTCACTAGGCTTTAGCCCACTGCTCATATATGTATGTAGGTGTGCAGGCACCGGACCGTTGCTAGGAGCGTCAGGCTAAGCTCCTGTTTTGTCAAGCCAATCTTTGTGCTTCACTGCGAGGTTCCAGATCTGTTCAAGCTAAGGCTGCCTAGGGGTGTTTTAGATTTTCCCCTTTGTATTTGTTTTTGTAATACTGTATAGACTGTACCTATACTGTACTGTCATGGGAGGGATTCGGTCTCTAACCGAATATCTGTATATGATGTATGTACATGCTGTTTTGTTTCGAATGTGAATATGTTATAAAAAGTCTTTTTGTATACAGACTGTCACAGTTCATTGGACATCTTTTAATTACTGTTTTGGCTTCCACCAGCCCCTGTACTCTGTATTACTGTTTTACTGTTAAGCAGGCCTTCGGTAATCTCGAATTACTGGCCAGTTACGGTGCTAAACCCATAGGGGCGGGTTTGGGTCGTGACAGAGTGGTATTAGAGCGATGTTAAACCACGAGTTATACCACACACATGTGTCCAAATGAGCTATAGGATGTCCTAGGAAGTAATTAGGACATTGCATGAGCATGAAAAGTGTGTGTGGCCATGACATGATTATATGTGCTAATGTGTTAATATGGTTAAAGTGTGCAACTGCCTATCTTTATTATTACTGTGTTGCATATAGTGAAATGGATAATGCAAGGACTACCGATGAAACTGAATCATCTGATGCCAGAATGGCGAGATTAGAAAGAACAGTTGAAATGTTGACTGAGGCCCTAAGACAACAACAACAACAGAACCAACAGCCCACACCTCCTCCGGTACAGCCGGAACAGAATGTGAATGATGACATAATTGCCTTAACACAGAAGTTTAGTAAGATGAAACCGCCATCATTTTAGGGAGGCCTTGAACCATTGAAGGCCGAAGCGTGGGTGCTAGAAACTGAAAAATTATTTGAAGTGTTTCCGTGTTCTGAAGCACACAAAGTGCTACTGGCTACCTTCACCTTACAAGAAGAGGCCAGAAGGTGGTGGATGCTGGTCCGCGACACCAATACTACTATGAATTGGCCTCAGTTTAAGGGAGCCTTCTTTGAGAAATACTTCACACAGTGTGTCAGAGACCGCAAGGTAACTGAGTTTGAACAACTGAAACAAGGTACCATGTCGGTAGCAGAGTATGAATCTAAATTCACTAAACTTGCCAGATACGCACCATACATGGTTGATACTGATTATAAAAAGGCCAGGAAGTTAAAGGCGGCTTTAATGTTGAAATACTTGACAGAATTAATGTGTTGAAGTTACTGAAATATGTGGATGTTCTTGACTGAGCAATAATGGCCGAGTCAAATATCGAAGCACTAAAACAAACCGAAACACCAGCCACTGAATAGCGTGGTAAGAGACGAGGCTTCAAGTTTAAGAAAGGCCGGAACAGTTCGTTGAACAAGAAGCAGAACACAGGGTCAACAAACAGTTCTAGTCAGGGAAGCCGTTCCATACCACCTTGTTCCGAATGTGGTAAGAATCATAAGGGGGTTTGTTATAAAATTTCTGGTGCTTGTTATAGGTGTGGCAAGGTGGGCCACATGGTTAAAGATTGCCCTTCCACGTCGCAAGGCAATAGTAAAGCTGCACCAAGCGCAGCAGCATTGACTGCTCCACCAAAACCCAACCCCAAAGTTACCGGAAAAGAGCCTATGAGGCAAGGCCGAGTGTTCGCACTTATACCGGGAGATGTACAGAATACCGAGACCGTTGTGTCAGGTATACTCTCAATCTGTACTCAAAATGCATATGTTCTGATTGATTCGAGGTCTACACATTCATATGTATCGCATGCTTTTTCACGGAAATTGAATAAACTACTAGAACCCATGAACTATCTGTTAGCTGTATCTTCACCTGTTAGGGGATCCATGACTTGTGCTTATATGTATCCTGCATGTGAAATTATTGTTGGGGATGTTCATTTGTATATTGATTTACTGCCTTTGAATATTGATCACTTTGATGTGATATTGGGAATGGACTGGTTAACGAAATATCATGCTACCATAGACTGTGTAACAAAACAAGTTGTTTTCCGTCCACCTGGTTTACCTGAGTTTATGTTTAACAGAGTTGGAGTAGTACCTCCCCCATATTTGATTTCATCCATGAAAGCTTTTAAACTGATTAAAAAGCGGTATAAAGGGTATCTGTGTTGTGTATTGACTATATCTACTGATATTAAAACTGATGTGAACAGTATTCCTATAGTTAGAGAATTCTCAAATGTTTTTCCAGATGATTTGCCAGGGGATTTGATTAATAGGGAGATTGAGTTCACCATTGATGTGATTCCGGGTACACAGCCAGTATCTAAGGCTCCTTACAGAATGGCACCGACTGAATTGAAAGAGTTGAAAGTTCAGCTGCAAGAACTATTAGACAAGAAGTTCATCAGGCCCAGTACTTCACCGTGGGGCGCGCCGGTCTTATTTGTGAAAAAGAAAGACGGCTCACTGAGACTCTGTATTGACTATCGTGAACTGAACAAGGTAACAGTGAAAAATAAATATCCGTTGCCTCACATTGATGATTTATTTGATCAGTTACAGGGTGCCCAAGTGTTCTCCAAAATTGACCTTAGATCTGGATATCACCAGTTGAAAGTCAAGACATGAGACATTGAAAAGACTGCCTTTCGAACAAGGTACGGACATTATGAATTCTTAGTTATGCCTTTCGGAGTTACCAATGCACCTGCTGCATTTATGGACCTTACGAACAGAATTTTCAAACCATTCCTAGATGAATTTGTAGTTGTATTCATAGATGACATTTTGATTTATTCCAAAAGCACGGAAAAACATGAACGTCATTTGAACATTGCCCTACAAACCCTAAGAGAACAGAAACTTTATGCAAAACTAACTAAATGTGAATTTTGGCTAGACAGTGTGATGTTTTTGCGACATGTGATCAGTAAGGATGGTATTACAGTTGACCTACAGAAAATTGAAGCAGTAGTGAACTGGTCTAGACTGACAAATGTTACCGAAGTCTGAAGTTTTCTAGGCTTAGCTGGGTATTACAGAAGATTTGTCAAAGATTTCTCCAAAATTGCCCTACCACTGACACAGCTGACTCAGAAGGAGATATCATTTGACTGGACCGATCAGAGGGAATCAGCTTTTCAGGAGTTGAAAACTCGACTAGTGACTGCACCGATTCTCACCTTACTCTCAGGTACGGATGGTTATACTGTATATAGTGATGCTTCTTATAAGGGTTTGGGATATGTTTTAATGCAGAATGGTAAAGTTATTGCATATGCCTCCCGACAACTGAGACCACATGAAAAGAACTACCCGACCCATGATTTAGAACTTGCTGCAGTAGTGTTTGCACTGAAGATTTGGCGTCACTACCTTTATAGAGCGACATGTGAGGTGTATACAGACTACAAGAGTTTGAAATACTTCTTCACACAGAAAGAACTGAATATGAAACAGCGAAGATGGTTAGAACTGATAAAAGACTATTACCTGCAAATTTTGTACCATCCAGGAAAAGCTAACACTATTGCCGATGCACTAAGTCGGAAATCGATTGGAAATCTAGCCTGTTTACTCACCGGGCAGAAAGAATTGCTTTGCGACCTTGAAAGCCTTGAAATTGAGATTGTTTTGCGTGAACAAGGTGGAACAATGGCTGCTATTTCTGCTCAACCGGCATTGATTGAAGATATTAAAGAGAAACAGCAACAAGATGACTTCTTGAAGAAGATCATCGATGAACGAGAATCTAAACCAAGGCCGGATTTCAAATTTGAGAACAATGTGTTGAGATTCCAGGGAAGATTATGTTTACCGAGTGATTCTGAACTGAAAAGAAGAATTCTGCAAGAAGGCCACAATTCAAAACTGTCTATCCATCCAGGAAATACAAAAATGTACCAAGACTTGAAACTGAATTTCTAGTGGCCGGGAATAAAGAAAGAGATTGCTGATTTTGTGTCGAAATGTCTTCATTGCCAACAAGTTAAAGCTGAACATCAACGACCCGCAGGCTTGCGGCAACCCTTACCGATACCGGAGTGGAAATGGGAACATATCACTATAGATTTCATTGTTGGTTTACCTCGCTCCAATAAAGATATGGATTCAATTTGGGTTATTGTTGATAGATTGACTAAATCTGCCCACTTCTTACCTGTCAAAACAATTTATAATGCGGACAAAATGGCTATACTCTATATTGATGAGATTGTTAGATTGCATGGAGTGCCTGTGTCCATTGTTTCTGATAGGGACTCGAAGTTTACATCGAGATTTTGTCAAAGCTTACAGATAGCATTGGGTACTGAACTGAGACTGAGTAGTGCTTACCATCCTCAGACAGATGGCCAGTCAGAAAGAACCATCCAGACTCTAGAAGATTTGCTGAGAATGTGTGTTCTTGATTTCCAAGGAAATTGGGAAAGCCATTTACCGTTGGCTGAATTCGCCTACAACAACAGTTTTCACTCGAGTATTGGTATGGCGCCTTTCGAGGCTTTGTATGGCAGGAAATGTCGATCTCCAATTTGCTGGGTAGAAGTTGGAGATGGGCCTTTGCTTGGGCCCGAAATTGTGCAAAAAACTACTGAAAAGGTGAAACTGATTCAACAGAGACTAAAAACCGCACAAAGCCGACAGAAAAGTTATGCGAATGTCCGAAGACGAGACAGAGAGTATGAAATAGGTGATCATGTTTTTGTTAAAGTGACACCGATGAAAGGCCAGACTCGTTTTGGAGTCAAGGGTAAACTAGCGCCGAGATATGTCGGACCGTATGAGATTATTGAGAAAATCAATCCGGTGGCATATCAAGTAGCGCTTCCTCCTGAAATGAAGCATATGCATAACGTGTTCCACATTTCAATGTTGAGGGATTACCTTCAGGATCCCTTCTATGTGATTGAGCCTACCCGTGTGGTGCTAAGTGATGACTACACTTATGAAGAACGGCCTATTCAAATTGTAAACAGACGGATCAAGAAGTTAAGGAATAAAGAGATCCCGCTAGTGAAAGTTGACTGGCAAAACCATGGTGGCATGTATGCCACTTGGGAAAGAGAAGACGATATAATGAAACGGTATCCTGAATTGTTCCCACTGAATCCTGTTTTCTTCCAAAATGAAGGTAACTCGAGTTTGGAGAACAAAACTCTTTATAAGGAGGGGAGACTGTGACAACCCTCACCACTGATTAGTGCTAATCTATGATTAAGCATGTTAATTGACTGATTGACTGAAATCCTGAACTGATTGATTGAGTATATTAGTTTAATGCATTTCTATCTGTTTGTCATCAAATTATCTGTTCATGTATTATGTTTAAACTACAAATTGAAGGCCTTATCAGCGGCCGAATCTGAAGTTGATTAATGTTTTATGCTAGTTGGAATTTATGTGATTTTATGATGAATTTAATTGAAATGTGATTTGGTATGATTAAATTGGATTAAACACAGCTAAATTACATTAGTTTGAAGTATTTACATGTTTGCCACTTAGTGGACAAATCTACGATCTTTGAGTTGACTCTTATGTTAGCATTATAACATTTCTTCAGCCACTTCTAGAGAGCAAACCGACTAGAGAGAGAGAGATAGGAGTTAGCTTGATTTCATCTTGTTTTGGCTTGGAATTTGGAAGGAATTGTGGAAGATTTGCAACATTAGACTCCCATACTTTGAATTCAAGGCATAAGGTAGGAGAATCATCTTCTTGATTATTAAATTAAGTCACATGTTGCATGGTTCATGGAAGTTTAGAGTTTTAAGGTCTTGAATTGGTTCTAGCATGTTGAATTGAAGCTTAATCATGCATGCATGTACACATTTGTGAGTTTTGAGGTTATTTTCATGGAAATTGTTACATGCATGCTCATATCTTGATTATAGTTCATGAATTCATCATGTTTTTGAAAGAATTGACTCTTTTGGTCATGTATTTGAAGCTTTGAATTTGGTTGAACACATGCATGTTTCATACACTTTGTGTTCTTGAAGTTTATTTGAAATGGTGTTTAATTGAACTACCTTTGGGTTTTGATTTCTCAAATTAATCTTTGAAACATGTAATATTATGGGTTTTGAAGTGTTTTCCAAAAAATTAGCCCAAGTGGATCTAATTTGATGCCTTATAAGTTGGTTTTGAGCTTGAGGTTCAAATCTGGAAATTCCAGATTTTGGACTCACGCTCGAGCGTACACACTAAATTCATGCAGTTCGCTCGAGCGGGTAAAGTGACGCTCGAGCGGTAAATGCGTATATCCAGTACTTTCATGTGTTTTACAGTACGCTCGAGCGAGGGAATGCACGTTCGAGCGAGGACATGTGTCTCACGCTCGAGCGGGGGTCGAGCGCCCGTCGAGCGTGAATTTCATGTATCCAGTACTTTTGCCATGTTTTACAGTCCGCTCGAGCGAAGAAAGTGACGTTCGAGCGGAGACCCTTTGTCTGCACGTCCGCTCGAGCATAGGAATCCACGCTCGAGCGTGACCCCTGTTTTCTGAAAATTTTGTAAAGTGTTTAAAAGTGCATCCTTGAATCCTCTTTCCATCCTAGGCATTCCTAGGGCATGTTTAAGGCATCTTAAGGAGGATATTGATGTAGAACCACACCGAGGCAAATTAGGGATTAAGTTATTATTTTCCCAACTGTGTAGCTTAGTGTGTGTTCGTTCTGTAACTGTGTAGGGTTGGCATCCGAGGACGCTCTAGCTACTTATAGCCCAGTGCTCTGTGAGTAACAATGTTGTAGAGATATGTTCAATCATGAATATTTCTGAATGAACAACTGTACTGCTTTTTGAAATGATATTTCTTACTAAATGAATGTTTGTTCTATTTGTGAACTGTATTCGTGGCATCCATAGCAATTTACTATTACTGTACTGTACTGCTACTGTCACAGAGATCTCTGTCGATTCCCATGTTTGGAACCACTACTGTTTACTAACATGATGGCCATCAACTGACTGCTCAGTCTGTTAAGACATACTGTACTGTTTTGCTATTGGATGTACCACATATGACTATTATAGTTTCTGAATGACTGTTATGGCATGAAATATGAGCCACAAACTGAATGACTGATATACTGATAAATGACTATTTTCAATACTGAAAGGATATTCATTCTTAACCTCTTTACGCATGTGTTATTCACTGGGTTTTAGCTCACTGCTCATATATATATGTAGGTGTGCAGGCACCGGACTGTTGCTAGAAGCGCCAGGCTAAGCTCTTGTTTTGTCAAGCCAACCTTCGTGCCTCACTGCGAGGTTCCAGATCTGTTCAAGCTAAGGCTGCCTAGGGGTGTTTTAGATTTTCCTCTTTGTATCTGTTTTTGTAATATTGTATAGACTGTACCTATACTGTACTGTCATGGTAGGAATTCGGTCCCTAACCGAATATCTGTATATAATGTATGTATATGCTGTTTTGTTTCGAATGTGAATATGTTATAAAAAAGTCTTTTTGCATACAGATTGTCACAGTTCATTGGACATCTTTTAATTACTATTTTGGCTTCCGCCAGCCCCTGTACTTTGTATTACTGTTTTACTGTTAAGAAGGCCTTCGGTAATCTCGGATTACTGGCCGGTTACGGTGCTAAACCCATAGGGGCGGGTTTGGGTCGTGACATTTATCCTTGAGGACCCTATAGTTTGTCATCAACTGCTTCAATATATATTAACAGATCAAGAAAGAAAAAGTAACAGGATGGAAAAAATATACAATGTTGGAAATGATTTCATTGTAACTTCCAATCTCATCAAGCAGTGTATGTTTTTGTAAGTTATTTGCTGCAGTAAGTGGGGTTGATATACATTTCAATCAAATATCTTTTACACATGATTAGTCTTGATTCGTTAAAACATATTAATAGCATATAATAGGATACTCATCCATTTTCTAATACTTTAATAATAATGTGGCTCAAAGAGTTCCCAGAGTTTAATCAATGGAGTTTAATCAATGGCAGAATATGACATACTTGCACCAAATAGCATTTTCAGTTGCAGCAAGCCACTAATTGTGAACTAATAATAGCTCACAGTTTAATCAATGGAAGTTTAATAAGAGATTAAAGAAAACAGCACTACCATCAGAGATAATTTTCAGCATCATAACAGTTAAAGCAATCCCAGCCTTGGCATCAAAGATGCTTGACCTGCATAAAACACACAATATTCAACAACAATTGTCATTTGGTAACGCTTCCATTTCCTATCCTATTTTCTGTTTTTTGTTTTATATTTCAAATTCACGACATTTAACTGTTAAGTAACACAATCAGCTAGAGTATTAAGATGGTAAATAGTATAACAATCTACCTGCTGTCCCCTATGAAGTCAGTGGAGACCACATCGTCTTCGGCGAACCCCAAAATACCCTTGAGTTTGCCCTCAAATTCCTTCCTGAAATTAACCAAGAAAGAATAAAAAACCTCGTCACATGCTAATCAAGAGTTGGCAGCCAAAGAAATTTCATACAACTATGCAAATCTCAATTTGCCAATCTAATATACTGCATAATGAGGTGAATTTGAAGGAAATCTGAATACTCACTTGATAGTATCTTTGATTTGCTGGTATGTAGCTGCCTTCTCAAGCCTCACAGTGAGGTCCACAACTGAAACATCCACAGTTGGAACTCGGAAGGCCATTCCGGTCAGCTTACCATTCAATGCTGGCAAAACTTTTCCAACTGCCTGTAAAATCGGGCGTGTATTCATTCTCATTAACACCCATAACAAACATAGGTGCATCCTTGTTTGGGGCAGAAATGATCACCTTCTTTGCCCCACCCTGATCACACAAAGCAATTAAACAAAGCCCATTCACAACAAATAACAATCAAAACCCATCATAAACCCAAACAAATGAAATTTTAACTTTCATACAATTACAAGATAATGAAGAAGTTTGATCAATTTAACATTGATTGAGAGTATTATAATTTATATTGGAATCAAACTGGCCATAGAACATTGTATGCAGACGACTAAATCAACCCGACCAAGCAAGATGTACAAAAATCAACAACAATGATAAAGATAGTGTTACATTCAACTCAAACTTCAATGATCATTGTACATAGACAAATAAATCAACCCGATAACAATGATAGAGAATAGTGTTATATTCAATTCAAACTTTTATCACTGATCTTTGAATGCAGACAACCAAATCAACACATTTATAAAATCTAACCAATACATAAAAATCAACAACAATGACAGAGACAATAGTGTTATATTCGATTCAAACTTTGATCACAGATCAATGATGCAGACAACTAAATCAACCTAATTATACATATCAAAAAACATTTCCATCAGACCAAAAAAATATTTAAAAAAACAAAAAAGCAAATAGGAAATTAAATCAAACCTTCAAGTGGGCAGTAGCCTTTTCCTTATCAGTGAAAACTCCAGTAGACTCCACAACGAAATCGGCTCCGGTTTCGCCCCATGGAATTTCATTAGGGTTCCTAAAAATACACCAAAAAAAAAAAAATTTTCATTTAAATATACTCTGATTCAAAAAAATTGCAACGGAATTGAGAGGATAAAGGGCATAATTACCTGACTCCGAAAACAGCGACTTGTTTCTCGCCAAAAAGAAGAGTTTTTTAGTCCTTGACCTTGACATCATGATGCTTCCATTGTCCATGAACACTGTCGTACTTGAACATGTATGTCCTCACAACACATCACAGATTCACAATGATTAGTTTCAAACCCAAAAAACAAAGACTCAATAATAAACCAACAAAATCTCACAAACCTCACATCTCTCAAAACATTGAATAAACAGTCAAAAACCCAGAAATCACACATTCACAAATACAAACCTGAAAATTATACAATCCTACTTTAATTCGATTCAACAAATACAACTTTTTAGAAATTTTTTTGAAGAATGCCCCATGAAATTCTAAACAAACCCCAAGAATTCTAAATAAACTGCAGACTACCTGAATTACTGCCACATTGTAAACACATATTCGATTTGAGTAATTAACTCTTTCAAAAAATAAAAGTACTATTACCAAACACAAATTTTTCATTTCTGGAACAGATATTGCAATGAGAGAACACAATGTAAAATCTAAAAACACCTAACAAAACAATAACAAAAAGGCAAAGTTGTAAGCAACAACTTAAAAATTAGAACCCCAAAAAAACAGATGAACAGATGAAAGAAAGAAAGAACTTAAAACAACTTAAAAATTAGAACATAAACAAAACTTGAAAAACACCCAAAGTCTTTGCTCATTAAAACAATCATTAAAAACAAAAGCATGCACACAAAATCAATTTTACTTGGAACATTGATATGAACGAAAGGAATGTATATGGTTGAAACCCTTTGACGAGATTACCAGCCTCCAGTCTTCTGTTTGAGAATTTGATCTGAAGGTACATGCATTCGAAAGGCAAAGGAAATAGAAATTAGGGTAAAAATCAAAACATCAAATCCAAAAACTAAAATTGAAAGCGAATACTCACTGTCTCGCAGATAAGATCCGAACCGAAACTTCGCTGATACAATGATGCTTCTTCGACAATGTCAAAATTTCCTGTTGAAAAAGGAAAAATGTCTCAAAATTTGATCCGAAGCTACATTCATTCGAAAGAGAAAGGAAATAGAAATTAGGGCAAAAAGCAAAACCTCAAATCCAAAAACTGAGAGCGAAGACTCACTGTCTCGCCTATAAGAACCGAACCGAAACTTTGCTAATACAATGATGCTTCCTCGACAATGTGGAAATTTCTTGTTGAAAAAAAAATGTCGAAGATTGGAAACACAAAAAATATATCCAACACATTGAGGCAGAAATTGAATCTTGCGATTGGTGATGATGAGCAGAGGCGAAAGCATAACCTATTTCCTCCAAATGTGAATAACAACAGAGAGAGGAAGGAGAACCGAAATTACCTTGCGAAAGGAACAACCAAAGGTGGGAGAGAGGGAACCTTGCGAGTGGTGATGACGAGCAGCGGTGAATCGACTTCAACAAAGACAACAACGATGAACAACAGAGCCAGATTGAAGATGTATTTCGAAAAAAATAGAACAGAGAGAGGGAGGAGGACAGGAATCATACTCGCTTCTCCCCATCCCACCTACAACATCACTACTAAAATCAATTCTAATAGAACACCAAAAATAACAACTTAATTCCAAGTACATAAAGCAAAAACAAAACAAAAAGGTTATTAAAGTTGAAAATGCTTCTTTTTTTTTTCTTTTTTTTTTTAATTTTATCATCTAATCTGAAACCAAATAAAGAAAAAAATAACTAAAAACTTGAGCTTTATTGACGAAAGATTTTCATTTTATGTATGGCAAAGGATCAAAGATTGAAAAAATGAAAATCATCAATTATTTTAGTTACTTTTCCTCAAATTTGGGTCTTCTAAAATTTCAGCTTTAATTCTTATTTTTTTGCCTAAAATTTCAACACACTGAAAATTCATCAACAAAAGAACCAAAAACAAAACAATTAATGATAATAGGCAAAACTCATGAAGCCGTAACCTGATAAATACCTGATATTGCCAAATCTTCTCGTACTCAGCTTCAACAAAGATTGTAGAAAGAAAAATAAATCAATTGAATTGAATTGGGTCTTCTAAAATTTTAGCTTCAATTCTTCTATTTTTGCCTAAAATTGCAACACACACTGAAAATTCATCAACAAAAGAACCAAAAACAAAACAATTAATGATAATAGACAAAACCCATGACGTCGTACTTGGAAAACCAATCGCTACCTCTTCGTCTCCAAGGGCTTCAACGGTGATCTCGCCATCTCCAGATCCAAGAAAACAATCTTTGCCAGCCGATCTCTACGTGAATGATCGTCTCACCATCCACGGCGTCGACGGCGTACTGGACCCTAACTTTGTGTCCAAGTGCACGTTTCCTTATCAAACGCTTCTGATAAAATCTGGAGGAGTCGATACATCTCCATCTCAATCTCAATCGCCTCTTGATCATGCGGTTAAGGCTTTGAGCAAGAGAGGAGTGCTCGTTGTTTCACACACCATAGATGAACTCAAACATTCTTCAGCCAAGGGTCCGATTTCGAAAGGGAGAGAGAGATAAAAAGGGAATGGCGAGACGTGAGAGCAGAAAGGAGAGAGAGATAGAGAGGAAGGTGGGAAGACGTGGGTTGGTAGAAAGCTCAGGAGAAATGTTTGGGCGGACTATAATTGATCTGAACCGTTAATATAAATGTAAGATTCATCTTAGCCGTTCAAACGAAATGTATCTCTGATACATTTTATACATTTTCAAAAACCCTTCTATCTTATTATATAGATATACCATACACAATTTCTAGTATCAAAATTTGAGTAACGGCAGCAATTTAAAATTTTTAACTATCAACCATTTGTGAAAATACTCATAGAATGACGCATAACTAACATGTTTATGAGCCCTAAAAATACTTATAGCGGTGTTTGGGAACTTGGTTTTTTTTTTTTTTTTCACTAAAAGACAAATTAGTTACAAAACCAAAAAAAAACAAATTCAAACAAAATATCACATCAAACCCCATAATCATTTTACTTTTTCTCTCACAAACATCACATCCAACCATAAAAAAATCCAACTATCTTCCCAAACACAAATTTTTTTTTCTTGAATGGGGGTCTTTTGGGAAGTTGCCAAAAAAGCCAGCTTTTTGGCTTTTCAGCTTTTTTAGCCAAAAAAATCAGTTTTTTTACCCAAAACAACCCAGCTTTTTGCCAAAAAGCCAAAAAGTCAACTTTTTACCAATTTTCCAAAACACCACAATATCTTACAATTACAAAAACCTACAAAAAAATCCACTTCCCAAACACCCCCATAATATAGAGCCTACAACATGTGAATTTCTGTGTCTCATTTTGTAATTTGCTTTTACATTATTAGCACATCCCAACTATTTAACACTGTCAATGCTAATATCAATTTGTTCTTTTACTTATTTAATCTAATTTAATATTAGCAGTGAATGGTTTTATTTATGTGAATTTATTTATTATCTACAATGTTAAGTTTTTGTTATTGGCAACTTCGTTTGACAAAATTCATTGCAGTTGTAATTTTATTTAATTTTTTATTTCAGTGAAGGTATGAGTATTTAGATACGAATCCAATCCAAATTGTGCATTACAGAGGAGTTTGTGATCTTAATCCTTTAATGTTTGCCACTTCGCTGACTATGTATGGAGATCGAGCTGCCAGGTTAGTTCCCGGAGGTCCAGAGGGTAGCGTCCCATGGCGGGTGCGGGGCAGCGCCTAGGCGGGGTAGAGGGGCAACGCCCACCCTGAAGCAAAAAGCAAAAATGCATTCGAAATTGTTTGACCGCCTGAGCGAAAAAAAGGATCATCCAATATTTTTGTAGAGCTCCTAAACTTCTGGGAAAGTTTTACTGCTTGAGCGGTGAAAGTTGCGCTTGCGCGATCAGCTTATATGTTTTGCACCGTTTTTAGTCACACCGCTCAAGCGGTGAAATGTGTGCTTGAGCGGTCTCGCGATTCAGTTTACTATAAAGTGCGATATTTGCTTGTTTTAGGATTTAAAGTTTTTCAGCTAGGAAGAAAAAATTAAGTGTTTTATATTGGAAGGTACTTTATGGGTGCTTCCTCGTTAATTTAAGGATAATCAATTGATCCATAAATTTTATATCAACATTATCAAGGAGTTTATAAGTTTTCTTTTATTCACAAAAAAGATAATTGTTTTTCCGTGAATTCCGAAGAACTTGGGTTTGAAGGTTTTGTAGATTTCGAAGTGGCTCATAGTCGTGGATTCGATATTAACGTTGTGAATTCAACGTTGGACAAGACAATTCTGAGATGAAGATGGTGGTGGAAGAGGCATATTAGAGTCGGTTCAATTCAGGTATAAATTAGGTAGGTAATTGAGAGTAGATTTGTGTTTTTTTTTTTTTGTCTTCTTAATAAATTATTTTGTGATTTTAGCTCGTGATTTTTTTTTATTACAATTGGAGACATTCCAATTTTGATTTTTTTACGTTAAATCGTTGGATTAATTTGTCTTTAATTATTTGATTGGAATTATTTTTTATTATTTAAAAATTAAAATATAATAAAAAAATAAATATCTCCTACAAGTCTAAACTTTCAGCTATCCAAGCACTCAATGAACGCATTGAATGATGCTTGAGAACATAGCTAAATTTAGGGCGACAAAATTGTGAAGCAAAGTCCATTTTAGTGGAGAGAGAATAAAAGTAATAAATTCCTCTCCTACTCCATCTTTTCCACAAGTACTGTTTTCCTCATTTTTCTTTTCGTTTATTTTATTTTTTTTCTTCTTCATTATCTTCTTAAGATCTAAAATGGTGATCTTTTTGAAATTTTTTTTTTTTTTTATATATATTAAATACTCTTAAAGGTAAGAAAAACTGAGATATATAAGTGGGGTTGGGATAGGAGCGGATGAGTATAATATAATTTTACAACCTCAGAAATGACGATATTACTATAAATAAAAAATGATATTATATATAACAAATAATAATTTATAAATGATTATATTTAAAATATTTATAATGAGAAATAAAGAAGTAAAAATTATAATATTTTAATATTTTAGTGTAAAAATTATAATATTTTAATATTATAAATGTTTTAGTGTAATATTTTAATATTTTAAACTTACTATATTTAAAAAAATGAATTTTAATTATTATAGACATAAATATTAATAAAAATAATCAAGGCAGGGGGAGGAAAAACCATGGGAGGCAGGGTGAGAGATGGGTGGGCAGAATGGACAGAAAAAAATTGTTATTCCTAATCATAATATATACTAAGTAAGTTCGTCATTATTTGTTTCTAATACTTAATAAAAATGAATTTACATATACTACTTATATCTTTCTTATTTCATTGATTTGAAATACAACGAAAATTACCCATTTCAAGTGTGAGAGTTTTCGATTACCCATTGTTTTTTGTCAACCATAGAGGAAAATGAAGGAAGAAAAAAACTGTCACAAGGTTTTTTGTGCTCAAACTGACAAATGCAACTGTGCTTAAACTGAAAAAAACTGTTACATGGGATTAATATTGTCATATTGGTAGAAATAATTTCATCCACTTTACATTTTATTTGAATCATGAATTTGGATTAAAAATAAAAATAAAAAGAAAATATGAGGATAATTTGAAGGAAATATAAGCTTAATTTTTTTGGAGGAAGATTTCTTTCAGTCCAAAATCTGGATTGGAGGGGACTGTTTGGGCACCACGGGCCCTGTTTTGATGATCTGAATTGTTCATTTCGTTAGATACTTCATGTGTTTCATTTACAAAAAAAAATTAGGTCAATCTGATAACTATAACTTGTTTAATTTACCGTATTTTTTACTAAAAAAATGGATGACAATTGTGTTTTTAAAAAATGAACCATACATGTTTTTTTAACAAAAATAATAAATTAAATAAGTTGCAGTTATTGGATCGACCTAATTTTTTTTTTTTACGGATGAAATACACTGAGTACCTGACAAAATAAACAGTTTGAATCATCGAAACGAAACCTGTGATGGGTCCTACGGACCCAAACAGCCCCTCCAGTAGACTCGATGGACTCGAAGGAATCCTCCTCCATTTGTTTTTTCTATTTTTCTTTCACTTTCTAAATTTCGATCCAAATCCATTATCAAAGGACAATGTGAAAGAAACATAAGCTTAATTTTTTTTATTTTTTATTTCTCTCTTTTTTTAAAATTTTTATCAAAATCTATTATTCAAGTACAACATTTGAGACTTTTGTAAAGGAAATACCTGAAGTCGGTCTGCTATGCAGACAATAATGTAGACTTTTGCAATGGGATGCAATTATGTTACAAAACTAGTGGTTATAGATATCACCCAAAAAAAATCGGTAAGAATGATTACATTGCGTGGTAAGTAGATTCACTTTCAATATATGGTCAATTTTAGTGATAAATAGGTGTTATTTATTATGAATTAAAAATTAGTAAGTAAAAAATAGAAGTTAAAAGTATCTCTTACTTAATTTTTAAAAATTAGTTTATTTGGTACACACTCTCAAAATAAAAAAAATAAAAAAATTATAAATAATTTAAATAAGTTGCAACAAATAGTCTTGTAAATGAATATATTGTGTGGTAAGCACAGATACCCGAAATGTATTAAGATAAAAATTGATACATCAACTATCGATAGATATTTAAAATCTTGTAATAGTACAAAGTTTGTTATTAATAACCTCATAATTCACAAAAGTCACTTTTTGTTATAGGTTTTTCTTTCATAGTGACACTCCAATTATCGAAGTTTCGAGATATAAAAATAAATGATTTTATTATCGTAAAAAATTTAAATTAGTGTATAACTTGCATAAAAATGTATAATATATATGTATATGAACATTTTAAGATCATATTAACAAGACTCATTAAAAGCAATTTGTCTGTCTATTAGAACATACAATTTAATAATCTTCAATCAATATACAATTATAAGATAGTGACATGAATCTCTCTAGATATAATAAGTAGTTTGGCGACTCCATTGATTTGAGAGTGACATGTATTTTCAGGAGATTGTCCAAACTTCAAGAGTTGATGATTTCGAAAGAACACAAAATTGTTCAACTTCTCTTTCATAGTAAATTGAAATATGTGGAATATTAATGCTCATGATATATTCATCTTCCCAGAAGACATAGGAAACAAATAGAAGATTTGGAATTTCATTACAAATTGGGGTTGTAAGGCGTGAATGTATGTTCCATGTCCCAAAACACTTAAAATCAATTGTGTACGAGTATGAAATAATCCTTCTCATATAATCATATTGATCAAGTTTGTAATCCTCCAAACGTCGGTGTCTTATCATCTGAGAACACAAACGTGAACTAGTCTACGGGTATGTGCCGGAAACCCCTCAAATGCTTAAGTTAGCAAAAAGACAATAGACAAAAAACTCTATGTATTCAAGAGTCAGAATTACAATATCTAGGAATAAGTTCTGTTATGAATTTTTATAAATTCCGCGTAGCACAATCCTAATAGAACTTTACCTCTCTTTAGCAGAGTCCTTCTAGGAGTCACATTATTAAAGGATAATCCTTATTCTTAAAACATCCTCCTCACTGCATACCAAGTGATATGGCAACAACACTATGTTCGGCTATAAATATCCGACCGAACTACATTACGCCGATCTGCCACTGACTAAACCGTGCAGTCCTTGACCATCAAATGGATTGCGCCGAGCTAAAGTTAGCTTGGCCTTCTTCATATGACCATCTTCTATCAGTTGGGCCTAACTCACTGACCGGCCTATCATTCAATCAGCCCAGGACCGAGCTTTCTGAGCTTTTTTCTCAACCGACTGTGTGACCCGACTTCCATAGGCACTGCTACCTAGTTCAGCCCAATTTCATAACAGAAATTACTCTCTCAACTTGAATTTGAATTTTTGAAATAAATGGATAGAAATTTGAAAACACAAAATGTATGTGGCACAATTACCCTTGTCCTTAATCAAAGGAGCTCACACAAAAATGCCATTTCTTTTCAAGATTTTCCAACCAAAATAACTTCAAGCAACAGCTCTTTGAAGGACATGTTTTAGTTTGAACAAATTTAAATAAATGGCTGAGACAAAAAATAAAGAAATAAATAAAAAATAAAAAGGAGGAGGAGGAGGAGGAGAAAGAACAAGGCACAATTTTTACAATTTTCAAAGCATTTTTAGTTCAAATTTATTTATTTTAATAGTTTCATCTATTTTTTAAATAATTTTCACCCCAATTTAGATGCAAATTAATATTTGAATGGCACGAATTAGCATTTGGATAGATATGAAAAGATGCAAGTCCCATAAATTGCCATCTTATTGAAAGGGGTATCATAATTAAATTGAATTTATCCATCACATGGACATTCCTTGCACCATCAAGAAGATTACTGAATCAAGAAACTACAAAACTCATTCTTCCAGCATGTAATTTCCATTGTTCCCCAAAATTTCTCACAAGGTAATGAAGTTTGATGTACATTCATTAACATGGGACAACAAACGTTAAAAAATAAAAATAAAAATAAAAATAAAAATAAAAATAAAAATAACAAAATTTGATCATCCATAAAAGTGAAAAACAAAAAAAAATTGGACCTTTTCCAATCTCTAATTTAGAAAGCAAGAGATATAGTTCAAACTATATATTCTTTGCATACAGAAAATATTTTCAAATCACTGATTATACATAATATCAGCTAAACCCATCAGTAGATTTAAATTAAAAAGATTGATATTTGCATGCCATTGACATGCACAAGAAAATTCAGTTGTGAAACTAAAATTATCATCTATATCATGGTTTTAAATAACGGTATCAGGATGTATTGATATCAGCGACACGATTATATATCAACCGAAATGAGACAGCATTAGCTGATATATACGATGAATATCAATATCAAAGGTCCAAAATTCCTAAGTATCGAACGATATTTAAAACCTAATTAATATATATTATATATAGGTAAAAATAAAATTAAAAGATTTTTGGTGGTCAAGAAGAGATTCCCACACCAAGAAAATCTATGAAGGGAACATCCTTCTGCTTGATGGAATTTTTATCTCCATTTTCGTGCTCATCAATAGTCTCTCTCTTCTTTTCAAATGGGTGTGAATTTTCACCAAACCTAACCAACTCTTTCTTGAACATTCCATGTGTTCCATTACCATCTCCAAGTTTAGAGTACCCAAATGAACTTGGAACAACCCTCTTGTAGTTTGGGAATCCGAATGGACTAAAATCCCGGCAAGCAGAGGGATTGAGATAGTACCGGCGAAGAGATTGTTCTGAGGTACTATTTGAGCTCTCTGTGGTGCAATAATTTGAACTAGGGTTAAAGAAATCTCTACCTTCTCTTCCAAATAAATCCCCTGAATTGTTTGCCGCCGAAATAGTTGGTCTAGTAAAATTCCAAGAAGGGGATGAAGATGAACTTGGAGGCAAGTTAGGCAAAACAGTGAAAATTCTCTCTTTGTTTGGTGTTTGGAATTCAAAGAATTGGCAACTCTCAAACCGGGTTTTCGAGCTATAATCCTCTTGTTGGGTTTTTGAATTCCTTCGTCGAAAACCATAAGAGAGAGTGTTGGAGGAGTCATCACCACCATTAATGGCATCTTGGTAACTTCTTTTAGTACCACATAGCTTGGATTGTTCTCTTTGCTTTCTTGCCATGATAACATGCCAATGATTCTTCACAGCGTTGTCGGTTCTACCAGGGAAGAGCCTGGATATCAATGCCCACTTGTTTCCATGGATGCGATGAGCTGCAAGAAGCCTATCTTCTTCTTCTTCTGTAAATGGTCTTCTGTTGATTCTTGGGTCAAGTTGATTGAACCACCTCAATCTGCAACTTTTCCCTACACGGTGAATGAAAACTATTAAAACCCATATCTTAAACTACGTAGATAAGTAGACATATATGTATGCGCACATATATGTATTCATCTTTTTCTAAGTTTGTGAGGTTATTATCTTTCTATCACTAATTTTCATCAATAAAGTCTATTTTTCTGATAACAAAAGAAAAGAAAAAGAAAAAGAAAAGAAATGACGCTCTACTTAGTTCGAACTTGGAATACGTGCTTTTAATGCAGCCTCTTCATAGCTCGTATTATCTGTATATACTCTTTTTATTGAGTTAATTAAAAGAAATTCACCCATCAAAAACAAAAAATTTGCTTAGTGCATAGAAAATATTTTTGGTTTTTGTTAACTCAAAATAGAATAATATACCCAGATAATAAAAATGGGGTAACACAAGTTTAGTTGAAATCCATATCTCAATTAGATTGACACATAATTTGAAAATAAAATCCAAATAGGTAGATATATATACTTATAGAAAGA
Organism: Camellia japonica; assembly: GCA_030407325.1. Lineage (NCBI taxonomy): Eukaryota > Viridiplantae > Streptophyta > Magnoliopsida > Ericales > Theaceae > Camellia > Camellia japonica. The sequence continues at coordinate 87,936,360 of JAPPVO010000036.1, forward strand.
TTATCTTCTTTCTAATTTGAAGTTGGAATGATGCTCTACTTAATCCATAATTTTTTTTATTTATTTATCAAAGCAAAAGAGAATTTTTAAAACTCAAAATAAAATAATACCTTGAGACAATAAAGATTAAAGAAAAATATTGATCGGACTAATTCCTACTAAGTTGACAAGCATACCGTAATATTCAAGCCTAAACTTTGAATTCTAGATCTCGAATGATCCACGAATCGGAGAGAGAAAAACAAACAAAGAGAGTTTCATACCTGATCGGCCTTGGAGCTTGTCAGCAATTGAGTTCCAGTTCTGAGGACCGTACTGTTCGACTAGCTGCCGGAGTTTTTCATCCTCGGCAGGTCGCCAGTGACCACGGGGACAAGTCCTCGCATCATCGCTAGACCCACCACCACCAGTACTTTCATCCATGGCAGGCAGCTAAACAACGGTTTTTTTTCTTTTTCTTTTTGATCGGCAAAGAAAGATTTATTGATGATGAAATGAGGGTGTAGGTCTTTAACATCAAATAGGAGGAGAGAGAAGAAGAGAGGAAGATTTTAAAGGAGGAGGAGAAGAAATGGCAACAGAAATAAGAGAGAAAGTGGGTTGGTTTGGTTTAGGGTTGTGGATGGGCAGTCACTTTTGTTGGTTTTACACGACACTACACAACACATTTTAGAGTTGAGAACTTGGGAGAGCCCCCTTTTTTTTTTTTTTAACCCTTTCTTGTTTTTGCTATTGGCCCATGAACACCTCTCTATCAATTCCCACCTATTTTTGATTATTTTATCGGTCTCCTTACCCTTCTCTCTTGCTCTCTCTCTCTCTCTACATTTTCACCCATGGTACTACGTTAAATCAAGTCAAGTTATTGAGTTACTAAATGGGACATCCCTCCTAGTTGAAGAAGCTTCCTTGTTATTTATTACACACCAATTTGGGTTTTTGATTCCCGACAAGTATGATATTGCCATAGCCAAAGGCTTGAATTTTGTGGGTTCAGATTCTCTTTATTTTATGTGTAAAAATACATTAATTTTTTTCTCAATTTTAAATAAAGATAGGCTCATATGATTATTTTATGACCATTTTATTATGACAATATAATGGGGAGGATTACAATCTGAATTTTGTACGCAATGTAAAATTGTTGTTATAATTTCTGTTAAAATATATACCGACATAGATTTTCAGGCAGTAATACTATTGATTATAATTGATTGCTTTTAGCATTGTAACCTAATAGCTTCATAGTAGTCATAGGCACTACTGCATTTCATTTCCTTATATGTTCAATGTAACAATTAATAGAATTTGAGATTTGCTTCCAGAATTTCTTCTCTTTCATTTTGTAAAAATGAGTCAGGAAAATGTTACTCTTCCAGATTTATTTATTTATTTATTGATAGAATTACTTATCGGAATAACATGGCAGTAGTCTTTTTGTAAATCAAATGTATTGTGACGGGCAATGGCGGAGCCATGTGGTGACCAAGGGTTCATACGCCTCTCTTGTTTGTTTGTTTGTTTTTTTTTTTTTTTTTTTTTTTTTTTTTTTTTTTTTTACATATGTATATAAATAAAATTTTAAATAAAAATAATATTTAGAATAAAATGTCAAGGGTATTTTTAAATTTATTGTTTTATTGAAAATGAAGTGGCTAGAACAAATTATATTTTTATGTATGAAAATTTTGTGAAAAAATCTCAATATAAAAGTAATATCCATCATTATTGATATGCAAATATAATTAATTTCACTATATATATGTAAACAACAATGCTAGGTATCATGAAAAACCTTTCATGAAAATAATCATGAAAACTTTGTGACCCTTGGATTACACTTAGAATAAAGCACCACACACTAATTAAGGTAATCCAAATATCATAAATCTTTCATGTTCATTTTCATGAAAAAAATTTCATGATCCCTAACTTTTCCCATATGCAAAACTTATTAGAGTATTAGTTATATTTGCATGTAGATTTCACCATTCATATGTTATTTTATTATTGGTTGGTGATATCATATATCAATAATGACGTGATATCACTATTATATGAAATTTTTACTCAAATTTTGTAAAAATTTGATTTATCTTACCATTATATAATTTATTTTAAGTCTTAAATATATGAGTTTTTTATATTGTCTATGATACACTAGTTACATACAATACTTTCTTTTCGATTTTATTCGAAGTTAATTGTAAAATTTTATGTGGAATACTTTTGTAATAATTTATTTAAAATTTTGTACTTAATATTAATTCAAAAATTATTATTATCTTCTTATTATTGGTTATGGGAAAAAAAAAATTTTAAGTTGTAATCAATAAAGAGAAATGCTAGGTGGCTGGAAAAGTTTTAAGGAAAATGGTAAGGAAAACTGTCTGCACCGTTAGATCAGATATGATCTCATGATCCAACGGTGCAGATGAGTTTTCATGAAGGTTTTCATGAAAGTTTTCATGACACGTAGCATGACCCATCAATAAATGTCCCTTCTGATTTAGTTTCCTAACTCTGCCATTGGTGATGAATTTAAGATTTTAAAGCAATAGCCCTGCAACTCAACACATTATTTTGTATATATTTTTTATTTATATATCATTACTCCCGTCAGCTATTCTCAATTAACTGAAATTTATGTTATCCTTAATGACATGCAATGAAAAGTTTATACTTGAGTGTGTCTGCTGGATTTTTTAATTACAAACAAGGCACAAGAAGCCATCTCAAATTAATTTATTCATAAATGAATGATAGTGTCAATGCACGAGACTCTAGCTAATGTAAGGTCTCTGAAGAATCAATATGTACTGGGTGGAGAGAGGTTGTACAATATATATGCCAAAAAGGGTGATTCACTTGAGTTGGGAAAACAATTAATCTTTCAATTTTTTAATGCATATCATAGGATCAATATGTACTCAATCCTTCCCTCTGCGTGGATGCGGACACACGTACAATATATAAATATATACACATATATATCTGCTCAAAAAGGGTGATTCACTTGAGTTGGGAAACAACTTTTCTATCAATTTTTTGAAGCATAAGTTAAGTTTACAGTATATAAGTGTTTTGAGGGGGAGAGAGAGTGACAGTTAAAATTAAGGTATGCTAGTGTAAAGGGTTAATCAAATTGCTGTGTGAGTACGGCAACATCACCCAATATTTGGGTAACCCATCTGTGTTTCCATACATATATGTGTTTTCCATGCAGATGGCTAGTCAAATTACAAACGTTTTTCAAAGATTTTGTTTTATGGTAATTTTTTTTATATAAAAAATTAAAAAAAAATTGCTTTCTTAACTGACTGATATTCTATACCCCACGAAATCAATTAAACACACTACTTGTCTTGGTAAATAAAAATGCTTAAAATAGCTTATCCATTAACATCACCATTGATCAAGTAAACAAGACATCACCAATGGTGGGTGTGAAATCTGTTTCTAATTGTAACTGGTTGATATGTCTGTTCATCAGAACACCATTTTTAATCTGATGTTTGTATTCTTCGTTTTCATCAATAAAATTTTTCTTTTACCGATAAAAGAATCCCAATTTTTATAATCTATTGAAAAGATGTGGATGGTTGGGATAATGTGGATCAGGATAAAGGTATTTTTGGTATTTTATATTTGTGACATATTATCTTAATACTATGTATATATAGTTGAAAGGAGGCGATTATCTCTGTATCTCTTGTCATATTTTTTTACCATAGTGGAACTGTAACAACGGTAGACGTAAGATTTTTATCAATAAAGTTTTCATTTTACTAATAAAAAAAGAAAAGAAAAGAAGAATAGTGTAGGAGTTGGGAGCAACTAAGCAGCGATGGCAAATTATACGGGATAAACTCCTCCATATCTCATCTCTCTATACTCCTTTTATGAGTTTTAATTCAATTTTGTATTGATGATCTGAATCGTTTATCTCGTACACCCCACAATAAAAGCCATCTGTGCAAAAAATTAGTTTTATCGGACAACTATAAATATAGGAATAAATTACATTTTGTTTTATAAAATAGATAATTTAAATTTAATTATATTTACTATTCATTTTATAAAATAAAATAAGATTTATTTTTGTATTTATAATTTTCTATTGAAGTTGATTTTTAGCATGGATGACCTTCATTACAGGACCTACAAGATAAACGGTCCAGATGATCAGTACGGGTCCTAATTAAAACCCATAAAAAGAGTATGGAGAAATATGGAAATATGAGATATGGATGGAAGCTTATCCAAATTATATATATACAAGCTAAATAAGTGCTGCCACACAACATTGCCTCTGGTCAGAATCGAACTCTCTACCTCTTCTTGTACATGAGAGGCAGGGGGATGATGTTGGAATATAAACTCGCTGGCAAAATTCATTAGGTAAATTATGTCAGTAGTCCCTATATTTCGATCATTGTATTATTTTAATATTTATAATTTTAATTGGTTTGATTTTAACTTGAATTTATGATTTTGACTTAATTTAGTTCAATTGGTTAAGTTGTTAGATTTTTTTTTTTTTTTTTTATGAAAAATTCGCACATGAGCGACACGTGTCATGTGAGTTAATTTTAACTAACTCATCAATCATTTTCTTTCAAAAACCCTAATTGGTGTTATCAATTGGATCAAATTAATACAAAATCTACAATTAAATACCAAATTCAAGTTAATTGATATTATATGGACTAAAATAACACAAGAAGTAAAACACAGAGTCTATTGATATATTTAACCGAGTGTTTGTAATTTACAATACTTGTATTTTGTTCTTCTCTATTTTTTTTATTTTTTATTTTTATAGAAAAGTCTGGAATCCCAGAATTAGGGTCCATAATTAACACAGAATAGGTATGTGTGGTGAGAATTAAATTAATAAAATTTGTGGTTCACGAGTAAAATAAATTTGAATCATTGATTATTGTTTGTAGTTAAATTCTGGATAGTTAATTCTAAATTTGTAATATTTTTTTTTTTTTAGTAGTTCACCGGTCGTGATAAAGTGTTACACATTTAGATCCAAAACGAAATGAGGTTCAATGGGTGAGTCATTCCAACCGTGCAATCAAAACATGATGTTTGGAAATTAAGCATTTTAATTAGGTTGATGTTTTTAGCTTTGTGGGTTGTGATAGGTTTGAATCCTTTGACTCATTCATAACTGAATTGTTCAAGTTAGACTGCTATGTCCTGTTACATCATAGTTAATCTCAATATATAAATTGTTTGAAATAACTTGAAAAACTATACATTTTTAATGATCTCCAACCAAACTCACTGGTTTTATGTGACCTCATCAAAGTAAGAGTGGCTATTTGAAGTCACAAGCTATTGGGGTTCTTATTCTATTTATCAGATTGTGTCAAATTTTCAACAGGTCAGGAGATGCATTGGGTGATGTTTCAAGCAGATAAGGCGGCTGGTGTTGGTTTTGGAAGCAGCTGAGGAAGCATCTGAGTTTTAGGCTGCTGGTTTATGGTGACTGCTTCTGGCTTGGGCTCTGATGTGCTCTGCTTGTCCTGTGTGGAACAGGGTTTTGGGCATAGTTTCAGTGTTGGATTGTTTGCATAGTTTCAGTGTTGATCTTTGTCTATTATTGGTGTGTTTGGTTGGTTCCTCACCAATTTTAAGTGTGGTGCTAGCAAATGATTAGACTTTTTTTTCGGTGCGAACCTAATTGAAATCGTTTAGTATTGCTTTTATACTTTTTGTACTAGTCATCTTTATTAATGTATCTTGTTTATTCAATATTATTTCATCAATAAAGTTCTCTCTTCTGCTAATAAAATAAATAAATAAATAAAAATTTGGTGTGGTACTTGTATATGATTAGGTTTACTTCCCGGTACTAATCTAGTTGAGATCGTGTTGTCTAACTATGATTTGCACTCACGATTTTTATCTTTATTGATGTACTATCTTATTATAAGCTAATTTTCATCAATAAAGTTTTGTTCTCTTTTGCTTATTAAAATAAAAAAATTGAAAAAAAAAATTCATAGAAAGGACAATATTGCATCACAAAATCAGTACTAATACTAATTATCTATTTTGAAAGTGTGTTTTTTTTTTTTTTTAATGTGGTTATTCTCTGAAAATTTACCCTCATAAGGTACTTCAATTTGAATATAACCTGTTATTAGTTACAATAATATAAAGGGAAAAAGGAAAAGGAAAGAGCTTTTAAGCAGTGAAATATGAGATTTTTCAAATTTCCACTTTAATGTCAAAATGATTAATAATATAACAAATTATGTGCTGTTTTGGCAACACACCAAAAACGCAGCTTTTTGTGTGTGTTGCCAAAAATTCCAAGTTGCTAAAAACGCCCCAACTCTCATTTGGGAAGACCAAAAACGCCACCCCCAAATTTACCAAATTATCCTCTAGAAAATTTTAATTAATTAATTCAAAAATCAAAAAGTAAGGATATTTTAGTCATTTTGGAATGATGTGACACTTTTAAAAAATATTAAACCAAAAATCAAAAAAGCTAGCTTTTTACCAACTTCCCAAATCACTTTCAAAAAAGTCAAAAAACTTGATAAAAAGCCAAAAGTCAGCTTTTTACCAACTTCCCAAAACACCATGTGTACTCACCTTGGATCGGAGTTAAATTCATTGAACCATACTTACAATTTAATAATTTATTTAACAGAAATTTTTTGGAACTGAGAATTTTTCAATAATTAAAAAAGTCAAAAAGTCAATAAATTATACCAAAAAGTAAAAGATTTTTTAAAAAAAAAACTTTTTGCACATTTTCGTAATAAATCAGAAAGTCTTCCCAAATAGACTAGTTTTTTAATTTCATATTTTAGTTAAAAAATCAAAAAATTACTAAAATAACTTTTTTTCAAACGAGGCGAGCCAAATTTAGAACTATTATGCTGAAGAAATTTGCATTATGGTTATGCTGATAAACAATTTCTTTGAACCAGTTTATACGGGGATTTGCTCTGACTTTCAACGATAGAATTGATCTCCTAAATTAATCGATTTATTGAGCCGAATACCAAGTTATAAAAAAATGTTGAGAAAAGGCAACGGGTGGCAGATGACAATTCTGATCACAATTTTTAGTTGGACAAAATTGACCAAACCCAAACTTAAGCCGCCAAAATAATTACGGTATATAAAATAAGAAAGAGTAAAACATATATCATAAGTTCATAAAATTAGAATTAAAAAATTATAATCTGTTTTGAAATCACTTGTTAGCTTGTATACCAAGACTAATAAACCCAATTAACTGTTTTCAGATCATTACTCTGACATTGTATATGTGTATAGGTAAATTACACAAATAATCCTTATAGTTTGGGGTTTGTGTCACTTTGGTCCCTGACTTTTCAATTGTGACACATTTGATCCTGAATTTTGAATATTATTCTAAATAAGGACAATTGAATATATAATTAGATTTTTCAAGAGTAAAATTGTCAATTTGATAAAATATAAACTAATTTGACAAAAATAAATGTCAAACAAATATTTTTGAATTTTTAAAAATTATTTCTACCTACTGAAAATAAAATTATGTAAAATTGATAAATCTTTTAGACATTTATTTTTTTTTTTACCAAATTAATTTTTATTATGTGTTTGGATGATGATCATGTAAAATTACTTTTAAAAAATTAATCATGTAATTTTTATTAATTTTACATAATTTTATCATTGGTGGATAAAAATAATTTTTAAAAAATTAAAAATATTTTTTTAACATTTATTTTTGTCAAATTAGTTTATATTTTATCAAATTGACGATTTTACCCTTGAAAAATCTAATAATATTTTCAATTGTCCTTATTTGGAACAAGATTCAAAATTTAGGGTCAAATGTGTTACAATTGAAAAGTTAGAGACCAAAGTGATACAAGTCCCAAACTATAAGGACTATTAGTGTAATTAACCCTATGTGTATATATATATATATAATATTCTTTTCAAGATTGATGATATGATTTATTTTATTTATTTTTTTTTATCGGTAAAAGAAAATATGTTATTGAATATTATACCCACAACTCTAGCATTTCCATACAATCTGCAAACCTATAAAATATGTTATTGAATTACCAAAAAATTCTCCTACCTGTATCTTCAAATTTGTTCCAATCGTGAAGTTTAAAATGTTGAAAATAACTAAACTTGTGGGGAACAACAACATAAAAATAAGGTTTTAACAACAAAGTTGTTAGGTCAAGGTGTAGCTTGAAAATGTATACCTATTTTGATAATGTTTTAATTATGTCCAAAATAACTAAATCTTGTGGATAACAACAACATAAAAATAAGGTTTTAACAACAAAGTTGTTATGTCTCGGTGTAGCTTGAAAATGTATCTATTTATTTCATAATATAGAATATATGGTTAAGAAATAACTTTAGAAGATCTTAGAAGAATTTAAAGATTACATATGGACTACCTATAGGTGAAAGAGAGATATCATACATGTTCAGATAATAAGAAATATATATTTTGATGATTCTATCGCACGACAACAATTTTTTGACACACGAATCAAAATACCATCTCTCTCTCTCATTTTGTGTTTCTTGTAATTGCAAATATAACATATTCACCCTCAGCTTTCCTTCTATTTTTTTTTTTTTATCAGCAAAGAAAAATTTCATTTAACAGCATGAAATTAAAGGTACAGGAAGATGAGATGCCTCGAGAGAGATTCGGAAGTATAAAAATACCCCTACTACTGCTACTCGCACTCAAATAACCAACCCCTAAGCCTCTCGATTTTTTTTAAAACAAAAAAGTTAAGAAGAACTTAACTAGAGAAAAAAAACAAGAGAATAAAGACATGAATCTCCACAAAATCAACCTACCAAAACACCCAAAACAAACTAAACTAACTAAACCAAACACCCAAGCAGCCGAAGATAGCGGGTTATATTATGGGCTTGTTTGGGGTGTCCTAAATAAGTGCACTTTTTGTCTATTTAGACTAAAAAGTTGAGGTTGAAAATATGAATATTTGGGTTAACTTTTTGACTTTTTATGGAAAAATGTGTAATAAAAAAATTATAAAAATTAATTTGTAGGGAAAAATTAGAATTTGAGAATTGTGCAGTCGTAATTGTTGACTTTTGTTGAATAGTGATAACTTTTTAACTTTTTGAGTAACTTTTTGACTTTTTAACTTTTTGGGGTGTTCCCAAACTTGGCCTATATATGTGAAACTCATAGTTTTGTGTCTAGTGATTAAAATAAAATAATTCATGTAAAAAATCTTATACTTTTGTATTTAATGATAAAAAAATTCCAGTAGTGACCTGCATTCAAAATAATTAGGCGGATCAAATCTATTACCATTTATAACGGATATGGCCCCAAAAACTACCTAAACCAAATTATTTAGTAGCAAGTTAGTAGTGTCTTATATACCTAATATTACCCAAATAAATTTTCAATGTCAGATTGACACAGATAATGCTGACTGACCTTTATTAGATAATTGAGAGAAAATGAATATTCATCTAGTATGTTTTGTGATTCTTTATTTGTCAAAAATAACATATAGACGATATTATATAATACTCTGTGATTACATAATAACTTTTTTAAAATCTAATGTATTGAATTAAATGAATGATGATAGATAATAAAAGGAAAATCTAAATAGATAATAAATGCTTTCTTAATTATGAGTTCTTGTTATCTCATATATAGAATGGAAAATGCTATGACCCCAAAATAAATTATCAATATTTTTATCAAATCTCTCACATGGATGTGAGACCCACACAAATTACATGAATCCCACACCTAACATAACTCATATAGAATTGAAGCTGCATTACTTTAGGGAACCCTAATTGAAAATTACTAACTAAATATTACTGCTTAAAGGTTATCCCACAAATATGAGACCGTTAGAAAGGCTCTCTTTCTCTCTCTCCAAAAAGAATCGAGAAAGGTTGAAAATAGCTTTCAAACAGTAAATGCAAAGGATTTCAGTTACTTGCATAGCCAAACATCCATTTCTACCTGAATAATACTATATGCATTAATTGATATATTAATTATTGTATTAATAGATGATGTAATATAACTTTAAAAGTTTTGGATATTTGTAATTTGTGTAATGAGTAGCGTCAATAATAATATCATAACATATATTGATACATTAGTTGATACATTAATTAGTACATATAATACCACCATCTCTACATGTGTCTTTTTAATGAAAACCCATTCTATACCTTTTATCTCACCTCCGCAAGAAACGTATTTAAGCAAACACAAAACACAACACAACACATCAACAAACCCTGAAAATCCTCAACAAACCAACTTTGACTACTCCCATCCAACTCTCTAGCTTCTCCATCTCCATTATTTACCACCTCCTCTATTTCTTTGCACTTACTGTGAAATCCTAACTAGTTCTCTAAAAACTACCTATCTTGTTACATGTATGTATATATATATATATATATATTCTCAATTAATGCTTTTTGTTAGATGGTAGTTGATCATGATGTTGGTCTCATTAAATTTTATATGATGCTATCTTAACAATTAGAGGAATGCAATTTTCTTGGCTCTATATAAGTGGTTAAACCTTGCAAATATTTTAATTATGGGTTTGTTAACAAGTACTTTAAGACACTTGTTAAGGATCTATTAAATATGGTTAGCTAGAAAAGACAATAAATATGTTTTTTTTGGAGACTAAATTTTAAATTATATATCTTTTGTAATAAAGTTTTTTTTAAACATTTTTTTTAATCATAAAAGTAAATGTATTTATTTTTAAATAACATTTCATGTGTTTTTTTAAAATTTTAAATACCTTTTATTTTCAATCATAATTAAATTATATGGTGTAAGAAAAATAAAGGACATATATTTTCGCATTTTTTTAAATTTGTATATGCCCTTTATTTTTATAACAAATATAAAAAATTATATGACCTTTATTTTATTTTATTTTTAATTTTTAGATTCATTTTTCTTACACCAAATGATTGAAAATAGAAGGCATTAAATTTTATTTTTTAAAATCCACAAAATGTTATTTAAAAATAAATGCATTTACTTTTATGATTAAAAAACATTTAAAAAAAACTCTATTACAAAAAGTATATAATTTTAAAATAGAAGTAATTAGAAAAAATGATAGTTTAATTTTTAACAAAAATATATTTATTATCTTTCCTCTTTTCTATGATAGTGGAGGTGGCTAACTATATTTAATGCATCCTTAATAAGTGCCTAACAAAATTAAGTAGAGGGTGACATTCAAATACATAGGGTTCGTTTGGCATGAAGGTTTGGGTTGGGTTGGGTTGGGTTTATTTTAGTCAAAAAAAGATAAAATAGACTAAAAAGTTAATAAGACAAAATATCACATCAAAATCAAAATCATTTCATTTTTTCTCTCACAAAAGTCAAAAAAAACTAAAAAACTCATCCAAAATGAGACTTTTTAGCCCCAGGCTAAAATAGTCAAAAAGTCGAAAAATCAAAGAATCAATCCACATACCAAACGAAGGCATAATATTATTGGGGATGTTGGTTAAAATTCAAATGGCATGGTGATAGTTTATTTTAATTTGAGAGTTTGTGTCAAATAATTTGGAGCAGCTTCTACTTACAATTTATTAGGCAAAAATAATTTAAATAAGGTAATTATCTAAAAATTGGCGGAGAGAAACTTTTAACTTATATTTTCTAATTATAAACTTTTAACTTAGAATAAGATATTGATTCTTCTAAAAACTTAAATGATTACAGAGAACGGTAACTTTATTATCAATTGGTTCATTGGTTTTTTATATTCGTCGTCATCAATCTGTTTTTTCTTTTTCATAAAAAATTAAAAATCTTACTAACAAGGGTCACAAAAACAAATGAATAAATAAATAAATAAAATTAAAGAATATGATATACTTTTTATTAATTTCAAAAAAAAATTCCTTTACATATTTTCTTTTCATATTAATCGCAATATTAATTAGTGACAAGGGCAATTATTACTATTTCACCTATAATATATGTATATATATATATATTCTTACAAAATTTTATACATAATTTATGACAAAAATAATGTAACATTAATAATTTTAAAAATCTAAAAAATAAACATCTTAATGAGTTTTTTTTTTTTTTTGCTTTAAAGTAATAAAATGAAAATTTGTCACATTATTATTTATTATTAATTTTAATAATTTTTTTACAATATTACTCAAAAATAAATGCAAGAACAAATCACTAGGATATACGAATCTAATGTTGTTTGATGTAACTTATTTTGAATTAAAACTGATAATCTAAAAGTAAAAGTCAAAAATATCCCTCAATCAGCTTTTGAAAATCAATTTTTTTTCAATTTATTTAATTTTTTTTACTTAATAAACTAAACATAAATCACACCAAATAGTCTAATATAAATTTCTAAAACAAAAAACTACAATCGAATCGCATAAACTGGACCAAACTGCCCCTCTAGTACATATCACAGCAGTAGTCTAAAACTAAAATGGTAATAATCAGTGTTTTAGGCAACCAATAAAACGATGACGTGTTATCCAACACAATGTATCATGTATGAAGTGAAGTAACCCTTAAGAATGTATGTGTGACTTGGACTTTTCTTGCTTTGTTTCATTCTTAATAAAAACTAAACCTATTTAATCCCACTGTTAAAATATAAATACATATATATCATGTGTCTATAATAGGTCAAGTATAGTTAGTTGGATATTTTGTTTTTTTGTTTATAGAACTTTCATTTTCACCATACAAGGACTTTTCATTCTCCATTGGACCTATCAATCTCAAAAAAATAAGTGCCACAAGACAATGACAGTTTAGCTAACTTGATGGGTTTACTCAAAAAAAAGGCACATTATCATTCTTTGACTATCTCCTAATTAGCACTATCAAAAATCATCTAGATACCATGTAATGATTTGATCAAACAAAACTATAGCTAGATTAAACCTGCTTAGATGAAAAATTATTTTTAGTGATTCTGACACAAGTTAAGGTGGTGTTTTAACTTGATTTTTATTAAAAAAAATTTATTCAAAAAATATATGTGTAAATAAGTTACTTTATACATCTCTAAGGGAGCATTGTCTCTTAATACTCACAAACATTTGTTAAAACCAACACGGAACCTATATCGGGACCGAAACTAAGGTTCTAACGTACTTTGGGCATTAAAAAATACGTATAATCTCAATAATCCGCTATGAGAGAGACTTAAACTCAGGCATTGAGCGAGGTAGACAAGCTTCTTACCATTGAGTTTTATTGATTGAAATAGTAAAATTTACAATTTTTTGTCTTTTTTTAGAAGAAAATTGGACAAGTATCCTTCGATAAATAGTGTAGAACAATGTTTCAAGATTATCAATAATTTATCCCTCTTGGACACTTGAGCCCAACTATCTTTGGGGGTGTTTGTTTCAGTTTTTTAGAGCCAACTTATGGCTTTTAGCTTTGAAAAAGTTATTTTAGACTGTTTGGTTAAACTTATTTCAAACAGCTTCTGATTCTAACAGCTTATTTTAACTCAAAAAAGCTGATTCTGAGAAGCTGCTCACCCCTTGCTTCTGATTATCAGCTTCTGCTGTGGACATGTTAATTTATGGTTATACTCTTAAATTTTTTTATTTTTTATTTTTTTAAAAATAGAAAAAGACTCAAATGAACTATAGATTATTATTATTATTTTTTATGAGAAATGTAGACAAACAAAAAATAAAAATTAATTGAAAAAGCTATTTCACAGCTTATTTAACGAACACTACTCAGTAACTTAAATCTATAATCTAACAGCTACACCAAACAGATTAACAACTTCTGATTAAAGTCATAATCTATAATCTGTTAAGTTATAATCTATAAGCTATTTTAACAGTTACACCAAACGGGGCCTTTATAGAGTTCTGGGTTTTGTTCTTAACCTAGCTAGCTAGAAGTCTTAACACTACCTAGTTGTTTTTGCTTTACATTGGGTTCATTTGGGAAGTGGGTTGACTTTTTAACTTTTGATTTTTTAATTATTTTATTCTAGGGCTAAAAAGTCTCATTTGGAAAGATTTTTTGACTTTTTGTGAGAGAGAATATAATGATTATGGGTTAGATGTGATGTTTTGTCTTATTAGGTTAAAAAGTCTATTTTATTTTTTGTGACTATTTTAGCCAAAAAAAAACCAAACAGCAACTTCCCAAACGGGCTCATTGTCTCTCCAAAATTCAATTGATGTTAAAAAGGATTTGATTTTGGTTTCAAGATTTTGTGCGATTAACTGGTTAATATTTCTTGATTTCCTGGTGCCACAAAAGACATGGATTATTTATCAGTCTCATACTCCAAATTTTTTTATAGAATCACTTTTGCCCGGCACATCAACCTTGTTCTGATATCACTTACTAAAATTATTCTATCACTTGCTTCTGCAATTTCTCTTAAAATCATTTGATATTACGAAATGTTTCTAAGCTTGGGCAGTCAAGTGGTCAATCTCTTAATTACTTTTTTTTATTGACGACAATCCTCCTTTTACCATTTATACAGAATAAATTCTGAATTTGCATAATACGTGCAAATTACTTTAGGACGTTCAGGTGATAAATTCATTTTTAGATTTTCATTATCCAAAGGTTCCAGGCTAAAATATTATGGCCCATTTGGTGTAACTGTTAACACACATTATAAATTATAATTTAACAGATTATAAATTATGACTTTAATTAAAAATTGTTAATATGTTTGGTGTAGTTGCTGGATTATAGATTTAAGTTGCTGAGTAGTGTTTATTAAATAAGTTGTGAAGTAACTTTTTCAATTAATTTTTATTTTTTGTTATTCACTACTTGTTTACATTTTTCATAAAAAATAATAATAATAATCTATAGTCCATTTGAGTCTTTTTCTATTTTTAAAAAAATAAAAAAATTTAAGAGTATAACCGTAAATTAACATGTCTACAGTAGAAGCTGATAATCAAGAGTAAGGGGTGAGCAATTTCTCATAATCAGCTTTTTTGAGTTAAAATAAATTGTTAGAATCGGAAATTGTTTGAAATAAGTTTAACTAAACAGTCCAAAATAACTTTTCCAAAACTAAAAGCTATGGGTGTGTTTGATTGGACGAACTGGATAAGGCAGAATTAGAACCCATCGGACTTGAATCATAGGACTGTGAATCCCCCGAACTATTTGGTTGGTTTGGATATGTATTCCGTGTTTGTTTTCTCATGGGATTAGATGTCTGGAAATGACTATTTTCAGTGAATCCAATGTTTGGTTGAACGAACTGGATAGGATAAATGAGCAAAATACTATTTTACCAATTTTCAATTGTTTACTAAGTAATAGCAATATTAAACATATCTTTAATATTTTAATTATTTTTAGCTAGATTAAATAAAAATTTATTTTATTTTATTTTTTACCAAATTAAATAAATTTATTTTTTTTAAAAAAATAAATAAAATATCAATAAAAATATATGTTATTTTGTAATTAAAATTTTAAATAAATTTATTTTTAAAAATACTAATAATTAAATAATGAAATTAAATAAAACATTTATTAAAATTTAAATAATGAAATTAAATAAAATATAAACAAAATTTTAAAATAAAACATCAATAAAATATTTATAAAAAATTATTTTCAAAAATTAAATAAATAAACATCAATAAAAAGTTAAATAAAATTATTTTATTTCTAAATTGAGACATTTAAATTTTATTGAATTTTACTAAATATAATATATAATTAAATAGTAGAGGGTCAAGATGATCATTTCATCACCTAATCCCAATAGTAAACAATCCTATGAAAATTGTCCCACAATCCCCCTCCCCGAATAATGTAATCCCTCATATGGGGGATAAGGAGTCCGGCCGGACTCCATGTTCGACGAACTGGGGAAAAAAAAAATACTGGATTGGATGCTTCCAATGAATTACAATCCGCACAGTAAATAGTCTCCTCGTATCCCCCCAATCAAACACACCGTGAACGGACTGGATAAGAGGAGATTAGAATTCATCGGACTTGAATCCTGAGACTGTGAATCTCCTAGATTATTTGATTGGATTGGATGTATATAGCGTATTTGTTTTCTCATGGGATTAGATGTCTGGAAATGACTACTTTGAGTGAATCTAATATTTGGTTAGACGGACTGGATAGGATAAATGAACAAAAGACTATTTTACCCTTTTTCAATTATTTACTAAGTAATAGCAATGTTAAACATGTCTTTAATATTTTAATTATTTTTAGCTAGATTAAATAAAAATTTTATTTATTTGATTTTTTACACAATTAAATAAATTTATTTTTTTAAATTAAATAAATAAAATAAATAAAATATCAATAAAAATATATGTTATTTTTTTTAGTTAAAATTGTAAATAAATTTATTTTAAAAAATAAAAATAATAATAAAATTAAATAAAACATCTATTAAAATTTAAATAATAAAATTAAATAAGATATAAACAAATTTTAAAATAAAACATCAATAAAAATATTTATAAAAAATTATTTTTAAAAATTAAATAAATAAAATATCAATAAAAAATTAAATAAAATTATTTTATTTTTAAATTAAGACAGTTAAACTTTATTAAATATAATACATAATTAAATAGTAAATGATCAAAATGATCATTTTACCACTTAATTCCAACAGTAAGTAGTCCCATGAAAATAATCTCACACTCCCAAGATCCAATAATCTCTCATATGAGAGATATAAAATCCGACCAGACTTTATATCCGACGAATTAAAAATATATATATATATATTAAATTAGATACTTCCAATAAATTACAATTCGCATAATAAATAATCTCTCCCTTACCCTTCCACTCAAACACACCCAATAAGTTAGATTCAAAAAAGTCCAAACAAGAATAAACTCCTGCAAATGACCAAAACACCCTGTACATATATATGTGTTTCTTAAACAAACACAAACAAAACCGTCGGTCTCTCTTTCTCTCTCTCCATCTGCTCTCTCTCTCTCTCTCTCTCTCCTTGTTCTCCTTCCCTCCTCCGCCGGTGTTCTTCCTTCTCCGTCTCTGCCTCTGCCTCCGCCGATCTCCTCCATTCGTCGCCGTCACCACTGTACTCTACACTACCTCCGCCGCTTCATCGCCGAATCTGGTGGGGAATTCGGATGGCTTGACAGAGAGAGACTTCTTTCTCTCTCTCTCGACGAATCTGCATCGTTCAGTGGCCGTAGCGGTGGTTTCGGTGGCGGTACTGGAGAATGACCCTTCGGCTGGAGGAGATCGAATTCAGCACCCGACCCGCTGCCAAAATCGACGAACCTAAAATCATTGTTGAAACACACATCTTTCTAAATCTTGAAACACACACCTTCACTTCACATCTCCCTACATTCTCTCACTATGAAACTCTCTCTCTCTACATATATATTTCTATATTGGTGTGTATCTATCTATGACTGCATGTGTGTTGGCTATTGGTTTCTGTATTCAAAAAGAGATGAGATCTGTCCTGGTTAGTATGTCGCTTTTAGAACGTTTGAAGGAGATCTGAGAGTAGGCGAATCTTCTCTCTCTAAGAAGATCAGATCGAGCTCGAGCTCAAAAATGAGAAGCAAATGGAGCTTCTTCTTTCTTTTTTTTTCATTTATAAATTACATTCACTTTTGATCTTGGATTATTATTATTATTATTTTCTAGTTGTTGTTGTTGATGATGATTATTATTATTGTTGTTGGTGTTGTGATAGATCTGTGGAGAAGTTCTCTATTTTTTTTTAGTTGTTGGATTATTATTATTGTTGTTGGTGTTGTTGTGGTAGAAAATTTTAAACAGATAGAAAATTTACACACAAAAAATTTGGACTGATGAAAAAAATTTAACAAATAAATATAAATTTGAATATATAGTCAAAAAATTTGAACCGATAGGTAAAAAATTTGAATAGATAGATATAAATTTGAATAAATAGTCAATGAAAAGTCAAATAGATAAAAAAAGTCAAGGGATAAAATTGGAAACAAAATGTCATTTAAGATTTTTCACCAAACTATTTCACAAAACGTGGATCTCTCACTGATAAAAAATATTTACTGAACCTAATACATTATACACTCTTTTGATTAGATTTATCATCAATTTTTTCATTACTTTAATCAATTAAAATTAAATATCTTCAGTATTCATCCCAATACTAGGCTATCTATGTCGGTTGCCTCGGAACCCCACATGTAGAGACCCACACAACTATTAAATTATTTAGTCTTGTAACAATGAGATTACAAGTATAATTGTCTTGATTATTATGCAATTTCAAACAAAATTCAAACTAGATAAAAAAAAAAAAATCCCAATCCATAGCCACCTTGTTACTCTAATGTGACATCAACAACATAACACTACAGCATTCAAATCAAAATGAGATGTGTTTATTGTACTTTATGCCGCCTTTCAGTTAAGCAATTCCAGAGGCTTATCTTTCATTTTTTTGACTAATATTTTGATTAGTCTTCATTAGTTGCTTGCTTCATTTCAAGCCTATACTTTACATTTTTAAATGGTAGGAGTTGGAAACGGTTGTCATATTGTTATACAATAGTAATATTTTATCGAAAAATGTTTGGGAGTTCTAATTGAGCATCCTAACATCTTTTCTCTCTCTATTCTCTCTCTTTCACCTAATTCATAGACACAATTAATCTAGTATTTACTATACGTGATAATTAATTAATTTAAATCACTTGTAAACCAGATTATCCTCAAAGCAATTGTACTTCAACAAAAAGTAACTCAAAGCTCATTTGAATGGAAAAATGGTTTTGCAACTTCTCCCTCTCCCCTTAAATAATTACCCTTTTAAAAACATGAAATAAATTTAAAAAATGTTTTAATCCACACTTCTATGTTGTGATCGTACATAGATTATAGTGGACTTTAGTCATGTGAATATAAGTCTCTTAAATAATATTTCCTTGCAAGCCAGTTTTTAAAAATAAATTCTACCCAAAGAGTTTGGATTATATAATATCAAAGCTGATTACCACGTTTAGTATTTACTATTAAAAATGCGAAGGGTCTCTTAGATACTCTCTACTTACAAGTACTATTAAAAACAGTAGTGATTGGTACTATTAATTTGGTATCACTAAATCACCACTAATGAAATGAAAAAAAAAATTGTGGCAGTGGGTGAGGCCCACTGCCACATCATTAGTGGCACCACTAATGCCTCGTTTGGTAAGTGACTTTTTAAGCTAAAAAGTCAAAAAGTTATTAAAAAAATTAAAAAGCCAACAACCCATATCAAAAAGTCAAAGATTTCATTTTCTCTCTACTTTTTGTGCATCTTTTCGTAAAAAGTCAAAAAATCATCCCAAAATACTAATTTTTTTAACATCACATTTTAATCAAAAAGTCAAAAAATTACTAAAAAAATATATTTCCAAATGATACCTAATTAGTGGTCTCAAGCATTTTTATATTAAAAATGCGAAGGGGTCTCTTAGATGCTCTCTACCTACAAGTCCTCACAGATGTTGTGTTTACCGGTGTATGAGAGGATCAAATATATCAAATTGATATACCCGTTACATATGATGATTTCTCTAAAACTCACCATGACACACCCAAAAGACTTTTGTACTGTACAATTTTTTTTAACAAGGGCTTCACTTAAACATTATTAGTGCAGGGTGGTGAAGGTAATAATTATTCACCAATTATTTTCCAACCCAAACTTATGTGTGTAAATTTGGCCCAGTCCGGTCTAGTTCGGCCCATTCGGGTTCGGACTCGGGCCAGCTTATGTCGAGTCTCACGGGTTTTCTCAAAATTCAAGTCAGGCCAGAAAATTAAGCCCAGTCTCAGGAGATATTCGGGCTTTGGACAGGCTAAACCGGTGGGTCTTGGCCTAAGCTCAAGCTTGAACATTTTTTTATATTTTTATCAAAATTTTATTTTTTTCTACCAAAAATGACACTGATCCTTGGGCGGGGCCGGACCTCAAGTCGGGCTTTGGTTGGGCTTTGAGCTAGCCGATGGACCGAGTCACGAGCCGGATCGGGCTTCAAAATGATGGCCCAGGATCCTGCACTGGGCTTGAGTCAGGCCCATCCAAGTCGCGAACTATTTTTACACTCCTTGTAAACTCCACCATTCATGGCCAATGAGAATAAATTTTATTTTTTATTTTTTATTTTTTATTATTATTTTTTTTAATCAATAATCACAAAAAATTTGTGCATTGTAACAAGTGATAACTATATGTGGAATGAGATTCTCTTTAATTCACTGTGCAAAATGGGAGGGGTATTAATAAAAAAATTTAAATTGATTCAATCATTATAGTCATATGATTTTATTATATTTATATTTTTAAAAAAATTTACAATAAATCTAATTTTAAAAATAAATCATTGTCTCACTAGGATTTGTATTTTTGAAGTGAAAATAAGGAAATTAACAACTTTTTTTTTTCTTTTCAGGAAAAAATATATATATAATAAAATCATATAATTATTATTATCAAATCAATTTAAAATACTTTTATAAATTAAAAATCTATACATATTCATCATCTATGTTATCAAAATCTTATAATTTGTGATTCAATCTACGATTTGATTTGCAAGTTTTGTAAAATCGATACGAATTTATGGGTGAATCTATCTTGGAAATGAATCTCTAGTGAATCGTATGATTCACGATTCAATTAACTTTTTATGATTCATGCAATTTTTGAAATTATTATATCCGATATATTTTCGACTTTTTTTTCTCCATCTTTTTAGTGAAAATGACATTATACAACTTCTAATAGCGTTTAATACCACAATAACCAACATATATACATGATTTGTTATTATTTTAGTGATTATGAAGTTTTTAATAGGATCCAATCAAATTCAGTCAGACCTAATATATTTTTAACATTTCTTCTCATTTTTTTTTCCTTTAAAAAATCATAATATATCTTCTAAAAATGTTTAAAATTAAAGTTACACTATGAATTATCTATTACTATTTTATTAAATTGAATATAATTGAATATTACATGTGTGAGATCAATTATACCTTTTAAAATGCTTTAGGCTTTAAAATAAAGGGATATTTATCAATATATCTCATCTCACAAATAAGTATTCCAATTAGTCTCAAATTTTTTCTATTGATCTGTTAAGTCCTATTAGTGAAGAGTTTCTTTCCATGTGGTCCTATTTTTTTATTTTGATAGTGTTTTGGTAAACAACTAAACCTTTTTTTTATTAATATGACAGGTATGATGTGATATGTCAATGTGATAGGTATTAATGTAACACTTCAATAATATGACACTCCAAAAAAAATTAAAAACTCCTTAGTGTACTTTTCCTAAATGTGACAATGTAGCGGGTATAATATGACACTCCAAAATTTTTACTCCAAAAAAATAAAAACTCCTTAGTGTACTTTTCCTAAATGTGACAACGTGGTTGATATAATGTGACACTTCAAAAAAAATAATAACTCCTTAGTGTACTTTTATCAAATGTGACAACGTGACAGACATAATGCGACATTCTAAAAAAAATTAAAAATTTCTTAGTGTATTTTTCCTAAACGTGACATGTGATACTCCAACGTGACAGATATGATGTGACACTCTAAAAAAATTAAAAACTCTTTAGTATACTTTTTTCAAATATGACACTCTAACATAACGGGTATGATGTAACACTAAAAAACTCTTTAATGTATTTGTACGGGAAAGAAATATACCTTCTCGTATAATCCTGTTGACCAAGTCTGCGCTCCTCCGTACGACGTCGCTTTGTCACCTGAAAATATAAACGTGAGCTAGCCGGCGGGTGTGTGCCGGAAACCTCTCCGATGCCTAAGTCAGTAAGCAAGACAAATAGGCAAAAGCTCTGTGTAATCAGGGAGCAAAAGTTGCATTACCACTTCAAAGGTGATATTGGTGAGCTTATGTAGGTTTCGCCCGGCACAGTCCTAGTAGGACTCTAACTTCTCCATCCAAAGAGTCCTCCAAGGATTCAAACTCTTGGAAGATAATGTCTATCCTCCAACACACCCCTCACTGCATAAGCCAAGTGAGATGGCTTCATTATGGCCGAACTTCTTCACACCGAAGTAACCAATAATCCGGACTTCACTTTTACCTCTCTTATCTCGGTTTCCCATGCCTCAACCGAGCTAACCCTAAGAGAGTTCAACCGGACTTGGACGTGACCAGGCCGAACTACCAAGTCCGAACCGGTATCAATATATGACCGACCTAGCATACAAGAACCGGTATAACTCCACGACCGGTCTACCAACTAGGACCGGACTAAATCAATACTTGCCGCAACCGAGGTACGCATGCCCATTCGGCAGCCGAACTGCCCATACTCCTTCCTTACTGGGTATCTTCCATTCTTGGGCTTACCTCGGCCCAACACCTAGCTTGGCCCAATTTATGAATATAAATTACCCTCTCAATTGCCCCTTAATTCCATCTGCGAAGCATGATAGGGATTACCCATGTAACAACCGAGATAGAGTTTTAACCTCTCCAGCCGAGCTAATAAATCCGTTAGCCACTCCAGCCGAGCTAAAAACCTTTCGAGCCTCTCCAACCGAGCTAACACTTACTTAGCCTATCCAGCCGAGCTAGAACGTCCGGTCAAAACGTCTCTTCAATCTGCAGAAACTGAATCGATTGTCCTCCCAATGACACGTGGCACACCCTGAATGGCCTTCTACAGCTGTCGCGCCGTCCTCGTGTTTCGTAATGTTTGAATAGTTCCCCCCAAAAACGCCTTTACACAAAACAACCTTTCATTTCAGAATCATTGTCACACACTGTTCATCCTCTCTCTTCGTGCTTTCTGGCATTCCTCTTTGCAACTTTGAAGAAGCTCGTGCTCTTGCCAGTGCTATTGTTGCTTTCCACCCCCAGTTCCTTCCTTATTTCCTGGTAAGCTTCGAGTATCCACCTTGCTTTCTCCGTTTTGATTTTTACTTGATTCGTAGCTGCATATTTCTCTGTGTGTTTTTACAAAACACTCTTTACTATGTGTCTGAGAAGAACTGCACACGAACACTATGAACATCATGAAGTGCTGGTAGAACGATCATTTCATCCGCAAAAAAGCACCCAACCGACTAGGAACTGTTAGTGCTGTCTAGGAGAACTAGAACCGAACTAGCACTTGTACAACCTACAGTAATAGTTTCAATATGTTGCCACTTGGCTCACCCTAGCCGGAATAAAAACGCTTTGAGCTAGAAAATCCGACCCTCGACCGAGCTAAGCCTTGGGGGGCTAAGCCAGCTTTTTGAGTTTCCAAAACCGAACTCAGAAAGCTGCCCCTCAAGGCCTAACCGAAGTAAGAAAATCCACAAGTGAAACCGAGATAACAAAACACTATGCGAACCGATATAATGAACACCTTTTCACAAGCCGATATAGATAACATAGCAACCTGAAGAACCGAAATAAAACCATCCTTTTCTTGCTTTATTTTTGTAGCACGGTCTTTGATCTGTGCTTGACACCTTGTTTTTCAACTTTGCAGACTTAGGCTGCCCAGGCACTCCCTCCGTGCGTCCGACCGGACCACTGAGCACGCTCTTTCAACCGAGATAAATTATTTCATAACTTATAGAATAAATGGGGAAGTACAGACATTTGGTAGAAACCCCAGGCGGCCTAGCCGATTTCCGAGAACAGTACGACATTCCAACCGATGTAAATCTAGAACTAGCCGAACAAGGAGTCGACCCATGGGACGAAGAGGGCTTTGTCCCATTCACCCTCCAATCCATAGTAGAAACCGGACTCAGATTCCCAGTCCAGCCACTAATATGCGAATTCCTTAGGCAGACCAGACTGTGCCCAACTCAACTATCCACCAACACATACCGAATTATAATGGGCATAGATGCTCTAAACCAACAAACCGGTCTGAACCTAGGTCTGGCCGAGATACTACATCAGTACTCAATAGGATCCAAAAACCAAGGCTGGTGCTACTATTTGAGAGTGCGCCGAGGTAGAGAAAAGATAATAAAGCACACACCGGATAAAGACGTTAATGATGACGACTTCTTCTGGGTATCTGGGAATTTCGAAGACCTCGAAGCCCGCATCCCAGGCCAAAGAATAAATTACAGGAAGGGGGAACCCGGTATACTTACTTCGGTTTCTATTCCACCTTTTCTTTTATATTCCGGCTTTTCTCCTCTGAACCGGACTAACACTTGCTTTCTTTTCTTTTCTTTTGTTTTGCAGACAAGTCTCATCTTATCTACAACTACAACTATCCCAGCCTCCCAATACTCCGGGCCGCACTCCGGGTTAAGGAGAGATCTTGGGAGAAACTCTAAATTCCAACCAACCTACAGATACTCCGGTCGCCGCAAAGGCAAGGTGACCGACTTTCTTCTTGAAGACGATCCAGAACCGGACCTAACCTTGCCCGAAATCGTCCTTGTGCGATTAACTGCTGAACAAGAGATGGCGAAGAAAAACAGACTGAGGGCCATGCTCACCGAAACAAACCCAGCCGAGGTACCACAAACCGGCCGATCAACCGAGGCCGTGGTGGCTCTTCCATCCCAGCAGCCTTCTGTCTCTCGTCGAAACAAGCGTGCCCGGACTAGTGAAACCGGGCCACAACTTGTTGATGAGGAGGAGAACATACTTCCACACCAGCCCACCAGCTATCACGCAACCGAACCCCCAGCCGGAGTCATCTAACCGGTCTGTAACCCCCCAGTGGGCTCCCCCCCTAGTATTCAATAACCGAGCCATCAACGAGGATGACTCCGTTGTCTCGGATAAGGATCACCTTCTGGCCTTCAATTTGGCCAGAGGTGTGTGCCTTCCAAAAGACATGGAGCACCATCAAAAGAAGCTCAACACCGAGGTAAAGTCACTTCGGTCTGCTTCGAAGTCCATGATCGTGGTAAGCAATACTGCCTTTATCTGTCTTTAAAATTTGTCCAACTTCCAGTTCGGTCAACAAAAAACTTACCATACTTTGTGCAGGCTCTTCAGAAAACCACGCTTGCACACCGGCAGGTGATGGAACTTCGTAAGACCGCAAGGCAGGCCATGAAAGACGCCGTGGCCAAAGCTACCGAACTAACACAGGCCCAGAACAAGGCGGCCGAACTGGAGGCCGAGGTATCGCGTCTCGCCGGACTGGTACCTCGGCTGAAAGTGATAAACAAAAGGCCGTGACCGAAGTGAAAGATTATACCTGTGGGAGATGGCCCAGCTGAAACAAAAAAAACGCCGAAATAGACCTGCTGAAGGACCGGAGTGAAAAAAGCCAAAAGCAAGGTTTCAAGAGGCTGAAGATGCCTACATGCTTCAATGTGGCGCAGCAAAGATTCTTTTAAGTGCGGTTGGCGGAGTGCGGTGGAGAAGCTCGGTTGCACTCCTGACACCGATGTTTACAACGCTCCACCGTACTCTATTCCGGCTTCGCTCAAACAATATGCGGACGATCTCCAAAAAGCATTCTTGAAGGGTCTGGTGACGAAGAAGACGATGACGATGATGATGATGATGATGATGAGGGGGAGCCTTCTCTGACCCCGGTTACCACCGATCAACAAAGCAATCAGGAAGCTCGGTTGGAGCCAACAGTGGATTTATCTAACGAGATACCAGCTACTCTATTCTGCCAACTGATACCACGGTCCAAACCGGCTCCTTCCTCAAGTCGGCCTCCAGGCAACTGCTGAATGCGGAATTTGATGCCGAACTGATGCGCTCCTGGATGACTGTTTCTCGTACTTTTTTTCTTCTTTTATTCCGAACCTGTAACCGGGCTCCGGCCACTACTTGTATTCGCTTTTGATTTAAATGAAAAAAAATCTTTTGACTTTCATTCCGGTTCTGAACTTGCTTGCTTGCCTTTGTAAAAAATTCCAATCTGCTAAGTTACAACTGTGATCTCGGTTAGATATCAAACTTACAAGCCAACCACTCTTCAGCCGATATAACTTACTTCGGCTGAAGAGTAACAAGAGTTGGTTCTTACAAGCCAACCCTCTTCAGCCGATATAACTTACTTCGGCTGAAGAGTAACAAGAGTTGGTTTAATCCAGCCAACCACTCTTCAGCCGATATAACTTACTTCGGCTGAAGAGTAACCAGAGTTGGTTTAATCCAGCCAACCACTCTTCAGCCGTAAACTTACTTCGGCTGAAGAGTACAAAGTGTTGGTTTAATCCAGCCAACCACTCTTCAGCCGATATATATTACTTCGGCTGAAGAGTAACAGAGTTGGTTTAATCCAGCCAACCACTCTTCAGCCGATATATCTTACTTCGGCTGAAGAGTAACCAGAGTTGGTTTAATCCAGCCAACCACTCTTCAGCCGTAAACTTACTTCGGCTGAAGAGTACAAAGTGCTGGTTTAATCCAGCCAAGCTCTAAGTTGGTTTTTCCAGCCAACCTAGCATATCATGTTTGGTTTATTCCGACCAAACGTCCTGCAGTCTGGATCCTAATCCTGGACTTAGGAAGGGTGTCGGTTTAATCCAGCCAACCTCTGAGTTTGGTTTTTCCAGCCAACTCAAAATAAAGTGTTTTGGTTTTTCCGACCAAAACGTCCTGCAGCCTGGATCCTTATCCTGGGCTTAGGAAAGGTCATAGTTGGTTATTCCGGCCAACTATGTTTACAATACTAGCTTTCTAAAGCTACTTTCTACTGGAAACAATAATGCTGAAAAGAATCAATTTGTTTTATTGAGGAAGTAAAAAATTACACATACTTAAAAGCTAGAAATAAAACAACTTGAGATTTGCCGTATTCCATGGTCTGGGAATTCTTTTGCCGTCCTCATCTTCCAAGTGGTATGCCCCTTTGCCTGCTAATCCGACCACTTTGTAAGGTCCTTCCCAATTAGGTCCCAACTTGCCATCTCCTGGAACTAAGGTGTTTCCCATCACTTTGCGCAGTACCCAATCTCCAATCTTAAATTGTCTCGGATGCACTGTTTTGTTATACTTTCTAGACAACTCTTGTTGGTAGGAGGCGATGTGAACAATGCTCTGTCTCTTCTTTCTTCTGCAAGGTCAAGCTCTAGTGCTATGGCTTCACCATTTAAGTCCGGATCAAAGTTTTCGCTTCGGATTGTGGGGAGGCCAACTTCTAATGGGATGACTGCCTCCATGCCGTAAGCTAAGGAGAATGGTGTTTCTCCTGTTGATCGTCGCGGCGTGGTGCGGTAAGCCCATAAAACATGAGGGAGCTCTTCTGCCCACTTGCCTTTTGCTCTTTCTAACCTTTTCTTCAATCCGTCTAAGACGACTTTGTTTGAGGCCTCTGCTTGACCATTTGCTTGGGGATATGCTGGTGTAGAATTATAGAACTCTATTTTGTACTCTTCACAAAAGCCTCTGAAAATCCTACCATCGAATTGAGTGCCGTTGTCTGAGATTAGTGCCTTTGGTATGCCAAATCGAGTGATGATATTCTGCCAGACAAACTTCTTTACGTCTTTTTCCTTGATTGACGCCAAGGCTTCTGCTTCTACCCACTTTGAGAAGTAGTCAGTTGCGGCAAGAAAGAACTTCCTGTTGCCTGGAGCTATTGGAAGCGGGCCTACTATGTCCAGCCCCCACATTGCGAAAGGCCATGGACTGGTTAGAGGTAAAAGTTCTCTGGCAGGTTGGTGTATTTGGTGTGCGAATTTTTGACACTTTTCGCACTTTTTAACATACTTCTCCGAATCTGCTTGCATGTACGGCCACCAATATCCTTGTGAAATTGCCCTGTACGCCAGCGATCTTCCTCCCTGATGGCTGCCGCAAACACCCTCATGTATTTCGAATAGGAATGCTTCCACTTTGCTGGGGTGAACACACTTCAAGTAGGTCCTGAGAATGACTTTTTGTATAGTGCCAGGGATGGAGAGAGCCAAAATCGCTGCGACTTTG
The DNA here is from genome assembly GCA_030407325.1 of Camellia japonica. NCBI lineage: Eukaryota > Viridiplantae > Streptophyta > Magnoliopsida > Ericales > Theaceae > Camellia > Camellia japonica. Next base: position 87,964,334 of record JAPPVO010000036.1, read on the forward strand.
CTCTGATTCTGTTGGCTTCTTTCTTCTCTTCTGGTAGGGTGCCGTCTTTCAGAAAAAGTATGATGGGATCCATCCAAGAAGGGCCTAATTCTGCGCAACATACCTCTTCTGCTTCTGGGTCTTCAATGCTTGGTCTAGGCAGATAGTCGATTAGTAATGGGTGAGGAATGGAGGTGTCTGCCATTGAGGCGAAGCCTGCTAGTTCGTCTGCTCTGCTATTTTCCTCTCTGCCGATCTGTTCAATCCTCACCACTTCGAACTTTTTTATCTCTGTTCTGACCAATTCTTGGTACTTGGCCATTCTATCATCCTTTGCCTCGTAGTCGCCAGATATTTGATTCACCACTAGCTGTGAGTCGCTGTAGACCATTAGCTCGGTGGCCTTCATGTAGAATGCTGACTTGAGACCTGCAGAAGCGCTTCATACTCCGCTTCATTATTTGATGCTGGGAAGCCTAAGTTGATTGCTTGCTCCACTACTAAGCCGTCGGGAGAGATGAGGACTATGCCGAGTCCTGCTCCATGTCGGTTGGATGCTCCATCCACAAAGAGCTTCCACATCTCTCCTACAAACAACTTCCAGCATGTGGAGGGATCAGATGATGTTGTGGGGTCTGGAATATCGCTGGGGCTTTCTTCATGATCCATAGTTGCAGTCTGCCCCTTGTCTTCTGATTGGACCAAGTCATTAGTCGTTGGTGAGTTTTGACTTGGTTTAGTAAGGTCTGCTTCCTCCTCGCCTTTTCTACTCTGGTCTGCCTTAGGCTCTGGCTGAGTTACCTGCACTAGGGGTTGCGCTATTCCGGCGTCAATCTCCATCCCTTGTTCGGTTGTGTCAGTCAGGTCGATTGGGCAGACTTGGTGGCTTCCAGGAGTGAATTCTGCGACGAAGTCTGCCAAAGATTGGGCTTTTACTGCGGTTCTGGGTTGGAACTTGATGTCGTATTGTCCCAATTCCACTGCCCACTTCAGAATCCGCCCAGAAAAGTTCGCCCTTTCAAATAAAGCCTTGAGTGGGAAGGCTGTGAGAACAACTATGGTGTGGGCGTGAAAGTAATGTGACAACTTCCTTGAGGCCATCATTAAGGCCAAGGCCAGTTTCTCCAGTGGCAAATACCTCGTTTCGGCACCTAACAATGTCTTGCTGACATAGAAGATTGGAAGGTGTTGGATTCCTTCCGCTCGAACCAACACTGCACTTACCGCGTGCTGTGAGACTGCCAAGTAGAGGAAGAGTTCTTCTCCAGGTATTGGGGTGACAAGTAGTGGTGGAGAAGACATGTATTCCTTCAAACTCTCCAGAGCTCGGTCGCATTCTTCGTCCCACTCAAACTTAGCTTTTAGTGACTGAAAGAATGGACGCAATCTGTCTGAAGACCGGCTGATGAATCGGTTAAGTGCTGCTGCCATGCCGGTGAGATGCTGCACTTCTTTCACTGAGTTAGGCCTTTCTAGCTCCTGAATTGCTTTGATTTGGGAGGGGTCTGCCTCAATACCCCTGTTGGTCACCAGGAAACCCAGAAACTTGCCAGACCCTACACCGAATGCGCACTTAGAAGCGTTAAGGCGCAGCTTGTGTTTCTTCAGGATCTGGAACATCTCATCTAGGTCCTTTAGATGGTCATCCGCATCCTTGCTTTTGACCACCATGTCGTCGATGTAAGCCTCCATTGTTCTGCCTAACAATGGCTCGAACATCTTTGTGACCATTCTCTGGAATGTCGCCCCTGCGTTCTTTAGGCCAAAGGGCATGACCTTGTAGCAGTATAGTCCTCTTGGCGTGGTGAAGGACGTGACCTCCTGGTCTGGTTCGTGCATGGCTATCTGATGGTAGCCTCTATATGCGTCTAGGAAGCTAAGCCTGCTGTGCCCAGCTGTTAGGTCTACCAATTGATCTATCCTTGGTAGGGGGAAACTATCCTTCGGACATGCTTTGTTGACCGTCTTGTAGTCGACGCAGACGCGCCACTTGCCATTCTTCTTTGGCACCACGACGGTGTTGGAGATCCACTTGGGGTAATGTACCTCTCTGATTGCTCCTGCCTCCAGTAGGTTACCCACTTCTTCTGCCACTATCTCGGCGTGGTGGAGTGCTGATCTTCGCGTGCGTTGAATGACTGGTCTGGCAGATGGGTGGACATTGAGTTGGTGGCAGATGAGGTTTGGATCAATGCCTGGCATGTCGTACGGCGTCCAGGCAAACACTTCGATGTTGGAGGTCAAGAATTCCATAACTTCCAACCTCTCGGCGCTGGATAATGACGAACCAAGCAAAAAGAACTTATCCGGGTTCTTTTCATCGATTCTTACCTCCACCAAATCTTCTATCGCTTTCTGATCAGCTGCTTTGCCAACCTCTGCGAACAGTTCATTACTCTCAGGTTCTTCAATCGAGTGAACATACCCCTTGGCCGCACGGCTTCCGTTTGTTGTGACGAAGCATTGTTTGGACATAATCTGGTCCCCATATACTTCTTCAATTATTCCTGTGTCGTTGGGAAATCGCATCACTTGGTGGTAGGAGGATGCCACTGAGCGCATGGCATGCAGCCATGTTCTGCCCAAGATAACGTTGTAGGTGGAGGGGACCTTTATCACCCAGAACTCCACTTGTTTCGTTACACTCCCTGCTCTGACTGGGAGGATAATTTTGCCGACGGGCCACTCTGGCATGGAGTTGAATCCGATAAGGGGAGACACGGCAGGCGCCAAGTCTTTATCTTGAAGCTTTAGTTGCTTGAAGGTTTCATAATACATGATTTCACACGAACTACCTTGGTCAATCAGAATCCGCTTGACATCAAAATCCTTGATTCGGAGAGTGACGACCAAGGCATCGTTGTGAGGGCAATAAATCCTTGTCAGGTCTTTATCTGAAAAGGACATGACATTTGTGGCCTCCATCTTCCCCTTTTTGGCGACTGGTTGGGCACTTAGCACCTCTCTGAAGTGCTCAGCCTTTTTGATTGAACCTCTGAGCTCGCATACACGCTCAGGTTCAAAGACTCCATGTATTACGTTGATGACGCCTTGAGGTGGAGCGTCGTTTGGCATTCCATTGGGCACATTGTGGTCCTGGGGGGCGGCTGCGCCCCTCCTTCTATGTATTTGTCCAGGTGACCCGCCGCCACCAACTCTTCCAGATGCTGCCTCAATGGTGTGCAGTTCTCAGTGCGGTGCCCCTTTTCTTTGTGGAAGGTGCACCTCGATCTGTCATCGTAGTCCTTCTGAGCTTCGCCTAACTTAGCTGGCCACTTGACGAAAGGCTCGTCTCGTATTTCGCTAAGTATACGGTAGATCGGTTTTTTGAAGACTGTGGTGATGGCAGTACGGACTCTCAACCATCTTTTGTCTTGGTCTTCTCCGTTGTCTTTCCTGCCCTGTCTATTTCGGTTTTGGCGATCTACCGTATTGACCTTTGCCGAGGTCTTCTTCTCTGGTGTTGTGGTCGCGCCAGATTTTGCCTTGGCGCGAGCGCCATCCTCTTCTACCCTGATGTGCTGATGCACTCTCTCCATCAGGGCTTCCATTGTGAGAGGTGGCGTCATGGTGATAGAGTCCCTTAGTCTATTTCCGACTGGAAGGCCTCTTTTGTACTGCGCAATGGCGAGGTTAGTTGGGCAGTCCCCAATCTGGTTGAACGTCTCCCAGTAACGACTGTTGTATGACCTCAGGGTCTCCTTGTCGCCCATATCGATGGAGAGTAACTGGTCGATCTCCACCGGTGTTTTTGTGTTTGTTCTAAATCGTGTTACAAACGCCTCCGCCAATTGCGCCCAGGAGGCAATGCTGCCCTCTGGAAGCTTTTCAAACCAAGTCAGGCCTAGGTCACCTAGGCTTGAGGGGAATAGGATGCACATCAAGGCCTCATTCCGCCGGTATACAGCCATGACCTGGCGAAAGTGGCTTAAGTGTGAGTAAGGGTCCGTCTTCCCCTCATATGTTGTGAATTTGGGCTGTAGGAAGCCTGACGGTAGGGGCGCGTTCTCTATTGCAGGGACGAATGGTGAGGTTTGCAGCCTCGCCAATGCCTTGTCCGCTGGTTCGTAGGCCGGACGCGGTATTGGCATTCCAACCTCGACGCTTCCATGCGTCCGAGGAGCCAACCGCTGTAAGGCAGAAACTCTGTGTGGATCGCGCGCTCTAGCGTCCTCCTTCCACCGCGCTTTCTCTTCTAGCACGGTCCGTAGGTCGGACGATCTGGGCAACTCTGTCTGCCTAGATCTTGTCTGGTGTGAGTGTGAGGGCCGATATGTGCTTCCTTCGGTGTGCGACCTTTCAGACCTCGTCCTCTCAGGCCTGGAGTGATGAGTTCTGGAGGATCTAGATTGTGCGTCGCCTGTCTTGAGGCTCTTGTTCTCCCCTTGCGAGGGTGTAGTATTCCTGCTACGACTTTCGGAGTGGCGAGGGGGCGTCTTGTTCGTGCGCCCCTCTCCTGTCGTCACTTCTTTTCCTTTCACCTGGCGTTTCAGGGATTCCATGTCTGCCGCCATCCGACGGATCAACTCGTCTTGTTCTCTGACGCGATCTTCCAAAGTTTGAGGATCAATTCTGCGTCTTTGTCTTTCTGGGCTTTGCGAATGAGAGGGATGAGGGCTGTTATTCCGCCTTCGTCCCCTCGCATCTCTCCTGGAATTTTGTCTGTGCGATTCCAGGTTCGCCATGGGAGTGACCACGGGTAGGCCTTCGCGCCTTGCACCCCCTTCTGGAGTTAGTCCGTCGACGGCGGACTGAGGTAATTCTTCGTTGTTCGCCATTGATTTTTTTAGGAGAAAAAGCTTGGTCAAGAGGTTGTTCTTGTCTGACTTCCCACAGACGGCGCCAATTGTACGGGAAAGAAATATACCTTCTCGTATAATCCTGTTGACCAAGTCTGCGCTCCTCCGTACGACGTCGCTTTGTCACCTGAAAATATAAACGTGAGCTAGCCGGCGGGTGTGTGCCGGAAACCTCTCCGATGCCTAAGTCAGTAAGCAAGACAAATAGGCAAAAGCTCTGTGTAATCAGGGAGCAAAAGTTGCATTACCACTTCAAAGGTGATATTGGTGAGCTTATGTAGGTTTCGCCCGGCACAGTCCTAGTAGGACTCTAACTTCTCCATCCAAAGAGTCCTCCAAGGATTCAAACTCTTGGAAGATAATGTCTATCCTCCAACACACCCCTCACTGCATAAGCCAAGTGAGATGGCTTCATTATGGCCGAACTTCTTCTCCACCGAAGTAACCAATAATCCGGACTTCACTTTTACCTCTCTTATCTCGGTTTCCCATGCCTCAACCGAGCTAACCCTAAGAGAGTTCAACCGGACTTGGACGTGACCAGGCCGAACTACCAAGTCCGAACCGGTATCAATATATGACCGACCTAGCATACAAGAACCGGTATAACTCCACGACCGGTCTACCAACTAGGACCGGACTAAATCAATACTTGCCGCAACCGAGGTACGCATGCCCATTCGGCAGCCGAACTGCCCATACTCCTTCCTTACTGGGTATCTTCCATTCTTGGGCTTACCTCGGCCCAACACCTAGCTTGGCCCAATTTATGAATATAGATTACCCTCTCAGTATTTTTTTCAAATGTGACACTCCAATATGGCAGACAAATAAGTCATTACACATCCAAAAGGACTAAATAGATAACAAGAAAAAATATGGAACTATATGGATTATAAGTCCAAAATATGAGACTTATTGGTCAATCTCCCTAAAATAAAAGATTCTAAATAATTCTTTCTTATTATTTGCTCACTGTTACTTAGAAAAATATGTATGCTTATTGTCCAAATATCAATATCGTTGTTAATTATTGTTACTTTAGAATTAATGGTTGATAAGAAATATCTAAAAAAAAAAAAAAGTAAGATGGTGATCTTACATATGAATCTTTGTTAACTTCTTACATATTAAACTACGTGATTATTATTCAAAATAACATTTTCATTGATATAAGTTTAAATATTTCATATTCATCAAATATATTTAACATCTAAATATATAGACATATATTTTTAAATAATTTAAAAAATATGACCGAATCTTTACTATTCATAATTGGATTCAATTATATTCATCACCAAAATAAAATCCGTCATAGGCCGACATGCCTAAATTAAATGAACTTTTGCTTTTATATTTAAGGGGATTTTGAGAACTCCATGATCATGATCCATTTTTGGGCTGGGCTTCATGTAGTTTGTCATTTGTCCTTCATTGTTTCTTTTAGACCAAGGCTCGTAAAGTTCGCTAAGCCCAATCCTGACAATTCCAAACACAATGGGCCGTTTGGACATATTGAGTGCCAAGCACCTGAGCCCATTTATTGTTGGGCTCATGGGTAACTTTTTCGTTTTTTCAAAAGCTTTGTTGTTGTTGTTGTTTGTCCTCCTCAGCCTTTGAACGTCCATCTTAGGCTTTCATTTAGTTCTCTCTTTATTATGTGAACAAGCCCAACCCACACACAGATACTCAGCACAAATGGGACTCAAATTTATGCACCAAGAAGCTCAATGGTCTGAACCAAATGCGACTAGTTGATTGGTCAAAACTCTTATGTTTAGTTAAGAAAGATAAGAGAGTGAATATGTAGTTAAGAAAAATATAAGAGTGTGAATATTTTCACTTGCATACAAGTCTAATTAATCAGATGTTTGTTTAGAATTTCTCTCTATCAGTTTTAGAGTTTCTTTTGCCTTATTTGTTGTATTTGATATTCATTGTGAAATTGGGCTTTATTAGAATACAATACATTGAAAAATAAAAACAAAAGGGTAAATTATACTTTGTACCCTTACACTTTGTACCAAATCTCACTTTGACTCCTATATATGAAATCATGATAGTCAACCCCATGCACTTCTAGTCAAATCCCACTTTGGTCTCTGCATATGAAATTGTGACAATCAACCTCCTATATTTTTGGTAAAATCTCACTTTGGTCCCTACTCAAGTGTCAATGTCCTTTTTCTGTTACTCAATTGTTTAAATTTTTAACAGAATCTAATCATGTAATAAAAATGTGACTACAACATGAGAGTAAGAAAGAAAAATCATCTACACTTTCCACCAATACATACTTTATCCCAAAATTTACATCAAATAATGATTGTATTAGGTTAAAACAAAACGAAGATTTTGAACAATTAAGAAGATGAACTAGGATTTTGCATAAATTGGAATCACATACGAAACTCTATTTTTCACAGTAAGACAGTCTTCTATCTATTCATCTTTCTTTCCCTTTGATTTCTTTGTCGCATTTTTTTTTATTTCAAAAGCTTTACTTTCTTACCTATTCGTCTTAATTTTTACCATACAAACATATAAATATATATAGATATATATTATATTATATAACTCTCATGTGCTTATTACGTAGGACAAAGTGTATTGGTGGGAAAAATGGATGATCGTTCTCTCTTACCATCATTTCGTAGTCACATTTTTGTTACATGATTAGATTTTGTTAAGGGGTACTTACCAATTAGTTCTATTAACTAGACTTATTTACCTACAGGTCCTAATTAATAAATTTAACACTATAAAAATAAGAGAGTGATAAATTTATCACTAAAAATTTATTCATAAAAACAAAGAGACTGATAAATTTATCACTATAAATTTATTCATAAAAATAAAAGACTGATAAATTTATCTTTATCACTTAATAAATTTATCAATAGGACTTAATGGGTAATAAGTCTCCAAAGTAGGACCTATTGGGTAATAAGTCTCCAAAGTAGGACATATTGGTAGTTTACCCTTTTGTTAAAGATTTAAAAATGAAATAATAGAAGAGGGACATTGACACTTGTGTAAGGACCAAAGTGGGATTTGAGTAAAAATATAAGGGGTTGATTGTCACAATTTCAAATGTAGAGACCAAAGTGAAATTTGACCAAAAATGTATAGAGTTGACTGTTATAATTTTATATGTACAAGTCAAAATGATATTTGATATAAAATGTAAACATAATTTACCCAAAACAAAAACAAAAAAATAATCTAGTCTATACTAGCCAAATTGGGCTAGACTAGTTGTTCAGAACTTTTACATCTCATTGGAAGATCAAGAATTCATTTCTAATCACATGTACTACTCCTTCCCGAGTTATGACCTTCAATGTGCCAGAAGAAAATTTGATCCCTCCGTCTTCCCTGTTATATCATTGGATGATATTATACAAACAAAATCTATACATATAAATTTTATACATAATGATGTATCTTATTAATATATATTTTTATTTGTCAATCAATTATTTACGTATAAAGATAATTATATTCAGATAATCATAATCTAACGACTATAGAAGTTCAATATCCAGCCCAACAAATAACCTCATAATTAGAAAGAAATAAATAATACAACAAAGAATCTTATAATAAGGGAGAAATATTATAATTTTATAATTTATAAGAATTAACGCCTTGAACTTTTAAATTGAAGTGTAAAAGAATGATCAACTGAACTAATCTAGTTGGATCATTTATATTCATTGATCACAAGTCCAAAAACGCATCACTATAAGGAGACATAATTGCAAAAGAAAAATATTATGCAAACAAACAAATAAATTTTAAAAATATTTCTTATTAATCAATATGTCATGTAATAATGAAATTTTAAAAATTAAAACAAGATCCATTTCAATGATATGATAGGTGCTATATTAGTAAGTAAAAAAAATTTACAAAATTTATTAATTTATATAACATTACCGTTAAATTGCGCCCCGCCAACATTAGAGATTGTAATTAAAGGCCAAAATAGGAGACAAATCACTTACAAAAATATTGCATAAAATTAAAAGACACAAAGTAGTTGGGAATTTATTAAATTGTAGTCCACACAGTACCTATCGGACAATTTTCGAAGTATTCAAAGAATTAAAGGAAAGAGAGAGACTGTTTGATTACAAAAATCATTGTTACAAAAACAAAATCAAAATCTAGAATAAGAAAAATAAATAAATAGAAAAGTAATCAAGGCACTTACCTTATTATTTTCTCGAACAATTTTTTGATCAAGTCCAGCGTTTAACACTGTATCCTTAAGACAGATTTGTCCTCTCCACGGTATTTTCAGATTGTGGACGTCTATCTCCCAAGATAAAATGATCAACAGTGAATAGTAACAGCACTACAAACTATTCACATAACGAATATACTTTGTGTTTACACTCTTTATCACAGAAAAAAAATAATGCAGTAAAATACAAAGAGCAATAGCAGATTTTTGGACGAAATTTTTTTTTTTTTTTGAAAAACCAAACGATGGACTTATCTATTTATAGGTGCAAAGGTAGCTGTTCGGTTTGAATCCAACAGGTAGCAGATCTGTTTGAATAGGTACAATACCTGTTCGACACTGTTTGAATTTTGAACAGATAACTGAATCACTGGATCTGTTCGGTTTAGAGAGAGACTGTTTGATTACAAAAATCAAACTAATATAAAATTAAATAAATAAAAATAGATTTTTATTTTGTTACAAAACCAAAATCAAAATCTAGAATAAGAAAAATAATTAAATAGAAAAGTAATCAAGGCACTTACCTTATTATTTTCTCAAACAATTTTTTGATCAAGTCCAGTGTTTAACACTATGTCCTTAAGACAGATTCGTCCTCTCCACGGTGCTTTCAGATTATGGACGTCTATCTCCCAAGATAAAATGATCAACAGTGAATAGTAACAGCATTACAAACTATTCACATAACGAATACACTTTGTGTTTACACTCTTTATCACAGAAAAAAAAATAATGTAGCAAAATACAGAGAGCAATAGCAGATTTTTGGACGAAATTTTTTTTTTGGAAAAACCAAACGATGGGCTTGTCTATTTATAGGTGCAAAGGTGGCTGTTCGGTTTGAATCCAACAGGTAGCAGATCTGTTTGAATATGTACAATACCTGTTCGACACTGTTTGAATTTTGAACAGATAACTAAATCACTGAATCTGCTCAGTTTATATTGGACAAATATGGACCTGTTTGGGTATAGAAATAATCTGGACACCATTTTGGAATTGTTTTCAAAATTTAAATTCAAAAAAGTTAAGAATTTAATTTTAGAAAAATAAAAATCCAAAATGTTTTTGGCCCAAAAAGATAAGCATTGGACTGGACAAGTGTGACGACCCCACCGCGTATAATGAATAACACTTAATTAATTAAGGAGATTTGAATTCTAATTGCCCATTGTTCTAATTTGATTTGGGGTCATAAGAATTATTTAGTTTGATTCGTATATGATTCTATTGAGGATTTATTTTGGAATTAGAAATTGAAAGCCAACATGGCTCAAGAGAGTGTAATTGGCGAATTGAATTAGTTTAATTTCGAATATCGGACCGTATGGGAGCTTAATTAAATATTTGATTCAAATCTATAAAATTGATATTTTATTCAATGGGTCCGAATTGGAGTTAATTAAGTCATGAGGATTGAGAATTGTGATTATTATAAATTAAATTTAATTATAAGGTGTCCAATTTGAATATGTAATTTATTGATGGAAATTTGAGTCTGATCAGAAATTGAGCCTAAATGATTTGGGAAATCAAAATTGATAATCATAATAAATTTAATTTAATATTTGGAGCCTTCGAGAGATTGATTAAAAATCTGATTCAAAATGATAAATTTAAATATAGTTAATTGGGTCTTATAAAAGTCAAATTAGACTAATTAAATCATTTAAGAATTGTAATTAGTTATGATTAATTAAGTTATGTGCTAATTATGATTAATCAAAACTAAGTGATGTTTAATTAAGCTAATATGTAATTAGTATGCTTAACTAATCCTAATATGTCACCACATGGATTATTTCTAGGCGGACAGGTGTCCCACCATTTTTAATAAAATAATAAATGAAATCAAAGAAGGTGAGCTATGTATTTGAGCCTTAGAGCTATATCATCTATGTTTATGCTTTCAGCTGGGCAAAACAGCCGAGTGAGATGGAGAGAAACCGTGAGGAGAGAGAGAGAGAGAGAGAGAGAGAGAGAGAGAGAGAGAGAGGGGGGGGGGGAGAGTTCAAGCAAGAAATTGAAGACAAAGGAAGCAACTCACAACTTGATTAAGAGACTCAACAAATTGAAGGTTTTAGGTAAGAAATTAAAGTTCAAGTTTGATAGATAAATCATTTAAAAGCTGAAATTGAGAGATAATTAGGTTCAATTACATATAATTAAAAAGAAATTGGCAAGAAGATGATGAAAAATTGAGTTTGGTGTAAGATTATAGAAATAAATTTAGAGAGTATTTAATTGAGTATGATTCTTGTTATTCTTCATGAAGTTGAAACTCATCCTTACATGCATGTTGGAATTTTAATATTTTAGACTTAAATTCATGTGTGAAAGACTTATAAGTTTAAATTTAGAATAGATATGAAGAAAATTAAGCTAGACTCATGTTTATGGAAAATTAGACATTGATTTGATTTTGATCTTTAGCCCATGCATGTAATATAATGAAAGAGTTTTATTCAAAATTTAAATATGTTATGGAACATCTATGTTTATGAATTAAGTTTTGGGTGTGATATGAAGAAAATTAATTAAATATAAATTTGGCTAGATCAAGAATTAAATTATGATTTGATTTTGAATATAGAAATATTAGTTAGTTTTAATCTTAATTTCATACATGCAAATACTTTCCTAAGAGTCATATAACTCAATTTCATGTAAATTAAAAGGAATTAGTAAAAAGGTGAAGAAATTGAATTAGATTCAAAATTATAGAAGTTAATTTGGAAATAACCATTTTGGGTTTGAATTTATTTGTCTTACATGAAATTGAGTTTCAATTGCACATGCATCATGAATTTGCAAGAGTCTTGGAAGTTTAATTCATGTTTTAAAAATTTGTGGGTTTGATATGGAGAAAATGAGTTAAAACTAAATTTGGGCAATTTGAGCATAATTTTGAATAAATGATTTCTAATTGAGAGTGTTTACTAAATTATACAATGGTTCTCCATATTTGTGTACCAAAAACACAAGTTTTGAGGTTTGAATATCAAATCTGAACTTCAAATACAATTCTGGAAATTCCAGAATTCACACTGTCCGCTCGAGCGAGGAAAGTCTCGCTCGAGCATGAAAGTCGAGCTTCCAGAAGTTTTTCAAAATTTTACAGTCCGCTCGAGCGACCAAAGTGGCGCTCGAGCGAAGACCCTATTTTCAGCTTATTTTGGAAAATTGCATTTAGTTCACATTTTTATTCTCATCTCTTTCCAAAGCATTCTGGACATGATTTATGGCTCAATAAAGATTAATAAGCTAACAATCAACATTAATTAGTTGATTAAAAGAATAAGTCATTAACTTAGTAGCACTTGATTAAGAAACCAAGTGAGAATTGGTTTATTCAGAAAAGAATGATTTAGTAATGAAAGGATATGTGAAATAAGAATCCGATTCATTTGAATAAAGGAAGAATACACGTAGTAGAATCTCAAACTACTTAGACAGAAAAAGTCAAGCTTGATCAAGGAATTGATATTATGTTTCGATGTGTATATGTTATGAGTTTGTGTAGGTCACGCACTATCGTTCGCCTGCTATCTGAATTGTCTGCATTATCTGATCTGCTAGTGAAGCCATCTGTGAGTAACAACGTTGTAAAGATATGTTCAATCGTATTTATTTGTTGATTGATAAATCATATTGTTTTCTGAAATGATACTTTTTATCGATTGAATGATGATCTTATTTTGAACTGTATTCGTGGCATCCATAGCATATTGTTATTGTTATTGATATTGTTATCGTTATTGTTACAGAGATCTCTGTCAGTTTCGAATCTTGGAACTATTGTTATTGAATGATGGCCATCAATTGATTGTTCAGCCTTTTAAGACCCAGTGTATTGTTACTATTGGACGTACCACGTATGACCTAATGAATATGATGGATCGAATTGATCGAATTGAATGATTGATTGACAAATGATATTGAGTGAAAATGTTGTAATGCTAATCGATTGTTTCAAAGACTGTAAGGACATCATTCATAACCCCTTTACGCAGTTGTTATTCACTGGGCTCTAACTCATTGTTTTATATTTATATGTAGGTGATCAAGTGCAAGAGCGGACTTACTGGCGTCAACCTAGACTCTGTTTTGTCAAGCCAACTTATGTGCCTCACCTTGAGGTTCCTACTTAGACAAGCTTCAAGGCTTCATGGGTGGTTTAGAGTTCATCCTTTATTTTAAATGTTACTGAGACTAGTTCTGAATGTTATCATAGTCTGAAGTTAAGACTGGTTTTGTTAATAAGATTTAATCCCTAATTATGTCGTGTTTTTGTACATAAGCTTAATGCTCGGATCGATGCGTATATACATATATGAAAGTCGTTTTGTTACATTTAAGTTCTCACAGCTCATTGGACGTTATATTTTAATATTTACAAGCTTCCGCCAGCCTCTATTATTGTATTACCGCTAAGCAGGCCTTTGGTAATCTCGGATTACTGGCCGGTCATGACGCTAAACCTATAGGGGCGGGTTTGGGTCGTGACAACAAGCCCAACCTAACCTCACACCACGCACCCACGCCCAAGCCCAGGCCCAGCCCAACCTGCCTGACTGACCCACCGGACGGCGGCACGCGCGTGTGTGTTTATTTTGGGTCCAATGGGTCTAACCCACTTTGCCTATAACCTCACTCTTCCACAAAACTTGGGTACACCTTGGGGCCCTCCCCAAGTTACAAACCCATGCCTTATAAATCCACAGTAGTTTGCCCACCAAACCAATGTGGGACAAACCTCTAATTCAAACCTTTAAAGAAACTTCACCAATATACCATTTCCATGGAGCTCACTTTGGCTTCAATTTCCCACTCACCCGATAATAGTTTTGAACAACCAAATATACTACGTGAATCACAACGCAACATAGAACGCATTACCACTTAGACTCGCCAACTTTGGCGCATAGGTCCCACCTAAAAATTAGACCAAAATTGAGGAATAATCTAATTTTTCCAAAACCATTTCTAATAATCCCCTACATGAATGAAATTTGATGACAACGGAAATGTAACAATATGCAGAATTTATCAAAAGAATATAAATCGAAAATATCTTACATCAGAATAGGTAGCTTTTGGCCTTGAACCTTCTCTAGTGATAACCTATCGGACTTAATAGTTAACCAATGGACGCGATGTCTTGAATTGTTTAGCCGTTTGTGTAAGCCAAGACAATAGATTTCACACAAAATATCTTCTGACACATCGTGGTTCTCACGCTTGTGTTCATTTTAGCCTTGAACGCTACTGGTTGTTCATGAGTGCTTCTCGAGAATTTAGCCTCTTCATTCTCATAGAACCAACCCTAGTTCAACACTCATATAGGTGATTCTTACTGCGAGTATCTCTTATACTCGTTTGATTTTTATGCCTAAATCATGATACAAGTAATCATTAAAAGCAAAGCTTATCCTTAAACCTCTACATACAACACATGTTGCAGATATCACTCTCACTATAGGAATGGGTAGAGACTTTTAATCCCTTGGTGATTTCTGGCGAGCCACACATAACTTAGTTGTCCATTTGAACTTAGTTCTTAGGATCTCCAGTTATCTAAGTAGGGTTACCATTATAATGACTCTTATGTAATAGGCTTTAATCTCATCCCCTTCGATGAACTATAAACTTGCTCTTTAGTCAAACCTTTTGTTAACAGATCCGCAATATTCTCTTTAAATTTTATATAATCTATTGAGATTATTCCATTTAAGAGCAATTGCCTTACGGTATTATGTCGATGACGAATATGTCGTGACTTACCATTATACATATGACTCTGTGCCCTGTCTATTGTAGATTGACTATCACAATGAATGCAAATAGCTGGCACAGGTTTGGCCACATTGGAATGTCTTCTAAGAAGTGTGTAGACACCCCATTTTTGACCGTCCTCAAGACTTGGACGTCACCGCTTGAACACTCGGTGATCACCCATGTCCGTGTTCGTTTTGAGTTCCCGGAAGTCTTGGCTACGCGTCTTGCCTTAGGATCTCTCAACTCGACTGTTTTGTGTTTGATTTTGCACCAAACACTTGTGTTTTTGCTTCTGAGGGTAGAGAGTAGCTTGTTAGCTACCCCTGACACCCACCGGCCCTGGCTTAAGGCCACCGGCCGTATGTTCTTGCTACCGGCCATTGGTAAGATATACCATTGGCCGGTCGACATCTTGTGTGGTCGGCCGGCCATCTGTTTGGCCGATGGCCTCCTTTGCTGGCCGATACCACCTTTTTGCCTTTTTTAGGCCTAATGCATGCCAGCTGTGCCAGCTGGAATGCACGGACCCTGCTCCCCATGCACGGGTGTGGCTGTTTGAGCCTTTGACCTTTTCGATCCAACTTCTTGCACCCTTTGCTCAAGCTTCTTGAGGAAGCTTGACCCTTTGTCTTAGCTTCCTCAAGAAAATTGCACCCTTAGCTTAGCTTCCCTTAGAAGCCTTGACCCCTTTAGGATAGCTTCCCTTGGAAGCTTTGTCTTTGTATTGTCTATACAAGAGCCCCCTCCTCCTCCTTTGTGTGGGTTCAGTAAAAAAACTAGAGCAAAATTCATATATACTCCCTCCGTCTCAAAATAATGGTCCCTTTTGGGGAATCTAACTTTTTTTGGTAGTACAATTATTGCTTTTGAAAAAAGTTGATTTTCCAAAATTATCCTTTTGATAGTACATTTTTGGGGAATATCAATGTCATAATTGTACTTTTTATATTGTTTATTAATTTAAAAGAAGGGCAAAATAGGAAATTTATATTATTTTTGTACTTGATTTTTGAAGAGGGACTAATATTTTGGGACAATGAAAAATGGAATAAGGGACTAATATTTTGGGACGGAGGGAGTATATCTGATATACACTTTCTCTCTCTATATCTCCCTCTCTCTCTTCATTGTGTGTGTGTTTAAGGGCCAAAAGGGTGATTTCTTCTTAGTTTTGCACTAAGACACACACTACTACACCATACTTCGACTTTGGGAGGCATTGATGGTTTGTTCTTGAGGTTTTGGACTGGTTTTGATCAGAAGAAGGGGGCTGCACTTGCTGTTCTTCAAGGGTTCTTCAAGGGTAACACTTCTGCTTTATATTCCCCAATCTACACTAGTCTTTAACCTATCTTGCTTACTGTTTTAGACTTTGTGTATAACTAAAAAAAGTCTTATATTTGCATGCTTAAGATACTTCATTAGGTTGTTTTGGTGTTAGGGGTTGACCTCCCCCTCTTAGGCCTTGTTTGGCCCTTTTGGTGCTCTCTTTGTTAAGCTTTGGTTACTGTTGTGTGTTGACCTTCTCACCACTGAAATCCAGTGGATTTTCAGTGGTGAAGAAAGAGTTTTGAAGTCTTGTATAGGGGAGGGACACCCCTCTCCCTTTGTCTCTCTTTTGTGTATGTTCTTGGCTCATAAGGGTAGCATGTATGATTAGTTGTTCTTGACCTCATTTCAGAGGTTTTTGGGTGTTGTTGGGTCACATTATGCCTCTGTTTTCGGTCGGATTAATGGCCTCTTTCATGCTTAATATACTTGCTTTGTATTCCTCTCTTTGGCCTAGAAATGCATCATGCATGTAGCCTACCATGCTCTCATGTTTTGGCCTAACTTTGTGAAGTTCCTAGCCATGTCTTACCATGCTTGAGGTCTGTTGGGTGCTGTTTTGACCATATTCGCCATGTTTGGTATAGCCTCTTTGCATTTTGACTTGTGAGCCTTGAGGGTGTGAGTCATGAGCATGCTTGAGTTGGGTGGTTTTAGTGATTTGAAGTCATTTCCCATGTTATTTCAGTCCATAACCCATGCTCGTATGATTTCATTTATCACCCCTTTCATGTCTTGAAGAGTTGTTTTGTTGTGCCTTGAAATGAGCATTGTGCATGTTTAAGTGTTTAAGTCTTTGGGGCTGCCATATCAATGGGTTTTGGAGGCTCATTTTGCATGTTAAAACTCTGTTTTTGGTTGCTTAGTCCATGCCATGAGTGGTTGGGGTAGGTGTAGAGTAATGCTTCACTTGGTGGCTTTGCATGCCTTTTGTTTTAGACCCATTTCCTGGCATGATTTGACCATGTTTCATGCATGTCCTAGTCGTATTTTGGTCTGCCCCTAGACTGTTTTCAGTCATCTTGGCCTTACGGGGCTTGTTTGACATGGCCTTAGCTCAAGCATCTTGACTAGCTTTGAACCTTGGACCAATTGGCATGCTTGTTTGTTTGACATTTTGGCCCCTTTTGCACCACCTTTGGCCACTGTTTTGGGGCATGGCTGAGGCCTCTCACTTCAGTTTAAGTCCCTCTTTGGTGCATAACTGCATGTTTGACATATTGTCTCTAATTACATGCTTGCATTGTACCATGTTTGCATCACCTGTTAAAATTGCATTGTATTGTATTGCCTCTTGCATGATTAGCACGTTGCATGCTTGCATAATAGATTGCATTGCATTTGGCATGTTTTGCATCTTAGCCTCATGTTGCATTCTTGAGCCATATTTGTATACATGCATTGCATTGCTTGGTTTGGGGTGTCAAACCAAGCATGGGGATGAGGGGCGTTCGTACTCAAAGTGACGTAACGCGCCTCAATCCTCGGTCGCCAATGCCCTTGATCTCAAACATGATAGGACATAGGGCACTCATCTCTTTTGTTGCATGCATTTTACATTGAATGGCAAACTTGGCCTCTTAGGCCATCATGCATCAAAATGCATAATTGATGGCCCGAGGGTCAAGGGTCATGCTCCCTTGAGTCCATTGCATGATAGGAAGTGTGGCCATGCTCACATCCGCTTAAAAATCCCATGCCATACACTACTTGCCCTCTGCTGCTGTCAACTGCAGGATTCTGCAGGAAGCAATGGCCGGCCGGCCACTTACAGTGCCGACCGACCATCAGTGTCTGGCCGGTGGTCCAACATTTAGCCGATAAGCCCATTCCCATGGCCGGTGGAGTTTAATTGTGGCCGGTGGCACTCCAAAGCACTCAGGAGGAAGTTCAAAGCAATTCTGGAAACTTTCATGATTTTCAGAGGAGCAAGGCAGTGTAAACAGAGGCAACAGTGCTATGGCAGCGAATTTCCGAGCGGGGCGAGTCAAGCATGCATCATCCCCACATTCCGAAGCAGGGCTGCGGCCACCTTCTTTCTACATTTAATTTGTTAATTAATTAGAAGTTCTGTAATAATTAATTTAGCAGTATTCATTTTGTTATATAATATTTATTCGGACCCTTCGAACGAGGGCAATTGTGTAATAAGTGTGTGAGTGCGTGTATGTCTTCCAACCCCACTTCTTTCTCCTTTTACTTACCTGCTTTCAATGGTTAGTATTAGGGCATATTTAACTTAGCATACCTTATGCCATGCATGTGTGCATCCATACATTTGTCTTACATGCACCGGGCTCGGCGCATCATACTAACTGCATTGTATTTCAATTCCAAATTGAATACGTGTTAGTTGTAGCATCATCATATGCCATCTTAGAATAGCCAAGCCTTTCATAGTTGCATCTTGCATGTGTTGCATTAGCCATCTTAACATGAACTAGGATCATGCATATGATTGCTAACTAGTTTCTGTTTTGGCTTGGAGTACTCGGTAAGCATTTATGTTTTAGCATCCTTGCATGAGTGTGAGTGTTGCCATGACAGCATGCTTACCATGTGGCTAGATGCTTATGTGACATAACTGTTTGAATGCTTGTGGGTGAAGGTTGGATTATTTGAGTTGGGACAACTCATTTGAAATCCGTGTTTTAGCCTACTTATGAGTAGCAAATTTCAAATCATTTTCCAAATAAACGGATATGTTCTAAATTAGACGGTCTAGTCTATACTTGTTTGCCGTGCGCATAACATAGTAATTCTAGCTAATTAATCGGAATAAGAACGCATGTGTTTTCAAAAACAAGATATCATGGTTAGTAGAGGCCGATCTTCGGATCGGGCGAGAGGGGGTGCTCATAGCTGACCTTCCCCAATCGTACCCAAGTTCCCGAGCCGAGGCAACTTTGGTGATGACGGACACGTGGCCTTAGGCAAACGAGTCAGGGTTTCCTAAATTCCCCCATTAAAAAATATTTAGGTGGTGACTCTATATCTGGCAAAGCAGTCCATGTTTGGCACTTCTTTTCTAAAAATCTTTGCCGGATTTGGACTCTTTGATTCAGATTAAGAACCGTGACAAATTGAGTCCGAACTGTAG
Organism: Camellia japonica; assembly: GCA_030407325.1. Lineage (NCBI taxonomy): Eukaryota > Viridiplantae > Streptophyta > Magnoliopsida > Ericales > Theaceae > Camellia > Camellia japonica. Next base: position 87,983,577 of record JAPPVO010000036.1, read on the forward strand.
CACTGAGGCCCTCACACGGGGCGCGTCTACAAAGTGGCGAAACCATTCTACTTCTTCTCTTGCTTTATCTAAAGCAATGAACTCAGATTCCATTGTGGATTGTGCGATGCATGTTTGTTTCGTGGATTTCCAAAAAACAATAACGCCTCCCAAGTAAAGACATATTCACTAGTGGATTTTGAATCTTTAGTATCTGATAGCCAATTGGCATCACAATAATTTTCTAGTACTGCTGGATATCGAGTAAAGTTTAAACCATGATCATGGGTAAACCTTAGATATCTAAGCACTCAAATGATCGCTTTCCAATGGTCTTCTCCGGGGTTACTAGTGTACCCACTCAATTTATTGACAGCATAAACTATATCAAGACGAGTGCAATTCATTAGGTACATTAGGCTTCCAATGATTTAGGAGTATTTTAGCTGAGACACCGCATCACCTTTATTTTTTGATAAATAAAGACTGATGTCTACAAGTGTTCTTGCTACATTCACATCATCCTTGATATATTTATCAAGAATTTTCTCAATATAATTAAATTGAGATAATGCATATCTATCAGATGTTTTAGTCATTTTCATTCCTAATATTACATCTGCGACCCCCATATCTTTCATATCAAATCTTTTGTTCAGCATTTACTTAGTTGATTTGATCATGTTTTAACTGCTTCCAATGATAAGCATGTCATCCACATAAAGACAAACAATGACATAACCTTTGTCAGTATTTTTAACATAAACACACTTGTCACATTCGTTTATCTTAAACCCATTAGTATGCATAGCATGATCAAATTTTTTATGCCATCGCTTAGGTGCTTGTTTTAATCCATAAAGAGATTTTACAAGCCGACAAACTTTCTTTTCTTGCCCTGGCACTACAACTCCTTCGGGTTGCTCCATATAGATCTCCTTATTTAGATCACCGTTTAAGAAAGCTGTCATGACATCCATTTGATGTATCTCTAGATTATACAACGCTGCTATAGCAATAAGCATGCGAATGGATGTTATTCTTGTCACAGGAAAATATGTGTCAAAATAGTCCAGACCTTCCTTTTGTCTGTAACCTTTTACCACAAGTCTTATTTTATACTTGTCTATTGAACCATTTGCTTTTATTTTTCTCTTGAATATCTATTTATATCCAAGAGGTTTAGAATCGGGTGGAAGATCCACAAATTCCCAAGTATGATTTTGCATAATGGATTCAACTTCATTATTAACAGCCTCTTTCCACAAAGGTGCTTCAGGACCTGTCATTGCTTCCTTAAAGCTTTGAGATTCATTTTCTAACAGATATGTTAGAAAATCTAGACCAAAGGATTTTGATGTTCTTACTCTCTTACTTCGTCTTGGTTCATCATTTGTTAAATCCTGTTGGTCAAGACCATTACTAGTCTCTTGTGTTTGATTGTCATTAGTCTCTTGACTTTGTGTACAATCATGAGTTCTTTTATGTGAACTTAATTCCTGTTCTTTCTTGTAAGGAAAAATATGTTCAAAAAACACAGTATTCCTTGACTCTATAATAGTGTTCACATTTATATCAGGTATTTCTGATTTATAAGTCAGAAACTGATATACACTATTATTCTGAGAATAATCAATAAACACACAATCCACTGTTTTTGGTCTTATGTTAGTCTTTTTCAGAACAGGAACTTCTACCTTTGCTAAACACCCTCACACTTTTAAGTATTTGTAGGAAGGTGGTCGACCTTTCCACAACTCATAAGGAATGCTATTGGTTTTCTTGTGAGGTATTCTATTAAGAACATAATTAGTAGACAAAATTGCTTCCCCCACAAGTTCTGCAGTAAGCCTAAACTTAGTAACATGACATTCACCATTCTTTAAGGGTTCTATTCTTCCTTTCAGCAATTCCATTTTGCTGTGAAGAATAGGGTGCTGTAGTTTGATGAATAATGCCATGTTGTGCACAAAATTCATTTAAAGGTACATCATATTCACCACCCCTATCACTTCTAACCATTTTAATGATTTTACCAAGTTGATTTTCAACTTCAGTTTTGTAGAGTTTAAACATTTTCAAGGCTTCATCTTTATTTTTAAGTAAATATATATAACAATATCTTGTGCAATCATTGATAAATGTTATGAAATACTTTTTGCCTCCTCTAGTTTGAACAAATTTAAGATCACATACATCAGCATGAATTAATTTTAGAGGTTCGGTTTTTCTTTCAACTAATTTAAATGGAGCCTTAGTTAGTTTCGCTTCTACACAAATCTCACATTTGTGATTAGGATCAATTTCAAACTTTGGTATATAATCTAAACCAATTAGCCTATGCAAAACATCAAAATTTACATGTTCTAATCTACCATGCCATAAATTTGACTCAAGAATATAAGCAAAAGATGTGTTATTCTTATTAATAAAAAGTTTTGGTACAACAGTCATTACATTCAACTTGAAGAGACCATCACTCATATATCCCTTACCAACATACATATCACTCTTTGTTAATACAAATTTATCAGACTCAAATACAAGCCTAAAACCATTTTTACTTAACAAAGAACCAGAAACTAAATTCTTTCAAATGTCTAGTACATGCAGCACGTTGTTGAGGGTAAGTTCCTTCCCCGATGTCATCTTCAAGATCACATTTCCTTGTCAAGCCACAATAGAAGTAGAAGAATTTCCCATGAAAAGTTGTTCACCATTTGCAGTCTTATTATAAGTAGTGAACATCTCTTGTCCATGCAAATGTGTTGAGTTGCCCTACTGTCAACCCACCATTCCTTGGGATTTCCAACCAAATTACCCTCAGACACCACAGCAGAGAGATTAATGTCATTTACCCCGTCAGAGATGTAATCTAACTCTGCCACATTGCTTTGATTGGTGGTCTTCTTGCTTGTACTTCAGCAATCCTTCTTAGGATGGCAGCAATCAGAGGCTCGATGTCCAGTCTTGCCACAATTATAGCATTTTCCTTTGAACTTCTTATTGCTATTGTTGTCGCTTTGTTTAGGACCATCTCCAGCAAACTTCTTCTTTTTGTTATGTGGTTTGGACACATGTTCAACCACAATATCCTTGGACTCAATGGGATTCTTATCATTCCTCTTTTCAGCCTTACGGTTATCTTCCTCAATTCTTAGTCTGACAATAAGTTCATCCATGGTCATCTCTTTGCGTTTATGTTTTAAATAATTTTTGAAATCTTTCCAAGCCGGTGGTAATTTTTCCACTAACTCAGCGACTTGGAAAGACTCATTCAAAGACATACCTTCAGCATGAATATCATGCAAAATTAATTGAAAACTTTGAACTTGAGAAATTACCGTTTGGGAGTCTACCATAACAAAGTCCAGAAATTTACCGATAACAAATTTCTTTGTGCCGGCATCCTCTGTCTTGTATTTTTTCTCCAAAAAAATCCCACAATTCTTTTGCTATTTTCAGAGGGCTGTAAACATTATACAGCATGTTGTCAAGGCTATTGAGAATGTAGTTTCTGCACAAAAAATCAGAATGTTTCCAGGCGTCTATAGGGGCAACAACTTGCGGATCACTTTCATCATCTTTCAGTACTGGAGCCTCTTCACGGACAAACTGGGCCAGATTTAGAGTTGTAAGATAGAACAACATTTTTTACCATCTCTTAAACTCGGTGCCATTAAATTTTCTCAATTTTTCTCCATGATTTATTGGAACTTGAACGTGGTTCTGAATAGAGACCGGGGTCGTTGTAACAATTGGAGAACCACTTTCAGTTGTAGTAGCCATAATATTTTATTACAAAAATGAGAAAAACCAAAACACAAATTAATTTTCTAGTTACTAAAACCAGAAAATAAATTATAACACAAAATAATTTTACTTTTCTAGTTACTAAAACCAGAAAAATAAAATTCTACATAATAATTTTCTGTAACACTATTATACAAATTAATATTCTGAAATTGTTAATGACAAACAGTACATTAGTATTATTTCTCAAAGAAAATAAACAGTATATTACTACTATTTATCAAATAGTGTATAACTACTATTTGTATTTTCCAATTAGAATATTACTTTGTAAAAGTACGGAAAAAATAATACAATGAAGACACAGAAAATAATTTTGTCTTAAGATTGTTGGACAATCTTCAAAGTATTCAAAGAATTAAAGGAAAGAGAAACTATTTGATTACAAAAATCAAACTAGTATAAAAATAAATAAATAAAACAGATTTTATTTTGTTACAAAAATAAAATCAAAATTTGGAACAAGAAAAATAATCAAGGCACTTACCTTATTTTTTTTTAAATTAACAGAAAAGCATTGGGCCGATGTAGACACTCAATTTTGACCGGCCCTAAGACTTGGGTGCTTTCTTTTGATTACCCAATGATGACAAGTAGAATGTGTTTCTCACAGAATCCTCAGTAAGAGAGATGGAATTTGAACTTTAATCCCAACCTTCACCATTATGGCCAAACTCTTTTAAAATACTAAATATTTCATTAGTTTAGTATTTTTATAATTTTGCATAATTTTAAGTGTTTTTTTTATATATTTGGTGTTTTTATATAAATTGGTATAAATTATATATTTTATATATATAAAATAAAATAATAAAAAGTTATATTATTATATTATATGTTTAATAATATTATATTATATGTTTAGTATTTTATGTATAGTTATAGTATTATATTATAAGGATGAAGCGAGGCAGCTGATGATAAAGTCGGGCAACGAAACTATGTACAAATGAAGTTGGCTGTAATCTTCACCGCCGGCCTACTGCTGAAGAAGAAAGAAGAAAAAGATCTCTCTCTCTCTCTCTCTCTCTTTTTAATTTTCTATTTTTTTGTTGCTTGCTGTAGACACCCATTTTGACCGACCCTAAGACTTGGGCACTTTCTTTTGATTACCCGATGAAAAATAATAAAAAATTATTTTGATGTCGGTCAGCCCTCAGCTGCCGACATCCAAATCTCAGCATAACATATATATGGTATATTAAATATAATCTTTATATAATATCTATATTATTATATTTTATGCCTATAGCTTTTTATATTATTATATTTATATTATTGTATTATACTTTGTTGCCTATATAAAGTCAAAGAGGGAGAGGCTCGGGAAAAAAAACAAAAGAACATAAGAATGCTTCAAGAGAGTTAGAGAGAAAAGAGAGTAAAAGATTGTCTACATTTTCAATTTTGAGCCAACACTTCCAAGTTTTCATAGCTACTAAAATTCCTCATTTCCATACTCAAATTCAAATGGAGCCTCAGTTTGATATACAGGTGCTTTGGAGGCCTATGCTAGGATCGATTCGGCTAGATTGCCCTGATTGCTCTAATTTTCCTGGACATTAGTGGTGTGGACAGTGGCTCCGGGTGTTGGGATACCCGTAGGAGGTGCATGAGCAGGAGGTACATGAGATGCAGAAGCCGCTGCCGGTTGTGGTTGTTGTTGTTGCAGCCTGTTTAAAACCTCAGCCTGACGGGCTGTGACTTCGGCCTGTCGAGCAGCGTCTTGCTACATGGTTTCAACTGTTTGCTGAAGATGATGAATCAAGTCTTCCATACTGACCGGGGGATACTGTGCCATTGAAATGGGCAAATGATCTCGTACTGCACTAGACGTAGAAGACTAAGCCTAACTAAATACAGGTGAAATGAGAGGTGATTGCTATAGAAACTAGACTGGTGAACTGTGCTTAACTCGTTGGGATTAAAGTTCAAATTCCATCTCTCTTACTGAGGATTCTGTGACAAACACATTTTACTTGTCATCATCGGGTAATCAAAAGAAAGCACCCAAGTCTTAGGGTCGGTCAAAATTGGGTGTCTATAGTTGCCTCTCTTTGACAGAGCTCGAAGTCATTTCATGACGTGAGTGAATGTCAAAACCCGAAGACGACTTTTTTGACAAGGTCGGAAGACTTGGGCAAACAAACAAATGTGCAAACAATTGGTTGAACCCGAGAGTTGCGTACGTATCCCTTTGAGGACTCAAACATGCGTAGTTCAAGGGCAAGATGCAAATGATATGCACGATGGAACTTTGAAAGACGAACTGACAAGCTTCGCGAAGCCGGCCTATGTGTTCTATTGTGCAACAGAGGCTCTCTAGAAGCAAAGCAGTGGCTTTTCGGGTGGAAATTGAGCATGCGCATGAACGTTCCTCGCTTCCCGAGGCGGAGTAATTAGTTGTTTAGCTTACTTACTTCTTTTAATTATACTTGTGTTGTAATTATTTAATTAGCTAAAGTAGTTAATTAGTTGTGAGTTAATTTATTTCATTTGGTTTGTAATAGTTAATTAATTAGCTTAGCTTAAATAGTTAGCTAGTTAGTTTATTCATTCGGACTCTCCTTCGTGAGAGCATAATGGGTAATAACTGGAACAAGAACATATAATGCAAAATAAGATTCATATCATGATTAGTAGAGGCCGATCTTTGATCGGCGAGCGGGGGTGCTCAATTCATGACATTCCCCCTCGTACCTAAGTTCCCGAGCCGAGACAACCTTGATGATAATGGACACGTGGCCTTTGGCATGAGTCATGGGTTTCCTAAATTTCCCCAAAATAAAACATTTAGGTGGCGACTCTGTATCTGGCAAAGCAGTCCATTTTTTACAATTTGATTCAAAATCAATTTTTCAAAAGATTCACCGAATTTGAACTCTTTGGTATTTATCTATTTCACATTGCAGTTGTGGAATTAGATTCAGAACCGCGGGAGTCCGATACTATAGGGCTTATTTTGACTTCTGAAAGGGGGCGCGAAAAAGTCAAGCTACAGCCGAACAAGCCCAACCCATGACACCATGCACCCATGCCCAAGCCTAGCTCGCCCAACTGATCAGACGGCCTGCGGCGGGTGTGTTTATTTTGGGTCCAATGGGTCTAACCCACTTTTCCCATAACCTCACCCTTTCACAAAACTTGGGTACCCCTTGGGGCCCTCCCTAATTTGCAAACCCATGCCTTATAAACCCACAAAAGTTTGCCCACCAAACCAATGTGGGACAAACCTTTAATTTAAACCTTTAAGAAAACTTCACCAATATACCATTTCCATGGAGCTCATTTTGGTTTCAATTTCTCATTCACCCGATAATAGTTTTGAGCAACCAAATATACTACGTGAATCACAACGCGACATAGAACGCGTTACCACTTAGACCCGCCAGCTTTGGCTCATAGATCTCACCTAAAAATTAGACCAACGTTGAGAAAAAATATGATTTTTCTAAAACCATTTTTAACAGTACCCAGAATGAATTTTTAGTCACACAATATACTTTTTATACACTTTCTCATATTCTATATTGCTTCACAAAATAAGAGAGCATGACTAAATAATGCAATGGCCCAACAAATTAAACTTGTCTTTATGAATGAAAAAAAAAAAAAAAAGCTTTATGTTGAGTGATAGATCTTTCTTTCTCTGTTTGTTAGGTAAACTCCGATTCCAGTGGACTAAAATTGTACCAAAAGGAAATCAATAAAGAACCCATTTAACTTTCTACCTGGCTGGACCATAACCAAGCATCAGAGATCCATAAGGTTATGAATTTTACCTACTTATCCATGACGTTTATAGTTTAATAAATAAAATATTAAATATGTTTTTGTTTATTTTTTAATAAAAATAAAATAAAAAATATATTTGGTACACATTTTTTATTTTTTAAGATTTGTTTTGAAAATAAGTGAGAGGGGTGCCTCCAAGTGATTGTTGATGGAGGTGATGATCAAATGTTACTAGCCGCTAGATCTGGAAGAGACTTGCTGAAGATGGTTACTGGAAATAGTTATTGGTAGTCGACAATGGGAGGTGATGAAAAAATGTGAGAGGAACTCGCTCGCAATGGTGGTTGGAGGTGGTCTCTAAAATCTAAGAGGGTCGCCAACGATGGTGGCTAGAGGTGGTAGACTATGGACAAAGGTAACATCCACAAATAATAATGCGAGAGACTACCAACAAAGACTTCGAACCTACAGTGAAAATATATATATATTTTTAATTTAGTAAAATTTGTAACTTGATTACATTATCTTAAAAATAAAAATAAATACTAAATAATTTTTTATTTTAAATGTAGAAAATAAATAAATAACTCTAAACATAATCAGTAGCAAACTTATTCATAAATTATTTCCGTTATTATAAACACAATAATAGTAGTGATGTGAGATATGGGTCACAGACGGATAGGTCTGTTACACACTCATCGTGGAGAATAGCTCTTTTTTTTTTTTCTTTTTCTTTTTTCAACCCCCAAAAAAAAAAAAAAACGATGTTTTGAAGTGTCATCGCAACATTTATGGGCCCAAATTTCAAGATAACTAATTACCAATTTGATTTGATCCAACTCATATAAATGGACCCATTACTAAAACACCAGTGGGATGAATCAACCACCCCCAGCAAAACATCAACAATTATATCATATATATGTGTTAATAAGAAATCATATCAATAATTTAATACCTAATGATGCGCAAAAAAATCCAGGACATCCGACGTAGGCAACTAAATATATTCCATTAATTTAACATTATATTTAGACTTTTAACTTTAATAAAAATATGAGTAATCAAATAAATTTTTTGTTTTGAAAATTCATATTCATTTTTCTCTCATTTTTGTAATCCAATCAAATAATTTTCTTTTATTATCTTTTTTTTTTCCTGAAGAATTTTAAATTCAAACATAACTTTCAATTATAGAGAAGAATTTGTTGTTAGATATAGAAAAACTCAATTATTAAAGGGCATTCGGTTCGTAAATCCAAATCTTAATTTTGTTTGGCCAAAGGTCCAAGCATTGAAATACTTGGTCCAAAAGGACAAGCTTAAATAAAATGACCAAAATACCCTTACATATATATCATATACATTCTCTCTCTTCCTTTACAAACGCTAATGCTGTGCTTGGTTGGGAGATTTGAGAAGGGATTTAGGGGTGGTTTGGGATGATCTAAATAAGTGCACTTTTTGACTTTTTGTGAAATATGGATTGAGTTTGAAGTGATGTGGTAGAGAGGTGATGTGACTTAAATAAAATGATGTGACTTAAATAGGATGGTGACTTTTTGACTTTTTGACTTTTTTAGAGTACCCCAAACAAGGCTTTAGAAAGGAAAATGAAAAAGGTATGTGAAATGTAAATAAAATATACCTACAGTTCACCTAATTTCACACATTTTCCTTTTCCTTTCCAAATCCTTTCCCAAATCTCCCAACCAAACATAGCATAACTCTCACTCTCTTTCTCCATCGCTAATCCTTTGCCTCTCAATCTAACATCCCTTTCATTTTTTCTCCCCTCTTCGGCGACCCCAGCCGCCACACTTTCACCGCCACCACAACAACCGTCTTTCTCATGTCAACCTACCACCACAGATTTGATTCGTTTGGAACGAAGTCTTTGGAGCTTGAGCGAGATTTCACAAACTGGACCCTTCTGTGTCACCATCGGAGTCGCAGTCGGTGCAGATTTATTAGATATGGTTTGGCTTCTGAATGAAGGGGCTTTCTCGATCATCGCTCAGATCTATCAAATCTGATTGATTTCTCAACGATCGGTACTGTATATATTCTGTGTGTGTGTGTGTGTGTGTGTGTGTGTGTGTGTGTGTTCGTGCTCAGCTCTCTTCATATTTGTTTTCCATGGCTAGTACAATAGACAAATTGTCTCACGAGAACAAAGACCAAGAGAAAAACAGAAAGAAGACCAAACTTTCGATTTGTATATACAAGTTGTCTCTTCAACGATTTGTATATACAGTCTCTCTCTCTCTCTCTCTCCTCTTTATCTTCTTTATCTCAGATTTGCCACCGTCGATCTACCGTTGTGGTGGTGATGATGGGGTTGGGAGATAAAGAAATCTCTCAGATTGATAACATATATCTAAGTTGTTTGTTAGCCTTTACTAGATGTAGATGATAATATATGATTTTTTTTTCTCTCTTTATTTGTTGTTGTGTTGTTGTTAGCCTTCACTAGATGTGGATAATAATATGATTTTTTTTTCTTTCTTTTTTTTTCTCTTTATTTGTTGTTGTGTTGTTGTTATTAGCCTTCACTAGATGTGGATAATAATCTTCTTCTTTTTTCTTTTTACTCTTTTTTTTTTTTTGTTATTGTTGTTGTTAATGATGATGATCATGTAGATGTAGATGAAGAAACATATTGCAACAAATTGAAGAAAAAAAAATGACAAATAGGATAGATCTATTTTGAATAGATCTGTTCAAATTTGAACAAATAAGGGCTAGGTATTTCAACAAATAGGAAAAAAATGAACATATAATAAAAATTGGATAGATATTTGAACAGATAAGGGAAAAAATTGAATAGGGAAAAAAAATTGGACAGATAATAATGAACACATATTTCAACAGATAAAAACAAAGAGAAACTCATAGAATTTGAACAGATGGAGAGAGAAACCCATAGAATTTAAACAAATAAGGAAAAAATTTAACAGATAGATATAAATTTGAACAGATCGAAATTTAAACATATAGTCAAAAAAATCAACAGATAAAAAAAGTCAACAGATAAAATAAGGGGCAAAATTGAAAACAAGATATCCTTCAAAACAAACAAAAGGATTTCTTACCAAATTATTTCACAAATGGTGGATTTCTCATCAACAAAAAAAATATTTACTGGACCTAATGCCTTATTATACCCTCATTAACTTGGACTTTCCAACAATTTTCTCATTATTAAATGGTTTTTTTTTTTTTTTTTTTTTTTGTGAGAAAAGTACTAGGAGACTTATATCATCTTTTGTTTGCCCTATACAAAAATCAAACTATTTGAACTAGATTTCAAAAAGTTACCAAATCAAACTAGACATTGTGAACTGGAAGTCAAATTTAAATAAAACATGCAATATAAATGTAAATTTAAGACCTCGTTTGGGAATAGGCTATTTTAGTAACTTGTTAGTTTTTTGGCTAAAGTATGAAGCAAAAAAAATTAGTATGTTTGGAATAACTTTTTGATTTTTTACGAAAAGATGTGCAAAAAGTAGAGAGAAAAGGGAATCTTTGACATTTTGGTATAGTTTGTTGGCTATTTAATTTTTTTAGTGATTTTTAGACTTTTAGACTAAAATATTTACTTGCCAAATGAGGCCGAAATATAAATATAAGCCACGTTTTGACTTAATTTTGTGTGTGTGTGTGTGATAAATAGAAAGTCCAAACAAATAGCAAAAATCAAACAAAAATAAAGAAGCAACCTCTTACAGAAGGGGTCAAAAAATTCTCTATCTAGAATAGGAGGCTCTCTACTCTAAGTAGATTTTCTACGTCTATATCCTAGTTCTTCTCTCTAGATTTTTCCATTGTCTTGTGTCCACTTTTTCTTTCAAATCTATCTCTATCTAAGTCCCCTTTTCGGTGCTTCGACTGATTCTGTGGTTGGGTTTGCGTTTCAGTCTCTTCACCCCTTTTCTTCCCTCTGTTTTCTCCTTTCACTATATCCTACTCTTATTTCCACCTTACGGCATTGTGTCCTCTGTTTGCATAGTGAAGATGAGTACGTCAAACTCTGCCCCCAGGTCTGGAGTTCATTACACTCGAAGATGGAGCTAGCAGTAGTGATGTAGTGTCTCACCATTGCCTGATAGGGAAGATTCTAGCTCCGAAGCAGCTCAACATCCCAGCAGTCTCGTCCATTGTCAAAGGAGCTTGGAAGACGAGAGCCTCCTTTTCCATCGCACCGTGGAATGACAATCTTTTCCTTTTCACTTTCGAGGATGCAGAGGATAGAGGGTGGGTGCTTCAGGAGGCACCGTGGTCTATCATGGGTAACTTGATGATTCTCCAACCCTTGCAGAAAGGAACTCCGGTTGCCGATTTGGAATTTCTGTGGAGCCCTTTCTGGGTTCAAGTTCATGGCCTCCTTCCAGAGAAACTGACCAAGGCTAATGGGGAGTTGATTGGTAAACAGATTGGCCGTCTTATTCGGGTAGAAGCACATTGTGAAGGTCTGTTGCTCTATCGAAATTTTCTCTGAATCCGAGTGGAACTTGACATCTCCAAACCCCTCTCTCGTGGTTTCTTTCTTCAGTATAATGATTCTCTTCAAGGGGTCTCATCCAACCCCTGGGTTTCTTTCAAGTTTGAAAAGTTATCTGACTTCTGTTTTGATTGTGGGAGAATATGCCATGATAAGAAGGCTTGCAAATTTGTTACTCGAGAGGAAAGAATGGGGTCTGGGTATGGGCCGGATTTGCGGACTGGTATAGCCCGGAGCACTGGTCTACCGGTGGAATACTACAAACAGCAGGTGGATGAGATGGATATTAGGCTCAGACCTCTGTTGAATCGGTTTAGAGAACAGCCTGCTGGGACGTCTGCTCCAAGGGCACCTACGGTGGCGCGTGGCTTACAAGGAGGAGAAATTGAGGTTGGCCAGTCTAATGCAGGTCGAGTACGTGGTACACCTGTACAATTGACAGAGCATGTTCCTGCTACCAATGTGGAGATCGTAGAGGAGTGGGGGTGTGAGAAAGACAATACAAAGGTGCTTAAAAATTCGGACATTTCGGATGCTCAAGGTAGTGCTATGCGAGATAAGAGGCCAGATGCACATTATCCTATGGGTAATGACACTCAAATTCCTTCTGGGCCTGATCTGAAAGAACCTCCTCCAAAAGAAGCAGGTAATAGCCTGGGTGAGCCCAAGGCCCCTAGTGGGCCCAAATATTTTGTTACCGAGCCAGGTGAGCTTCCACTATGCCCAGCCCATAAGACAGCCATGATTAAAACCAGCTCCAGCCCAATTGGGATTGAAAAGATTAGTCCTTCCTCAAGCCCAACCCACACTGATTTGAAGACTATAGTGATTGATGACTGTATGGCTATTGTCTTTAATAGTCTGACTTTAAAACGTAAGGCCCATGAGGAAAATGAGTGCTTGGGTAGACTACCTAAATTGCTCAAAGGCTCTAAGGTTTCCACTGAAGCTTTTACAACTGGGGCTCTCTCTGTATCTCATTCTTCCTTATCAATTCGTGCTCAGAATTCCTCTCTGGTCAGAGGTCGGGGAAAGAGGGGAACAGGTAAAGCCAAAAAAGGGTTACAAGGTGACTTATATGAAGTTAAGGTGGTCACAGAAGAGTCTTCTCTTCCATCCCGGTTAACAGCCTATTCTTCTACTGAGGTTGATGAATGTTGTTCACAGGTTCCTAGTACATATCCTCTTGCTAATGCTAGTGATGTGGGTGAATGGGCTTTAGTGGCTGGCCCTAAACAGCCCTATTCATCATGTTGATCTTGAGCTGGAACTGTCAGGGGTTGGGGCGACCGCTGACAGTCCAGATCCTCCGAGGGCTGGTTTCAACCCATCGTCCCAAAGTGGTCTTTTTAATGGAAACCAAGAATAAGTCAGTGACACTGGAGAGGATTCGGAGACGCCTCCACTTTACAAATCATTGTTATGTCGAACCGGAAGGTCTTTCAGGGGGGTTAGCTCTTTGGTGGATGGATGATTTTCAGCTGGATGTTAGGCACAAATCGAGGAACATGATTAGAGTAGTGATTACTACTTCTAATTTTTCATCTAGCTAGGCTATCTTGTTTGTGTATGCTCCTCCGCAAAGGTCACTCCACAGAAACTTCTGGGTTCAGTTTAAACAGATAGCTCTAGCTAACAACTATCCATGGATTAGTTGGTCTGATTGGAGAGAAAGAAGGGGGAACCGAATGCCGTATGACCCAACTTCAATTTTTCCTAGAACTTTTATCTGACTGTGCTCTTTTGGATTTGGAATTTAAGGGCTGCCCTTTCACTTGGTCGAATAATCAGAGAGAGGTTGATAATGTGAAAGAAAGATTAGATCGGGCTGTTGCGAATATAGAATGGAGAACTCTTTTTCCTTGCACCCAAGTGTTTCATGAGCTTCAAATTGGTTCTGATCATTGTCCTATAGTGCTTAATTGTTGTGTTCCTCTTAAAAGGGTTCCCAGAATTTTTAAGTTTGAGACAATGTGGTCCACTAGCCCATTATGTGAAGAAGTGATTCATTCCAAGTGGATGAACCTCATATAGGGTCCCCTATGTACCAACTGCTTCAGAAGCTTAAACTGTGCAGGGAAAGTCTTAAAGCTTGGAGTAAAGAACACTTTGGCAACAATCAAATCCAAATTTCTCGCCTAAAGTCGGAATTGGAAACTCTTTAAGCGCAACCATTTTCGGATGACAATTTAAGGAATCAGTTACATGTAAAAGCTAATCTTGAACTGTTTCTTGCGTGGGAGGAAATGTTCTATCACCAATGATCCCGAATACGTTGGCTAAATTTTGGGGAATAAGAACACTAACTTTTTTTCATGCATCTATGATTCAACGAAGGCAGAGGAATCAGATTCTTTAACTTCAAACTGAGGATGGGACTAGGCTTTCCTCAGACACTGAGGTTAATCATCACATCTATGGTTTTTTCACCAATCTGTTCACTAGTGTTGGCCAGAGAGATTTTGGGGAGGCCTTATCGGTGGTTGAGCCATTAATTTCGGATGTCATGAATTGCCAATTGACCGCCCCAATCTGTGATGAAGAAATTAAAGGGGCAGTTTTTCAGCTTGGATCCTTAAAATCGCCTGGGCCAGATGGTTTTCTAGCTTTTTTCTATCAGACATATTGGGACACTGTGGGTGGTCAGGTGTGTAAAGCGGTGAAAAGTTTCTTTTTGGGAGGTCATTTGCTCAAGGAACTAAATAAGACAAACTTAGTCCTTCTACCTAAAGTTGCTAACCCGGTAACATTGTCTCAATTTTGCCCTATTAGTTTGTGTAACTTTAACTTGAAGATCATTACAAACATCCTGGCTAATAGGCTGAAATTTTTTTTGAAGGGTCTTATCTCTCCAAACCAATCTTCTTTTGTTCCCGGACGCTTGATTCAGGATAACATCATTGTAGCCCATGAGGCTTTCCATTTTTTGAAGCTAAAGAAGAAAAGGTCGCTAGGGCACATGGCCGTTAAACTTGATTTCAACAAAGCCTATGACGGTGTTGAATGGGATTTCCTGTCAGCCCTCTTGCAGAAGATGGGATTTCACTCTGTTTGGATCCGTTGGGTTATGGAATGTGTGACTACGGTCACTTTTTCAATTTTTGCAAATGGAGAAAAGCGGGCATCTATAATTCAGACTCGTGGGCTACGTCAAGGTGATCCTTTGTCCCTGTACCTGTTTATTTTGGTAGTAGATGTGCTCTCTAAACTGTTAAATCGGAGTCTTCGTAATAACTTGTTTTCCAGTTTTAAGATAGCTAGGCACTGCCCCACCTTGTCCCATCTTCTTTTTGCGGATAATGTGCTCCTTTTTCTCAAAGCAGATGTAGATAAATGTAATCATGTGCTAGATACTCTAAAGATCTATTGTGAAGCCTCGGGTCAGTTGGTAAATTTTGAGAAATCTAGTGTCCAATTTTCAGCCAATACTCCTGCCACTGTTAGCTCCTCTATCTACACCACGGCTGGCCTAAGTGTGTCTCATCCTAATTCGAAGTACTTAGGTTTACCATCTTTTTGGGGGTGATCTAAAGCGGAAGCCTATGAGTTTCTTATTGAGCGGATCCTATCCAAACTACAAGGTTGGAAACAAAATTTGTTGTCTCAAGCTAGGAAGGAGATCCTGATTAAGGCGGTGGTTCAGGCCATCCCATCTTATGCCATGGCGTGCTTTGCCTTTCCTAAAAAATTCTGTGACAAGCTTAATTCTTACATTCGAAATTTTTGGTAGAGAGGAGATCCAGAAGGGAAGGGGATTAATTGGTTGAGTTGGGGTCATATGACTTTGCCGAAACATCAAGGAGGTATGGGTTTTAGAGACTTTAATTATTTCAATTTGGCTCTTTTAGCTCGACAAGGTTGGCGATTATTGAAGTATCCAAACTCGTTTTGTGCCCGCATGTTGAAAGCAATTTATTTCCCCAATACTTCCTTCATGCACGCTGCCAGAGGAAAGAGAGCGTCGTGGGCTTGGGCAAGTCTTATTTAGGGCCGTCAATTGCTTCAAGGTGTTCATTGGCAAGTAAATGATGGAACTGCAATCAATTTCTGGGATGACAAATGGATTCCATCCATTGCTGGGTTCAAAGTTCTCTCATCGAAACCTGCGGAGTCTGGGATTCAACATGTTCAGGATGTTATTGATGCCCACTCAAGGAGCTAGAGGATTGAATCTTTGGCAAATTTAGTGTCTAAAGCCGAAGCTGAAGCTATTAGTTTAATCCCAATTGCTATGGAAAACACGGCTGACTCCCTTGTTTGGCACTTTGAGTCCAAAGGCGAGTATTTGGTGCGATCGGGTTATTCTACAGCTTTGATTAAGGTGAGCAGGGGTAATTCTTTCCCTCATTCCACCTCTTTCCAGCCTCCTAAAAAATTTTGGAAGTTGCTGTGGGCTTTAAAGATTCCTCCCAAACTCAAACATTTTTGGTGGCGGGTGTGCAACAATGGGCTCGCTACTGAGGATAATTTGTATAGGAGGCATTGTGCTACTTCGAATCTATGTCCGGTTTGCTAGGAGTTTCTGGAAACTATTGAACATCTTCTTTTTGGATGTGACTGGGTTCGAGCGGTTTGGTTTGGTTGTGATCTCAGGTTCCCTGTCGATGGAGGTCCTAGCTGTTCGGTTTTACGTTGGTCTTGCAATCTATTAGAGCAACTTCATTCAGATCATGAGTGGGCAAATCTTTTTATCTTTGTTGTGTGGATTGGGTGGTATATTTGGAAAGACCAGAACAACTTGGTTTTCAACCATCATCCTATAGAGCCCTCTTTGACGTTATATCGAGCTCGAGTGGCAAAGGAGGAGTTCGACTCAGCCACTGCTTCTGAGGCTGTGAGGCAACACCAAAGTTCGTTGGATTGTCTTCCAAGGGTGGCTGACTGGCAAGCACCCAACACCGGGTCCTTCAAAATAAATTGTGATGTGGCTATCAAAAAGGGTTCTCATTTGGCTTCAACTGAGGTTCTTCTGCGAGATGCAAGGGGTAAATTGATTGATGGACATACGCAAAGCTGGAGGGTCACTTCATCTTTCCAAGGTGAAGCTTTAGCTTGCAGGAGTGCATGTCAATTAGCGGTTGCTTGTAACCTCAACTTGGTAGAGATCGAAGGGGACAACAAAGATGTTATTCGCTTGTGTGTTTCCGAAGAGGCCCCGCCGTAGGAGTATGGAGCTATATTCAAGGACATTAAGAGATTGGCGACTCAGGGGCACTTCTCCTTTCATTGGAGTCCTAGAATAGCCAACAAGCTGCGCATTGGGTGGCCCAAGCTTCCCTTCATGGTCATCTCCCTCTTAACTGGGTTGGACATCCACCAGCTGACTTGGAGTTCTTGCTTTTCTCTTAGCTTTTCTCTTCTTTGTGTTGTTATGTTTCTTACTTTCTTTGTTCAAAAAAAAAAAAAAAAACCTCTTACAAAAGGTCCTCCAGCCAAATAGGAGGGCTAGCATTCCATTTGATGCGCCCAGCCCCATTAATTGCAAAACTAGCCATTTTGTGTGTTGTCGTGCTCACACCCCTATGAACAAATTCAAACTTGTACAAGCCAAGCCCACCCCTAACACTTAGGCTTCGTTTGGAGATTAAACATTTTAGTCAAAAAGTTGCTATAAGTTGTCAGATCACTCTCTCTACTTTTTTGCACATATTTTCATAAAAAGCTAAAAAATTACTAAAATAGTATATTTCCAAATGAGGCCTTAAAATGTCCTCCACCACAATGGCAACAATACTGTCCCATTGAGCATATCCACTACCAATCCAGAATCGCCCTTCACAATCACATTATTAAAACCCATTTCCTTAGCCAACAAGACAGCTGCACGAGCAGCCAAAGCTTCCATCAGTAATGCTGAGCTTGCATCAGCAATGTGGATTGCCTACTCTACAACAAAGAGGCCATTCTTATCCCAACAAATGATACCCAGCCCTTCCTTATTGTACTTCTTCCGCCAAGTACCATCAAAATTAATTTTCACCCACCTAGGTAAGGAACGAAGCCATGAATCCACTATCACAGTTTGAGATGAATTTTCTGTAGCAGGGATCAACGCAGCAGCAAATCTTATATGCAACGAAAAAAACTCCAGAGCTAAGTTGACCACCACATAACTGACTTTCAAAGGATCGAAAGTCCACCCTTCAAACACCAAAGCACTTCTCCCTTTCCAAACATGCCATAACAGTGAAACCACTGACCCCCAACACCAATCTTGATCATCCCTCCTTTCAAATTGCTTGCTTAAATTCGCCCATCAATCCAAGAACGAAGTGTGTTGTACTTGAGCCATATTACCACGAAAAGGGGACAAATACTACACCTGTGCAGCAACAGGACATTTCATTAAATGATGCAGCACAGTTTTACAATGTTTCGTACAAAGGTTACAAGGTCCACCACTTCCAATTCGTCATCTTTGTAGCGCCTCCATCACTAGCAACACATCATGACAACATTTTCAAATGAAATGTCTAACCTTCCCTAGCATTGCAATCTTCCATAAACCTCATCATAAAATCCCATCATTATCCCCTTTACTGCTCAATCCCTTGCCCCTCTATGCTAATATTGCTTCCCTGAAAAGATCCATAGCCACTTGATAGCCCGAAGACACGTTTTAAGTGCTAGACCCACTGAAATGCCATATCCATCTATCCAATGCACCAATCAATGAGAACGGCAAAGCTAACACACATTCAACATCCCTCTTTCACAAAAAATTGACAAATAATATCCTCTTTCCATTGTCCAACATCTACATCAATCAAAAAATCGACCATATGAGATTCTAAAGGAGCTTCACGACTCTGCGGTTTGAATGACCAAGGCTTCCGGAATCCAAAGATTCACAAACGTGTGAATAAAATGGCCAGACCCAACAGACTTCCTCACCCCAGCTCACAAGATTTTAGCATCCGCCAAAATACTCTACTAAACCCAAGACGGATTTGACCCAAGTTGCGCATCTAAAAATCCAGTCGATCGAAAATATCTGCTCTTAAGAACTCAAGCCATTAACCCAGACGGCTATGTCAAAATTCTCCACCCTTGATTTGCTAACATAGCCCAATTAAATGCACTCATATTTTTAAAGGCGAGTCCACCCTTATGCTTCTCCAAAGAGTTTGTCCCAACTAACCCAATGCATTTTGCATGCATCATCTTGTTGTCCCCACCAAAAATCTACCATCAAACCATCCAACTTCTTACATAGAGCATCAGGAAACTTAAAGCATGCCATAACATAAGTAAGCAACGCAGCAACAAAATAAGTGAAAACAAAATGTCATAAAGAACATATAAAACTTAATTAACCTATAACTTTGAGACAATTATTAACAAGAAGAACCATTTGCATTGCCCCAGCAATAAGCTACAGGCAGCTAAAAAAGTTGTAAAGAAAGCATTTTGAAGTAAAAAAAAACATGCTTTTAAGATGAATGATTCGGATTATCAAAACGGGTCCTTTAGTGAAGCGAATACACCTCCTATCTAGAAATGGCTACTAAACATGTCATTAAGATTTTTTACATTTTATTGTTATCGCCCCCTTCTAAATCCATCTTGATCTGCACCATTAGCTTTATGTATTATGTAGAATGAGCATTATAACCCTGTTAACAACTAGAAATAATATCCTGACCTAACAAAAAGGTCTATTTTAAACCCTAATAAATGTGATTCTAAAAAATATATATATGCATATCGGTAAGTTTTTTTCAAATTGAGTGGAAAAAAAAATCATTATTCCAATTACCGCAACTATTATGCTACAACCTTGACACCTCGCAACCGCCGTCAACCATACAATGGCTTCATCTTGATGTTGAAGATGGCTACAGTACTAGATCGACATTGTAAATGGCCAAATCTAAACAATGATGATTTGAAGTAGTTAGTGCTCTAATTGAGTCATAAATAATGAGCGTAGCTTAATTTAGTTGATCTCACACTGAATTATAAAAAAATATGTGTGTGTGTGTGGCTCTTTATAGAGACTTAGCCTAATGGCTACCCCTGTAGATACCAGATCCATTACCAAAATGTTAT
Organism: Camellia japonica; assembly: GCA_030407325.1. Classification (NCBI taxonomy): domain Eukaryota; kingdom Viridiplantae; phylum Streptophyta; class Magnoliopsida; order Ericales; family Theaceae; genus Camellia; species Camellia japonica. The sequence continues at coordinate 88,003,666 of JAPPVO010000036.1, forward strand.
GACTTTAATGCGAGATGCGAGTTTCACTCAGGAGAAACAGGGCATACGACAGACAAATGTTACAACTTGAGGCATAAAATTCAAGATCTGATCGATCAGGAACTGTTGGAGTTCAAAATAGTGGAGAACAAACCTAATGTGATTTAACATCGTCCTCTTTCTTATGGGAGTAGCAATAACATAGGATCGTTAATCAATAAAATCAGTAACAAGAAACTAGGATTTTATCCTTCTCAGCTCATTACACTCCTAGGGAGAATGAAGTGAACAACTAAGGTTCAAGGATGAAGAGGATTTCCTAGAAATTGCCGTAATAACCTCACTTGAGACCAAAAGTCAAAAGAAAAGAGACTAGGATTCAACAAGTGACATCTGATGTAGAATGGTTGAAAGAACAAGTGAAGGAGATAAAGTGCCTCATGGAAACCCTGGTAAACTCCCATGCAACTAGAAAGAACAATCCAGTAAGCTATCAGAACAAGGCAACGGATTCCAAGATAGTTATCCTCTTGTCTACAATAGCTTCACTAATTATGTCAACTCCCAAATGTCGACAGTAGGCAGGGCAAGGTCATGGCAAGACCAAAAATCCCTATTCGGGATGAGAATCAATCCTAAGAAGCTCCTTGGATAAAGGAAAGTCAAGTCAAAACAAACAGATTCTTTCAGTGATCTTACAGAATTCATCAATGATATACTGTTAGGGCTAAGAAGAGATGGGAACAACGAAAGTTCAACTTATATCCCATTTCATGGCTACAATTGTTATTACATATTCCGTCCTCAATCCCAAATTGGATTCTAAGGGAACATGACCCAAATGTCAGATGCAATATCACATGAAGGCCTCAGACACCCGACCAAATGTTACATTCACCTAGAAAGCAAGTGACAAATCAAGATGAAAAAGAAGTACAAGCTATCATAATTGGGCAACCTTCCAGAGGGGATTTCTCTAAGATTTGGCCGATCCATACAGCTTGCCAACAAGTCCAACTAAGGCAACCAATACAACCAATACAATTGCAAGTCCAATCCAAGGCAACTGCTCAAGTTCAATCCACCACCATGAAGAGAAGAGCACATCGAAAGTTTGACCCATTACCAGTCCTTCCGTTATAGTTGCTTCTAGAGTTGGTAACAGCCAACCTCATCAAGCCTATACCACTTAGACCGATACCAAATCCACCACCCAAGAATTTCATCCCAAACGTACGCTGTAATTATCACATGAGTGGAGAAACATAAGTTTATATAGCCCAATAGGCAACCATCTAAGAAAAAGGCATTGCTTGGCTTAATTGGCTCTGTTTGCACTGTGCTAAAGCGTTACAAAAGTACACGATTTCCTCTTCTAGGCTTGTTTGGGGCATGGACCTGAAGAGGCTTTATCTGTAGTATAGAATTAGGTGTTGTCCCTACTAGACCGACTTAGCAAAATCGCTCCGAAACACCTTGTCTAGTCAAGTTACTTAGCCAAAATACCCTTCGAGTTTCTCTCATATCTTTATCTCCTCTCTTCTTATTTGGACCGTCGATTCTCCAGTTTACAGAGCGTGTTTGCTAGCTCGCCTAAACCCAATTAATTAGAGGTGGATTGCCATCCAATACAACAGGATGGCACATCGGTTTTGATTTCGATTTCTATTCCTCATCCTTGTCATCATTTTCATCATTGTCTTCTTCCAAGCAATATTCGGATGTAAATTTGGAATTTAGTAGGGGGTTAACATCCAAAATAGGGTCGCTATTATGCCCCAAATTTTAATTACTCGAAAATATTACCAAAAGCCTGTAATTTAGGTCCATTTTTTTTTTAATTAAAAATATCTATTACTCTTGAGTAATAGAAACATAATAATATATGTTCTCTCTCATGATGAATACAACAATAATAATAATATATGCCAAGCTCCCACTACGAAGTTACAAATAAATAAATACAACCATCCATGTTCAATAAGATTACACATGAAAGGTACATGAACTTCTTAACTCTCCAACCAATCAATCTGAATTCTCTTCCTGTAAGAAAAATGAAACAACGAGGGATGAGCACAATTGCTCAGTAGGAATCTCATAATTCTAAAACAATAACCATCCTATAGATAGAAATGATCATGCATGCAAGGTGATACTATATAGTGCGGTGACATTTTGTAATTTCAAAATATCATACGTAGCGTATCTTTTTCTTCGAAATTTATTTAAACATTTAAGGAAAACCTTCGACCATCAAAAACTATCCCTTTTCATTAGAAAACCATAAATCCTTTTTTTTTTTTTTTTTGGAAACAAATATGTTTAAGGAACCACATCATTTTATATTTATTAACCCATTTCAAAATATTCCTCATTTAATTTCCATCGTAACATTTCTCTTTTTATTTCTATTGTCCCCTTTTACTAGTTACATTTATTATAACATCATAACCTTAAGTTCAAGTTCCCTTAATACTCCAAAACATCCTACATACATGATATTTCCACCAATCTATTCATATTTGCTGTAACTCCTCAATGTAGAAATCCAAATCTCCTTTATATTCAATAATTGTTATCCTACGCTCAACTCCTACTTGTCTAACAACTACATCACATCCACACATGCATTATCAATTATGATTCAACAAATCACAAGGATAATAAACCCTTTTTAATTCAATTTCTCAATTAATCACAAAACAAAACTCTTAATTTTTTCTTATAGATACAAACAACTCGATGAGGTCTTTATCACCAAGCCCTTATCCAATTACCATTTCATTATCCATTCTTTTCAAATAATTTCTATATGCATTCCCATTCCATACCAATTTACACATCAAATGGTAATTTCACAAGTTCATCACAAGTCACACATATCATCATTGACCTCAACACACTTCACAATACATTCCACATTTTGCCGGCTTGATACAGCGGGATAGTGGGCACCCAATTCATAGCACATTCCACCTTTTGCTGGCTATTATACAGTGGGAAGTGAACTCCCAAAAATCATTTTCTCAAAAATCATATCTTTTTTCAAAAACCATTTTCAACTTTTTAAAATCACCCCCCCCCCCATATTTGCCGGCTATTATACGGTAGGATGTGGACACCCAAAACATTTTCGAAAATCATCCATTTTTCCCCTTTTGCTGGCTACAATACCACAGGACTGTGTGGACACCCAAAAATCATTTTTCCACTTTCGCCAGCTACAATACGGCAGGACTGTGTAGACACCCAAAAACACTTTTCAAATCAAAAATGAAAGAGTGTAGATCTCGTCAAGGGCTTCATTTTGATCCGAATAGTTTCATGGTTTCGTCGCCGGCGAATTTTGGGTCGTCATCTCTTGCTTCAAGAGGTAGGGGTTTCTAGTTCTCTTTCAATACCCTCGTTTATAGATAGATTTGTGGTATTTTCTTTATATAAATACCAAAGTCCATATTTTTATGCATATTGTGATAAATCATGAGGTTGAGGGTTAGGGTTTGAAGAGAGTTGAGTTTACTTGTTGGGTATGATCTTGAGTCATAAGTTTGGGTGTAAAAGTAATAGAAGGGTTGGAATAAAATGTGTTTTTGTGAAAGCTTTAATTTCTCTTAAAAACCCTAGTTTGGCTCATGAAGATGGTTAATGGTTTTGCTTCAATTAATAGTAGAATCATGAAATTGGAGTGTTAAATTACAAATGTACAAGTTTAATTGAAATGTTAAAGAGTTTGAAAATTTTTGGTAAAAGTTGCAATTGAACTCTTAATGTTGATGTTTTAAATTATGTTATAATATGAAACCAAACTTGGGGGAAAAGAAATTACTAATGGTATGGATGATATGAGCTTTGTATTGAAATGGTTATGTTAAATTTTGTTGTGTGTTATGTGAATTGTATTGGGTTATGTTGTGTTGAGTTGAGTTGGGTTATATTGTGTTGAGTTGAGTTGGATTGTGTTGAGTTTGGTTGAGTTGCGTTGTGTGGAGTTGAGTTGTGTTGGGTTGTGTTGTGGTTGGTACCTACGCGGAGAGTTGAAAAATGATTTTTCGGTGCCCACGACCATCCGTATAATAGCTGGTAAATATGGGGGATGGTTTTTAAAAATTGAAAAATGGTTTTTCGGTGCCCACGACCGTCCGTATAATAGCCAGTAAAAGTAGAGGTGGTTTAAATTCAAGGTGCCCAATTGCCCTGTCTAGGCTTATCGCTGGATGAATGTGGGAAAAGTGTTTTTGGGTGTCCACACAGTCTTGCCGTATTGTAGCCGACAAAAATGTAAAAATGGATAGTTTTCAAAAATATTTTGGGTGCCCACGTCCTACCGTATAATAGCCGGCAAATGTGGAGGATGGTTTTAAAAAGTTGAAAATGATTTTCGGAAAAAAATATGATTTTTGAGAAAATAATTTTTGGGAGTTCATTTCCCGCCGTATAATAGCTGGCAAAAGGTGGAATGTGCTATGAATTAGGTACCCACTATCCCGCCGTATCAAGCCGGCAAAAAGTGGAATATGTTGTGAAGTGTGTTGAGGTCAGTGATGATATGTGTGATTTGTGATGAACTTGTGAAATTACCATTTGATGTGTAAATTGGTATGGAATGGGAATGCATATATAAATTATTTGAAAAGAATGGATAATGAAATAGTAATTGGATAAGGGGTTGGTAATAAAGAACTCATCAAGTTGTTTGTATCTATAAGGAAAAATTAAGAGTTTTGTTTTGTGATTAATTGAGAAATTGAATTAAAAAGGGTTTATTATCCTTGTAATTTGTTGAATCATAATTGATAATGCATGTGTGGATGTGATGTAGTTGTTAGACAAGTAGGAGTTGAGCGTATGATAACAATTATTGAATATAAAGGAGATTTGGATTTCTACATTGAGGAGTTATAGCAAATATGAATAGATTGGTGGAAATAGCATGTATGTGGGATGTTTTGGAGTATTAAGAGAACTTGAACTTAAGGTTATGATGTTATAATAAATGTAACTAGTAAAAGGGGATAATGGAAATAAAAAGAGGAATGTTAAGATGGAAATTAAATGAGGAATATTTTGGAATGGGTTAATAAATATAAAATGATGTGGTTCCTTAAACATATTTGTTTCCAAAAAAAAAAAAAGGATTTATGGTTTTCTGATGAAAAGGGATAGTTTTTGATGGTCGAAGGTTTTCCTTAAATGTTTAAATAAATTTCGAGAAAAAGATACGCTACGTATGATTATTTGAAATTATAAAATGTCACCGTAATATATGGTATCACCTTGCATGCATGATCATTTCTATCTATAGGATGGTTATTGTTTTAGAATTATGAGATTTCTACTGAGCAATTGTGTTCACCCCTCGTTGTTTCATTTTTCTTACAAGAAGAGAATTCGGATTGATTGGTTAGAGAGTTAAGAAGTTCATTTACCTCTCATGTGTAATATTATTGAACATGGATGTTTGTATTTATTTATTTGTAACTCCATAGTAGGAGCTTGGCATGAATTATTATTGTTGTTGTATTCATCATGAGAGAGAGCATATATTATTATGTTTCTATTACTCAAGAGTAATAGATATCTTTAATTATAAAAAAAAGGACCTAAATTATAGGCTTTTGGTAATATTTCCAAGCAATTAAAATTTGGGACGTGACAATCGCTTAGTTGTTTTCGTGTAAGGGGAATCTGGCACTTTGACACGTCTCCTTCTGGTAGATAGAAAGCTCGAGAACCTCAAGAATTACAGATTGAGATTGGACGGTAACTGAACAAGCAACAAAATGGGTGTCTGGTTTCCAGTATATGAATAGTGTGCTCTCACCGAACAAGAGCTAACATTCGAACACTAGAACTAGTTAACGTCTATTGCTAAACTCCAAATTTTTCTCTCTTCTATGGGATGTTATTGGAGCTAACGATGGAAGGAATTCAAAACAAAAAGAAATGAGAGTAGAGGAGATCTTGACTAGATTTGTTTACAATATTATTTAACCTACAAATGTAACACATTTACTAGTTGCTAAAATACATAACCTACTATTAGGGTTAATTTTATCAAAAATGATTCATCCACATAATTTTTCCCCCAGAATCTTCCTGAATGTATTTCTAACCGGTAAGAAAATGATTCTGACCGGTAAGAAATCATTTTCTTAATGGTCAAAAACATATTCAAGGGGATTCGAGAGAAAAATTGGATGGATGTAGCATTGTTGTAATTTTATTGGTCAGAATTTTGGTCTTTTGATAAAAAGTAAAAAATTTAAGGAAAAATTATCATAAAGTCTCGTATGGGAATCAGTTACTCCAATCAGTCCCATGAATTTTATAATACACTAATAGATCATGTTTGTTTTGATAACTTGACCGTGGGATCTTATTTTGATCTAATTTTTGGATACGTTTTTCTCAAATGTAACCCACCAAAAAACTCTTTAGTGTATTGTTTCCTAAATGTAATACTCTAATACAATATACTAAAAAATAGAACAAACTAAAAAACTCTTTAATGTATTTTTTCCAAACGTAACACTCTAACAAACAGCAACAATAAAGGAGATCATAATGACAAATGAGTCATTACACATCTAAAAAGACTAAATGGACTCCAAAAAAAAAAAAAATAATTATCGGATTAATTGGAATATAATTTTAACATATAGGATTTATCAGTAACTCTCCCAAAATTTAAATCTTTTTACTTGCTAATAAGCCTTGTTCTATTAAATTTATTTGAGATTTTTTTTTTTCTCTAAAATATTTCGTACAAAAACATTAGCATTTAAATAATAAAAAAATGATTTATTCCCCTAATTTTGCTCCTCCCAATTTCATCCTAATGATGTGAAATTAGAGAAACTAAAATGAGAGAGAGAGAGAGAGAGAGAGAGAGGAGTGTAATACCATTTACATGAGTCTTAATTACCCTATTGAGATGAAATTAAAAACCTCAATTAGAAGAATATAGCCTATCTCTTAAACCAACTAGTCAATTCTTTGTATAATCACTTTACCTCACAGTTCAAACAACCTCTTTAGTGGATAAGGTAAACTATGGGTATGGATGATTAGGACTATTTAGAAAGCCATCCTTTTCTTGGAAAATAATGATCCCACACATCTTTCTAAACCCTTAATTCCAATTTCCACCAGTCCTTATCATATGATTGGTGCGATGAAGATTCTTTTCACATTTGAAATATAACATGGGTAGAATTGACATTTCCCTCCCATCCCATCAAAATAATAATGAAAAAGTCTCTAAATACCTTCATTAAATTTCTTTCGGAAAATTATAAACAAAAAAAAAAAAATTCAGATTTTAAGTTTTGTAACAAAATAATTTTTAATTTTTAATTTAAATATTAAACTTTTGATTTATTTTTAAATTAAACTAATTGTCTATTTTCGTGAAGTAAAATTGATAAAAAAAAATAGATATTTTAGTCATTAAACTCAATGAAAATGATATTTTAAACATTTTATGTATATTTACACTGAGTTTAATGATTAAAATACTCGTTTTCCATCGGTTTTATTTAATAAAAATACGCTAATGATTTGAATTGAAAACAAATCAAAATATTAGAGTTTAAATTGATAAAATTTAAAATTCAGAGTTTATTTTATTATAAGGTTAAAACTTCTTTTTTTTTTTTAATAATTATCCCGATTTCTTTTTACAAATATTACATGCATTATAAATCTTTTGTACCTTACAAAAAAGCCCCTATACCTTAGAAAAAATGTGTGTAAAGAAATATTTGATGAGTGTTTTTAGAAGCTCTCAATAAATATACTATAGTAATTAAATTTAAATATCATTTGATATATCATCAAAATATTAGTACAAGATATAAAAAGAAATACATATTTAATCAATGCATTAATCACATATTGTATGGCATTCAAAATTTGATTTTGTATAAAATTATTTGTAATAATATATATATATATATATGTAATTATTTTAAGTCATCCTAACAACTACTTTAATGAGAACCTTCAAAATATAATACATACCATGTTTAGTTGAGATTTCAAAATTTTTTCCTATTTTTTTTTTTTTAAATTAAAACTAGTTTGGTAACAAAAAAAAAAATGAAAAGCCAAGAGCACTCATATATATATATATATATATATATGTATTTTTTTTTTCATTTTTGGAACAAAAATATTTTTTTAATACTTAGAGTTGCTTTGGGAATAGACTATTTTAATAATTTTTTAACTTTTTGACTAAAATATGAGATGAACAAATTAGTATATTTGGGATATTTTTTTCTTTTTACTAAAAAAGGAGCAAAAAATTAAGAGAAAATAAAATTTTTGACTTTTTTTCTGTATAATTCTTTGATTTTTTGACTTTTAACTATTTTTTGAACTTTCCAAACTTACCTTTATTTTTATTCAACCAAATAAAGGGATTATTTGGCTCAACTTATCTAAGCTGCTTATAGATTTTTTATTTTGAGAGTTCGTATCAACTGCTGGGTATAATTTTCACTTATAATTTATTAGATAAAAATAATTTAAATAAGATGAAATTAAATTTTTTAACTTTTAATTTTTGAATTATTAATTTTTAATATATAGTAAATTGCACCAAACAATACCAAAGTGTCACCCAACCAGCATTAAAGTAATAGTGATAAATTCTTTGGTAAAAATAAAAATTGTTATTAACCAACTATAGGCAACTAGCCATTAAATAAAATAAAAAAAAAAAAAAATTTGTTCAAATAACTATGGACAACTAGGCAACTAAGCCAAGTTGGAAACTTGTAAAAAAGTTAAAAAGTCAAAGTTAGTTACACTACTAAAAGTCAACTACGGCGCATACTAAATTCGAATTTTCCCTAAAATCAATTCAATTTTCATATTTTTCCATAAAAAAGTTAAAAAGTTAACCCACATTCATATTTTCAACTTCATTTTTTAGTCTAAAAAGACAAAAAGTACACTTATTTAGAACACTCCAAACAACTCCTAAAGTTGCGCAAATGACTTCATTGCTCTTCTGATGTGGGCACCCTCATAGTTGTTTCCAAAATTCCAAGGGTATATCTGTCTTTTTACATATAACGCGCCTTTGACTTTTAGATTAAGATTGTGTGCTTTAATGAACACATATTAGGATTGTTCAAGTGGGGAGACAATAATACATGCTATGCTAACCTTTGACTTTGTCACAAAGTGTGAGAAAAACGCATGATTCAATCTCATGAACATAACACTAGTTTATGTTAATCCCAACATCAACAACCCACAACAGCCAAAAAAAAATTGGTACCACAACACTCATCCACGACCCTACACGTGTCCCTCTTGATGATAAAATCAACAGGTTGAACGGTCAGGATTGTTTGGTGAGAGTATGGTGCTTTCGACACGAAGTTGTGTGCTGTCAAACACCTTTGGTGTAAACATGCGGACAAACATAGAGACATGGTGAAGATAAGTAAAGATGAAAACTTTCTCTTCTGAGAAAATATTTGGGTGAGTTTCTTTCTTTCTTTCTCTCTTTCTTTCTCATAATCCATTTTCTTTGATTCCAGAAGATATGATTTTCTTGGGCATGGTCTTGCTCCAATTGGGTCTTGGAATTTTGATATGTTCATATTCTCTCAGCTAGTGTAGATATTTATCTTATATTTTTTCTTTCTTTTGTGTTTTCTGTTTTTTGAATTCTCTGTTTCCTAAAGTTTGTTCCTCTGTGGACTTCTTTGATTTCTCTTTTGGACCAACCTGACCTCATATAATCTTAGAATTTTCTAAAGAAACACATACAACAAAAAGGTATATTTTTCTTTGAAATCTTGTTTTTGTTTACTATTATTTATGGGTCAAAACCTTAGGTTTTCTCTTACCTTCAAACTCAAAGCTTAATTTGTGAAGTTCATCTCTATCCGGGTCTCTATGGAATTGCAGGTTTTGAGTAATGATATGATCTCTGTTGCCTCATCTTGGTCTCCTCTTCATGCTTAAGGTGTACATGTCTTAGCTTTTATGTCTCCTCTTGTGGATTTAATTTTTTAAAAAATTCCCCTTTTGCATGTTCCTAAATTATATGTGAATTTCTTATGATTGGCCATGTAAATCTTCTTCTGGGTTGATGATTTTATGTATTGAAATTTGAAACCCTATTGTGTAATCTAAATTCCAAATAATTGTGCCTATTTTGTGTTTGTCAATTTGCTCTTGTTGCTATCCTTGGATTGCTTTGGCGAAATTGATTGTCGAGAGGCAGTGTGCTGCCTATTGCTTCCGAATTACCTCCTGCTAACATAAGACCTGTGATTGTTTTAAAATCTAATTATTAGGACATAAGGATTTTGTTTTAACATTGATTTGTTGGGTGTTTTTTGTTTTTGTTTTTTGACGATGAAGTTTTTTCTTTTGGGATTAGTATGTTGATCAAGGTTTAGGATGGTCTTATGAAGTAGTTCTGCTCTGTTCCTCCAAATGAAATCTTTTGACTTGGAGAGGAACGGAGCCAGGGGTCTCACCCCAACATTCATTATCCCCTCCCCGATGCCATATTCAGTAGCCGTAGCTTTGTTGCACTGCTCACTTCCATTTAGCCCCCCATTCACTTCCCCTTATAGTTATTGAGTTCGACCCACTGTTAATTAAGTAGTAATAGTAGTAGTAGTAGTAGTAAAGAGATGTTCACGTCATGATCTATTGTTCTGGATCAATGAATAGATGATCGGCTACCGGATTCTCATTCTTCATGGCTTACTTCTCCACTTGCCTTGCCTTGCCTTGTTATCGGGATCAAAGTGAATTTCTTAGCGAAATAGAACCTTTGGTCAATAGTTTGTGCCGGCATCTTTGTTATGCCTCTATGTAATCTTTGTTCAGTGGGTTTTTTACTGTTCCTTGAAATCACATAATACAAGGACGGGAACAAATAAGTTCTCAATCTCTGCAAATAATTTTTTTTTTTTTTTCCTTTTTCCTTTGGTAAGTAAAACAAAAATTGCCTAATTAAGATATTTGAAAAATAAATAAATCTCTAATTTTAAGAAGGTTTGATTCTTTTCCACACATTTTTGTTTGCACCCCCATTAAGATAATCCTTCTCTCTAAGATAACCAGCTTGGTTTAGCAATTTTTTATTGAAGAGTGAACAAACAATTGAAATCAGAAGCTCAATATAACATTAAGCATAGTGAGGACTACTTTAAATAGAGTTGGGTGATTAAAAACAGAGGCAAAATGTCACTGCTGTAGGAGAGTCGAAGCCTCAGATGAAAGGGCGTAGTTTCACTTGTGTGATGAACACAGATGTTGGCATATGGCCATAGCAAATGAAGTGTTTTAAATATCAGCTAATTCATATTGTATTGGCCGATATGTATAAGGAATTTTGATTTCCTATACTTACATTCACCATATTTTTGCCGATACTAATACGTATCCTGACACCATTATTTAAAACCAAGGAGTGTGTGAGGGAGTTATTTGACAGTAATTGCTGTTAAATGAAGTAGTCTCATTTGTGCCTTTCTCCGTGTGCCCCTCGTCTTTGTGTCTGTCTATGTATCTGTGGATGTTGTTTTATTGTTTGCTTAGCTGATTGCGCTACGTTCTTATTGTTTTGGCTAAATGCAGGAATCATATTAGCTTCAAAGGAATTTCAACTGCAACAGCCTAATCAGATACTGGCCGACTGTTTCTTGAACGGAAAACAAAAGGACATTTACTTGTGTACAGTTAACGACATTTGTTAGAACTGATTGCATTAGAAGTAAACAATGTCGTTAGTTAGATCACAAGATCAATTTGCCAGATCATATGGAAATCCTAAACTCTATGCTTTAAATGAAAGCAGCGACGACTCTAGTATTTCCACTCCAATATTCAACTCTGACAAGCATAAGATCATGTACGAAACCGAATCTTACAGCAGCGAGAGTTATGACCCAAAGTACTTCCTCGACTCCCCGCCAGAAGAATTTATGCATTCATCTAACTCTGCTGACTCAATGAATCGATTCCACCCACAAGGTGTCTCTTCTTACAATCATCGGATGGCTGGTTCGAGGCCAGTCATGACTGCACAAAACCCATTTAACTCTTTTGTGGGTATGAGGCATCAGGATGGGTATCGACCCAATTTCGAGTCAGAATACTTGGAAGGTAAAAGTCCCAATGCCATAGACTACGATGAGGATAAGATGAGATTAAAGCTTCAAGAACTCGAGAGAGCACTTCTTGACGATAATAACAATGTTGAAGATGATGACGATGATGCTTTTGGCACCGATCAAAGCATGGAAATCGACAGTGAATGGGCCAACCCAATCTGTAATACACTTTTACACAACTCACCCAAGGAGTCTTCGTCCTCAGATTCCAATCTTACTACCATGAGCAGCAATAAAGAGATATCGTTGACGTCCTCTCCTGCGACTCCCAAGCAGTTGCTTTTCAATTGTGCAGCGATGATTTCAGAAGGAAATGTTGCGGAAGCATCAACCTTGATAAACGATCTCCGACAGAGGGTCTCAATCCAAGGAGACCCGTCACAGAGAATCGCAGCCTACATGGTGGAAGCTCTTGCAGCCCGTGTGGCTACCTCAGGAAAAGGTCTTTATAAAGCTCTGAAATGCAAAGAACCCCCCTCCAACGATCGATTATCATCAATGCAAGTTCTCTTCGAGGTGTGCCCGTGTTTTAGGTTTGGATTTATGGCTGCAAATGGTGCAATTATAGAGGCATTTAAAGATGAAAAGAAGATTCATATAGTAGATTTTGACATAAGCCAAGGGAGTCAATACATAACACTGATACAAACTCTAGCCAAGTTACCCGGTAAGCTACCACGGTTGAGGTTGACTGGGGTCGATGACCCTGAATCGGTTCAACGTGCCGTTGGGGGCCTAAATCTAATTGGTCAAAGGCTCAAGGAATTGGCTAAAACACTCGACGTTCCATTTGAGTTCCAAGCAGTGGCAGCAAAGACTGCAGCAGTCACTCCATCAATGCTGGACCGGCAAGCTGGGGAAGCACTTCTTGTGAACTTCGCATTCCAGCTTCACCACATGCCCGATGAGAGCGTTTCGACGGTGAACCAACGAGACCAGCTTCTCCGGATGGTTAAGAGCTTGAATCCAAAACTAGTCACTGTTGTCGAACAGGAAATGAACACCAACACCGCCCCGTTCTTGACTAGGTTTGTTGAGGCCTACAGTTACTATTCAGCAGTGTTCGATTCACTTGAAGCGACTCTTCCGAGGGAAAGCCAGGACAGGTTGAACGTAGAAAAGCAGTGTTTGGCACGCGATATAGTGAATATTGTTGCTTGTGAGGGAGAGGAGAGAATAGAGCGCTACGAAGTTGCGGGGAAGTGGAGAGCGCGGATGATGATGGCTGGTTTTGCGGCATGTCCAATTAGCGAAAATGTGAGTGATGTGATTAGGAAGCTTATAAAGCAGTATTGTGAGAGGTTCAAGGTGAAGGAGGAGATAGGCGCGCTTCATTTCGGATGGGAAGATAAAATCTTGACAGTTGCTTCGGCGTGGAGGTAATGGTTGTTGGAAACTTTTATCAGATCTAGCTTTTTGCTTAAATGTTCTCATTTCTTTGTAGCTATGGTTTTGTGCTGGATCAGGATGTGTTGTTATGACTCCCTTTAAATTGTATGTGGCACTGTAAGTTGTTATGACCGACTTGTTTTCAGTTATGTTCCCAACGAAGAAACTAATCACAAAACTAAACACAAACACAATGCACATGGATGAACAAGATTTTCACAGGATCTGTTAGTGGCGTTCATTTGTAAAAAAAAATTCTCTATACATCCATGTATATTGTGTGTGTTTGGTTCTGTGATTTTTGTAGACTTATTATTTGCTTTTCTTTAAACCATTTTTCCTTTGTGATATGTTGGTATGTAATTCAAAATGAGGTAGGTACTAGGTAGGGTTTGATGGTCAAATTTATTTTGGAAAAGCCTAAATTAAAGGAGGCTAATTGTTGACTTATAACCAGATTTAACCATGAACATGGTATTGTAACAGTAGCTACTTTTTGTGCAAAATTTCTATGACGGCGCAGAAATCTCTCGGCAAAACAATTATCATGCACATCTACGGTGTGTATCACGGGTAACTCAAGTCACCTTGACTTGGTGGAGTTAAATCCATTCGACTGAATCGTAACTTCAATCATTTTGAATCGTAACTTTGAAGTAACTTTGAAGGTGCAAACATGCGTGGTTCTATATCTCAAACTTAGATCAACAACAGTGGGGAAAGAGGAACTATTGGTTGAGCATTCCAAAATCTATGGGAGTTCCGTGAACAATGGACAAACTACACAAACATTCAATAGAAACGATGGACAAACTACACATTAGAGAATGACGGACAAACTACACAAGCATTCAATGGATTAAAATAGGTAAAAAGTCATTATAAGTTATTAATATGTTAAAATAGTAAAAAAGTTTAAAAAATGAGACTTACGTGTAAGTCTTAATAGGTAGATTTACTATCTAATAGATCTTGTGAAAATTAATGATATTTTTTATCAAACATTATTAAAAAACACCACTAATTATTAATTTCTAGCAACAATTTAAAATTGTCATAAAAAAATGTCACTAATTATAAGTGGTTTAAAAAAAGTCACAAAAAGTTACTAATTTTTAATTTTCAGTGACAGTTTGAAAAACTCGTCACAAAAAATGTCACTAATTGTAATCTTTAGTGACAATTCATAAAAATGTGACAAAAAAATCACTAATGGTTAGTTTTTAGCAATGTATGCAAAAAATGTAACAAAATTATTTTTAGCAACAATTTTACTATAACTAATTTTCAATACGGTTTGAGGGAATTAAGTCTAACTATTATGACTTATTCCCTTAAAAAAATCTCTCTATTTTTTTGCCTTTTTTTTATTTTATAAAAGTTAAAAAGTCAATTAAAATAGTCAATTTTCAAACGAGGCCTTTACACTTTGACTATTCAAGAAAACATTGGGGTTGGAAGGAGAAAAAATAAAAAGATTGGGTATATACTTAATATTTATCATAATTAAAATTATTATCGAGTTCAAATCCATAAACTCAAGATTCACGCTGTTCCTACCAATGCCTAGGGAGGAAAAAAAAAAAGGCTTGTACCTTAACCTATTTCTAGTGCTTGGAAATGCAATTGGAATTAATGAAAAATGAAATTTAATAGAAAATATTTTTCATATACAACGGAAAATAAGTTTGTGAACGGAAAATGTTTTTTATTTTTGAAAAGTAAAAAATATTTTTGAAATTAAAATCTTACCAATACTATTACACTATCACCACCTTCACCCCATCACTTCTATCACCCCACTACTACTACATTCACTACCTCACCACTACGCTGCCACCACTACTAATACATCTATTAAAATTGCAACCAAGTATTAAAAATATATATATATATATATATATTATTTTTTTACCAAAACAAATATAGCTTAATTTTATTCACCATCAAATTCAATTTGCTGAATCCAATTATGTTTCTCCACCATGCAAGAAGAGATACAGCCATCTCAAATCACCAAGTAATTTCCACAATGAGATGGACGACAAAGCACCACTGGGGGTGGTGGTGGAATGAAAATGTGCCTCTTTCCACACACGTGAACAAGCTCAATTTTTGAATGTCACGACTAGTGATCCGTTTTTTCAAATGATTGAAACTGACTGCGTTATATTTCAATTGTGACTCTGTTTCCTATACAGAGGATTGGTGCATTCCTATCTTGTTCCGGTGGCTAGTCACTTCTTTTGAATTAAGTTAAGTCTGACCCACAATTGATTATTCTAAGATTAGAGTCCACATATGCAATAATACCCTCATGAAACATCTTTTTTTTTCTTGTTCAAAAAAAAAAAAACAAACAAACAAACAAATAACAGATAGACGACAAAGCGAAATGGTTTTTAATAAAAACTAAACCATATGGACATACAACCCCACCCCACTCCCACCCTAAAATAAATAATAAAATAATAAAACAAACTAACAAAAACTAAGAGAAATGGCCTTACAATCCTACCCAATAAAAACACCAAGAAAGTACTACTAGAATACTATCACCCTTTAAAGTTTGAAAAAAAAATTAAAAAATTAAAAATCTAATAAACCCCTTAAATTTCACACAATTATACTAATTTCTCTTTTAGTAAGACAAATACATTAGTAAGACAAATACAGTGGTGTGTATACATGGATAATCAATAAGTCTAACAAAAGATTGGTAAAAAAGAAACAAAGTATTATATGAATTAAATAGCATTCCAGGAGTACAATAAAATTATTTCAAACTTCTAAAGTTCGGTACATTTTTGTCAAAGCTCAAGAAATATTAGTGTATTTTGTTCTCTACTGGCATAGAAGAAAAATCCTTATCAGCTTAGAAATTGTTACCCATACAAAGATCAAACCACAATATCTTTTTCTATGAAAAGAATAACACAAGTCAAAAGAAGATGATAACAAAGAAAAAGAAGAGCAAATACGGTTCATGAACTTGGGAAGGGATTTGGAAAGAGAAGGAGAAAAGATGGGTGAAATGTGTGTGATCCTTCCCAAATTTATGAACCAAGCACTGCAAAAAGGAACATTGAGCAATTAACACATGTCCCTTGCAAATGCAAAATTTGTTCAGCTTCACTTTCATGAACTGTTTAAATCATATATATATATATATATATTCAAAGCAGGGGTGTATGTATATAAGAACTTGTCTACATTACATAGATGATGATACTCAAAGTCAAGACCGAGACAACCATAATGATACTCAATGTTTTACACCCACAAAACACAAACCTACTTCAGCTTGGGCCTGCAGCTCTTCCAAGACCTTTACAAGTTTCTCACGGCACAAAGCAGTATCAATCTGCTGTGTAAGCATTTTCCTCAATCTTCATCCATGTACAAGAAGAGAGAGAGGGAGACAGACAGAGACAGAGACAGAGAGAAACACATCAAAAACTACTAACCTAATAAAACATTCAAAACTGAAAAGGCACAGAAGGAGGAACAACTAAAAGAGTGCCCTATATCTGTCACATTATCACATAAATTGTTTTCATTTCCAGAACTTAACAAGGTTGAGGACATGATATAAAATTTCACCCTGTTTACTAGCTGTAGTGCACGATATCATTCTAATAAGGGATCAAGTTGAACAACTACACTTGCACTGTCTTCATACATCGACAAAAAGTAAATCTGGACATTGTCACCTTAATGTTATTTATATTGTTTTAAGTATTTCACCAGAATGGTAATGTTGCTATTACTTCTCAAGTAATCATCAAAAGGGGGATCGAATGATGAAGCACAGACTCTTTGGAGTAGTGTTGGTTTGTGGGTTGTTTGGTTGGAAGGGAATGATAATTTTTGAGGATAAATATGATGATTTAGGGGCATTTGAGAAAAAAAATTGGCTATTTAGCTACTTTTTGGGCTTCGATATCTTATTTTAAAGAGATTCCTTTATTTTTTTATTTCTAATAATTAGAGAGCCATATGTAGCTAGAGATATTTTCCCATATCTTCTTTTTATATTCTTTTGTTCAGCTGACACCTTGTCCACCTTAATTGTACTTTGTCCTTCAATTAATAAAATAAAATTCTTCTTCTTGTTGCTGGTCCAAAAAAAAAAAAAAATTAAACAAAGCTTTTTATTACATTAGAATGTAATTGGGGAGAAGTTAAAAGGGTAAAAGTTGAATCAAACTTTACATAGGACATAATTGCAATTAAAAATGCAAGGGAAATCATACAAATGGAATAAAGATTTAGAAAAAGGACATAATAGGTGTATTAGTAGGATAATGGAAATGAAATATAACATGGGTATGCATATATATAAAACAGTATTATATGAAACTGGGAAAAATGGCATCATTGCTGCTGCTCATCACAATGCAAGCAAAAGTCCAGCAGAAAACAAACAGCTGAGTGAAAACGGAAAGATCATAACAAAGTACAGCCAGTAATAATCAATGCAGGAATAACGAATACATACCTGTGAACGATTGCCGTGTCCCCATGACCAGTGCAAATAACAATTATGGCATTTGTTGGTAAATTGGAGTGGAGACATCGGATTCTAGCATCCAAGCGACTTAAAATGTCCTTTAGTTCAGAGGTGACCTTGTATTTGATGCCATTTCTGCTAGTAGACTTCTTGTTGCACGTAAGCAGTGATATCATTTCGGCAAGCCTTCCATTTACCTTCTCCGTGTCCTCTGCTTGTTTCTTGAAATAGGAATTTAATTCCGAAAAGTGGGCCCAGACAAAGTGTACCTTTTTGTTTGTAACCTAATTTAATGTAAAAGAACAATTACAAGAGAAAATTAATGAGTGATAATACAATTTTAAAAAACAGAATATGGAAACTATACCTCTTTACTGGCCTTCAAAAGAGCCTCGTCATCTGAAGATACTGGAATGGCATGGGATGACTCAGAAGCATATCGCTTCACTATGGAAATATTATCAATCAGAGTTGAGGCCTTGCCAGACTCACTTAAAACAGTAAGGAGCTTCTTCCGCGCAAATGATGGAGGTGAAGCAAAATCAGGTCCTAATTCCAAAACATTAGAGTCAAGGCATACACACTGGTTGAGAAACTCCTCGATATTTAGTTGGAAGCAGTAATTGTATGCAACACATGCTATCAGCCTACATTACATTATAAAATTCATTTTTCTTCCCCTCACTACTGACCATCCATTTCATTCCTTATAGATAAAAGGTTCATATCACTGCTTTATAATTTTGTATCAAGCATAACTACCTAAATGAGCTGTAAAATAAAAGATCTGTGACTGCAATGACAAAGGAAGAATGCTCTAAAATCAAATGAATACATAAAAAAAGTCAAGCCAGCGCACAGAGGGAGGGATGGCCACAGAATAATGCCGGAGTCGCTTGAGTAGTATCAGGACGAAGACCATTTAAGAAGTCAAATTATTAATAGTGGATTACTTGAGCATGTGTACCTAAAGAAAGAATAAAATTATTTAATACTTGATTCACAGCCATATTGTATGGCTCAGAATGCTGGAATATCAGAAACAATATAGAACTTCTCAGTCAAAGTTTTGGTGACGCAAGGAGACAACAGGGGAACCAGTGTTTCTCCATAGTTCACAAGAGAAAAAGGAGTGTTTGCAGCATAGATAATCAAAGACAAGGAACCTCAAATGTCTTCAAATAAATGACAAATTGGAAAAGTTTCAATGTTTGGAGTGCATTCTGGATGCTTCTAAGTCTCTGGATGAAAATTTCTCCCATTAGACTACAAATAGGCCAATACGTGGAAAGAAATATATATATATATATATATAAGATGTTTTGGGGTACATGGACTGCATGAGGAGAAGATGCAGCCTCAATTTAGAGATTGCTTGCCCTTCAACTGCTTGTTCTACTCTAGTTTGACTATCTTCATTTCATGTTTCTTTTGGAGAACAATGTCTACCTATGTTTTCTATGTACTCCAATCACTAAATCTAGTAAGTAAACGACACCACAAAGGACCAAAGGTGGGGAAAGGGTAACTAATACCATGATGAAGACTCAAAAGGTTATGGAATGAGGTGGTAGGAAACATTTATGCAACTCATACTAGAGTAACACTTCAAGAAGGCCAAGGTCGACAAAATATGAAATGGAGGAACCATTCTTGCGTAGGTCTTAGATAATCTGAATAGCTATGATAACAGTGACGAGCTAACATGAGGCATAAATGCCCACATATAGTCGCAGCATCGGCACAAATCAGGACAGTGACTACAATGACGACAATTGCAATGATTGATCAATTCTAAATACCCTTTCTTAAGATGCACACACAAGTGATCCATCATCTAAAAAAATTAACAAATAAAAATCACCTTCCAACTATCAACCCTCTCAGTGCTGCATTAATCAACTTTTCCAATATCCTGCTCGACTTACAAGTTACAATGCAAAGACGTAAAGACTTGATCTTAAGCAATGATTTAAGCATTAATTTAATTTTCCATTAAGGTCAAGAATATCCTATTCAACATTTAATGTGAACATAAGTTAACACCTGATATTAAGCAACTTTTTGATAATGTAAATGCATAAAGAAGGCAGATCACTTGCCATGCCTGATCTTTAACAATGCCAGTTCCATAGCAGCTCTTGCATCTTCTATACTATCATGCCCACTTCCCGACTCCTGTATCTCCCTGTGAAGGAATCTTCTGGTGAGCACACGAAGTGCAGTTTTGTAGGATCCACCACGGGGGTGCTTGTACAACACTGCTGTATCAATCACCAGATTGTGAGATATCTTCAATGCCAACAAATCATTCTCCAATGAATGCCCAACTAGAATAGTCTCTTTATAGACTAGTTGTAGAAAATCTTCCTGAAAATAGGAAGCAACTGTAAATAAATTAAGAAACAACATTTATGATTTAAAGTGAGAAATAACGAAAGTACCCATGTCACATCTAGTACAGATGTATAACATTACTTTTCTTACATGGAATTTGAAATTACAAAATAAAAACAAAAAATGTTTAATAAATCCATGAAAACCATAATAGTTGTTTATAAGTTGAGCAAGCATACAGCACACAGGCACATGCATTGCCCACATTATTTATGTCCTAGTTCTTCTAGAATTTGTTATGCAGGTAGACACAACATGGTATCTAAAGTTAGCATAAAAAGAGGGAACATGAGTCAATAAAAAACCTGAATATCTTCAAGAGTCGTGGTCACCCCACTCAACATTTCACTTGTGATTCCACTATACCTGCATAATCCAAAAATATGCTTAACCAAAAACAAATTACAAAATTTGAGAGAGAAAGAAAGTGCAATTTGAGAGAGAGAAAAATATACCTAGTGTTGTAATCAATGATAGCATTTGATGGTTTAACCAGTTTATCTAAAACTACCTGTGAGAAATGAAAAATAGGATTACTCACAGATATAAGAAAAACATTAATAATAAGCGCAAGGCCCCAAAAATACTAATTATGCAGCAAGTAAATTATAAAAAAATCAGGATATCAATCCAGACAAATCACAATCACAACACAAGCTGCACATTGCCAAACTCTACATGGAAGAGCTTTTTGGCTTTATTTCAGCTCCTAAAGAGCTTCCTGCTTTTGAAGAAAACCACAATGCTTTTTGCTGAGATCCTTCATATCGTGGTGTGTTTGAGGTGAAATTTTTAGAGCTTTCCTAGTTGACGATGGAGCATCCTTCCCATAGAAAGGGGTTTGGTCAGATGGAGCTCCATCTGAAGTGACCTTCTTTGTTTGGAATGCAGCTCATAAGAAAAATTTTACCATTGATAATCTTATTCAAAGATATCATGTCATAGTCACTTGGTGTTGCATGTGCATGTTTGATGAGGAGAATGGTCTGCACCTGCTTTTACGTTGTAAGGCAGCAAGGGAGATGTGGGATTTGAGTCTTGTTTATTTTGGAGTGTTTAGGGCACCTCCCCTAGAGGAATAGCGAACTTTATGAATGCTTGGTGGGGTGGCAGGGTAGGAAAGAGGAGGAGAAAGGCTGTATGCCTACTGTGAATCATTTGGGGGGCACACAATAGGACTTTTTGTGGAGTTGAAGAGGCTATGTATAGTCTGAATCTGAAGAGTCATTTTGTAGCTATTTTGTATAGTTGGTTTTCCCGGGAGGGGAATGTTCGACCTAATCTAGACCAATATTTGGATTTTGCTGATACTTTAGATTTGTAAGAAGTACACCTTTTTGTGGGGCCATTGGGGCTCTTTGATTGACTTCCTGATTCACATGGTTATACTTCTTACATTTTAATGCAATCACTTGTATATATAAAAACGAAAACAAAATAAATAAAAAAATTTGTTTTTTTGTGCCAATGCGGAGTCGGTGGACCATTTGCTGGTTCATTGCCCGGTCGCTTCCCGTCTGTGGATGCTTGTTGTTGCAACTTTTGGCTTGACTTGGGTGCAGCCGCATTTAGTTAAGGAAGTTCTACAAAGCTGGGCTAGGGGTCATGTTGGGAGGAGGCGTCGGAAGGCATGGATGCTCGCTTCTCATTGTATTCTATGGTTGGTGTGGTTGGAGCGTAATAGGTGTGTCTTTCAAGGGGTATCTCATTCGGTCCCTTGGTTAGAGAGTCGCCTTCTTACGGTTTTGTATAGTTAGGTGACACAATCGGTCAATCTTGATGTTTTGGTTTTTTTAGATTTTGTGAAGGATTTGATTTGTTAATTCTTTGTGTCCTGGTGGCTTTGAGTTTTGTATCTCTTTGCATCTTCTTGATGCTTTTTTAATAAAGTTTGGTTATTTATCAAAAATAAAATAAATAAATAAATAAAAGGTAGAAAAATAATTGTACCGTTGTGGCAGAATCAAGGTGAGACAAATAATATACAAAAACTGATAAAACCTCAAGAGTAATAAAAGGCACAAGTCAATGATATTAAAGCCAAGCACTAAATGAAAAGCAAAATTATCAAAATGAAAATAAACAATTGTCTACTAAGTAAACATACATGTACACGTGCATACTGATTTAAACAACACTGGAAAACAATTAAACAATTATATAGAAACATCTAGGTGAGATAAAATTGATCACCATAGAGGAAAGAATCTCTTAACCCTTACCATTCCACCCAAAATCTAGAAACGAAAAGAGAAATGGAGCAAAGTAAAGGTATCTAGGAAAATGGGTTTGGCATACCTGTCCTTTAATATCAACCAGTGTTACTCTTGTGAGCTCGAACCCCTCACTGGTGATACACTAACAACACCGGAAAAAGAAGAAGGAAAAAAATAAAGAAGAAGAAAGATTGACCAAAATTGAAGAATGACATTTCACAATTAAGTAAATCATAGTCTGAAAGTAGATTGATGACATATTTGTCACTTGTCAGTGAAGACAGCATATATGTGCTATTTGTCCTCATTAACAAAGTGAGATTTGAGTAAACCAAACACTAAAACTACATGAGATTTAAGTAACAGATACAACTTCCATAAAAAAAACAAAAAAAAAAAAGCACAACAACTTTTGGTAAACTTCTATGCAGTGGAAGCTTTGGAAGTAATGATTGATACTTGTGGCCTTACCATCTCACAGTCAAGTGCCAATATTTCATGGACAGGATTTCCTGGAGGAGGAGGAAGAGTTGAAAGAAAACCTGCATTTTGTAGATATGAACTTAAGTATCTACCGAATGATTAAACCAGTATAGGAGAAAAATAGGGGAAATTACAAATCAGTGTAGAAGACCAAAAATAATTACAAACACCTGGGGGTGCAACTTTTTCTAAGCAAAGAAACCACAGAAAAAGTTGCACCCCCCACCTTTTGGTAAATAATTTCCCCACTTCCCACTGTCTTGTAATTTCCCCTGAAAAATATATATACACGTAAGAAAATGAATTACATTGATAATACAAATGTATAAATGAAAAAGGAAATCAAATATAAGATTCCTGTCACCTGGTTGATCATGAAAGTATCCATTATCTTCTAATTGCTTTGTTGTAAGTGTGTAGTACGTAATAGGGAATGGTATGTCTTTCATAAGGTCACTAAATGATGGATTCTCGGAACCAGAACTAAAACCTCCTGCATAATGGGGATAATAACAACTTATTAATCATTTGGAAAATGTATAAGGTCTTCACATGGCATGCAAATTCCAATTGCTTCATAAAACAATCTGTGATAGTGTGATGAATGGAAGTGATAAAACAATCTCTTCCCTTTATCTCTCTCCATTTTCAGTCCAACATTCTGTATAAACCTAGAATACCGGTTCCTCTAATTGATAATAATAACTGCAATGCTAACATTCGATAAGTTTGTTAATAATATTTATCTGCAGATTTTGCTCTTTTCAGTGGTGAGAATCCATAGATTTATTCTAAGTGAGACCAGATTACTCTAGGTGAGACTCCTAGAAGCCACCTCCTCCTCCTCCTCCATAGATTTATTCTAAGTGTGACCAGAATTACTCTAGGCGAGACTCCAAAACTCTTATCCTTTGATACTAAAAAAATATAACCTAATTACCCTACCATTCCAGTTCTAAAACCCTAGAATATTCTCTCCTGTCTGGAAATTCCTGCAAGCATTTCATACCAGAATTCAGCCTAACCTTCGACCAAATTCAAGCCAAAACCCATCCTAAACCTCAATTTTTCTTTCTCCATTAATAAACCCTGTACATCGAAGCCCTAATCCACCATATTTTATTGCAGGATATAGCCTTTTTGGGCAGCATGCTACATCATCCTAATAAAAAATCCAATAAACCTCATAAGCCAACTAATTTCTTCATGACCATAGGAAGTTTTAAGTATCCTTAATCAGGAGTGATATTTATTAAAATTAGTGACAGACCTTGTTCGGATGTTTGGGCAGATTTCCTCAAAACTGAATCAGCTCCATCCCTTTTTCTTTTGAACTTGCATGTAAGGAGTGCATCTATAGTGTGCATTTCATCTGATACACAGCTAGCACAGAAGAAACACCAACAACCATAATTACAGCATAAAGATATAATACACAACACTTGCCATTAAAAATAAATAAAGAAGAAGAAATTAATCAATTATAGTAATTACCAACCTAAGAGCTAATACTGGCCTTGGAATACCACAACATTCTTTAAAACCTTTAAGTATTTTAGACTGTGATAAGTACAAGCCTGCATCAAGGCCAGGGACATAAAGCATAACCACTTTTGGAATCAGGGGCTTGTTCTGCAAATCAAAATAATGATATTTCAGTAGCCATACAAAATTGTTTCTTTGCAAATCTATAAGCCATAGTTCCAGCATGTGCATGGCATTGTAAATAGTACAACACATTACACAAACGATGCATAATTTCAATCAAATTCTTATTCATTTGTCAATTTGAAAGAGAAGAACCATCGGTATTAACTTCCATTCGGGTAAACATATTGCACAATATTTTTATTCCAGGCTAACCCTGAAGATGAACAGATTTAAATTTTGGTGTGAAGCAGTAGATTATCCATAACAAGTCCATATTCAGTATTCCACCAAAATTAAATGATGCTAGACAGCACCAGAAAGCCCCAGAAAGCCCTTGGTTGATCATATGGTGGGTAAAGGTCATGAGAAGTTAATTTCATGTTTTTAAAAGGTAGAAGAAACATTATAGGCTTTCTACATGAAAAAGAAATAAAATTCATGCCATTTAAAAGGTGATAGGGTGTTGGAAATCTAACATGCCAGAAATCTTGGACAGCACATATATTAATTTTAAGTATTTAGGTGCTAAATTAAAGGTAAAAGTTAGGGGTAAAGAAAAATTATGTGTTCACTACCTTGATAAAAACCCATGATGGCATGAATCCTTCAGCTAGCACCCACATGACAAGTCCTTGAACTTCCTGCTTCATCATCAAAAATCCAATCAAAAATTGTAATTCTCACACCAATTAAAATTTCCAGAAGTTTGGACAGTTAGTGCTACCCACTTGCAAATTCAAAGTTGAACCAGCTTCAGGTGCCTTAAAAACAACATCTACTTTCCCCTGCATGACATGCATAACTCAAGTTCAATCCATGTCCAACCAACCAAGAATAACATCATTGGTGGATGAAATTAACTGCCCTTAATTAGTTAATGTTAAGCTCACATCCCAACGCCAAACTATTTAGCAGTTTTTGCCAATTTAAAAGTAGTTTCTAGTTATTTATTGTGAAAGATACTTCAATTTTTTGTCTCAAAGCAAGAGAAATCATTCAAAAAATGCTAACCAAACAATGGGAAAAGGGAAGCAGCCAAATAAGCAGTTTCAGCAATTCCTGTGGCAGAATTAGCAATAACAATATGATGATTCAATTGCTATTTTAGTAGTCTGTCAGAATTAACTAACAAAAAGCTCCATAAGTTCTTTAGTTGTTGCCACTTTAAACATTGGCAATCTCAACAATATAGCTCTTTACCAATTCCAGGCCAACATTCATAAACTCTAGTTAAGAAATTCAATGGGTATATCTATATCTAAATTCTCACAACCTAACAGCAACTTAAGGGAAGAAAATTCAAATAAATTAAATCACATTAAGAACTATTTGGTTTATCAGAAAACTGTAAATTAAGGAAAAATAAGTTTTCTGGTTCTCCTTTCTGATCCATAACAAATGTAAATCACCCCAAAGAGAAATACTTGTACAAATAATCTGCTTTTTTTTAACCCCACAAAGAGCAAAATAATGGGAAATATGGAGTTTTAAGTCTCCGATCATTGCATTTATTCCGGTTTCCAAGCAACCAAACAGACCATTACTTATCCTTCCAATTAATGGATATGGTACTTTAATATCAATAATTATCATTTCAATTTTACTTTTTTGCTTAACAAATATATATATATACATGGACAGAGCCACATTGTGGCCCCCTTAAATATTCAACGAACCCTATATATGACATTATTCAAAAGTGTTCAATTATATGTTTCTACAAATCTGAGTGCATTATTTGATGAATTGGTATTGAAAATTTATCTAAAATTTTTTTAAGTGTAATTTGACGAGTTTGAATTAATATTCTTCTCTATGTTATTAGAAATTGATAGTCTTACAATATATGGTGTGAAATTTGATTTTAAGAAGTTCTATACAACTAAAGATTTGACGCTGACGATAACTTGTTTGCACCATTGTTTGGACCCCCCTTCAAATTAAAATCCTCAGTCCATCCCTACACAACTATATGTATACATACACATAAGTACCATAAGCATATAATCAGCCAAAAAAAAAAAGCTAATTAATCCTACCCAATCAGCTCTTTTGCACTTCCAAACCTAATTTTACTTGTTTTAACCAAGGTTACTGAGCACTTTACATGAATTGTAATTTTAATTTGTTCAAAGACCCAGTTTAACCAAGAACATTGTGATGCAGCTATGCAGTCAATTAAAAAAAAGAAAAAAAAAGTAACAATGAACATCATTACAAAAACAAATCAATCAAATGCCAAATATATATACAAGTGTATGCATAAATGGTTAAAAAAAATTAGACATAAATGAAAGATGGAGAAAAAAGGAGTACTTGTGGACCGTAGATGTCAAAGAAAGTAGTATTCTTTGTGGATTTTCCTTCCTCCTCAGAAGCTTCGGTTTCGAATTTGTGGTTCGGAGAAGGCATGATCAATATGGCTGCGTTCGACTTTTTGTTGTTTGTAACTCTGTGGTCTGTTGATTAAATTGTCTGTCTAGACATGGAATTTTTGGGGTTAATATTAATGTGCTGTTGATATGGGTTGGGTCTAAATAAACTAGGTGCTAATTAACCTAATTTTGGGTATAAATAGGGTTTGCGCCAAAAAATTTAAGTCGTGAATTTATAAATTCGTTCAATTCATTGTAAATTGTACAGTTTGATTTAGATTTTTTCAATGCAGCATTTGTATTTCACGATTCAGTTCATAATTTTTATAATTATTATTTTAGTATAAATTGAATCGGATCATTTAAATAAATACATATAGATGTGTAATTTCATATTTACTTTTCTTGAGAAAAAATAAAAAAACAAAGATAGTTAATATATGTAATCTTAAATTTCTCTCTCATTACGAGGTGGGCTGCAAGAATAGTACATCGCAAGGGTGGTGGGTTGTGGGAGGACGAGGGGTGGTGAGGCAGTAGGGTTTGAGGGACTATAGGGGGATTGTGATGGTAGCTAGTTGCTAAAGATAGAAAGATGAAAAATCATGGTGATAGAGGAAGAACTTTTACGGCGACGATGGTTGGTGGTATGTAAAGGTGTTTAGTAAAGATTAAGTTTTAAAATTTTGTCCGAAAATTTATTTGACGAACATAAATATAATTAACAAAATGAAAACAATAATGTGTACAGGAATAAATGATGAAATACAAATAGAACAAACATTCATTTAACTCCTTGTCTAGCTTGTTTATATTTTATTTCATATGCTTCAATAATAGACAGAGTCTAATTGTGATTTTACCTATTTAGCATTTTGTTCAATTTTGTTAAAAAATCATCGAAACTGACAGAAGTGTCAACACGTTCTATTCAACACAATCAAAAGTCAATTTTAAAGTTAAAAAAATAAATAAAAATACTCTTTCTTCATCTTTTCATCCAAAAACTTAACTAAATTAGTAGATATTTGTACATATAAATTATTAGATATTTTATTTAGTTGTACATATTATTATAAAAATTCAATTCTAAATTAATTTAGTATTTGACTCAAATTTAAGTTTAATTAAGTTAATATTTGACTAAAATGTAAAATTAGGTGAAAATTTAGAAAAGAAATTGTATTACCAATTGAGAAAGAGTAGACAAAAGTAAGAAGAAAATATAAAGGTAATTTTGTCATTTAAAATTTGTTAACATTGCATTTTAAGGGTAATTATGTTTACACCACAAAAGAAGCCCATTACACCCTTCAATTTTTATTTTCTTATTACAATTTTGTCATCTCTGTAAAATTATCAATTGATCCCCAAATCCTAAGAATTGAACACAATTTCTCACCTTATCTACCACCCTTCACTATTGCTCTCTCTTTTCTCCATTCTTCTTTTACTTCCGGTAGCCCTCTCCTTATGTTTTCCTCGCCTCTGATAGCCCTCTCTCAACCCTAAAATACCATTTCTCCTACTTTTGGTAGCTCCTTGTCACCCCTCCAAATTTTTGTTATACATTTTCGTTGATACAGGCTTTACTAGCCGTTCAATTCTAGTTCGCCAAATACATGACATTTATCTAGTTCTAGGCTGTTGAACATGCAAGGTATGTCCAGTTATAGGATGCTAGAACATAATGTTATTCCCCAATGGTTGTGTGAGTGTAAATTAAATGACTAAATAAAATAGACAACAAAATAAAAAATAAATAATCTAGAAAATAATTTAATAAATTAAATTCTGAATTAAATGCTTACAAAATTTATAAATCGAGACTTGTGTTGGACACAATTTCCTTAAAGTAGATTTCATTATCGCGTCGGTGCTTTGAGATTTACCGGCGTCTACTTCCCGGGATGCAACGACTACAACTTGATTTGCAACACTACAAAATCAAGTATGGTGAACCAAAACTTTGTTATAACTCTCTTTTTTTTTTTCCTAAAGATTAAATGATGAACAAATACAGAAGACAAGTTGACGACTAGAAGGAAAAAATAAAAAATGCTCTGAAAAATTAGATCCAAAGAATTACTGGAATAGCAGGCTATTTATAGGAAATTGGTGGCTTTTCTGAACAGGTGTCAACAGATAGAAAAACCTGTTCGGACAGATTCAACAGTAGAAAAACCTAATCGGTTGGATTCAACAGGTGGAAAACCTGTTCGGGTGGAGGAAAAATCTGTTTGGGTGAAGGAAAAAATCTGAACCAATTTATTTTAAATTTTGAAACCAAATTAAAAAATAAATAAATAAAATACAAATGTTTTTGACCCAAAAAGATAAATATTGGGTCAAACAGGCCCAATCCAACTTCACACATCGCACACGCGTCCAAGCCCAAGCCCAGCCCACCCGACCAAACGGACGGCGGCGCACGCATGTGATTTTTGTTTTGAATCCATGGGTCTAGCCCACTTTACCCATAACCTCACCCTTTCCACAAACTTGGGTATCCCTTGGGGCCATTCCAAGTATCCCAAGCTAGAGTTTATATACCCATATAAATCCTTAAACATTTCCAATGTGAGACAAGCACATTTCACAAATGTGTAGGAAACACATCTAAAGCCATATCTACAAACCCGAAAATGCGTATTGAATTCTCATTTATCTGGAAATGGTTTTGAGCAACCAAATACACAACCAAATACACAATGTTATTCACTGCACGGCATTAAATATGAACCCAGTTAAAAATGTTAAAAATAACGCTTAGGTCCTACCTCTATTAATGCTTAAAGTTAGCAAAAAAATAAGGCTTTACAAAGCCATTTTCCAACAATCCCCCACATGAATGAAATTCATAATAACGGACTACAATAAGATGCAAACAGAGAAAGAGTACATTAAAAAGATACACCACATCAAATAGGTAGTTTTTGGATTTGAAGCTCCTCTAGTGAAAGTCTATCGGACTTACTGGCTAACTAATGGACGTGATACCTTGAACTGTTTAGTTGTTTGTGTAAGCCAAGACAATAGACTACACATAGTATATCCGCAGACACAGTTTGGTTCTTATGGTTGTGTTCATTTTGCCCCTGAACATTCATGAGTGCTCTAGAGAATTTAGCCTTCTCAATTCTTATAGAATCGGCCCAGTTCACAATTATATAGGTGACTTCTTATTAAGAGTATCCTGCCATACCCCACTTGGATGTCCAAGCTATAAGAATCACTAAAAGCAAAGTTTATCCTACTAACACTGCAAGTATCACTCTTCTTATTATAGAAATAGGTAGAAGAAAAACCTTCTTAGTGATACATGAAATCATCTATAATTCGGTTGTCCCTTTGAATCCAGATCTTGAGATCTCTAGTCAACTAGGTTGGGTTGCCATTATGGCGACTTTTAAGTAATAGGCTTTAATCCTATTCCCCTCGATAAATGGTACACTTTCTCTCTGGCTAGCCTTTTAGTCAATGGATCTGCAATATTCTCCCTTGACTTTACATATTTTATGGAAATTATTCCATGTGAGAGCAAATGCCTAACGGTATTATGTCTTCAACAAATGTGTTGAGACTTACCGTTATACATATGATTATGTGTCTGTCCTATTGTTGCTTCACTATCACAGTGAATGCATATACCTGACAAAGGTTTAGGCTACATTGGAATGTCTTCTAAGAAATTACGAAGTCATTCTGCTTCTTCTCCTATTTTATCTAATGCGATAAACTCAGATTCCATTATCGACCTTGCTATGTCTACTTAGAAGATTTCCGAGAGACTGCAATACCTCCCAGAGTAAAGACGTGTCCACTAATGGATTTTGATTCGATATCCAATTTGCATCGCTATACCCCTCGAGTACTGCTGGATATTTGGTATAACGTAAGCCATAATTCTGGGTATGTCTTAGATACCCAAGTACCCTAACTATCGTTTTCTAATGATCGGATCTTGGATTACTTGTGTACCTACTCAATTTTCTTACAGCATAGGTTATATCTAGCCTAGTGCAATTCATTATGTACATCAAGCTTCCGATTATCCGAGAGTACTCTAATTGTGATATGCCTACACCTGTATTTTTTGACAAAGAAGACTAATGTCAACAAGTGTCTTCGCAAGACGGACGTCATGCTTTCCAAATTTCTCCAGAATCTTCTCAACATAATGAAACTAAGATAAAGCATATCCGTCAAATGTTCTAGTAATTTTTATTTCTAGAATTACATCTGCTACTCCCAAATCTTTCATGTCAAACTTTTTGTTCAACATTTTCTTTGTAGATTTAATCATGTCATTATTGCTTCCAATAATGAACATGTCATCCATATAAAGACAAACTATGATATAGCCTTTATCTGTGCTTTTAACATAGACCCATTTGTCACATTCGTTTATCTTAAAACCATCCGAAAGCATAATGTGATCAAATTCATGCCATGGTTTCGGAGCTTGCTTTAATCCATAAAAAGATTTGACAAGTTTACAAACCTTTTTCTCTTGACCAGGAACTTGAAACCTTTCCGGTTGTTCTATATAGATTTCCTCATCTAACTTGCCATTCAAAAAGGTTGTTTTAACATTCATTTGATGTATTTCCAGATTATACAAAGCTGCAATCGCAATTAGCATGCGAATAGATGTTATTCTTATCACTAGTGAATAGGTGTCAAACTAAATAAGGCCTTTCTTCTACCTGTATCCCTTAACGACAAGCCTAGCCTTGTATTTATCAATTGAACCATCTACTTTTATTTTTCTCTTGAATATCCACTTATATCCAAAAGGTTTACACTCTGGTGGAAGATCTACCAGTTCCCAAGTATGATTTTGTAGAATTGATTCAATTTCATTATTGACAACCTCTTTCCACAATGGAGCTTCAGGACTTAACATTGCTTTTTTGAAGTTTTAAGGCTCATTTTCTAGCAAGTTTGTCAGAAAATCTAAACCAAATGATTTAGAGATCCTAATCCTCTTGCTACATCTAGGTTCATCTGCTTCATTATCATTTTGGTTTTCACTGCCACCCATAGCAGTATCAAAAGTTCTTTTATTTGAACTTGTCTCGTCAATTTCCTTACAAAGAAAAATATGTTCGAAAAATGATGCATTCCTTGACTCAATAATAGTGTTTACATGCATATCAGGATTTTTAGATCTATGAACTAAAAATCTGTATGCACTACTATTATTTGCATAACCAATGAACACACAATCAATGATTTTTGGTCCTATCTTAGATGTTTTAGGATTAGGGACTGCCACTTTGGCCAAACACCCCCATACTTTAAGGTAATTATAGGTAGGTCATCGACCTTTCCATACTTTATAAGACGTTTGATTGATTTTCTTGTAGGGTACCCTGTTAAGGATAAAGTTAGCAGACAAAATCGCCCCCCTCCCCCCCCCCCCCATAAGTTTTGAGGTAACCCTGAACTAATCAACATAGCATTCATCATCTCTTTAAGAGTTCGATTCTTTCTCTCAGCAACTCCATTTGATTGAGGAGAATAGGGTGCAGTGGTTTGGTGAATAACACCATGTTCAGAACAAAATTCCTCAAATGATGCATCATACTCGCTACCTTTGTCACTCCTCACGACCTTAATAGTTTTGGCAAGTTGATTTTCAACCTTAAGTTTATATTGCTTAAAAGTTTCTGTGGTTTCATTTTTACTTATCAATAAGTAAACATAGCAATATCGAGTGCAATCATCAATAAAAGTAATAAAATACTTTTTACCTCCTCTAGTTTGAATAAATTTTAAATCACAGATATCTGTGTGAATTAGACTTAGAGGTTCAGTACTTCTTTCTACTTTATTAAATGATGCTTTAGTGAGTTTTGCCTCAACACAAATCTCACATTTATGATTAGGATCAAATTCTAAGTTTGGTAAACATTCTAAAGAAATAAGTCTACGCAAAGACTTAAAATTAACATATCTTAATCTACCATGCCATGAAAAAGAAGACTCAGCAATATAAACAAAAGATATGTTCTTATTATCAATAGCCAAATTTGGTACAACAATTAATACATTAAGCTTAAAAAGCTCATCACTCATGTAACCTCACCCCACATACATTCCATTCTTGGAGAGTACAACCTTGTCAGATTCAAAGACTAATTTAAACCTATTCTTGATCAACAATGACCTAGAAATCAAATTCTTGCGAATCTTCGGCACATGGAGTACATTGTTAAAAGTGAGTTCTTTCTCCGAGGTCATTTTCAGCACAATCTTTCATTGTCCTTCTACAGTTGATGTGGAGGAGTTTCCCATAAAAAGTTGTTCCCCACTTTCCACCACTTTGTAGGTTGTGAACATTTTCTTATCTGCACGGATATGGCCAGTTGCTCCAGTATCCACCCACCACTCCTTGGGATAGCCCACCAAATTTGCCTCAGAGACTACTGCAGCAAGATTGATGTCTGCTACTCCATCAAAAAGATAAAAATCCTTGGCTATGTTGGCTTGTGCTGGCTTTTTGCTTGAACTCCCTTCGTCCTTGCGAACACGACAATCCTTAGCACGATGTCCATCTTTGCCGCACACAAAACACTTGCCTTTGAACCTCTTGTTGAACCCGTTGTTAATCCCTTTGTTAATCTTACTAGTGGATCCTTGTTTGGGACTATTACCATCATGCTTTCGCTTTTTTTTGTTGAACTTTGACCCTTGCCCATGTTCCACAACATTTGCTTCAGCCTACATGACATGGTTTCCTGACTTCTTGTCGGAACCACAGTTGTCCTCCTCAATTCTAAGTCGCACTATTAGTTCCTCTAATTTCATTTCATTGCGCTTATACTTTAGATAATTCTTGAATTCTTTCCAAGATGGTGGCAATTTCTCAATGATTGCCGCTATTTGGAAAGATTCACCGAGAACCATCGCTTCCGCATGTATGCCATAGAGAATTAATTGGAGATCTTGAACCTAGCTAATAACCGTCTTGGAATCTATCATTTTAAAATTCAGAAAACGGCCGACAACATATTTCTTTGTACCGACATCCTCTGTCTTATATTTATGATCTAGAGATTCCTACAGTTCTTTTACGGTGCTTTTGACACTATACACATTGTACAGTGTATTGTCCAACCTATTGAGGATATAATTCCTACACGGAAAATCACCATATTTCCATGTATCAACTACGGCAACCACTTGCCAGTCAGTTTCTCCCTCATTTACTGCCGAAGCTTTTTCATGAGTGAAACGAGCCAAATTCAATGTTGTAACATAAAACATCATCTCTTGTTGCCATCTTTTAAAATCATTTCCATTGAATTTTTCTGGCTTCTCCCCATGATTTACTGGTACTGCCAGAGTCATCACTAGCACAACAGGTGTGGGGGCCGGAGTACGAACAATCTCAGTACTGTTTGTTTTAGTATTCATATTTCTGACAAAATAATAATACACCAATCACAAATTTATACAGAAAAGAATTTACACACAAAATATACAAAATAATATTTTGTAACAAAATTCTAATGATAAATAGTATATGACTACTATGTTATCAAAGAAATTATTAAACAGTAGATTACTACTATTTAAAAAATTAAACAGTATATGACTACTATTTAATTTCCCGAAACAAAATATTCGTCTACCTAACACACAAATAAAATAAAATAAAAAATCTACTTTAAAATTATTATTCCCCAGTGGTTGTGTGTGTAAATTAAATGACTAAATAAAATAAATAATAAATAATCCATAAAATAATTTAATAAATTAAATTTTGAATTAAATGCTTACAGAATTTATAAGTCGAGACTTGTGTTGGACATAATTTCCTTAAAGTAGATTTCACCACCGCTTTGGTGCTTCGAGATTTACCAGCATCTACTTCTCAGGATGCAAACTTGATTTGCAGCAATACAAAATCAAGTCTGGCAAACCAAAGCTTTGTTGTAACTCTCTCTCTTTCTTCGTAAAGATTAAATGATGGACAGATATAGAAGACAAGAGGACAACTAGAAGGGAAAAAGAAGAAATGCTCTGAAAAATTAGATCCAAAGAATTACTGGAATGACAGAGTATTTATAGGAAATTGGTGGCTTTTCCGAACAGGTGTTAATAGATAGAAAAACCTATTTGGACAGATTCAACAAGTAGAAAAACCTGTTCGAGTGGATTCAACAGGTGGAAAACCTGCTTGGATAGAATTTCAACAAATAGAAAACTTGTTCGAATAGAGGAAAAATCTATTTGGGTGGAGGAAAAAATATTTTGAAACCAAAATTAAAAAAATAAATAAATAAAATACAAATATTTTTGGCCCAAAAAGATAAATATTGGGTTGAACAAGCCCAACCTCACACCCAAGCCCGCTCGCCCGGACGGACGGCGACGCGCACGTGTGATTTTTGTTTTGGGTCCAATGGATCTAACCCACTTTACCTATATTGGGTCGGACAAGCTCAACCCAACCTTACACCCACGTCTAAGCCCAGCCCAGCCCAGCCCGCCCGACCGGACGGCGGCGGTCGCGTGCATATGATTTTTATTTTGGGTCCAATAGGTTTAGCCTACTTTACCCATAATCTCACCCTTCTACAAACTTGGGTACTCCTTGGGACCCATCACAAGTATCACAAGTTAGAGTTTATATACCCATATAAATCTTTAAACCTTTCCAATGTGGGACAATCACATTTCACAAATGTGTAGGAAACCCACTTAAAGCCATATCCATGAACTCGAAAATGTGCATTGAATTCACATTCATCCGGAAATGGTTTTGAACAACCAAATACACGATGTTATTCACTATGCGGCATTAAGGTCTCGTTTGGGAACGGGCTTTTTTAGTAACTTTTTGACTTTTTGGCTAAAATATGATTTAAAAAAAAATAATATGTTTGGAATGACTTTTTAGTTTTTTACGAAAAGATGTGCAAAAAATAAAGAGAAAATGAAATCTTTGACTTTTTGGTATAGATTGTTGCCTTTTTAGTTTTTTTAGTGACTTTTTGGCTTTTAAACTAAAAAATGATGTTGCCAAATGTGGCCTAAATATGAACCCAATTAAAAACATTAAAAATAAGGCTTGAGTTCTACCTTAATTAATGCTCAAAGTTAGCAAAAAAAAAGTTTAACAAAGCCATTTTCCAACACATAATGGGTCTATACGTTTGGCAATGGATGTAAAAATGTTTCAATTTTGTTCAATAGTGGTTGTCTGTGCGATTTGGTTTTTGTTTGGCAGTGGGGCTCCAGACTGTTTAGTTTTGTTCAGTTCTGATTTATCAAGCAAAAATCGAACAACCATCTTTAGATTCAATTCGAAAATGTTAAAAGAAAATTTAAAATAAAAACTCGTTATTTTGTTTTTCTATTGGTCATTCATTATCATTTTTTCATTTATTAACTTTTTTATAATTAAAATACTATGATTCACACTTTTGTAAGGAGATGTGCAATAGAGAAGATGAAATGAGAAGAAAAAAAAAACAGAAGATAAATAAGGTTGTGAAGGTGGTGGTTAGGGAGTAGGGCGGCTTCAAGGGCGATCGAAAGTTGCAAGGTGGTGGTTGGAGATAATAGAGTAGGTAGCATTTGAAGGAGAAGCTAAAAATTAGAGATACGAGTAGAAATGAAATTATAAAGCGTGTAAAGAAATAAAATAATTTTTGAATAAAGTGTAAATAAAAAATTAATGTAACGAGGTAGAATGATGGTTACATTTTAATCTAAAATCACAAAGAAACTCGTAGGAAGAGTAAAGGGCAAATAAACTAAAGAATAAAGTAGATTTTATCATAATATGGGGGATAAAAAAAAATCTTGGGTCATTTTGGAATTCTCAGTTATATGGGGTTAAGTCCATTACTTTACTTTCATCCACAAGAAATTGAGCCACCTCAAAAACCTCACATTCTTGAAAGGGTTATCCAAATTTAGATAAATACAAACACAAACACAACACTAGAAAAATTAGAAGCCCTATACATAAAATAAAAAATAAAATAAAATCATAGAAAGCCTGTGTGAGTCTGTTGCTCAACAAATAAAGGCCACATTCTTCCCATTCCCACAAAAGAGGAGAGAGAGGGAGGGGGAGAGAGAGAGAGAGGGAAGTAAAAATGTCAGTGGAGAAGTGTTTTCAAGTAAGCACAGTGTTTGCAGGGAGAGGAGGGGGTGTTGTACAGTATCCATTTTATACAAAGGAAAAGATTCATGTGCCAACTTCATCATGCAAAGGAGGACCTTCCACTCCTCCTAAGGTTTCCAATAGTATTGTATCATTGTCTTCTTCCTCACACTCTGGTTTCGCTCCACCATTGAATCGCAGATGTCGCAGTTCGCGCATCATCTGCAAGGCCCGCGAAGCTGTGGAAGGTAATCCCCTCTCTCGACAATTTCAATTGTTGGGTAATTATTCAATAGTCCTATTAGTAACATGCGATTTTATTGGGCGTGACATAATAAAAGATAATTATTCAATAGTTTCCGCTATTCAGATACGAGAAATTATTCAATAATTTTGGAACACTGCGTGATCATATTCAAAATCAATTATCAATTACTTAGTTCATGTTGTTCTCTCATTTTCAACATAAATTGTAAGCTCCAACTCCTCTCTACCAATTAAAACCTTATGAAACACCACATGTCCATACTCCAAAAATACTGAATAATCACCCATTAAGATACTCACTCCGTTCCATATTATTTGTCTATTTTTTCTTTCTTTGAATGTCTCATAATATTTGTTTATTTAGAAAAGTCAAAACATAAAACTCCAAAAATTTTTACAACTACCCTTTAAAAATAATTATAAATATATTAAATATTGAAAATAAAAGAGGCATAATGATAAATTAATATATTTTGATTTGATTTCAAAGCAATAATTACGTATTCTATTAAAAAGTTAGAATCTAAAAAGACTATTATTATAAGACGAAAGAAGTATAAGATAACTCTCTTAATTGGATTGATTGGGGGAGATATATATAAATTAAAAAAACAATAAAAATTCATAATTTGAGTTTTACAATTCACTAATAATAATAGGATAAGAAAATTAAGTTGACACGTACGTACTAGGTTAGTAAAATTGTGAGTTTTAATTATTTTTTATGGGTTCTTATTCGTCTGATGAATGATGTTATGAAAAATTTGAAGTATGATACATTGTTAGACTCGTTTCTATTAAATAGTTGAAAGATAAAGGGTGATTCGCCTATTGTGTTTTTTTAGATCTTAGCCGTGAGTTTTAATTATTTTTCATGGGATATTGTTCATCTAACGAATGACATTGTGAAAAATTTTAAGTGTGATACAATGTTAAATTTGTTTTTATTGGATAGTTGAAAGAAAAAAAAAAGGATGATTTGCCTATTGTGTTTTTTTAGATCTTCATTGGTACTACGAAATTATTTAATAATTTTTTAATTAGAAAATTTTATAGAAATAAGTGATTCTCTCAAGTATGTTATGTCATGTGGTTGGTTTTTATTTGTCAGCAATACCGACATGTTATTCCAAGACTCTCTAGTTTGCTGCATGACCTATTTCATGCACTGTATTTGTATGGTTAGTATTATTTGTTTTCAATGTGTATCTATTTTTTTGAGAAATACAATAAATAAATAAATAAATAAAATTTGATGAAATATTTATGAAAAAAAGGGGTAAAAATAACTCACTTGAGAAAACACAACAAATTATTTTTGAAATTTTCAAAAGCTATCTAACACCCAAAAAAAAAAAAAGAATAGAATATGACATTGAAAACAAAACAAAAGGGGCTAGTTTGTGACATTTTCACACTGTTAGTGAGAATCGAAGAAACCATGATCAGAAGCAGTGCTTCCCAAAATTTCCCCCAGGAAAAATAAAAGTATTGTGAAAATGTTCATTTGTGACCATCTTGATGAACTCAAATGCTCTGCCAAAAGCTGCAGTTCAAGTGGTGACAGATTCAAGCTGGAACAACCTTGTCATAGCAAGCGAAAGCCCGGTACTGGTTGAATTCTGGGCACCATGGTGTGGACCGTGCAGGATGATAGCACCGGTGGTGGATGAATTGGCGAAAGAGTACGCGGGGAAAATCCTATGCTACAAGCTCAACACCGATGACTGCCCAAGCATCGCGACGGAGTACGGGATAAGGAGTATCCCAACAGTGTTGTTCTTCAAGAATGGGGAGAGAAAAGAGAGCATCATTGGTGCTGTGCCCAAGTCCACACTCACTGCTACTATTGAGAAGTATTTGGAGATTTAAACAGGGATTGCTCTGTTTGTGTCCATAATATGTTGCTTGTATTCAGAAATTCTTCATTTTGTAAATTGTAATATGTTGTTACACAGTGCCAAATATATGGGGTATTCATTTAGAGATTTGGCTCTTTAATTCCTTTTGTTGCTAGGAAGCTAAGGGTGAGCTTGGTATTTTTTTTAATTTTTTTTTTTCTTCTGTTGTTGGAAGCGGATGATATATATAGCTTGTTTGATAAAATGTTCTCAAAAAGATTTCTAAAATAATTTTCATGTCGAATATATAATCTTATTAAAAACTCTATTTATACAAAAAAAAATTCACAAAGAATAATATACCAATGACATTCTTATAGATAAACTCATCATCATGAATGTTTTTGTTTTATAGTGAAAAGATCACATAAAATCATATCAATTTGATATAAATTTTCTATTTATATATCATTACTCTAATCCATTTAAGTATCTAAAAGCACACAAAATTTATAAATAAATAAATAAATAATTGGTAACAAAATTACAAAATACATTGGTCAAACACAGCCACATGGTGTTGTTTTATTTTTTGCATTTATCAAGAATATAGCGGCATTTTGATAAGTTAGTAAAAAATTAATTTTTTAACTTTTTTAGTCTATTTTATCTTTTTATAAGTAAAAAATGTGAGATGATATGATCAAAAATGAGTAAAAAATTAAAAACTGACCTTTTTTTTTACTTCTCAAAATACCCTATAGTCGATGCATGTGCCTCGGCTAAAATAAGGTCCAGAAAAGACAAGTTGTACACCTTACCTTACCCGCATTTTTGAAAAGATTGTTTCCCACTTGAACCAAAACCACCATTTTTGAAAAGCTTGTTTCCGACCTGAACCAAAACCACCAAAAATGCTACTAGGAAGCCTTACAATTGGACCAAGCCGCTTGTTGGATTGGGTATTAAGCACATGATGCACATTATCTTAGTCCAAGGCATATACTGACCATTAAAAATTTCACAAGCCAAGTCTGCTATATGGATTAAATATGAATGCAAATTCTCCCAATAAATTCAAAACATTGACCCAGACCTTGGAATTTTTTGAATTTTTTTGTTCAAACAAAAAAAAGACCCTGGAATTTTGCTGCAGTACAATGCTGAATTCAAATGCAACTAAACAAGCATATTGAAAAAAGTAAGAAATTAAACCAATAAACATCAAAATTAAACCACTGAAAATCAACTCTAGGAGCTGTAGAAAGTTCTACATTAAACTTTTTACCAAACCAACCTTAGAATATATACACTCATGTTGAGAAAGAGAACAAGAAAGCGATACTCGCAAATACTCTAGTTTACAAATGGCTCAGAAGAAGGAACACAGGAGTAGATATCAAGAGAGCTCCACCACGCAATAAGTCACTTCCCGAATTCCCATTCCGAGGCTGTCAGTTGAAATATAAGCAGCTGTGTTGAATATTAAAATCAGGGAAAATAAAGTTAGAAGAAAATGAAAACAACTTACGATGATATAATATATTTCAATGATAGAACACTACACTATATATTTCCCTTTTCCGAAATTAGCTCAGAGGGAAGCCCCGAAACCAATTCATCATACTGCTATATCTTCACTGGGCCAAAGGTATTCCACAGTTTCCCGTGCTGCTCAGGCAGCTGTTATCAAGGACCAGAATATCACTTGAATCCAAAGAACGTTTCATGGAGTTGATTTCCAATCAAATTGGAGATTATTGAACCCATTAACAGCTCCAAGACCGCTAAGCAGCTGGTCCCCCAAAGCCTGTTGTTGATGATTCAAGTTTGGGTCCCGAGCCATTGTAGTCATGCCTACCCTTCCATTCATTGTCATGGAATTATTTCCCATAGCAGCTCGGATTCCATTAATCATGGCTGATTGACCAAGCCCGCTACCCATGTTCCCAAATCCTCCACCCCCAATTCCTGCATTGTTGTTGGCAATTCCATTACTCACCAGACCATTGCCACCATTAAGACCCATGCTATTGCTTGCTGGCAATATTCCATTGACATTTTTCACATCGTTCAGATGTGAAGACATAATCATTTCATGTATTATTTTCTGAACAGAACTCTGGGAATCATTTGGGTCGCCATCACCAGATAGAGCCGATTGTTGCATGGAGATATTTGGTGAATTTGCAGAACTCATATGAGCTCCTGCTGCTGCTAAGCCACCGTGTGAAGTTTGAGGAGCATTGTTAGATGAGGAAGGTGTTGGTGATTGGAATGGAGAAGAATTGAGTTGAGCTTGTGGTATCGTACTTGATGAACCAGGAGAGGGAATCGGCATACTGCCGCTTCCTCCATAGGGACTATTTGCATTGTTCATAGGGTTTTGCTGTCTGGAGTTCATTGAGCTCTGATGGAGGAGCCCAACAATGGTGCTAGTGGAGGAAGTGTTCGATGCTGAGTTGAGAGAGTTATTTACACCATTGCTAGAAGCTGCATACATCACGGTGTCCTGGATGGAGCTTTGATCGTTGTTTGAGTTCTGAACCATTGTTTGCTGCTGTGGTGGTGGTTGTTGCTCCTCCATTTGTTGAGTTTGACCGTTAAACCCAGATGTAGCACTTGTCCTCCGAGGGAACTTGGCCAGGCTCTCTGAGAAGAAGACACGAGAAAAATGAGACACGAGTCTATTTCCATTTCTTTTCTTTTTTCACCCCTCAAAACAATTCAGCTTAAATGAAATAATACTCTGGAACTGTCCCAAGCACAAGGCATGAGCCATAAAAGTTGTCAAACCGGTTGTAACGAGCCAACATGTATGAGGATCAGCCAACCATCTACCATGATTGTTCTGCTTCCATAAATCACTCCAATACTTTGGCCACACCCTTGTTACTTATGTGTGGCATCAAGGGAAGCTAGCAATTGCTCAGTTCTCTCAAGGGCAAAAGTACACGCTCATGCAAATCTAGGGGGAATTGAAGATGGCTAAAGCACATAGGTTTGGACACATTTTGCCAATCAAAGGCAATTGCTTGCCTTTCTGATTTGTCACTCTCTAAACATTTCATGTTTTCTTGAGTCTACAACTCATCGCCATACTAGTACTTTTTCTTTTTCATTTTTTGTTTTGTTTTGGGATGAGTACTCCATACTAGCATTGAACTACCAAAAGTAGTCCTCCCAAAAACTATGAGAACAACAATTGTCTATGCAATTGAAAATTTGTCTTAACAAACTTCAGTCTCCAAAAAAAATAAGCAGGCTAACAAATTCATCATTATGTTGTAATTTGTAACCAACATCGTTTATTCCATGTTAAAGAAAATACCAAGAAATTGTTCAAGAACTCTCCTAGTGTACCCTCAAAGGTATTATTTTTTTAACCAAAGTTGTTACGTGACTTGTGTCAAAAATAAGGTTTCTGGCTCTCAAAAAAGAACAAAAACATCTAATATTATCCATATAATGTTTCTTTCTATAGTGTATATTAGCCCTGCAACCCATTTATCTTGCACTAAACATCAGCTCAACTAAACCAAAGGTAAAACGAAGTGGCACAAATTTTCCAGTTCCAGTCCCAGTTCCATAATCTACTTTTCTAACATGCCTCTATCAGCCTTCGAAATTTACTAAAAATTGGGATCAGTTCTCATGAATAAAATGTCACACTTACCCATAGGCCCGGTCCTAGTTTCTCGGCTGTAATCAATCAAATCTTTCATGCTATTGACCACTTCAGATATCTGTAACATACCCAGAAAACAGAGAAAACTGAAGTTATCAATCAGGCAGCACACAACACTTAGAAACATTGTTTGGTAAGTGAAACCCAAGAATCATCATCTCATTTGACAAATCTTCATACAACATTCATTGGCCACTACAATGTCTAATTAAAAAGCAATAAAACCAAACATCAGATTAATGGGTTTGTTTAAAATGGCCTCTACAAGTTAAAACATTGGAGGCACAATTAAGAGTCTATGGTCATGAAATGTGCATACTTACAAAAGCACCCAATTTGGCAAAATAGTTTCCAACTTTTTTGCATACCGCTTCTGTAATTTTTGTTTTTAGCACAGTTAATCCTTGAACGTATTCCATACTGAAGTTTTGTGATGGAAAACTTCAACTAAGTGCTTTGATCAGACAGACAAATTCTACATTGAGTGAAGGTAAAACTCATGCATTGCAAAAGCATCATTTAGAGAGTTTTATATAGGATAGTCTATTTGGGCTAGTTCTTATCGAGTTCAGTTCACTACCTTAGATAATTTAGTTTTAGACTATAAGACTAAATTAATTAATGGGCTTGACCTATAGGATCCAATAGATTTGCTTTTTGGACTCAGTTCATTGGTCTGATTCAAATTTAGGTTTGGAACAATACTTTACACATTCGAATGCACACGGTTTTTTGGTTTTCGGAATTTTTTTCCAGTGCATTCTGATTAGAATGCATGGTTGCACATGTTTTGATTTTTTTCTTATTAACCATGACCAGTGTGTGCACCGTTCAAATGTGTGTCCTTCGATGCATGACTCCAATGCGTTTCCGGAGCAGAATCTTTGTGCTTATAGTTTCCTTATTTACCAAGGATTTCCTATTACAATATATTGTTGCTTTGACTTTTTGGTTGGGGTCCCAATAGCATACTGAGCATACATGATATATAAACATAACGTTGTATCCTTAAATGTATTTGTATCCTATATGTTTAGAATTTTTCA
Source organism: Camellia japonica (assembly GCA_030407325.1). Lineage (NCBI taxonomy): Eukaryota > Viridiplantae > Streptophyta > Magnoliopsida > Ericales > Theaceae > Camellia > Camellia japonica. The sequence continues at coordinate 88,047,797 of JAPPVO010000036.1, forward strand.
TAACAATGTATGCGTATCCCATGTCATATCCATTATAAAGAGAGTAATTGCTTAGACCTGCAGTAATTGCCACTTCAAGTGTTCAAAGAATCCACTGGAAAAGTATTTCAAGGGAGGGGGTGAAATAAGGTTGGGTGCAAGATAATAATGATCAGACAAGGATTCCTCAGTGCTCAACAGAGGGCACACCATGCAGTCAAAGTTGGCAGGGAGACAATACAGAATATAACTACATACATGAGAAACAAATAAATGTTTCCATTTTCAGTGACATTGAGGTGTCAAAGAATCAGCCTTCTTAGAAGGTACTGGAACAAGGTAGATTTTTGTTACAATAAACTTAGCAGCAGACCGAGGTGCAAAATTGCCCCTAACTTGATAACAAATCATCTAAATCAGACAACAGACATGGAAGGCAATTAATTGTATTCAGCAGAGTTGCGGAAATCAAACATTTTCAATACAAAAACTATGCAGAATTGCTAACAGCAACAGCATGGTACATTTCAGAATATAAGGTTTTATAAAAAAAAAATTCAATGTACCCTGCGACCAGGCAACTGTCAGGTACAGAAGACATTGCATTCAACCCCCGAGTTAAGGACCAAAGTGGAAAGAGAAGAATAAAATGCTTTACCTGAAGGCAGCGCACATATCTCTTTGTATAGCCTAAATCATTTACTAATGGAACTTCCAATGCTTTTGCCAACTGACGAGCAGATACAACAAACCTGAAACGGAATTAAATGTTAAAAAGTCTCAATAAATCAGACATGAAACACCATAAATGAGGCACAAGATGTTAATCACCCACTATACTAATTCATGCGTCATCCAATATCTACTAATTCACAGATCAACCAGATTGGGACCTTATTTCAATATACAGAATATGGATGAACACTACACGAGAATTTGCAGTCCCCACTGGGAAGAGAGAGGTGGATTATGTGGGGGCGGACACCAAAAGTAACATGCACACCCTAAATGCTATAAAATTCTAATAGTTATGAATAGCATTATTCATTTATGACTAACTTCCCTCCAGCCACCTCACTTATCATATTAATTGAGTGCAGAAAAATGAGTCATTTGCATAATGAAAATAAAGTAAGCTTCAATTCGAGATGTAACATTCCACTTATCCAAAAATAAATAAAAAAGGAGAAGCAATATTGCATACCCTAGGGATTGACACCAGGCAAAATGTAAATTACTAGCAACTTGTACAAAAACAGCATTTGCAACAGCTTTTTCCATCTTTCCGAAATTAGTGAATTTTGCATTTTTCCCTCCTTAAATTTCATTACTACAACGACGAAATGTGAGTTTTCCATATTTTCTCATTTTTGCCATTCAAGAAATTCATAATTATTTTACAAAGTGTTTTCTTTTGTAATTATTTTGTTTCACTTTTATCCTGCTTATCCAAAAGATCTACTTCTATACCTTGATAAACAGATACTTTAGTTCCATTTCTACGATTTATTTTATCCAATAATAACTATTACATATTATTTCATTTTCGATCTTCAGAATAGGTAACAACTGTACAGTCTGTATTTCTATTAATAGTATAGTTATTTTATACCATGTTTATTCTTCAACTTATACATCACAATTATGACATCATGTTGAATTTTAAGAGACTGTATTCACCTTCTTCTCCACTGCATAAAACCAAGGGCAAATGCTTTACTGCAACGATATCTCCTTTCAGAATGTAACTATTATTTATGAAGTGGTACAATAATATTTTCCTAGTGCCATCATTCGGGATTTATCCTAGTCTTCGTCTAGGTATTACAATTTTCTTTTGACTTTTAGGTAACTAGCGTGCTACCCACACCTAGGCCAAAGAAGTCAAACCCATACTTCCTCCATAAAGGCAACCATTTTCATCATAGTTAATTCAGGTTGTGAAGATCTCTGTCCAAAATTTAATATAGTATTGTGCAATTAAGTTAATTTATTAGTCTTTATTGTAATATACGATTATAAAAATGAAGTTTCTTGTAAACTAATACTGAAATAAAAAATATGAACTTCCCTTAGTCATTTTCAATACAGTAGAATTCAATAACCAAAAGAAATAACAGCTCCAAAGAAGAGGCATTTGTATGATATGAGGTAATACAGGGATAGAGAACTCACATATTACAGTTATTTTGTAACTCTGCCACTGACAAATTGGATGATGCATTCTGAGTAGCAGCCTGGTACTTTTGAGCGGCAGCCCCAAGCTGACTAACCTGCAGAGCACAATCTACGACAGTTAAAAATAAATTGCACAAGACAATAGGCAAGAATGGAATTCTCGTCCTGTCATGTACTACACAACATGCAGCAGAAACATAAAACTTTAGTCTCTCAAAAGAATTACTTGTGCAGTTGTGTATCAAATACAAAAGAGGTGGCCTAGACCACCCATGAAAGTAAACTAGGCCTAGGCCAGAGAAACTAAGTGCATCCAAATATAAGTTATAACTAGAAAGAAAATACCTAACCAAATTCTATAATCAGAAAGCCCCATATATATGATTGGAATCCAATCCAACAGGAAATCATAAACCAATAAATTAACTTAATTGCACAATGCTATATGAAATTTAATATACCTTCAAGCCCCAATTAAGTTGCTTTTAATACAGCATTGTCCGAAATATAAAATTAATTAACTTAATTGCACAATGCTATATTAAATTTAATATACTTTCAAGCCCCAATTAAGTTGCTTTTTAATATAGCATTGTCCAAAATTTAATATATCGTTGATTTCATAAAACAAATTGATATACACTTACAATTTTAAAGCAACAGAAGCCAGCCACGGGGGATCAAGGTCCAAATGATTAAACTCTTGTTTACTTAGACTAGCAGGGTTCAATATGCAGGATGATGGTAAGAGCTATCCACACTCAGCATTGTGGTGCAGGTTCGATTCACCAGAATTATCTACACAAAAAGGCGGGGATGGCTGTCTACCTTTACCTCCCCCAGGCCCTGCTGTAAGTGAGAGCTTTGCGCATTAGGTACAACATTTTTTTGGGGTAAATAACAGAGACTTCCCTTGAGGTTGGGAGAAATTACAGTGATTGCACGTGCCACCCTTGAAATCCAAATTGCATAACATTTTGTCCCACTCTGTTAGAAGACTTACAGTTTTTTAACTGTAACCCTATGTTTATAGATTTCTAATTTTTCCCTTACACTAACTATTCTTAACAATTTCAAATTGCATAAACATTTTGCCCCCACTCTGTTAGATGACTTGAAAATTTTTTTTATTTGTAACACTATTTAATAGACGTCTAATTTTACCCTTACACTAATTACTCTTAAACAAATTTTAAACGGGTTAACGGATGAGACAAGAATACTTGTCTTGTCTATCCCTGACAACTGTTTTTTAGATATTATTTAATCAATTTAGTTGATTTTGATACAAAATAGCCTTTCGGAAGATAAAAACACAAGGATAAAAATGTAATTTAATAATCAAACTAAACACCATTAATATATCTGCTGATGGAAAGGAGGTGAGTGTAATTATGCCAAAACTGTGGCTCACTATATTTTCCCCAAAACTCAAGGATGGTTAGTGTAATTTACCTTTTTTTAATACTAGCTAGTAGCAGGTGTGATGCATGCTATAGGCACTAAATATATCCAATAAAAACACAAAATTGATATTAACATATACAAAATAGTTATTTAATATGAAGTAGACATGTATGTCTAATGTTATTACTGTAATTGACGGACGACACAAAGGCAAAAGAGTAATATTTATCGATTCATAATTGTCGCAATTCTATAAATACAGGTGAATACGCAAACTAAATCTTTGGTGCCTAATGAAGATGAATGTCTATCTCAATAGCATAGAAACAAATATGTCGCCCAAACACAAGAAGTCAGACACAGTGACAAACAATCCTTAAAAAAGTAGGGCATGAACACAACAAAAACATGATACAGTATATTTATAATGTATATGTTAATGTTTATGTTATTTGAGGAATATGTAGTATTACATTTGGTATATAAACATTTTGTCTTTTCAACTATGGAATAAGGAAATTGAAGCTCCACAAAATATCATGAATATGATGCATGTCCTTATTATTATTTTAATCTTTTATTATAATTTCCTTTACCTATATTAGATGTGTTCATTGCATATTTTGTGTCAATCATGTATATGATATCTTGTTTTAGAAATAAATTAATACACATTCAGGTCATTTGAGTCGCAAGGCCAATAATGTCAGAAATTGCTCCAACTAGTCAGCCTTAGTATTAGTAGTCCAAAGGAAAGGTGATGTTGGCAAGTAAATGAAAAGTGTCGTTTGAGCTTCCATAATTCTGAAAATTCACTTCCAAATTATTATGTCCAAGAAATTCTGGAAGCGTTTCATCAAGTGTCTGAGAAATGTCAATATCAGACAAAACATAATGCAGCTAACACCCCCCCCCCCCCCCCCCCCCCCCTATAAGGACAAGTGAAATAGTTATGGGCTAACAAAGAAAATATAAAATTCGTTTAATAGGAGAAAAAAGTGAAGTCATTTTTACTTATAGAATGTCTAGGGGTTGTTTTGGGAATCGGCTGTTTTAGTAGTTTCTGACTTCTTCGGAAAGGACGTGCAAAAAAGTAGAGAGCAGAGTTAACTTTTTTATAGTGGCTTTTTGTCTAAAACCTCATGTTTCCAAAATAGTTAACTATACTTTTTGGCTAAATCAGTAATTGTAAGTCGATAACTAAAGAAGCAAAGAACAAAAATTTCCAACCAGTCCAATACCTTTTTTTTGATAAGTTAACCGTAAGTCCAATGCTTAGCAGCATGGTATATATATATATATTGCAGGGAAAAGCCAAAAGAAAAAGAAAAAGGAAAAAAAAAAAGAAAAAGGAGAGAGTAAACCAGTGTGATGTCATGTTATAAACTGAATTTAGCTCAATAACCTGAGGAATTAACAATCTTCGAGGGATGAGCTCTTCATGACGCCGAGCACAGAACTCCCAAGAGCATATCTAGCAGTGGAACGGAAGAAGGAACAGAAAAAGTAAGTAACCGATGCATCTATAAGTTCAAAATTCTTGAAAACAACATCAATATGTAACCTTCAGGTCTGGAGAAAAAACTATCCGAAGTTGACCATCCCTGACAACACGAAGTTGGTCAAATACGCTTTCCTGTATGGCTTTCGCATAGTCCAGGACAATTTGGCCAGAGGAGTTCTGATATTCCCGGGGCATATCAACATAAAGAAGTTCTTCCAAAGTTCCACTCTCATACTTGATTTTGAAAAGCCTTGGCAGAACCTCAGCAGTAGCCTCTGCAAATAAACAGATTTTAGATACTGGCATAGAAATACAAAAATTAACAAAATGCCAAACATGAAGCAAGAAGTAAAAGGAGCACTGAGCTAAAAATCACAGTTGCAATGGATCTAAAAGCAATGGGGAAACATAAACAGAAGACCAATTTGAAGCATCTACAGAATGGACTGCTACAATTGTTTCTATATGACAACACTTTCTAAAGCCCAGAAAACAAAACTTACCAAATCCACGGCCAGGTTTACGATTACATATTTCGCAGTGCCATACATCCTGCAGAATTGCAAAAAATAATTATTGTGTTTACACCAACGTTTATCATTGAAAGGCAATCTAAAAAACCAAAAGTTCACAAACTTCTAAAATAGTATTAAGCTGATATTCAAATAACCAACTAATATTTGGTTAACTAAGTAGGGTATCCCAAATATTAGCATAATTCTACCAGGGGTTCTCAATGAGCACACCTGTGGGAAAACTCCATTTGTTTGGCGCCCAATTCCATACATAGAAACACACCACTTCTTCTTTGCATTGGGAGCAAAGAATTCAACAACAAATTTTCTCCAAAACTCAATATTGTTGTCCTGCGTGAAAAGTTATCATAATCATAACATGAAATGGTAGCACAATATCTAATTGAGTGATAGATTCTTTTCAGGACGGAAATCCCACCTCAGGTCTGTGTTGCTGCTCATACATATAACGTGTCAGCCGCCGCGCACACGTCCCAGGTTCATATACCGGTTTTATTACAGGGGACCTCAGAGGCATATTTTGCGGTTGAAACGACGGTTGTGATTGGGATCGTTGTAGAGGAACAGCCTTCAAGGCAAGCTGTTGCTGCTGCTGCTGTTGTTGAATCTGCATGAGTCTCTGCTGATTCATAAGATTAATCTGAGCAGCAGCAACTTGAGGAGACTGTCGGGACATGTGGAGAAATTGTTGCTGTTGCTGCTGTTGATGCATAAATAATGATTGATCCGAGCGTTGGGATTCCATCTTGATGGGTGCCAAGCTTCTCATGGCCTGGATTTGTTGGGGTTCCAGTTTTACAGGACCAAGATTTCTCAAAGAATGCAACTGCTGTGGAGGCTGTCCATGTTGATCATTGGTCACCTGTGGTTCCAGTTTCACGGAACCAACATTTCTCATAGAATGCAACTGCTGCGGAGGCTGTGCATGTTGATCATTGGTCACTTGTGTTTCAAGTTTGACAGGTCCAACACCACCTAATCCCCCCCGAATAGATTGATATTGCTGCTGTTGATGGTTGCTCTGAGCGGCAGAAAACTGTTGTAATGGTTGCTGATTATGTTGGAAGTTTTGAGGGTCGAGTTGTTGAGACTGTTGTTGATCTGGCAACATGTGGTTACCCGAAGGGTTTGGAAATTGCTGCCCCTGCACTTGACCCGACGAACCAGGGCTGACCATATTTGATGTTCCAAATGATGGAGGGGGAGTAAAACCCATTCCATTTCCAACAGTGGCAATTGTATCAGACTCAGCTCCAGTATCAATAACTCCCCGTTGACTATTTCCAGGACCAGCAAGTCCAGAATTTGGACCTCCAGTTCCAAAAGACTGATGAAGGAGGGACGAAACATTGGACACATTGCCAAGCATATTTATGTTATTAAACTGAGTACGAGGTGATACAAGAGAGGGAAAAGCAGTCTGTGAAGACATTGCACCACCCTGACCAGCCAATAAACCAGAATTCGATCGCAGTAGAGAAGGTGGAACGGGCTGGGCACCACCAATTGGAGTGGATGGCCCAGATGGTACCATTTTTTTCCAAATCTTGTACAAACACTTATTCAAGCATAAACACTATCTAAAAGGACATGAATTCCCACGGGATTCAAATACAAAATAATTACACAACAACACGCACGAAATTCTATTTCTTGATCAATCCAACAAGCGTAGACATTACAGATTCCTTATTGTGCACCAATAGATGGGAAAAGCCTTTGTGCCTGAGCATATGGTGTTGAATGTTACTAAACACAAGTCTGTTGTCAAAGAAAACCAAAAGCAAGCAACAGGATTTGATTGTGGACATCCTAGAATTGCCTTAACTCAGATAAAGGAACAATCTTCAGCCGGATTTCGGATGAATCTTTGCATAATTTGCCAGCTATTAGATAAACTTTACCCAGAACGCATTCTACAAGAAACAAACAAAAAAGGGGAGGAAAAAAAAAAGAAAGAAATCAAAAGAGAGCTCTTTTATCTTCCAATGCCTTCACAAAAGCGACCCAAAACCCTCAGAAGCATCAAAAGAACAACTCGAACAGAAACCAATCCAAAACTCCAAACTTCAAATACCCAACTCAAAAAAATCATCAAAATTGAACAGACAAACTGATAGGAATTCAAGAAATAACAAGAAAAGAAGTAAACTTTACTATCCTTCAAAGCTAAAATTTCAATATTTGGACTCCAAAACAAACAAATTCAGATGAAACAAACAGATTTTACAAAATAAAAACAAAACAAGCAGCTAAAAAGCGATAAAGAATCTCTCGATCGAGCCCTAAATCGTGCAATAGAAAGCACAATGGTCGATCCAGAACTTTAAAAAGTGAAAATCTGTGAAGCTTTGAACTTGAAAACACCAAACTCATAAAATAAAAACACTAAGAACAAGGCATGTGAGATAACGTACCAGTGCAAGAATTCAACAGTAGTGACTGAGTCTCTGCGAACGACGATCCAACAATACAGTCTACTACTCTCCTCATTCAACTTGGTCTCGTCTCTTGGCATTAAATATACACATATATTATATCTATATTTTTTCTAGGGTTTCTTCTTTGAATTAATCTTCGTTCAAAGTCTTTCTTAAATCACTAGAGAGGGGGGAAGAGAGAGAGAGTTTACTGTTCTTCGTTGTATATTTTAGAGAGAGAAAGTAGAGAGAGAAAGTGACGGGAGAGAGTGTTCTCTCATAGCGGACGTCAAAATTGCATTCGATCTGATTGATATTTTCTTCATTCCTTCTTCCCCTTTTCTTCTCTGATGAAATGTGAATAGCCATGAAGTAAAATCTTCTATCCTCATTCCATGTTATATCATGTCATACCATGTCATGTATGTATGTCTGTTTGTTTGTTCTATCACCATGCATATCATTATCGTATCACCATCATCAATTACACCCCTAAAACATATCTTCACACTCATCATTTTGATGAAAATGAATTGATAAAATTTATGGATTTGACTCCTTTTCTTTTTTTTTTTCTTTTTTAAGTTGTCATTTTAATTTGTGAGAATATTTGAGCTTAATAGATTTATTTTAGAATTGATTTCGATAATTTAAATTGTTTATTTTTTTGACTCATTGAGTATAATATTCATGTAAGAAATTTAAATAATTGGTCATTTTATCTGAATCATCAAAACATGACATATGGTGAATTTTACGACTTCTCCAAGTTCTCTCATATTGAAATATGAATATGAGACAAACCTAACTCAAAAGCTATTTTGCATAATTTCAATCTAGTTTTTCGAAGGAATGGGTTTCTCTCCGGTCCTTAATCGGATTGGAGAAGTGTTGTTGGGCCAATTGGACCTACTTTCGGGTCTCGTTTTAATAATTCGAATCGTTCACATTTTAAGATTCGTTGAGTACATTATTCTTATAAAAAATCAAATCCATATGATAACAAAAATTACATGTTCAAATTAATTTTATATAAAAAAAATGAACGACAAGAAAAAAAATAAACAAGCCCAATTCTTTTTAAAAGGGGAAAATATCATTTCAGTGGCAGGTGAGAAAAATATTTACATAGGTAGCGTTTGATAACGTTTACGTTTTTGGTTTATGTTTACAAAAATTTTATAAACTGATTTTTGTTTATTTTTAGAAAAACATAAATTATAAATGCGTTTGTTTTAAACAAAATGTTTAAAAACATAAACTAAAAAATATGTTTATTCAGGCTTAAAATATTTATAGTTATTTTTATTATTTATGAAAATGGGATCACACACATTATAATTGAAAAAAATTAATTAAAAAAAATAATTGAAAAAAAAATAATTGGAAAAAGATTAATTGAAAAAAATTAATTAAAAAAATAATTGAAAAAAATTTAATTGGGCAAAAAAATAATTGAAAAAAAATATTTGAAAAAAAATTAATTGAAAAAAATAATTGAAAAAAAAATTAACTGAAAAAAAATTATTTGAAAAAAAAAATAATTGAAAAAAAATTATTTGAAAAAAAAAATTGAAAACTGAAAACATAAACTCATTTTTTTAGTTTACGTTTTTTTCTCAAATTTATAAGCTGAGACAATCATTTATAAACCAAAAAAATTATCAAACAAGTTTTTAAAATTTTTGTAAATATAAACTAAAAACTGAAAACGGAATGGTTACCAAACACATATTAATCAAAATTTTGCAATATTAAGGGGCTTTTTGGCAACACGATGAATAAGTTACTTATTAACTTATTTTGATCACATAATTTTTTTTATTTTTTTTTACATCTTTTTAAAATTAAAAAAAAAACAATTTTAAAAGCCAAACTTATAAATAAATAAAAAAAAATCATGAAATTGCATGAAATTGATATTTATTTTTGAACTTTATACTGATTTGGTATTTTTTCCTGTTAAAAAGTGGGGGTATAATAATTCATTTGGCACTCATAGCCTTCGTTTAGAATGTGTATTGATTTTTTAATTTTTTAACTTTTATAATTTGGGGCTAAAAAGCTTTATTTAGGATAGATTTTTTGACTTCTTTTTTTTATGAAAAAAAAAATGAAATGATTATAGTTTGAATGTAACATTTTATCTTATTAACTTTTTAATCTATTTTATCTTTTTGTGAGTATTTTAGCCTAAACTATTTATGCCAAACATAGCCATAATAAGCTTGCTTTTTGTAATTAAAAAAAAAAAAAAAACTGGTGTTTGAGATTGATGATTTTCTGTCAAAATATCAAACTTCAGCCATTTCAAAAAAGCCTTTAAAAAAGTTGATCAAATTAATTTTTTTTTTTTACATTATTTTCTTATTAATTTATTTTTACCCAATAATTTTTAGTTAACTTTCAAAATAATTAGGGTGGTTGTTTTTTGTGTCCATTTACTAATAACAGATGTGTTCCAATTGCCTTAATCTTAACGTAAAATGATATATAAGTTCACTTTTTAAACTCACTGTCTAAATTTAGTGATGGATAAATTACAAATACACCTCTTGAGATTTGTTTAAAATACGAATTACTCCTTATAGTTTGAAAAATTACCAATAACATCTTATCAAAAAAAATTACTAAATAGAATTAACTGATAAATGAAATTTCTAACTGCTCTCCTATATAATGATAAAATTACTTGAAAATAAATTTCTAACATCATTAAAGATTATTAATTGACTTGATAATTTATTGATAAAAGGGGCCACTTTTTATGAAATTAGAAATTTCGAGGGGCGGGATGTAATTTTCAAAACTACAAGGGACAAATCGTATATTAAGCAAATCTCAAGAGATGTATTTATAATTTGCTCATATATGATTGCCAAATGATTAGAGAATATATATATATATACACGAGATAGGAGAGAGAGAGAGAGAGAGAGAGAGAGAGAGAGAATGGGAGAACTACGTGCAGATGGGCGAAAGGAAAAAAAAAATTACCAAAACATGAGGGGTGCAAGTGTGTTTATGATAAAGTGCAAATAAAAAACTGTACCCTGTATTGGTTATTTTTTTCCCAATTCTTATCTACATGTAGTTTCCCCAAAAAAATTATCTTAGCTATTGTAATAGACTATCACATCATTATTTTGAAAAATATACCTGATTATTTGATTTATTTTAATTTATTTTTTTAAAGTAATTGCTTACCCTTATTATTAGGCACATAATGACATACACTTTTCGGATGCTAAATAATTACTAAAGAAATAGTTTTTGAAGTGTATATAGTTTATTGGTTTGACATTTTTTTTTTTTTATATATTGTTTAAGAGAAAGTTGTTGCTACAAAATTAAAGTATTTGATAAAAGCTAATTTTTTTTTTTATTGTTTAAGAGAAAGTTGTTGCTAAAAAATTAAAGTATTTGATAAATGCTAAAAAAGAATTTGGTTATTAATCAAGTTGAGTGAATTTTTTTAAATATTCTTTTGTTAATCATTATATTTTTTAGTTTTTTTTTTACAAAATAGCAATTAATATATTAGTGTTGTTATATTAGAACGCAGACTTAAATCTGGAATCTCACTCATCTTGACTCTTAAGTGTCCTCTCCATAATCACTTTGACAAGTACCCTAGATCTATTATATTTTTTTAGTTGAAAACAAACATGCTTAAAATTATTAGTTTGATTAACCAAACAGTAATTAAAAAAACATATAACAAACATGTCCAAAAACGCATCACTTTAAGAACTTTTATTGCACTGCACTTTTATTTCAGTTTACACTATTTATTTTGTTCAAATAACAATTTTTGATGAAAAATCATCTATTTGAATATTAATTTGTAAACAAAAATCAATTATTCAGATATTAACTGTTAAATTGAATTTTTGTACAAAAAAATTATATTCAAACAATAAAAACAATGCGAAATAAGAATATTTTTATAGGGAGAATTCTCCAGTATGCAATGGATACCGTATGCAACCTTATCACAAAATTAAGTAAGTTTTTATTAATTTACATGAGTGATCTCAAAAAAATATTTAAGTTAAATATAAATTCGTGTAAGTCTTAAGTTTTTATAAATTTACGCAAATTTATATTCAACTTACGTATTTTTATAAAATTAATTATATATTTTTAATTTAATTTGTGAAAATTTACATTATGTTATGATAAAATTAATATTTCTCTATTTATAATGTATGGATAGAATTACCGCATCACCGTCCACCGCTTGACACTTACGTGTAACGACACTCTCCTTATGTAAATTTACAAATGTGCCCTTATAGGGTACACACAGACGGTTTATAGGCTCCGTTTGCTTCTAGGATATAAATGGTTGGATTAAATATCATATACCCTATACCCTGAGACTCACATATCTTTTGTTTGTAATTTTTTTTTTGGAGAGTATATAATATATTGTGAGATTGTATATCCCCTAAATTGATGGATATACAATACCATCTTCCCCTGTTATATCATATCCTGTGGAATAAAATAAGAATTAAAAAGTCAAATTTACCCTTCTTATCTATTTACCCTTATGAACCCTTTTCATTGTTTATTATCAAGTCTTAGATTTCTTTTCTTTATTTTTTTTATAGATGTTTTTTATTGTAACTGAATAAACCTTCATCTTCTTATATGTTGTTGATATGGAAATCAATGAAGCTTCTATAAACAAACAAAAATAATTTATTTATTATTTTTTCATAAACAATGAGAAATCTGATATGATTGTATGTATATGACCAAAAAAAAAAATTTATTTCTTAGAATTTTTATTTACTTTTTTATTTTTACAGTTGGTTGATGTTGTAAATGAATGGTTTGAGACATTTGTTTGTTTAGGTGAAGAGTTTGATTTTTATTTATTTATTATTTATTTACATAAACCAAATATATATACAAAATCAAACTTTTCATCTAAAAAAATCTGATTGTTTACGTAAAGCTATTATTTTTATAATCAATATACTTGTTTAAAATGAGTTTTTTTTATTTTATTTTTATTATCAGATTAGCATTAATATAATATAATTTTTGGGGGGGGAGAAATTGTTGGATTCGATATGAATCTTTGATTTGTATATATTAGCATTAGCCTAAAGTGTATTCTTTTCGGATCTGTGGCAGTGGTCATTGATGGGCATAAAGGCAAGATGGGTATTAACATAATGTTATGAGGGTAATCTTGAAAATTCTTTGCTTATATCTCACAATCCATTTTGTAAAACAAACATGGATAAAATGCATACAGTGTTATATATCTTGTCAACAAACATAAATGGTAGGATATGTTATTCAGCATCTATAACCTATTTATTAAATATCTTAACTAAATCTCACAAAATATTATATCCTTCATTTTATATCAAATGAAACAAACAGAGCCATAGATCTTTGCTTGTAGGCGCTTGCACCATTTTATGTCCCTTCATAATATACTAGTGGGTGCATGTGTTGCACGTAGTTTTCATCTAATCTAATATAATGTAATGTAATTAATTTATTTATGAATCTCATTTAGTAAACTTGTAGTCCAATAATTTCATAAAGTTTTCTAATATTTCATCAGGTCCCATTTATTTAGGCTTTGCTTAGCTAGGACTTTTTTTACTACAAAAGCACAAAAGACAAAATAGGCTAAATAAGTCAATAAGACAAAATGTCACATCCAAGTTATAATCATTTCACTTTTTCTTTCACAAAAATCAAAAAAATCAAACCAAACAAACTTTTAAGAGTGTTTTGAAAAGATAATTAAAAGCTGATTTTTTTTGTTTTTTTTTTACTTTTTGGTTTTTTTTTTTTTTTTTGTGAGAGGGAATGGGTTAAAAGTTAGGAAGTGGCTTTTAACCCACTTCCCAAAATAGTCTTTAGTCCCAAACTAAAATAGCTAAAAAGTTAACTAAAAAAGTCAAATGCTAAATGGCAACATCACTTTTGTCACGACCCAAACCCGCCCCTATAGGTTTAGCATCGTAACCGGCCAGTAATCCTTGGACTACCGAAGGCCTCTGAACAGATTAACAAAATTAAGGGGTTAGCGGAAGCAAATACATAATTATAGTTGTCCAATGAACTGTGCTGACTTATATGAAACAGAATATTTAAAACTTTATATACATAACCGGTAGTCATACAATATACCCACACACATTACAGTATTTTAAGTATAGCCAACGACAACAAATCAAGTCTTAAATAAACAGAAACCATAGAACTTAAGCACATGACGCTTTGGGAACCTCCACGTGAAGCACAATGGTTGGCTGACAACAAAACACAGATCCAGACAAAAGCCTTTAGGCTCGGGCTCCATAATGCTCACCTATACATATATATACACGCAATGAGCTAAAGCCCAATGAATAACATTAAGGTAAAGGGTTTAGTGAACGAAATCCGAATATATCATAAGCAGAAAAACAGAACAGAGCATAATCATAATAGTTCTCATATCAGAACATAATAATGGTACATCCCATAGAACACATCACAGAACGTCTTCTGACTAGAGTAATCGGTTCCGGATACTGATTAAACACATATCACCACAATGAAGTGGCCAACGAGATCTCGTAAACTTGTATGTCATGGACCCGTATTTTCATACCGTCCCCTATGACTTGGGACTATCTATGGATGCCATAATAGATTTCAAACTTGGAATATTCGTTCACGAAAACAGATATCATTTCAGAAATCAGAACTTATCATATTTCATTTGGAACATAATTCATATGAACGTATCTTTACAATAACGTTACTCACAGTGGTTCCAGTAAGTGGTCAATCAATCCTTGAGTCTTGACCTACAATCACAAAAATACATAACACAAGCATGTCTTATCATTACACATTCATGGGCCAACACGGCTTAGCTTACATCATATTGATTCTTGTTCTTCCTTAACACATTGCTCAGAACACACTCTGAATCTCATAACTTAGTACATTCTTTCTTTAGTGTGTTTCTAACCATAACCCCATTACTATGGCTTAATTAAGGCTTAGGAATGCCTAAGATGCAATGAGGATGCCAAAACATGCCTTGGAACACTTAGTCAAATTTCTGAAAATAAGGTCCACGCTCGAGCGTAGCTTTCCTCGCTCGAGCGGACATGCAAAATGTGAATGGTCGCTCGAGCGCACATTTCTTCGCTCGAGCGATCTGTAAAAGACATGAAACTTCTGGGAGCTTGTAATTCATGCTTGAGCGGACTTTTGGTCGCTCGAGCGAAGTGCACGCACTCAGAGTGGTCGCTCGAGCGTGAACTCCTACGCTCGAGCATAGATGCGAATTCTGGAATTTCCAGATTGCACCTTCAAGCTCAAAACTCGAATTCCAACCTTCAAAACACATCTCTTGGGCCCCAAAACTTGAGATAACATAGTAAACTCGTAAAACATGATGGATTAAGGATTATTTCATAAAATCATGGCCTAAAAGTTTGTTAAAAACTCACAATTTCAACTTAAAACATGATGAATGTTCATGAACACAACATGCATGGATTTTTCTTGGATCAAACTTCTCAAAACATGATCAAACACCACAAAACAACTTGAAACTTGATGATTTCCCTAAATGAAGATGAATTTCAAACATGCAAGAGATGTTTCATGGAAATCATGCTCAATTTGTAAGAAAATGTACATGCATGCATGAATTAACTCTAAATTTAACATCTTTGGTCCAATTCTTGTATATAATCACAAATTCTTCTTGAAATGATCTACTTGATGGTTAAAAGTCATAATTAAGTCTTAAATCCTTACCTAGAGTCTTCAATTAGCTAGGTACTTGCACAATCTTTGATCAATTCAAGCTTTAGTCTTCAATTTCTCCTTAATCTCTTCCTTTCTCTCTCTAGATTTGCACTCTCTCACTCTCTAAAATGTCTCACCAGATTTTTTCACTCAAGGGAGATGAAAGAAATGAGCTCAAAAATGAGTTAAGGCTCATATAAGCTTATGGTGCTAAAACACATTAATTAGAATATTAGGCTAACCAAACATGACTTAATTAATCAGACTGAATCAATTTTCAATAAAACTTGCCATATGGCTCTAAAAATTCCAAATAACATACCGGTGTAGTCAATTTCGGTTTCGGATGCCGATAAGGCTTTCAATTTTCATATCAAAGCAGAATTCTAAACAGATATTTCTACAAGTGACAGATAGAAAGCCAAACCTCATGCAATTTACATAATAATCCCGTAATTTATTTTATTCACTTAATTAACATCCTTAATTATTGATTAGTAGCTAATTACGGGTCGGGGTTATTACAACTTTTTAACCTAAAAGTCAAAAAGTCACTAAAAATCAAAAAACCAACAACCTATACCAAAAAATCAAAGATTCCATTTTTTCTCTACTTTTTGCACATTTTTTCTTAAAAAATCAAAAAGTCATCCCAAACATACTAATTTTTTTACATTATATTTTAGTTAAAAAGTCAAAAAGTTACTAAAAAAGCATGTTCCCAAACGAGGCCATATCTAATAGGTTTTTTTTCCTATATTAGAATTATTATGTGAACTATTTTACTCTAATAGACTTTTCTTACAATATACATATATATATATAATACCATATATATCTAGGAAAGAGAATATCAATTATTAGATATATTTTATTTGTAGTATATATAAAACTTTATATATAGAATATGGATGTAAGGGATTCACTTAATTAAGGATCTTCCTTCACTATTATTTTGTATTAAGGTCCTGTCATGGAAGAATATTTGGAAGAAATGTTAGTTGTAGACCAATAATAGAGATGATGATGGACTTGCACTAGAGATGATGGTAAATCAGTGATGAATAATCATTTTTTTTTTGGCATTGTTACACAAAAACTGTAGTCTCTTTGTTGATTTGTCTAGCCACCCGTATTATATAGTTTATTCACCAATATTATACCGGTGTTGATTAGATATAGATTTTTCTAAAAAGGTGCGTCAATATATATAAACTATTTGATAATTTTTTATATATTGTTTGATGACTTTTTATATATTATTTGTTACTATACTTGTTATTTGAACATTTTTTGTTGCCATTGTTAAACAATCAGAATAATCGATTTTTTTCTTTCTATTTTGTTTCATGTTTTCATGTTACAATGTGAATATTCACATTGGTATAAATTTAATTTTTTTAAGTCTAATTGTATGTTAATTGTAAATTGTGAACATTCACATTGTATTTTGACATGAGTTTTTTTTTTTTTAATTTTTGAAAGTTAGTTGTATATTTGTTATTTTTGTTATTATGTTTGTTCATTGAACAATCATTTTTGTTACCATTAAATAATCGAAATAGTCAATTTTCATTTTTGTCAATTTTGTTTTATATTTTCACGTTGCAGTATAAATGTTTACATTAGTATAAATTTATTATCTTTAAGGCTAGTTATATGTTAATTGTAAATTATAAACATTCACATTGTATTTTGGTATGAGTTTTATTTTTTCGAAAATTAATTGTATAGTTGTTGCTTTTGTTACTATGCTTGTTAATTAAGTAATCATTTTTGTTATCAGTGAACAATCGAAATAGTCAAGTTTTACTTTTTTCAATTTTATTTTATATGTTCACGCTGCAGTGTAAATGTTCACATTGGTATGAGTTTATTTTTTTTAAGATTAGTTATTTGTTAATTGTAAACTGTGAACATTCACATTGTAGTTTGATATGAGTTTTGTTTTTTTGAAGGTTAGTTGTATGTTTATTATTTATTGTGAACATTCACATTGTCTTTTAGTATGTGTTTTGTTTTTTAAAAGTTAGTTGTATGTTTGTTATTTACTGTGAACATTCACATTATACTTTGATTTTCGTTTAGATTTTTGTTATGTTATTTTTAAATTTTCACATTATAAAAAAGTTGAAAGTGATTTTCTCCCTAAAATGAGGAAAAAAATTTCTCCATAGAATAAAGGAAAAGTTCTCTCTTTAGAACGAGGAAGAGAATTTCTCCATGAAATAAGGGTCTATTTGTTTTCAGACGTAGAATAGAGGGGATTCATAATAAGGGGGATAGTGAATTGTTAGTGATTAAGTAAAATTATGTTTGGATAATATTGTTTATTGCAAAAAAATGCCCAACATGTAAAAAATAAAAATCAAATCAAATAAAAATAAAAATAAAACAAATAAAATTATGATTTTTACTTAACAAAAATATAAAAAAATTAAACATTAATGTTCAAAAAATGCCCAACAAGTAAAAAATAAAAAAAAAATAATTCGGCAGACTATTTTTTAATACTAAGTCTCAAACCTCCATCATAATCCCCTCCCCAAGGGTTATCTTAATTCATCTCCCAAAACAAATATAATATTGTGGGTCCCACCTCCATCTCAATCCCAATCCCCCCTCTATCTTCCAAAACAAACGGGGCCTAAGGGCCTGTTTGTTTTCAGAGGTAGAATGGAGGGGATTCATAGTAAGGGAATTAATAGTGAGGGGATTGATAGAGAGGGGATTAAATAAAATTGTATTTTTTTTTATGATAGTTGTTAGTGTAGGAATTGTTAAATTATTTTTATACAAAATAATAAAACAAATAAAAAAATATAAAAAATTAAACATTAATGTTTTAAAAAAAATTCCCAATATGTAAAAAATAAAAAAAATTATAATCCCCTCACTATTTTTATAATACCACTTTCACCTCTTCCATCCCAATCCCTCTTCCAACCTCCATCCTAATTCCTTCTCCAACTCTACAAATAAACACAACACTAAATAATCTCACCTCCATTCTAATCCCCTCTCATCCATTACACCCCAAAACAAACGGGGCCTAAGAGACTATTGTTATTTTTTATGTTTAATTTCAAAATGAAAACACGTGCAAAAAATTAGAAGGATAATTTGGTCATATTATATTAAATTGGACATAATGGAATACTCAAAAATATATATATATATATATATATAGATTAGATCGAATAAAACACTTAAAATGAGAATTTATCAAAAAAAGACCCTTTTTAAAAGTCCTTGTTATTTGTAATTGTCCTTGTAATATAGAGAACAAACTTTATAATAGAATAAATATACTAAACAGTACACCCCTTTGTAAGTATATTACATATACAATTTAGCAAAATCGTGAGCAAAATATAAGATGTATAAACTTTAAAAATACAATAAATAAGTTCTTAAATACATAATGTTACCAAAAAGAAAGAAAAATACAGAAAAGCCGAATAAAGAGTTTTTGGGACTGGTTTCATGTGTGGCGAATATCCTGCATGATGAAAAAGATAATATTATTCATAAAAATCATTCATGGTTCATGCAGAAAATGTTTAAAATTTATTTTGTAAGAAAATGAATTTTACCTTAATATTTTGATCCATATAAAAATTGAATAAGTAATTTCTTGATATTTATAGACCCATTGTTATGAGTGTATTCAACTTTAATGTCAATTTATATTATCAAAATCTTTTATACGAATCATAAGTAATTATATGTTAAAATTTATCAAAGAATTAATTTAATGGACTTACTTTTGCACCATTAAGTTCTGGTTATGATATTTAGCCATCATTTGATTTATCCGTTTTACTATTGTGTGTAATACATGTATCCGAATAAAAAATAGAAAATAATAATTTTATTATTCAACCGTATCGAACCACAGAAAGAGATGAAAAAATTTGTCTTCAAAGCAGAGTTTGTTTATATATCAAACTCTACATGTTTTTTTCTTTTTCTTTTTTTTGTAGATAAATAAAAGTATGTCGATTGTAAGTTGTAACTAGGGCTGCAAATGAACCGAGCTGTTCGTGAACAGGCTCGGCTCGGCTCGGTAAGGGCTCGGCTCGGCTCGGCTCGTTTACTAAACGAGCCGAGCTCGAGCTCGATTATTGGGCTCGTTTCGTTAACGAGCCGAGCTCGAGCTCGACTGTGTTCGGCTCGGTAGGCTCGGCTCGTTTATCTATAATTAAATTATATAATAAATATATTATTTATATATTAAATAATATATAAATATATATAAATACATTATTTATATATAAAATATATAAATATATATAAATAATAATATAAATGCATTTTTATATATTAAATAATATAAATAATTTTTTATTTAAAAATTTATATTTAAATAATATAAATAAAATTTTATCGAGCCGAGCCGAGCCGAGCTCGAGTTCGACAAAAATTAACGAGCCGAGCCGAGCTCGAGCCCAGTCCCTTATCGAGCCGAGCTCGAGCTCAATAAACGAGCTCGATAGCTTAACGAGCCGAGCTCGAGCCCAGCAAAGCTCGGCTCGGCTCGGCTCGTTTGCACCCCTAGTTGTAACTAGTGCACTGGTTTGAGTCTAAATTTAACCCTTTTTAGATTATATTATTATTATATATATATATAAATAGTGACCATATTTTTTTGGGTCAATTTGATAAGAGATATAAACAAATACCTATTCAATTGAAAATAATGTATTAACCAAACATTATTTGGTTTCAAACTCCAACAACAAACTATTTGAAAAAAAAATAGAAATTAAATAAATAAAAGAAAAAGAAGTTTTCAATCTTTCTGTAATTGTAAATAAATTCAAATTTTAAATTTCAATATGATTATACAATAAATTATATATTTGTAAATGATTAAATTTGGATATCCAATTTCTCATGCACTTTTTGAATAAATAAATGCTTTCCGCAAAGGTAGTTATAGTACCGTGGTTTCAGGCGAACTTAAAACCCATCTCACATCCAATTTTTTTGGAGCTTTTGAAAAACTCTTCAACCAGTCACGCCTACTCGGCGGTGGCGATGTGGTACTTGCTGTAACAACTCTTGAATCGAATAACAATATCAATACTATCACCTATGAACCTCGCGGTAGCCTCTCGCCGTTGATGAATCACTTTCCTCTCTTGCACAACTTTTTCTTCACTTACTCACAACCATGTCGTCTCCAACCATCGCAGCCCATCAAGACATCTCACATTCACTTAAGATCTGAACTCCGACCATTGTCGGAGGCAACTAGTTGATGCAATTTCCTTCAGCAATTTTTGATGCACGTCATGATCACTATATTCTAGCTAATCTTATTAAGTATTAGCCAAACCCTCACCAACTAATTTGCAACCCATGCTCTGGAGCAACCATTCATACCTTTAATTATTTTCTCTCTTCATATTCAACAAAGGTGTTTTTTTTTTTTTTTGGGTAAGGGATGGATGTATGACAAGGAATGATGCTATTCTAGCCATGAGTGAGAGAAGAAAGGGCAACGACGGAGAGGGACGTCGCCAAATATGATGCTTACCAAAGACAAAACCATTACCTTTTTATTTAATGCAATTTGAACTGTTGAATAGACAAAATGATGAAGTTGCATTATCTCATTTAGAAGATTGGACAATCCAATTTTTTTGGTAAATTGCAGATAAGCCACTCTCTTGTTATAGTAGTGTATAGATCGAAGCAATGATTTGTACATGCCTTTACATGCCTTTTCATTCAAATTTGGCAATGCTTCATGCTTGTTGTTTCATTCAAATCTAATTATACAGAGGGTATTTTCAGAATAAAAGAAAAATAGAAAAGTACTAAAATTATTATAAAACAATCATATTATGATGTTTGAAGGTATAAAAGAAAAGTAGAAAAGTATTAGAATTATTAAAAAAAGAATCATATTATGATGTTTGAAAGTATAGAAGAAAAATAGAAAAGTATTAGAGTCTAAAAGTGTTTGAATTTTGGAAAGTGTTTGGAATTTCGGAAGATATATGTTGTTATGTGATGTTTAATAAATTTGGTAGGGTATTTTCAGGATAAGAAAAAAGTAGAAAACATATATACTTTTCAAACTTTTAAAATAGTAGTAGATAGATTGATAATGAGTAGGAAAAAGTTTTCCTCCAACCCATTATGGAGGAGCTCATGCATTTCAAACTATGTGGCAGCCTATGGATGGGTTCTTATTACACAAACCAAAATCTATTCAATTTTGTAATAAAATTTATTCCGTTGACATCTTTTTTTTTCCCCGTCAACCTCAAATGTCAAAGTTAGGAAACTAATAGGAAACATATCTGTAGGAATATATTATATTTTAGGATTTTTTTTTTTTTTTTTTTTTGTGTAGTAAATTTCTAATAAAATATTTTCAACTTCTAAAAGATTTCTATCATACATGACAAATCTTAAAATACTGCAGTAAGTGAATATTCTCTACAAAAACTTGGTGCTCTAGAGTTTTTTTTTTTTTTTTTTTCAACTTGTGATTAGTGCTGCAAACGAGCCGAGCTTTGCTAAGTTTGAGCTCGCACTACAAGAAAATTAGGTTTTAGCAGCGTTTTTTTATTGCAGCGGCCTTAAAAATGCTGCTATAGATGGGCTATTGTAGCGGTTATTGACCACAACTAAAAATTAAATTTTTAGTAACATTTTTTGCCTAAAACGCTGCAATATATTTTTTAATAGTGACGGTTTGTACACAACCGTTACTAAAAAGCCAATCAAAATACAGGCCCGCCAAATCGAACTCAGATTTCGCGCGAAATCAATTTTTTTTTTGTTGGGGAGTGGATAACATATCAGAATTTCAGTCCAAAAAACAAAAAAAAAACCGTTCAACTCACAATCTGTGCCCTAGTCCACCACCCTTGTTTGGCGAAGTATTAGAGTTCATCCTCCTCCCACGGCGACGTATCGGCATTCATCCTTCCCCGCAGCATTCATCATCCTCCCACTGTGATTTCAAGGTCAGTTTGCTTTCTCTGTTTCTCTTTCTCTATCCCTTTCTTTCTTCTTGTCTCTCGGTTTATCTCTCTGCCATTCTCCCTTTCTTCTACTATCTCTATTTATGTTTTTCCTATACATCTTGAATGATTTTGATTTGGGAAAATAATTTAGAAAATAGAAAAAAAAATTGTTGGTATTAAATATATGTATGTACTGACCCCGACCTGGATTTCCATGTGCCGAGTCACACATCAGAAATCTACAAGGGGCAATGAACCCAAAGGACATCCCTTGACTAGCCCTTTGGGAAGCAATGAGCCCAGAGGACATCCCCTGACTATCTGTTTTGGGGAATTCCCATGGTTGTTGTTATATATCTATTAAATAGATGCGTATGATATTAGAGAACCTTTAAATATAAAATGCTAACACTATATGTTGATAATCAGTTCATCTATAGTATGTTCAATGAAAATTCGAAGAAGATTGAGATTAACCAGTAGTATGTTCAACAAAAATTCAAAGATTGAGATTAACCAGCCACAGAGATCAACCCAATCACTATAACACCTTGGTAGATTATCCCATTTAATTACCTCCATTAAGGAGAGTCAAGGGGAAAAATAAACTAAGAAAAAAGAAAAAGGAAATAAAATTAAGAATGATAAAAAAGAGAATACTGAGGAGAATGCATCACCACTAAGTCAACTACAACAGAGAGTTTGTAGAAACACTTAACATGGAATAACTTATAGCAGCCAAAACCACTGTTTTTCTCAAACAAAAAAAGTTACAATTTTGCACAAAGAGTTTTCTTTCTGGAACAACAATGGTGACATAACTGATACTCATGTACATATATGTCCTTATATTATTATTTGAGAAAGTGAACCCACTAGATGTTTCCATTAACATATAAATATAAAGTTCAGCTTTTGTCTTCTTGAGGTTGGGGATGTTTTGTGGATGCTACGGCTTGTCATGTCCTGATGGATATATTGCATAACCACTTTTAGTTCCTCAAACACTTGCAATAATTTGTCATAGAAATTAGGGTCTGTTTGGAAATCAACTTTTTAGTGCCTGTTTAGTTAAAATATGAGGTGAAAAAAATTAGTGTTTGGGAATGATTTTGACTTCTATACAAAAACATGCAAATAGTAGAGAGAATGGAAGGAATTTTTTATCTTTTTTTATGATTTTATGATTTTTTTTAGTGACTTTTTAGCTAAGCCAAACAATCCCTTAGAACCATATTTCTTTCTGCCACCAAGGCACTCTTATGTGTACCTACACTAAATTGTGTAGTGCTTTTTTATATTAGTATAGATAACTCTTTATATAATATATTTAACTTTTAATTTTGTTTCGTGGTACTTCAATTTAGTTAATTATCAATGGATAAGAGTTGGATGAAGAAGAGTAGATTGTCAAGAGATTATATGCAAGGGATTAAAGAATTTTTAGAGTTTGCTTCTCACAATGCATCTAATTATGGAACAATTTCATGTCCATGTATGAGATGTGTGAATTCATACATGTTGACCCTAGAAGTTGTACATGATCACTTGGTATCCTATGGAATTAGTCCGGGTTATAATTGTTGGTATCTTCATAGGAAAATTATGTCTGCAACGACTTCTAGTACAACTAGTCAAAGCCATGAAGAAATAGGACCTGAGTATGGTGATATACGTGACATGTTACGGGACGTGTTTCCCATGCACACCCAAAATATAGATGAATATGTAGAAGAAAGTAATTTACCAGAACCATCTGATCAAGGTCCAAGCATGCAACAACCTCAAGAAGATCCTAATGAAGAGGCACAAAAATTTTACGACTTACTGAAAGATGCTGAGAAGCCTTTGTATGAAGGGTGCAAGAATTTTAGCAAGTTGTCAGCAATTGTGCATCTGTATCACTTGAAATGTCTTAATGGATGGAGCAACCACTCATTCACAATGTTGCTTCAAATTTTGAGAGATATGCTTCCTTCAGATGCAAATTTGCCGAAAGCCTCTTATGATGCCAAGAAGATTATTAAGGATTTAGGTCTCGGTTATGAAAAGATTCATGCTTGTCCTAATGATTGTATGTTATTTTGGAAAGAACATGCAAATGATGAAGTGTGTCATTGTGGTGCTTCAAGGTGGGCAACAAATGAGAATGATTTGCAGCATAATATGAGTACTTCATCTAAAAAGAGAAAGAAAAAGGCTGCAAAGGTTTTACGGTGGTTTCCCTTGAAGTCTCGATTGCAGAGGTTGTTCATGTCTTCAAAAATAGCTGCTTCTATGAAATGACATGCTGAAGGTCGTACAAATGATGGCATAATGAGGCATCCTGCCGATTCTATGGCTTGGAAAACATTCGACTCTCGATATGTAGATTTTTCCTTTGACTCTCGCAATGTCAAGTTGGGGTTGGCAGCAGATGGATTTAACCCTTATGGGAATATGAGTACTAGTTATAGTATATGGCCGGTCATATTGGTCCCATATAATTTGCCTCCATGGATGTGCATGAAAAGATCTTCTTTCATCCTATCATTGCTTATTCCTGGTCCGAGCTCCCCTTCGAATGACATAGATGTGTATATGCAGCCTTTAGTTGAAGAATTGAAGGAATTATGGAATGTTGGAGTACAAACTTATGATATATCTTCCAAAGAGAACTTTCAAATGCATGCAGCTCTAATGTGGACTATAAATGACTTTCCCGCATATGGTGATTTGTCTGGTTGGAATACCAAGGGTGCTCTTGCATGTCCTTCTTGTAATTATGAGACTTATTCTCGATGGTTAAAACATGGAGGGAAATATTGTTTTATGGGCCATAGGCGTTTCTTGGATAAAGATCATAGATTTCGTAAAGATAGAGCATCATTTGATGGCAACCAAGAAATAGAATCAGCTTCTGATATACTATCTGGCTTTGAGATCATGATGCAAACGGAAGACCTTGATTACAAATTTGGGAAGACAAAGGCAAATGAAAAAAACAAAAAAAGAAAGAAACAAGCGGATGGCGATGAGATACAACCATGGAAGAAAAGAAGTATATTTTTTACATTGTCATATTGGGCAAATAAAAAATTGCGTCACAATCTTGATGCAATGCATATAGAGAAAAATGTGATTGATAATGTATATGGAACATTGTTGAATTTAGATGGGAAGACAAAGTATAACTTGAAGGCACGTCTTGACTTACAAGAGATGGGTATAAGACATGAACTTCACCCACAAAAGATCAGTTCCAATAAGACATATTTGCCTCCAGCTTGCTTCTCAATGATTTTAAAAGAGAAAGATGACTTCTTGAAAGTTTTGAAAGGGGTAAAAGTCCCAGATGGTTATGCTTCAAATATTTCACGTTGTATCCAACTTAGACAGCGTAAGATTATAGGTTTGAAGAGTCATGATGGTCATATTTTGATGCAGCAACTTCTTCCTATCGCATTACAAGAAACATTACCAAAAAAAGTCGCTTCACCTCTAATTGAGTTATCTTGTTTCTTTAGGGAAATATGTTCCAAAGTCTTGCAAGTGGAAAAGCTTGACCGACTTGCATCTCGAATTGTACTGACTTTATGCAATTTGGAGAGTGTACGGGGGCAAAATATCCTCTGCTTTCCGTACTCCTTGCACTCCAAGCTTCTCTCGACGGCGTCTACCTGGCAACACAGAAACGGTGAGCTGCCCGGCGGTGGTGTGCCGGATAGACCCTCCGATGTTCAAGTCAGTCCACTTGAGGAAGAAGAAGACTGTTAGAGAGAGAGAGTATTCTCTTTGAGGAAGAAGTTCCATACCTCTAACATTCACCTTCCTCCTTCTTTCTAGGCTGGCCATGCAGCCTCAAGATCGTGCGCGCACTACCTCTGCTGTCCTTCCCTGGACAGGTGGCAGTGCTCGCCCCTCACCACCTTACGCGTGTAAAGGTTTTGTCCTCCAGCCAGTACATGCAGAACTGCCCAACGATATTGGTGCGTGCGTGGAGCAGATTCCTCCTCCTCACGCCATTGGCCCAGGTGGCACACATAACCGGAGTACCACGACCGGCCTATCCCTTATGGAGAATTGCCACCACAAGCATAAAACCGAGCTATAAATCGCCGACCTATCCCTCGGCCAAGGAGCACACATCAGACTCTCATGGCCGAGGTAATCTTGACCGGTCAATTCTAGCTAACCGGCCGCGAGGCAAGCCGGCCTCACCCCGTGCTATCTTCGATCTCGGCTACATGAAGCCATCTATCTCGGCTGGCCGGTTAGAGGAATGCCGGCCTCGCCGCAGCTTCAGTCTAGCTCGGATTATCCTTTAGCTCGGTTACCATTCGCCACTCCGAGCTCCGCCCAATACGTGCAAATCGCAGCTCGGCTAGGCCAGTTCGTGCGGGAGCGGTCAACGTCTCCGACCGTGCAAGTCAGGCTGCAGGCCGCAGCAATAGAGAAGTTAGCTCGGCGCCGTGCGGTCCGTCACGTCTGACGTTATTTTAGCTCGGCCGTACTGTCCGGTGCAAATCTCCCCTCTCAATTGCCCCTTAATCCCATCCGAGCTATCGTGATTGGGGTTACCACCGTGACCGAGCCACGGTTGAGTTGCGCCATTACCAAGCCAAGCATGATTGGGGAAATATCTGTCACCGAGCTATCCCATTTGGCCGACCATCACCTCGGCAGTCTTGTCAAGGATCGTACAGCCGTACTGATAGCCGCGTTTTCAGTGCCACGTGGCCCCACGCCATTGGGCCATACCACCAGCTGTCTTCCACGCGCAGATTTCAAACGGCGCAGTCGTTTGGGTTTTTCCCCTCATTTTACGCATCACTCGAAGGGTCACCAACGCCCCTTCACTGTTCATTCTCTCTTCCAAACAAACCCTAAACCTCCCAACTCTTCGAGCCTCCAAGATCATTGCCATCACTGTCCCTGCACTTCATCTTCCGTTTCAGTTCCTTTCGAAGGCTGCAGTCGAGCTCTCGAAGTTGCATCCTCCTTCGCATCTGCCACT
The DNA here is from genome assembly GCA_030407325.1 of Camellia japonica. NCBI lineage: Eukaryota > Viridiplantae > Streptophyta > Magnoliopsida > Ericales > Theaceae > Camellia > Camellia japonica. The sequence goes on from JAPPVO010000036.1 coordinate 88,075,597, forward strand.
GGTAAGCTCCATTGCCCTTCCTTACATCCTCTGTTTATGTTCTTCATGCTTTTCATCCTGTATTCTACGAGTTCTTCGCGTTTCTTGCTTGGGGACGTTGGAACCACATCAGTCCCCCTCCCCTTTAGATTAATAGCGCCACACCCTAGAAAAACTGGAACTGGTGGAGTGGAGGGGGCTTTCGTGCCCTTGTTCCCCCTTAGTTTGAACGAATGAGCCTTGAACTTAGGATGAACAAGATGAACAGGATGAACACTGTGCACAACCGAGCTAAATGCTCACTTAAATCCATGGGAAGAGTTTAAACCGAGCAAAAATGGTTTGTGGCTTCTTGCTGAGGCCGCAACCGAGCTAAATGCTTAATTAGATCGGCAAATAGGTCTAACCGAGCTAAAACTTGCCTTGACTAAATCGAAAATAGAATCAGAACCAAACCAGGAAGGCTAAATCAGCCGTGCCATCAAGCCGAGATAGGGTTAGACTGACCAAACACCCAAAAACTGTCGCCGAGCTAAGAGTTCCAGCATGAGCCGTGCAGTTTATGCCGTGCTAACTCTTGGAATTATTTTTTAACAATGCAGAACACATTAGGACCGTCCAGGCCAGTCCAGCACTATCTCTGGTGGAGCTCAAAGTCCGAGCAAACACACCAACATTTTTTACCGAGATACCCATTTAATTACCCAATAAAACCGAGGTAGATGGGGAAGTACCGTTTCATGGTGAGCTCGCCCGGTGCGATGGCCGAGTTTCGCAGGGAGTACAACATCCCAAACGACGTTGTCTTAGAGCTCGCCAAAAAGGGAGACACTCCTTGGGGCGATCTAGACCGGTGCCCCTTCACCGTCGTATCAATAGTAGAATGAGGGCTCCGTTTCTCGGTTCAACCCTTGATCTGCGAGTTTTTGAGGCAGACAAGGCTTTGCCCGAGCCAAGTTTCCAATAACACGTACAAAATAATAAACGGGGTCGCCGAGCTGAACCGGAGGCTCGGTCTCAATCTCGGTCTGGCCGAAATTTTCCATCAGTATAGTCTTAGTAGAAATAAGAGTGGGCTTTGCTGGTACCTCAAAGTCAAGAAGGGCCGAGCAAAACTCATAGAGGGCAACCCGGACAAGGAGACCAACGACGACGACTTCTTGTGGGTGTCCGGTCGCTATGAAGACACCGAGGCACCCATACCGGAATGGTATATTAGAAAGGATTTTGGGAGTGCCGGTGAGTTGCTCGGCTAACCGCGCTATTTTCTTTATGCATCAATTACTTTCCATGTCGATCTAACACTTGTCTTCTTTCTGCAGATAAGCACCTAGCAGCAGACTACCACCAGGCCAACCAAGAGGCCATCAGAGCCCTGCTGCGCCATCCTGCCGAGGAGAGGGAGGCTTCGAAACTACTCGGCTTCGAACAGACCTACCATTACCAAGCACCGCGCAAAAGCCGCGTAACCGACTTCCTGCGCGCTCCTTCGCCAGAACCTGACCCCAGCCTTCCGCCGATCAACCTAGTCCCGCTAACAGCCGAGCAAGAAATGGCCAAAATCCGAGCCATCAAAGCAATGATCACAGGCGAACCGAGCGACTCCTAGCCCCCAGAAGCTTCTGGGGGAACTTCCTCTACACCAGCCGGGCAACAAGAAGGAGCTGTGCTAGCTTTGGCCAGCGAGCAACCCGCTGGTCGGTCCAAGAAGCGGCCGAGGAAAGAACGAGCCGGGCAGCGTCTGGCAGATGAAGACTCCACCGATCGTGCCTCCACCGAGCTCGGGGACCAGACCGAGCAACCACAAACTGGCAAATCCAAGGGCCCAGATACCCCCTCGGTCTGGGCGCCCAAGTTCAAATACCAGGGCCGAGCAGTTTCGGCTGAAGACTCGGTTTATGCGGACAAGGACTACTCGCTTGGTTTTAACTTGACCAAGGGGTTGATCCTGCCCGCTGACATGAAGAAACATGATGAGCTTTCGGACCTGAAGGTCCTCCGCTCGGCGGCGAAATCCATAGTGCTGGTAAGTTCTTCATTCTTTGCAGCTGTTTGCTCGGTTTTTGCTCGGTTTCTCAAATACTCACAATCCTTCACTTGTTTTCAAGCCGCGCAAAAGAACTACTTGGCCTACGACCGGATGATCAGAGTGCGGCAGAGCCTTCGAGATGCTATCGCAGAGAATGAGGCCCAAGCGGCCGAGATAGCAAAACTCAAGGCCGCGCAGGAGGCTTTGGTGGCGGAGCGGGATGAACTGAGCCAAAAAGTCGACCGAGCTGAATCTGACAAACAAAGGGCCGTGAAGTCGACGAAAGCTCGGTACCTCGCCGAGCTCCGAAAGCTGCGTGATGCACACAAGGATGCGATGGACAAGGCGGTCGACGACGCCGAGGACCGGAGGTATGCGCAGGCCGAGAAGACGTACGAGCGGCAGGTCCAAGCGACCAAGGACATCTTTTTCCAGTGTAGCTGGAAAGCAGCCATGGAAAAAGTTGGCCTTGGTCAGGACGCTGAAATGTTCGTGAATCCCCCTGCAGCGCATATCCCGGTTTTCATGCAGGCGTACGCCAACGCAACTCAAAACCGGCTCATCGCGGAGGCAAGGAAAGGGGTTGAGGAAGAAGCCGCCGCCGCGCAACAAGCCGAGCAAACCACGACTGAAGCATCTCAAGATGCGGAAGACGGAGTGGTTGATCGCGAGGCTGCTGTGGGGGAAGGTGCTGACGATGAGGCCGAGGAAAATTTGCCCGAGCAAAATGTCCAGATCGCCGGGCAGATAACTGAGGTCGCCGAACAAACCGTCGACTTGGAACTGGATTGAAACCTCACCCTTTATTTTCCTTGCCTTTTTTTTTCTTTTTTTTTGTAACCAGGCTTGGCCTCGCCTCTTGTAATGAAATATCTTCAATCAATGAAATTCGAAGTTTTTGCTCATTTGGCTTCTATTTCTGTTCGGCTGGCATCTTAAACGTTTTCTAATCAGAACTAGCAGTTCGGCTCCTTGAACTTTCAAATGAACTGACATTTTAACTTGGCCGAGCAAAATCTGCTCGGCCTTGACAGGTTTGCAGACTTTTATAAAATTCCAATACTCCAATGTGACCGAGCAAAATCAGCTCGCCTTTTAAGTTGGGCAAACCGCCAACATTTCCTTTCTGCCGAGCAAAGTTAGCTCGGCTTCTTACCGGTTGGACAAAACACCAACATTGCAAATTCCGCCGAGCAAAATCAGCTCGTTTTTCCATATTGGACAAGGCACCAATATGCCAACTGAGCCGAGCAAAATCAGCTCGGCCCTTACATTGGGCAAAACACCAATGTTTCAGTTAAGTTGGTCATGACGCCAATATTTCAACCGGGCGAGCAAAACCAGCTCGGCCCTAATGCGAATTGGTCCATGCGCCCATTTATTCGTTAGACAATGCAGCTTGGTCCATAGGCCCAATATGCGCGGTCTGCTTCCACCATTCCGGCGAGAGGAAATCAGTCTGGTCTCATTCAGGTCGGTCTCCTTGCCCCTGGCATCCATAATTGTCTTGTGTCCTTGCTATGTCATTGGACAAAGATGTAATACCAAACAACAAGAGGGCTATTTTTCATTACAAAAGCATTGCTATCCTTTACATCAAGTGCCAAAAGGCTAAGGGTCTAGAAAAGCTAAACAACATAAACAAATTACATCTTAAAAGTAAAAAACCTTAAGGTTGGCTGCATTCCATGGTCTGGGGACAGCTTTGCCATCTAAATCTTCCAGATGGTATGCCCCTTTGCCAGCAAGACCGATCACCTTGTACGGTCCTTCCCAATTTGCACCGAGCTTTCCTTCGCCAGGGACCACCGTGTTGCCAAGCACCTTTCTTAAGACCCAGTCCCTAATCTTGAATAGCCTGGGACACACAGCCTTGTTGTATTTTCTGGAGAGTTCTTGCTGATAGGCCGCTACGTGGATCAGTGCTCGCTCCCTTCTTTCCTCGGCAAGGTCCAGCTCCAAAGCTACAGCTTCATTGTTCAAATCTGGCTGGAAACTTTCAGATCAAATGGTCGGCATGCCTATCTCCAGCGGGATGACGGCCTCCATGCCGTAGGCCAGGGCAAATGGAGTCTCCCCGGTCGATCGCCTTGGCGTAGTGCGGTATGCCCAGAGCACGTTGGGGAGTTCTTCAGCCCATTTCCCCTTGGCTTTCTCAAGCCGCTTCTTCAGCCCGTCTAAGATGGTCTTGTTGGAGGCCTCTGCTTGACCATTTGATTGAGGATAGGCCGGCGTTGAATTATAAAACTCAATCTTCAACTCTTCGCAAAATTCGCGAAAGAGTTTCTCATCGAATTGAGTGCCATTATCTGAGATGAGGGCCTTGGGTATACCGAAGCGAGTGATTACATTTTGCCAAACAAACTTCTTCACATCCTTTTCCTTTATGGTCGCCAGTGGCTCGGCCTCAACCCACTTAGTGAAATAGTCGGTGGCGGCGATAAAGAACTTGCGATTGCCCGGTGCAGTTGGGAGTGGCCCAACGATATCCAACCCCCAAAGCGCGAACGACCAAGGACTTGTGAGAGGGAGCAAATCTCTAGCCGGCTGGTGGATCTGGTGAGCGAACTTTTGACACTTCTCACACCTGCGAACATATTTATGCGCGTCCGCCTGCATGCACGGCCACCAGTAACCTTGGGAAATTGCTCGGTATGCCAAAGACCTGCCCCCTGTATGGCTTCCACAGATGCCCTCGTGTATTTCATAGAGGAAAGCCTCCACTTTGGCGGGGTGGACACACTTCAAATACGGCCCGGTGAAGGACTTCTTATACAAGGCTCCGGACGGGGAGAGCCAAAACCGCTCTGACTTTGCTCAGATTTTGTGGGCTGCCTTCTTCTCTTCTGGTAGAACTCTATCTTTCAAGAAGGCGATGATGGGATCCATCCAAGAAGGACCCAAGTCGGCGCAAAGTACCTCTGTCACTTCCGGTTCTTCTATACTTGGCCGTGGCAAAAATTCTATCATCAAGGGGTTAGGAAAAGCTGTCTGAGTAGAAGCGAGCCCGGCCAACTCATCAGCTGTGTTGTTTCCTTCGCGGTTGATCTGTTCTACTCTTATGGCATCGAACTTCTTGATCTTCGCGCGTACCAGCGCCTGATACTTGGCCATTCTTTCATCCCTGGCCTCATACTCCCCTGAGACCTGATTGACCACCAACTTGGAATCACTAAATACCATAAGGGCTGTGGCTTTCATTCTCAACGCGCTTCTTAGTCCGGCAAGGAGGGCCTCATATTCGGCCTCGTTGTTGGAAGCTGGGAAGCCGAGTGTAATCGTCTGTTCGATGATCAGCCCATCTGGAGAGGTCAGCACGATGCCCAACCCGGCCCCATGTCTGTTGGATGCCCCATCGACGAAGAGCTTCCACATCTCGCCAATGAACAGCTTCCAGCAATCAGAGGGATTTTGGGAACTCCTCAAATCAAAGTCTCTGGTCGGCTCATTCTGGTCACTTTCCTTGTCATGGTTGACTCCGCCCTCCAACGAGTCACTCACCTTTGCTGGTTCGGTAGCTCTTTGCCCTTCCTCTTGCGCCCCAACACTCGCTTCTATTGCGTGAGCCATGGGCTATGCCAAGTCCGCACCAGCCAAATCAACCAGGCAAACTGGATGCGTTCCGGGGGCAAACTCCGCCACAAAGTCTGCAAGAGCTTGAGCTTTGATTGCGGTGCGCGGGCGAAACTTGATGTCGTACTGTCCCAGTTCCACGACCCATTTCAGAATCCTCCAGTGAAGTCTGCCTTTTCAAAGAGCACCTTAAGCGGAACTCGGTCAGTACAACTATTGTATGGGCATGAAAATAGTGTGCCAGCTTCCTTGACACCATCATCAGGGCCAGCGCCAATTTTTCCAAAGGGAGATATCTCGTCTCGGCCAGGAGCAAAGTCTTGCTCACATAGAAGATGGGCAAGTGTTGGACGCCTTCTGCGCGAACCAGGACGGCGCTCACCGCATGTTGAGAGACCGCCAAGTAGAGATACAACTCTTCGCGCCGGCTGAGGTGTTACCAAAATAGGGGCTGAGTAGAGGTATGCCTTTAGATCCGCCAGTGCGCGGTCACACTCATCGTCCCAAAAACTTAGCCTTCAAAGTCTTGAAGAAGGGCCTGCAACGATCCGAAGACTGGCTGATAAATCTGTTCAATGCGGTTGCCATCCCGGCAAGATGTTGCACGTCCCTTGTGGAGTTTGGGCGCTCCAGTTCCTGTATCGCCCTGATTTGGGATGGGTCGGCCTCGATTCCTCGATTTGTGACCAAAAATCCCAGAAACTTTCCGGTTCTAACTCCGAACGCGCACTTGGAGGCGTTCAAACGAAGCTTGTGGTGCTTAAGTATGGCGAACATTTCTGCTAGGTCGGCGAGGTGTTGAGACTTCTCCTTACTCTTTACCACCATATCGTCGATATAGGCCTCCATTGTTCGGCCCAAGAGGGGAGCAAACATCTTTGTCACCATTCGCTGAAAGGTCGCCCCCGCGTTTTTCAGTCCGAACGGCATGACCTTGTAGCAATATAAGCCTCTGGGGGTGGTGAATGATGTGATTTCTCTGTCCGGTTTATACATAGCTATCTGGTGGTAGCCGCGATATGCGTCCAGGAAGCTAAACCTCCGATGGCCAGCGGTCAAGTCCACCAGCTGGTCAATTCGAGGGAGGGGAAAGCTATCATTCGGGCAAGCTCGGTTGACGGTCTTGTAGTCGACGCAGACTCGCCACTTGCCGTTTTTCTTAGGAACAACCACCGTGTTGGATATCCACCGAGGGTATTGCACCTCTTCTATTGCCCCGGCTTCCAACAAATTCTTCACTTCTTCTGCCACCACTTCAGCATGGTACAAGGCTGAACGACGCGTCCTTTGAATGACTGGTCGCGCGTTGGGGAAGACATTCAACTGATGACAAATGAAGCTCGGGTCAACGCCAGGCATGTCGTGAGGCGTCCAGGCAAAGGCCTCCAAATTGGAAACCAAGAAGTTGACATAATCCGTCCGCTCGGCGCTAGACAAAGATGATTCTAAGAGGAAGAATTTAGTTGGATTGTTCTCATCAATGGGCACTTCCACCAAATCTTCGACCGATTTTTCCTCAGCCTTCCTTCCCACGTCTTCGAGGACTTCCTTCCCCTCAGGACCCTCAATCATTTGGACAAACCCTTTGGTTGCTCGGCTTGCCATTTACCGCAACGAAGCATTGTTTTGCCATCACCTGGTCTCTCCCAAACTTCCTCTATTTGCCCGCTGGTGCCGAAAAGCGCATGACCTGGTGGAAGGTCGAAGCAACTGCTTGCATGGCGTGCAGCCAGCCTCTGCCCAAGATCAAGTTGTAAGTGGATGGAACTTTGAGCACCCAGAATTCTACTTGCTTTATGACCGAACCCGTTTTGACCGGCAAAATAATCTTTCCGATCAGCCATTCTGGCTGAGAGTTAAAGCCGACCAAAGGAGATGTTGTTGGGGCCAAGTCCTTGTCTTCTAACTTCATTTGTTTGAACGCGTCATAATACATGGTTTTGACCGAACTTCCCTGGTCGATCAAAATTCTCTTGATATCAAAGTTTTTGACGCGAAGAGTCACTACTAAAGCATCATTGTGCGGCATCTGAACCCTTTCCAAGTCTTTGGTTGAGAACGACAGGATGTCCCTCTCTTCGGTCTTCTCCTTCTTTACGGCGAGCTGAACAGAGAGCACTTCCCTCATGTGCTCGGCCTTCTTAATCATCTCTCTAAGTTCGCAAACCCTTGCTGGTTCAATGATGCCGTGGATAACATTGATTACACCTTGCGGGGGCGCCTCTAGGGTGGCGAGGCCGTTTGGCTCGGTTTGTCCTACTAGCGCAGCCTTGATGCCCCGCCGCCACCAACTCCTCCAAGTGTTGTTTGAGCGGCAGACAGTCCTCTGTCCGGTGCCCCCGTTCTTCATGGAAGGTGCAACGATATTTTGAATTAAAGCCTCGCTGCGCACTCCCTAACTTGGCCGGCCAACAGACAAAAGGCTCACCTCGGATCTCGCTCAAAATGCGGTATATGGGAATTTTGAAGACCGTGGTGATTCCTGTCCGCGCCTTCAATTTTCTCTTGGCATCTTCCGCTGCGTCGCGGGGTGCGTCAGTTCGGTCGCTTCTGCGACTCTTGTTTCGGTCATTGCGGTTTGAGCCACGGCGTTGATTTTTTGCCCGGTCATTTGGGCGGCTGTCTTCCTGCCCAACTGAGTGAACTTTTCCCGCCACCCTTCTGTCCGCCGCGACCGGATTAGTCTTCTCGATCGCGGAGGCGGCATCCTCCTCCACACGGATGTGCTCATTGATCCGCTGCATCAAGGACTCCATAGTCGTGGGCTGATGCATCGTGAGCGAATCTCGCAGCCTATGTCCGACTGGGAGACCTCGCTTGTACTGAGTGATTACCAGATTGGTAGGGCAGTCGAGGATCTCATTGTATGTTTCCCAGTTCTTCGCATTGTATGCCTTCAACGAACATCCAGACTCCATCTTGACGCCCAGGAGGTGGTCGACCTCCTTCGGCGTTCGAGTGTTGGTTTTGAATCCGGTGACGAAGGCTTCCGCTAGCTGCTTCCACCCCTTGATACTCCCCTCCTGGAGCCTTTCAAACCACTTCAAGCCCAGCTCTCCCAAGCTCGCTAGGAATATAAGGCACATCAGGGCGTCGTTGCGCCGGTGGCCAGCCATTACTTGCCGGTAATGACTCACATGCATGTACGGATCTGTCTTGCTGTCGTACAAAGTGAACTTGGGCTGGTGGAATCTGGCAGGGAGCGGCGTACCCTCGATCTCTGGAGATAACGGCGTGGCCGTAAGTCTTGCCAGCTCTTTGTCCACCAGCGTAGGGGCCATAACTCTAGGTGCCGGCATCACCCCTTCTTCACTACGTTGAACAGGAACACTCAACCTCTGGAGCGCCGACACCCTCTGAGCCTCTCGACGGTGCGCTCTCTCCTCCAGCACATCCCTGAGGTCCCTGGAACGGGTGGAGGCAGAGTATCGCGACGTTGACAACGGGTGTGAGGGGCGGTAGGTGCTGTCGCGAGTGAGGGATCTGCCTTCTCTTTGGTCGGAATCTCCAACCCCATAGTCCCTGGTGATGGAGATAGAATGAGTCCTCCTTTGACGGCGACTGCTAGAACGAGGGGAGGGGGTGCGCTCACTGAGGTTGCCCTCTCCAGCAACACCTTTCCCCTTAATCTGGCGCTTCAACATCTCCATCTCTACCGCCATCTTGCGAATGAGGGCGTCCTGGTCTTTGAGTTTGTGCTCCAAGCGCTGCGCACGGGACACCCCCCGCTGCCGTCGGCCTTCTGGACTTTTCGAGTGATCAGAACTCCTCCCACGTTTGTCTCGCGCACCTCGCGAAGAAGTTTCCAGGCCCGCCATGGCCGGAACATCCGGGGGGCCATCTCTCCTTCGGACATACTCCGGAGTGACACCATCGACGACGGACAGCGGAACTTCGTTGTTGTTGGCCATGGAAATGGTCGAAGAAGCTCGAAGAACAAGGGTTGAATATCAAAGACTTCCCACAGACGGCGCCAATTGTACGGGGGCGAAATATCCTCTGCTTTCCGTACTCCTTGCACTCCAAGCTTCTCTCGACGGCGTCTACCTGGCAACACAAAAACGGTGAGCTGCCCGGCGGTGGTGTGCCGGATAGACCCTCCGACGTTCAAGTCAGTCCACTTGAGGAAGAAGAAGACTGTTAGAGAGAGAGTATTCTCTTTGAGGAAGAAGTTCCATACCTCTAACATTCATTTTCCTCCTTCTTTCTAGGCTGGCCATGCAGCCTCAAGATCGTGCGCGCACTACCTCTGCTGTCCTTCCCTGGACAGGTGGCAGTGCTCGCCCCTTACCACCTTACGCGTGTAAAGGTTTTGTCCTCCAGCCAGTACATGCAGAACTGCCCAACGGTATTGGTGCATGCGTGGAGCAGATTTCCTCCTCCTCACGCCATTGGCCCAGGTGGCACACATAACCGGAGTACCACGACCGGCCTATCCCTTATGTAGAATTGCCACCACAAGCATAAAACCGAGCTATGAATCGCCGACCTATCCCTCGGCCAAGGAGCACACATCAGACTCTATGGCCGAGGTAATCTTGACCGGTCAATTCTAGCTAACCGGCCGCGAGGCAAGCCGGCCTCACCCTGTGTTATCTTTGATCTCGGCTACATGAAGCCATCCATCTCGGTTGGCCGGTTAGAGGAATGCCGGCCTCGCCGCAGCTTCAGTCTAGCCCGGATTATCCTTTAGCTCGGTTACCATTCGCCACTCCAAGCTCCGCCCAACACGTGCAAGTCGCAGCTCGGCTAGGCCAGTTCGTGCGGGAGCGGTCAACGTCTCCGACCGTGCAAGTCAGGCTGCAGGCCGCAGCAACAGAGAAGTTAGCTCGGCGCCGTGCGGTCCGTCACGTCTGACGTTATCTTAGCTCGGCCGTACTGTTCGGTGCAAATCTCCCCTCTCAGAGAGAATCTTCCCTCCCTCTTTTTTTACTGTTATGGTGCATTTAGTCGTCCATTTGGCCACTGAGGCTAAAATTGCTGGCCCAGTTCACTATAGATGGATGTATCCCATTGAGAGGTTAGGCGTGACGACTTGTATCCATTTGTGTTTTTAACCCACATCACAATGACATCCAATTTAGTCGATCTATAATTATACTGTTTTTCATGTAGGTATCTCCAACGACTAAAATCTTATGTTCGTAATAAAGCCCATCCAGAGGGCTCTATTGCAGAAGGATACATAGCTGAAGAGTGCTTAATATTTTGTTCGCGGTATTTGGAATCTATTGAAACTGTATTCAATCGACCCTTAAGAAATGTTGAAGATTCTACAGGGGCAATAATAAATATCGAACTTTATCAAAAGTCATGGATACAAGCACATCGTTATGTGCTATTTAACAATGATGAAATTCAACCATATCGGATGTAAGCAATATTTATGAGTTATGGCATATAAATAAGTTTGAGTTTCCCATTTTAATACTTGCAATAGTAACACAAGTTAGGAATGAACATACAGAGAACACAAGGAGCATATAAAGAGACAAAGTCATCTGCGTCGTCTAACTGATGAAGTTCTTAATAAGATGCATATGGAAAAGTTTTGTGAGTGGTTTCGATCATATGTAAGTATGTAGCTATTAAATAATACTATTACCATATACAATTTTTAGCGTAGAGATTAATGTAATCATTTTAATGGATTCTATAATATATCAGGTTGTAGCTATGGATGACACAAGAAAGCAACAACTTACTGATGAAATCAAGTGGCTTGCTCAAGGCCCAAACACTCTAGCTAGAAGATTCAAACAATATGTTGTTAATGGTTTTAAGTTCCGAATTAAAAATTACGAGGAGGCAAAGAAAACTCAGAATAGTGGGGTTTGTGTGGCCACTGAAGGAGGCACCATGTATTATGGTGTTTTATTTGATATCATTGAGCTGAATTATTTTGACAAGTTGAAATATGTACTATTCAAATGCAATTGGGCTGATGTGAACACAAGTAGAGGCTACAAGATAGATGAATATGGTTTTAACCTTGTAAATTTTTCGTATTTGATACATACTGGAGAACGGTTAAATGATGAACCATTTGTCTTGTCATCTCAAGCAACACAAGTTTATTATGTGGGAGATGTAAGGCATGAAAATTGGTTGGTTGTTGCTAAAACAAAAGCGAGGGATGTGTTTGATGTTGATACTACTGAATTGGGTGATGGTGATGTTGACAATTACTATGATAGCGAGCCGTATAATATGATAGTTGAAGACACTCATGTGGATGCGAATGAAAACCTCAATTGGGCTAGAAATGATACAGATGGAACGACAATCAATATACCACTTCGACTTGATAACCAACTCATCGATGAAGATGATTTAGATGAGGATGTCTAGCTATTGAGTTCAACTAGTTTGATTTTAATTTATTTATTCTCATGTTAATCTTTGAAACATTATTTGGTTTTGAATATAAATTTCAAATTTCTTAATTTCATATATGTATGGCAACCCATGTTTTGCATTTTTTTTTTTTGGATTTTGTCCTGCTTTGAGGAAAAACTAGTTTCTAATGTCTATTTACTTGAGCAACAATTTTAGCCTCAGGAACTCTTAAATAGGCATTTGAATGAAAATATGAAATTAAATTGTGTTTAAACTCAACAATTTATTAGCTGGTGCAAAAAGTGATAGCAAATATGAATCACACAGATTCCTATTTGCAGTAACTCTACTTAGAGATCTTATATTCCACTCGTCTTTATAATTCTTCTCTGTCTCGTGTGTGAACTCTTAAATAGGCACTTGTCTAGTTGACATTGAAGTATATTGTATGGGTTATTAATGAGGACATCTATATTTGTTCTAATAGATAACTGATGGTTTTTTTTTTTTTAATGTTTGTTGTTAAATATAGCTATTAAAACTTGGACTGTCAAATCAGCATCTTGACAATATGTTTTTTTGCTCTCTCTGGTTTTAACTTTTAGTTGGCGAATCTAGGTATATCATATCTTGAGAAGAAAGAAGTCTGCATCCGTCTAAGAGAGGTGAGTATAGTCATGTATGTCCGCACCTGTCTGAATGTAGTACTATTATTGTGTCATGTTATGTTTAATGAACTAAGGAGTTTACTAACAACACTTGGGATGATGTGGATGTGTTGGAGCCTCTTTTTTTACAGAGCAGTTTAATGTGTTGCCTCTGGGCATCTGCACCATAATGCTGGTGCTGTGCTTGCCTAACCTGAACTATGTACTGTCTGATTTTGATATGATTACATTCAGCCTGCTCAAAATTCTAGTCAAATTATTGTGCTCAAACTATCCCTAGCGATTTTTAAGGCATTAATGATAGGCCAAATCAATTTTTTATTGTGTTCTTCAGTGGCTAGATTTTAATTACGATCCTTTTTTTTTTTTTAAATGTTTTTCTAAGGTTTTAAATTTTAATATTATGAATTCCTATAAGAATTTAAATATGTTGAAGGTAGCACTGAATACTTATCTGAATTAAGTAATATAAGTAACTCAGTCAATGACATTGTACATCATCTTCAACAGGTTTTAGTCTGCCTTGGCTAAGGTTACTGTCTAGCTAATTTCTGTTTCTTTCTGATCTGTCCTTGTGTTGTTTGATCTGTGTTATTGTGGTCTGGTGTGAGATCCGAGTTATTGTGGTTTGTTTCTGGGATGGTTTTCAAGGCAACAGTTCAGGTGCTGGTTTGTAAGGTAGAAGACTGCTATTGTAGTAAGGCTGTTGTTTCTGCTGGAATACTAAGCCCCAGTTTGGGTGTGCATTAGCTTCAGGCTGCAGAGTTCTAAGTTTGCATTGGTGCTTCTAGTCTGCTAGTAGCAGGTTTGTTGTGTTTCAGTTCTGGGATGGTTTTCAAGGCACCAGTTCAGGTGCTGGTTTGTAAGGTAGAAGTCTGCTAGTGTGGGTAAGGCTGTTGTTTCTGCTGGAATACTAGGCCCCAGTTTGGGTGTGCATTAGCTTCAGGCTGCAGAGTTCTAAGTTTGCATTGGTGCTTCTAGTCTGCTAGTAGCAGGTTTGTTGTGTTTCAGTTCTGGGCTGGTTTTCAAGGCAACAGTTCAAGTGCTAGTTTGTAAGGTAGAAGTCTGCTAGTGTGGGTAAGGCTGCTGTTTCTGCTGGAATACTAGGCCCCAGTTTGGGTGTGCATTAGCTTTAGGCTGCAGAGTTCTAAGTTTGCATTGGTGCTTCTAGTCTGCTAGTAGCAGGTTTGTTGTGTTTCAGTTCTGGGCTGGTTTTCAAGGCACTAGTTCAGGTGCTGGTTTGTAAGGTAGAAGACTGCTATTGTGGCAAGGCTGCTGTTTCTGTTGGAATACTTGGCCCCAGTTTGGGTGTGCATTAGCTTCAGGCTGTAGAGTTCTAAGTTTGCATTGGTGCTTCTAGTCTGCTAGTAGCAGGTTTGTTGTGTTTCAATTCTGGGCTGGTTTTCAAGGCACCAGTTCAGGTGCTGGTTTGTAAAGTAGAAGTCTGCTAGTGTGGATAAGGCTGCTGTTTCTGCTGGAATACTAGGCCCCAGTTTGGGTGTACATTAGCTTCAGGCTGCAGAGTTCTAAGTTTGCATTGGTGCTTCTAGTCTGCTAATAGCAGGTTTGTTGTGTTTCAGTTCTGGGCTGGTTTTCAAAGCACCAGTTCAAGTGCTGGTTTGTAAGGTAGAAGTCTACTAGTGTGGATAAGGCTGCTGTTTCTGCTGGAATATTAGGCACCAGTTTTGAGCGTACATTACCATCAGGCTGCAAAGTTCTTAGCTAGTGTGGTTCAGGTTGCTGGTTCTGTTTCATTAGTTGTCTACTGTTGGTCTTCAATGCACCAGTTCTGTTTCCTTAGTTGTATACTGCTGGTTTCTTTGCTACTGTGGTGAACCTCTACTGCTGCTGGATGGTGCTTAGTGGTGATTATTTGCTGCCGTATGCAATAGAGGTTTCTTTGCTACTAGGGTGAGTATTGATTTGTTGAGTGTTGTCCTGATATGTTTAGTGGTGATCCTTGGTGTTGCTGAGTGCAATGTTGTAGTGATAGCCTTTTGCTTTGGGGTGATAGAGTACTAATTGAGTACTGTTTTTGCTAATGAAATCTCAATGCAATAGAGGTTTTTGCTGCTGTGGTGAATCTCTGCTGCTGCTGCTATATGGCTTGCTTTGCTGCTGTCCTGTTTATGTTTAGCTGCTGTCTGCTCTGTTTGGTCTCTTGTAGTGGTTAGTCTGCTTAGCTTTGTTGGTCTGCTCAATTTTGTTTACTAGTTGGTGGCTACTCAGTTAATGTATTCTGTTTTAGTGGTCGGTCTGATTATGATAGGCTGGGCTTTTTGGCAGTAGTCTGTTTGTTTACTGGATAGATATATTTTTGTTTTATTTTTTTTCTGCATTTTGCTTTTGGCTTTGTTTTAGTCTGATGAAATAAGATGAATGGCCAAACTTCTCTAAGTTATCTTGTGGTATTTGTTCTTGTGTAGGAAAGTCCAGAGCAAGAGATGCTGCATTAAATGCCGTTCAATCACCTTTATTAGATATTGGCGTAGAGAGGGCCATTGGAATTGTTTGGAACATAACTGGTGGTAGTGATTTAACTTTGTTTGAGGTCTCTCTCTCTCTCTCTTTCTCTCTCTCATCATATGCATGGGTTTGATCTGTGTAGTTAACATTTGCAGATCCCTGTTTACCTCATATTTTGTTTGGGCATCTTCTGAATATAACCATCGGTGGTTAAAATTATGATCTAATTGAAAGTGAACTTCTACAACTTCCGAGACATAAATATATGTATACATGCACATACATATTTGTATACATATATTGCAGCCTATGTAAATTCCTACACCATTTATTTATTTATTTAGTAAATAATAACTACATTAATTAGCATCAAGGGGATGCCACCCATGTACATCAAAAGAGAGCATATTGTGTACTTAAAACAGAATAAATGTCTTGTGTTAATCTTGTGAGGTGTATATGAGCTTTTCCTATGGCTTATGTTCTTTAATATCTTTAGTATACTATGATAAATGCTCATTTAATTTGATTAATATCTTTGTGTTTGATTAATTACATCTATTGTTCATCTAGCAGATATGGCAAAGAAATGATTTAGAACTTGCAATCTTGAGAATGAGTCCCAAAATAAGCAATCAAATGGCTCTTCACAACCTAGCCAGTCAAATAACTCTTCACAACCTAGCCAACCAAATAACCCTTCACAGCTTAACGCACCAAATGGAACTTCACAACCTAGTCACTCAATTGGCTCTCCACAGCTGGACTGGCCAAATAGAACTTCACAACCTAGTCGTTCAAATGCCTCTTTACAGCTTAATCGGCCAAATGGAACTTCACAGCCTAGTCGATCAAATGGCTCTTCACAACCTAGTTGGTCACATCCCTCCTCACATGCTCCATCACATGTTCCACATCCTCAACCTCAAGAATCAGAGGTTAACCCTCAGTTTGAAGATGATTTAGATGAGGACTGGTTAAGGGAAGAAGAAATGCAACGTACAGGTATTATTAAATTTTTAGTTGAGGTACAAATTACAAGTCACCCTTAACTTCCATGATATATTTCATTGTTGTATTGTAATAGATGAATCGACCAAGCGAAACACGCGGGGAATTACACGTATGGTTGAAGTGTGGAATTTGACTCCAGAAGAACGCATTATGCTCACCTTCAACAAGGATTTGCAGGCTGTTTCTACAGAGGGTGGTATATTCAGTCGCTTCATAGGCACCACTGCTAGAAAGCCACACTTATGCCCAATTACGTACAAGAATTGGCATGAAGTGCCAGATCCGTATAAAGAAGATTGTTGGAATATTATCGAGGTAATTTTCTAACTACAAGTATTTTGTGATAATTCTACTACAGTAGTAAAGAAAATTTTATTAACTTCAACTACAATCTTAGATTTTATAACAAATTTAAGTTATAATTGAATCATTAATTTGGTTTCTATTCCTAGTACCAGCATGTGCATGTATATGTTGCTTATTTGCAAATGACCTTCAAAAAGCACAATCAAAGATTCAATTTTCTTGCACAACAAATAACACTTTGTTGATCATATCATTACCATTCATCCAAAATCAAATATGCTGTTCATACAATTGTAGTCCAAGTTTGCCATTCCTCAAGATGAGAGAAGGGATATGATTAGGCATCGAACATTGAAGTCAATGGGAGAGAAATGGAGAAATTGGAAATGTAGTTTAAAAGCAAAGTACTATGATGAGACAAAGACAGCAGCACAGAAAGTAGCTACTGCACCTTTAACAGTTAACCGTGAGCACTATGCTGACCTTGTCGCGTATTGGTTTTCAAAGGAAGGACAGGTATGCATAGATGTATGTTTTCTATCAAATAATACAATGTCATCATATCATTTTTTTTTTTAACATATTGTTATGCATTTATGAGTGAAGGAACTTAGTACAACCAATAAGGAAAGCAGGCGAGAGCAAACAAGTGCACATACAGGAGGATCTAAAACTTATGCACAACATGCATATGATATGGTATTTCAAACTTCATTCCTTGTTTTATATTTTGAATTTGGTTAGCGCATTATATTATGAATTTATTCTCAAACGATATGTTTGTTACATAGGAGCAAAAAGATAAGATTGCACTAGATCGAGCAAAATTATATATACCATTTCACAAAAGAAAGGATGGGACACCAGTCAATGAAGCAGCAGCTACAAAAATTGTATGCCCATTTATGTCACGACCCAAACCCGCCCCTATGGGTTTAGCACCGTAACCGGCCAGTAATCCGAGATTACCGAAGGCCTGCTTAACAGTAAAACAGTAATATAGAGTACAGGGGCATGGCGGAAGCCAATACAGTAAATAAACAATGTCCAATAAGCTGTGACAGTCTGTATGCCAAAAAGATTTTTCATACATATAGACATTCAGTACAGAACAGTACGCACAATATTTACAATCATTCGGTACATGGACTTAATCCCTATTAAACAGTACAGTAACGGTACAGTACAGTGCTATCAGTCTATACAGTAAACAAAACAGTTACAGAGACAGACGGGGAAATAAAACACCCCTAAGCCCCTAAGCCATAGCTTGATAGGCTCGGAACCTCGCAGTGAGGCACAGTGGTTGGCTTGACAAAACTGGAGTTACCCCGACGCTTCTAGCAACGGTCCGGTGCCTGTACACCTACATATATATATGAGCAGTGAGCTAAAGCCCAGTGAATAACACAATGCGTAAAGAGGTTAAGAGTGGAAAAATCCTTTCAGTATTGAAAACAGTCATTTTAGTCAGTCTATCAGTCAATCAGTTTGTGGCTCATATTTCAGGCCATAACAATCATTCAGTTAGAACAGTGATATGTGGTACATCCATTAGCGTAACAGTATAGTAAACAGTAGGTCTTAAAAGACCGGGTCTTAAGAGACCAAACAGTGAATGATGGCCATCAGTAACAGTAACAGTAACAGTAACGGTACCATTTCAGAAAACAGTACAGTACTTATGGATTCAAGAGGTGTCTCGCACAGACTCTAGAGGTGGCTCACTATGTAGCACTTAGCTCCGTGCAGCACGTTGCTCCATATCAGAAATACAGAATGGCCATCACAACAGTAAACAGTAGTGGTTCCAAACTTGGGAACCGACAGAGATCTCTCTGTCACAGTAACAGTAAACAGTAGGTGCCAAGGATGCCACAATACAGATCAGAATACAGTTCAATTCAGTAAACAGTTCAGTTCAGTAAACAGTTCAGTTCAATAAACAGTTCAATTTAGTAAACAGTTCAGTTCAATAAACAGTTCAATATACATTTCAGTAAATAGTTCGATTTACATTTCAGTAAACAGTTCAGAAAACAGTACAGTTTAGTGATTAGAAAGTAATCATTTGAACATATCTTTACACAGTTGTTACTCACAGAGTTCTGGGCTACAGTAAGCTAGAGCGTCTCCTCGGAAAGCCAACCCTACACAATTAACAGATTGAACACACACTAAGCTACACGGTTGGGAAAGATAATAACTTAATCCCTAATTTGCCTCGGTGTGTTCTACATCTAAATCCTCATTAAAATGTCTTAAACTAGGCCTAAGAATGCCTAGGGTGGGATGAGGATGCAAAGATGCACTCAGAAAGCAGTTTCAGAATTTTCAGAAAAACAGTCCCCCGCTCGAGCGTAGGTTTCCCCGCTCGAGCGGACATGCAACAAAGGTCCCCGCTCGAGCGTAAACTCCCCCGCTCGAGCGTGTGACACAAGCCTCCGCTCGAGCGTACAATACCCCGCTCGAGCGGACTGTAAAGCAGTGAGAGATGCTGGGAGCTCGATTTCCCCGCTCGAGCGGCACTTTCTCCGCTCGAGCGGACGACCAAAATCTGGAAATTCCAGATTTGAGTCCCAAGCTCAAAATCAAGTTCCAATGTACCAAATTCGATCCTTTTGGGCTAATTTTCTGGAAAACACTTTAAAACTCAATGTATAACATGTTTCAAAGATCAATTTGAGAAATCAAAGCCCAAAGGTAGTTCCATTGAACACATTTTCAAACAACATTTCATGTACAAGATGAACATGGTACATGCATGACTTTAAATCAATTCAAAGCTTCAATACATGCTCTAATGAGCCAATTCTTTACAAAACAAGATGAAATCATGGACTTAAACATAAATATGAGCATGCATGTAACATTTGCCATGAAAACAACTTTAAATTCCTCAATACAAGCATGCATGCAAGAGATGAGCTTCAATTCAACATTATAAGCCATATCTCGGCTCTAATCTTTAATAATCCTCCAAACCATGCAAGGAGTGATTCAATTCATAAACAAGAAGGTAATTACTCTACCTTAGATCCTCAATCACAAGACTAGAAGCTCAATTTAGCAATCTACACTTCAATTCCTTTGATTCTCCAAGCAAAACTTAAGAAGGAACTCAATTCTCACGAATACTTATCAGAGCTTGAACAGTCAACTCAGTCAGTATACAGCATATAGCATTTCAGAAAACAAAACTTATTTCGTCACACAAAATCATGAATACAGTTGCACAATAGTAAATAACAGATACAGTAGTAGTAGCAGTGTCAGTACAGTGACAATACAGTAACAGTATAGTAGTATTCACACTACTTATATCAAGTACTTATCGGGGTTATAGATTTGCACTGGTCTCAGTTTCATAAGTAATTTCCCCCGTTAAGTTACAGAGTTTCGATTCATCCTCTTCCGAGTTGTTCACTCGGTCTTAGCTCAATTTGGTTTTCAATTCGGTAATCCATCACAGTCAGTCCAGTTCCTTCGGGAGTTATCGGGAATATAAAGCGAATTGTACATTACTCCCATAGCAGTAGGCAGAATTCTGAAGTAAGTATTCATTTACTATTCATCAGTTCCAGTTCTCACAAATTCAGTCATAGCACATGTCAATACGACAGTAGTCATACAGATTACATATACTTCTAGGCAGTCAGAGTTTATGATCAAAACCGGTCTGCGGTCAACAGATCCCATCAGTCCTGAAGTACAGTAATCACCAAAACAGTCATTTCCCAGTCAAACAAGTTCATGGTCATAACAGTAATACCGGGTAAGTCATCACATGCCACATTCCCAGTTTTCCACATTGTAAGCAATCTGATAATAGCTTTCTCATTAAGGTTTCCCTCAGGTCAATTCGATGAAAGTTCGACCAGGTCATGTCAGATGCAAGTTCTGTCAAATCATTACCAGTAAAAAGTTCAAGGCACAAGCATCTAACAGAAATTCTATCAGTTACACAAAGGGTTTCATCAACCCACCGTTCTATCAGATTAGATCGGATAATAGCTCCATTCCTATCATTTCCAGATGGGGTACATTAGTTCGGACTCCATTCGTTTAGGTACATAATCGGTAGTTTCACAATTTGTCACCCGACATCAGAGTCTTATAGCATTACAATTCATATCAAAGCAGTACAGGTCATATACAACGTGTTCCTCCCAATAAGTTTACAGGCAGTGCACAGGCATGCAGTTATTCACATTGAGAGGTAAGCATCACAGTCAATATAGCAATTTCCAGATAATTCCTTCATATAAGCATATGGTATACAGTAATACATCACCCAAGGTTCTTGGTGACGCATAATAGTGAGTTGCCCTACGAGGGTTCCAGATCGGTCATATAGTCACTAAAGCATAGGCTCGCAGGTTCAATCAAACAGTCATATCAATTTCTCACAATCACAATTCCAGAGTCGTAGTCCCAACGGTTAAGTTATCAACAAGTTATATACTAATCAGTCCGAGCAAAGGTACAGTTATATATGTGCACATTCAAAGTCTACTAATATTCCCAATACGGATTCACAAGTTCAATGTACAATACAAAATAGTTTTCCCCACATAGGATAGTTAAGGTAACCAGTCATACGTCTATTCAGTCTAATAACATCCTTAAGCAAAGGTAAGCAGAGTTGTACATAAGTCTAAACAGTTTCCATAGCACAGGTAAATGTTAACATAAGGTTTTACAGTGTCGCACATATAGTCCGCATCAACGGTAGATTTTTCATTATTCACAGTCCATTCCTCTCAGTCTTAACAATATTACAAGCATGGGAACATATATACAGGTGTGAGTTCAAAATCAGTTTTCATGTAGGCATTTGTTCACAAATTCATAAGCGGGAGTTCATCTTTACAAACCAACATGGGTTCTTAGTTTCAGCAGTCTCACACACAAACAGTTCACGTGTATAATTCGAGTTCAAGGGTCCGTTCATTCAATAATGTCCGTCAATACGTAACAGTTCAGTACAAATCATAGTCGTACAAATTTCTCGAATTACAGTCAATCATAAAGTATTTCCATGTTCAACAGTTCTAGTACAGTTCAAAAAGTCATACCTAACAGTTCACATTCAGTCATTGCAATACGATACAAGGACCTAACTCAACAAGTTCTCGCTGTTCGCAGGTCCTAGCAGTGCTCATAGTGTATGGTTCATAACTCCAGTAATTCAATTGGTTCAGTCAATATGTTCTCAGTCTATACCAAATTACGGAATATACGATTCCCACACAAACGTTCGTACAAACAGTTTCATCTATTTAAGGTAATACCTGCGTCAATCATTTCAGTGTTCCGAGTATTCTCCGGAACTAGGGTCTAGAGTTAGACTCATTCATGTTCAGTTGAGTTTGTGGCAAGATTTAGGCAAATGTCCTTCCTGACCACGTCTAAACAAGTTTCGGATAGGTAGCGGCAACGCCCCAATGGTATTTCCCACATACAGTACAGATAGGTATGTCATTGTTCACATTGCTTCTGTGACCTTCATTGGTCAAAGCTATTGCCCGAGATTTTCCATTCACGGAGGTCATTTTCACTTTCTGTTACTTTTGTTTCGTTCTTTCTAATTTAGTTGGCGATATTGATTTGGATATTTCAATGCTGCTACGTTATCTCAGACATTATACTCTATCCAGGACATCTACACACTTTGACGGTCGTAAAACGTCGATTCAGTCAATCATATCTAGGTCACACCCACCCTCAGTTCTTTTCTAGTCTTTGTAGTCAGTATCTATCGTGTGGGGTGCCTATCAAACTAGCTGGGTAAATTTTACCTCATATTCGAGCACAGTCTTATCACCTTTCAAGTTGTTCAAACTCAGGTACTTTCTTATCTCGGATGCATTGGGGAAAGCATTTTTCGAAGAAAACTTCATACATTTTCTCAGTTTCTAAACCCAAGTCTCAGTTTTCAGTAGTTCAGTACCTCCCAGAAGTTCCGGTGGTTTCCGTTTATTTGGGTTTCTGTATCAGTGTCATCAGTTCATATTCAGTTGATTCAGGCACGGTCACATGACCCTTTTACTTTCCCACGTTCACTTTCTTATAGATTTCCACAGTCAATAGTAACATTAACATTACACGTTATTCCATTCAACTTCTTTAAGTATGCATATAGGTTTCGTTTCATTTCACATAGATAGTACAGTACTCATAAGCATAGACAGTTGCATACTTAAACACATTAATCACATTAGCATATAATTTTCATATCATAACCACACACACTTTTTATACTCATGCAATGCCCTAACTTCTTTTCTAGGACATCCTATAGCTCATTTGGACACGTGTGTGCGGTATAACTCGTGGTTAAATATCGCTCTGATACCACTCTGTCACGACCCAAACCCGCCCATATGGGTTTAGCACCGTAACCGGCCAGTAATCCGAGATTACCGAAGGCCTGCTTAACAGTAAAACAGTAATACAGAGTACAGGGGCATGGCGAAAGCCAATACAGTAAATAAACAATGTCCAATGAGCTGTGACAGTCTGTATGCCAAAAAAAATTTTCATACATATAGACATTCAGTACAGAACAGTACGCACAATATTTACAATCATTCGGTACAGGGACTTAATCCCTATTAAACAGTACAGTAAACGGTACAGTACAGTGCTATCAGTCTATACAGTAAACAAAACAGTTACAGAGACAGACGGGGAAATAAAACACCCCTAAGCCCCTAAGCCATAGCTTGATAGGCTCGGAACCTCGCAGTGAGGCACAGTGGTTGGCTTGACAAAACTGGAGTTACCCCGACGCTTCTAGCAACGGTCCGGTGCCTGTACACCTACATATATATATGAGCAGTGAGCTAAAGCCCAGTGAATAACACAATGCGTAAAGAGGTTAAGAGTGGAAAAATCCTTTCAGTATTGAAAACAGTCATTTTAGTCAGTCTATCAGTCAATCAGTTTGTGGCTCATATTTCAGGCCATAACAATCATTCAGTTAGAACAGTGATATGTGGTACATCCATTAGCGTAACAGTACAGTAAACAGTAGGTCTTAAAAGACCGGGTCTTAAGAGACCAAACAGTGAATGATGACCATCAGTAACAGTAACAGTAACAGTAACGGTACCATTTCAGAAAACAGTACAGTACTTATGGATTCAAGAGGTGTCTCGCACAGACTCTAGAGGTGGCTCACTATGTAGCACTTAGCTCCGTGCAGCACGTTGCTCCATATCAGAAATACAGAATGGCCATCACAACAGTAAACAGTAGTGGTTTCAAACTTGGGAACCGACAGAGATCTCTCTGTCACAGTAACAGTAAACAGTAGGTGCCAAGGATGCCACAATACAGATCAGAATACAGTTCAATTCAGTAAACAGTTCAGTTCAGTAAACAGTTCAGTTCAATAAACAGTTCAATTCAGTAAACAGTTCAGTTCAATATACATTTCAGTAAACAGTTCGATATACATTTCAGTAAACAGTAAACAGTTCAGAAAACAGTACAGTTTAGTGATTAGAAAGTAATCATTTGAACATATCTTTACACAGTTGTTACTCACAGAGTTCTGGGCTACAGTAAGCTAGAGCGTCTCCTCGGAAAGCCAACCCTACACAGTTAACAGATTGAACACACACTAAGCTACACGGTTGGGAAAGATAATAACTTAATCCCTAATTTGCCTCGGTGTGTTCTACATCTAAATCCTCATTAAAATGTCTTAAACTAGGCCTAAGAATGCCTAGGGTGGGATGAGGATGCAAAGATGCACTCAGAAAGCAGTTTCAGAATTTTCAGAAAAACAGTCCCCCGCTCGAGCGTAGGTTTCCCCGCTCGAGCGGACATGCAACAAAGGTCCCCGCTCGAGCGTAAACTCCCCCGCTCGAGCGTGTGACACAAGCCTCCGCTCGAGCGTACAATACCCCGCTCGAGCGGACTGTAAAGCAGTGAGAGATGCTGGGAGCTCGATTTCCCCGCTCGAGCGGCACTTTCTCCGCTCGAGCGGACGACCAAAATCTGGAAATTCCAGATTTGAGTCCCAAGCTCAAAATCAAGTTCCAATGTACCAAATTCGATCCTTTTGGGCTAATTTTCTGGAAAACACTTTAAAACTCAATGTATAACATGTTTCAAAGATCAATTTGAGAAATCAAAGCCCAAAGGTAGTTCCATTGAACACATTTTCAAACAACATGTCATGTACAAGATGAACATGATACATGCATGACTTTAAATCAATTCAAAGCTTCAATACATGCTCTAATGAGCCAATTCTTTACAAAACAAGATGAAATCATGGACTTAAACATAAATATGAGCATGCATGTAACATTTGCCATGAAAACAACTTTAAATTCCTCAATACAAGCATGCATGCAAGAGATGAGCTTCAATTCAACATTATAAGCCATATCTCGGCTCTAATCTTTAATAATCCTCCAAACCATGCAAGGAGTGATTCAATTCATAAACAAGAAGGTAATTACTCTACCTTAGATCCTCAATCACAAGACTAGAAGCTCAATTTAGCAATCTACACTTCAATTCCTTTGATTCTCCAAGCAAAACTTAAGAAGGAACTCAATTCTCACTTCCTCTCTCTCTTGGTCGGTTGGGAGCAAGAAAATGGCTGAGCAAAATGTTTTGTTTGGATGAAAAGGCTCAAAAATGTTTTATATGAAAAGGGCCACTAGGTGGCAAAACGGTAAATAAGGCCAACTCTTTGATTTGGTTTATTTTATCTAATTTAATCATACCAAATCGATTTTCAATTAAATATACCATAAAATCACATAAATTATGATGATTACGGAACATCAATCAATTTTAGATTTGGCCGCCGATAAGGCCTTCAATTTGCAGTTTAAATTACAGAACATGAACAGATCGATTAACAATCGACAGATAGAAAATGCATTTAAACGGTCACAGTCAATCAATCAGTCTCAGTTCTCAGTCAGTCAGTTCAGTCTTTTAATCAATTCGATTATCAATCATAACCGGTCCCGGTTCAGCAGTAATCAGTAAGTAATCAATAAATAGTGACGAGGGTTGTTACAATTTAATAAGTTACATTTTCAAAATTCTAATGTGTTTATGGCAAACAATCACTCTCACTCTTTGTCTTCTTATTTTTTCCCCTCCATTTATGCTATAGGAAAAACTAGAAGCTTTGATGAGCTCACAACCAAGTAGCTCCGAAGGAAATGTTGGTGGACGTATATCTTGGTCACCAAATGATATTTATTCTCAAGTGATGGGTAAAGAGCATCATGGTCGTGTTCGAGGTTTAGGATTTGGGCCTACTCCTTCCAAGCATGGCTTCATGTGTAATAATTTTGACCACTTAAGAATGGTTTCTGATGAAGAGAGAATGAGAGACAAAGACACTATAATTGAGTTGAAGGAACAACTAAAAACCCAAGGTGATCAGTTGCAAACTCAAGGTATTCAGTTGCAAGCTCAAGATACTATAATAAACTCTTTAAAAGAGCAAGTAGCATTTTTGATGAGTCAGAGACATAGTTCTAGTGGTTTGCAGGTATAATTACATATAACATATTCTTTTATATGATGTATTTATCATATGTTATCATTTTCTAAATTTATGCATACTTATGTAAATTTTATTGTATAAATTAGGCGACAGATGGATCTAGTGGCATTCCGGACCAAGCTTCTCCACGAACACATCAAAGATCCTCTTTTGGGAGTCATGAAATGCAACCTTCTAATGGAGGTAAGTCATCATTACAATACACATACATTGACACAAATTTAGAACCACTGTTAATGACTTCTTTACCAATAAATTGTTAGTTAGTTAGTTTGGACAAAATTGGGGTTTGATCGGTTGACTTGTCTACTTTGCTTCCTTTATTGGCATCCGTAAAAATACCAAACAAACCAATGAAATAGAGAATTGGGCAATCGAACAAATTTGAATATCAGCAACATATCAAACTGTAATATACAATTAAAAATAAACCCTTGGATGTTGCTAGTGGTTGCTTGATTTGGTGGCTGCTACTAATGTTTGGCTTTATGATCTTCAACTTCATTGTAATCTTTATTTTTTGATATGTAAACCATATACTTACCACAAAAAAAAATAAGACTTGTCGAGAATTATTTGTAGTCTAAATTTTCTTTATAGATTTTAAAATTGAAAATGATACTTATGCTCATTCAATTATTTTTATTGCAGGAAATAAGATAATATGAAGTATCAAACAATGGACGTCATTTCTCGATTTGAACATTTTTCGTGGAGATCTTTATAAAATGGTGTCATGAGTAATACTTTTGAGTACTATTGTTATGTGACAAGTTTTTCTTTTGGATTATGGTGTGGGCTATTAGTTTGCTAGAAACATTGAATCTTTTTTGTATTACAGGCTTATGTAATGAACCTTTTAATTAAGGTGTTTTGGATATTTTGGGATTATGAAAATACAGACTCTTTTACCTTTTACAATTATTGAGTATTGAGCCATTAGAATAAAATAGTGTTGTTATAGATATATAATGTCAGCAGGGCTATGGTGTCTGTTTTGATCATTTTGTAATCAAATTGTCCCTGTAATATGGCCTTTTGGGTTTTGTTTCTAATTTCTTTTGTTGTTTGGATCTTTTCAATGTAACAAGGTTATGTTGCTCTTAGGTTTTTTTTGTATTGTTTGCCTTGTTCTTGCCCCCATTTGCTCTTTGCTTATGTGGTGTGTGAACAGGATGGTTTTTGCTGTCTAGATTGTCTTTTTTTGTTTTTTGGTTTATGTGTCTTTGTATAGTTGGTTAGCTCTTAGGGTATACCCCTTGTATCTTGTAGTTTTTTGTCATTTTATTTATGACTTTATTCATCCCCCCCCCCCAAAAAAAAAAAAAAAAAAAAAAAAACATAGCCTACAATAGCGATTAATAACCGTCGCTGTAAATAGAATGCGAAACGAATTCTATGGTTATAGCGACAGTGTAAAACTGATGGAATAAAGTCAAAATATAGCAGCGGTTTACAAAATGTCGCAAAAGTGAAGGATATAGCAGCAGTCGACCCGCCGCTATAAAGTTAGCAAGTAATTGGTAAATTCAAGATATAGCGACATTTGTAACTGCCACTACATCAACCGTCGCAATAAAAATAACTATACCAGCGTTTGCGAAAAACGTCACTATAAGGATATGCCGACGGGGCTATTGCGGCGGTTTGGCAGCCACTATTGCAACCGCGGGTAAAGGTGTTTTAGTTTTTAGCGACGCTTTTTCCTGCTTTTAGCGACAGTTTTGGCCGCTACTAAATCTTGGTTTTTTTGTAGTGCTCGGCTCGTTTGCTTCTGGAGCTCATTTATTGAGCTCGAGCTCGGCTTGATAAGTAACTGGGCTCAAGTGTGATGTCCCAGGTATTGGGGCTTAAATAGTATTGTGTAGTAGGGTAGTATACTTTTCTTTCAGTGTTTGGTTTACCATATCAAGTCATTGAGATTGTCTTTCTACTCCTACTAAACCTCTCTTAACTTTTTCGGGTTAAAATTTTTGGGTTTTGAGCATTGGAACTTATTTTGGATTGCCAAAAACAAAACTCGAGTTTCTAGGCAAAACTGCTCGTGCGGAATTGGGAGTCGCCGAGCAGATCTTCACAAAATTGTGTGAGTTTTCTGGGTAGAAAATCGCTAGAGCGGATTTTGGGTCCCCGCTCGAGCGAATTTTTTGGTGAATTTCTAAGCAGCTCTCTGGAGCAATCCGCCCATGAGGTAAAAAATTCCACTCGTGTGGATTGAAAATTTCGCTCGTACGAAATTGAAACCGCTCGGGCAGATTTCGGCGCGCCTATGTTGATTTTCGTGCCCTTTTTCTCAAAACTGATGTCGAAAGTTTTTTTGCACAAATTTTCTTTTCTCTCTCTATCTCTCTTTATATTCATCTTTTCTATCCATTCTCTCTAAAAATACACCCAAATCCAACTTCCTCTCTAAGATTTAACTCAAATCTTCAAAAGTTTGAGGGAGATTTTTACAGCAAATTGAAGAAGGCGACAAGGGATACATTTATAACCGATTAGGTCGTGTTTTTGTCGACTTTGATTTCTAGGGTTTTCTTCATCTTCACCTCTCAAGCTGGAGGTAGGGATAATATTTGAGTTATATATATATTTTTGCAAGCTTATACATGTTTTAAGTAGTTCATCATGTTTTGAGTTATGATTTTAGGTTGTTGAACCCTAAATTATGTTAGAAGTTAAGTTCATCTATTTTTCTCAAAACTTTTGAGAATATGAGTATGTTCTAAGGTGTGGGTGTTGTTTTGGAAAAATCTTTTCAAAAATGAAACAAAAACCTTGTTTTGGTGAAAATCCTAGAATTTGGGAAAAAGTTGTGATATTGTGAAATTGATACTTGATAATTTGCCATGTGAGTGAATGATGGAGAAAATTCTATAGTTATATCAAATGAAGAGATTTCATGAGAAAATGAGAAATTGTAGAATTGGAAAGCTTGAGCAATAGTTGTTGTTGTTATTGTGGAAAAACCAAATGCTAAAAATGATGTTTAACGTGTGGAGAATACATGAATGTTGATATTGTTATATTGTCTCTTGGAAAAATATACTATGATATTATATTGATAAGAGATGTGGAAGTTTGATCACAATGGAGGATTGTATGGATGAATTGAGAAAATGAGGAATTTCAAGGCATTGATATAGAAATATATTGCATTGGCACTTGAGTCAATTATCATCACCTTTCGAATTGGCATTATTGAGATGTTTAAATGGAACTTTATTATTGCATTGGACATTTGCATGGCTATTCCATTTTATCATTGATGCAATTGATTTTGAATCTTGCATTGGAAAAGTATTGCTTGAGAAAGGAAATTGTTTTGTGAAATAAGATCATATTGATTTGTTTTTGAGGTAAATATGTTGGTAAGTCCGGATAGGGGGTGTAGGAGGTATTATCATCATCTTGAGTCAATATTCATCACCTTTCAAATTGGTAAGTCCTGAGTGTCCATGGTGAAAGACCGAAAACACGCACGGATGAGGTACCACGTGCCTTACGGTTACCTACCGGTAAAGTGAGGATTGGTAGTGCTTGTTATGCCTACTTGCAGACACTAACCTAGGGATTGCCTGAGTCGGATTTACCGCCCCTTTGGACTACAATGAAATTATTGAATTGTTAAATTCTCAAGATTACATTGTGTGTAAAAATTTCAAAGAATAGAGATATATGTTTTTGAACATGGCATGGCATATGCATTCATTCCATGAGATTGTATAAAATATATATACTTTGTGAAGATTTTCCTACTAAGCTTTGTGCTCACCCTATGGGATTTTGTGCAAGAAAGAATGTGGTGATCCTACCAAGTCAGAGGCGTGGAAATATGTTTTGAGAGCACAAGGCTCTTTTCTTTATTGTAATTATTCTTGACAAGTCAAGGGCTTTATATGTATACGTTCGAAAATCACTTTTGTGTAACCGGACTTAAACCTTGGAACTTGTAACCCCTAAGGGCATTTATTTGCACTTGACTTATTATGTCACATGCTATAGATTCATATACTAGGATGTTAAATATATATTCGCATGTGGGTTATCTTTTGTAAATCTCTTGATGGTTAATAAATACAAATGTTGGAGATTTGAGGATGGTGTTAATATTGAGGCTTAATTATGTTTACATTAAATAATAGAAGTTGGTGAATTTTTATTGTGTAAATTTTCGGGGCATGACATCAAGCTAGGCTTGGCTCGGCTCGGCTCGGCTTTGCTCGGTTCGGCTCAGCTAGGCTAGATAATTTTATTTAATATTCATTATATTATTTAAATAAAAAATATTATTTATATTATTCAATATAAATAATAAATTTATTATATCATTTACATAAAAATAAACGAGCCGAGCTTATTCGAGCTCGAGCTCGGCTCATTTACTAAACGAGCTTAATATTCGAGCTCAAGCTCGGCTCGTTTACTAAAGGAGTCGAACCCTTAACAAGCCAAGTCAAACCTGGTCGTTAACAGTTCGGTTCATTAGCAGCCCTACTTGTGCTTATTTACTTTTAAGTCATTTTCATTGTATCTTGTTATGTATTTTCAATCATTAGTTCAAACTCTTATTAAATTTAAATTTAGTTAAAAATATTAAAAATACTCTTAGACCCAAAGTTATATCAAACTAAAAATTTTTATCCAAATTAAGGAAGACTCAAATTTTTACTCAAAATTAGGAAAAGAAATTATCAAGTCGGCTCAAGATACTTTGAAGTTTAAAGCAAGAATTTTAAATGAAACTTTTTATTTTTTTTAATATTGTTGTAATTATGTTTTTTCAAGTTTATTTTCTTTCATTTTGAGATGCAAAATAACAAACAATTAAAATCCTGTTCAAATTTTGTTAACATATACTTTACACTTAATAATATGATCAGTTCACTTAATTTTTCTTGTGCTAAGAATTATGCAATGTAAAGACTCAAAATTGCAGATCTTTCGATCATTGGTAAAATGAAAGATTAAAACAGAGCACATTTAAATAGCATTTGGTTTATTAAAATAAACGTGGAATCCAATGTAATAGTCATTTCTTTAGTTTCCCTATAGAATGATCACTCACTTGCAATAGTGATTGATAATTTTATTGGCAATTTGATTTTCATAATATTTATAGTAAACTAAACATGAGAATAGACATTTAGCTGAAATGTCTATTCGAGCTTAGCTAAATTGACGAAGTAGCCAAAGGTAATCCAGGCTTAGCTTCAACCTGTAGCCTAATCAGGAATCATTTACGTTAGGGGTGTTCAAAAAACCGAATCACTCGTGAACCCGACCGACCCGTGTATGCCACGGATGGTTTCGCACGCATTTTCGGTCGGCTGCGGTTGTATTATCTAAAAAAAATAGAATTTCGATCGGACATCTGATTGAATAAAAAAATATTAAGTTAACCCGATCCGACAAACTTATATATATTATTTTATACTAAACGAGCTAAAGGCATTCTGTCAATTCTTTTGTTTCCAAAGACCTTTTACATTTTCCAATACAAAGTTATCCTTCCCAAGTCTCTTTGTGCGACTGCTCATTCTTATCAATCAATCAATTGTAACCTTTTCTTTTTTTCCAATTTGAGATATACACCCAATATCTATTATAAAAATAAAACAAAATAAAATCTGAGACTATTTACTCTCTAAGAGATACATATCTTTCCAAGGTCATATTTATATTCTCAATAAAAATTTATTCCTTAATTCCAATGTATTCTTTTTTTTGTCTCTCTCTCTCTCTCTCTCAAATTTGACAACTCATTACTCTTGTGTCTATCTCTCCTCAATCTTTTTGTTTTTTTCTTCTCTCTTTTTGTCCAACCTTTCATCTCTATCTCTCTCTCAACCCTTTTGTTTTTCTCTGTCACTGACCCTCTTCTCTCTTTCTTCTCTCCTTCAGATACGAACTCATCTTCGATTCTCTCTCATCATCTCTACTTTTTTTTAATTTTTTTTTTTATTCCTTTCCTTTTTCTCCATTGGTGATGGGGTGGTGGTAGTGACAGACAAGGTTAGTGAAGAACGGTGTTGGTGACGATGAGCGATGGTGTTGTGATAAGCGAAGACAGTGGTTGCAGCGATAATTTGTAATTTCTAAGTGTATAATATTAGGTGTAATCTGTAATCTGTTACTCATCTGTATTATGTCACTCTTTGTCACTGATCTGTATTCATAAGTTTAATTTGCTGTTTTGATCTCTCAATTCTATTTTTTCACAAATTTTTTTTCCATCCCTACTACTTTTTCAAAATCGACTGAATCGACTGCCAAGCCTTGACTTTTCATTCGGTCAATTTTGAAGTGTAGTTCAGTCGACAACGGATAATTGATTTTCCAACCCAAACATGTCGGTTCGACTGATGAACCAAGGGTAAACCCAAGCCGAACCGACCCGTGAACACCCCTAATTTGCACTACCCCTAATTTACACTATGTTTGGTTGAGGGATTTAGGAAGAGATTTGGAAAAGAAAAGGGAAAAAATGTGTAGAATTAGGTGAAATGTAGGTATATTTTATTCACATTTCACTTACTTTTTCTTTTTTTCTTTCCAAATTCATTCCCAAATCCCCAACTAAACACAGCGTTAGGAAATTGTGTTGGTGGCTTCAGTCGTAACATTGGTATATCTTCAAGTGTAGCAGCTAAACTTTGGGGTTTGAGAGATGGCCTCTAGCTTGGCATTGACCTCAAGCTACAAAATCTTTTGGTTGAGACTGAAGCTAAAGTAATCTAGTAACTTATTGTGAACAACACACCAAATCACCACCATCTAAGCAACCACATATCTGATTATAGGTGCCTTCTGGTCTAAATAGGAGTAACGGAAATCAAGCACATCTACCATGAGGCAAATGGCTGTGCTGACTGTTGAAAAATAATAGTTTTTCAATAATTTTAATTTGAAATTAAAGTGGGGTCCAACCGCCGATTGAGGTGGGTATAAGTGGTTTTGTATTCTCTTAAGTGAAAAGGTTACAATACAAAAATAATGAGCCAAAACTATTGGATTATGAATAGAATGGTCTCATAAAGTGAGTATCAATAAAAGTTAGGTTTAGATTTGGACTTAGTCTTAATTTGGATTGGGTTTAGGCTTGTGTTTGTGCATGTGATGGGTTTAGTCTTGGTCTTGGTTTTGGACTTAATCTTGAGCATGGGTTAAGCTGTGCTGTGTTTGGCTTAATTTGTGCATGTATTTGAGATTAGACTTGGATTGGGTTGTGACCCAACACCCGTATCCATTTTGTGACCCATCTAGTTTAATTCTCAAAACTTATGCATTATATACATATTATGATTTATATAATATTTTTAGAGTTTTGAACTAATTTTGTAACTCTAGCTCTAATGATTAGAGTTGGTGGCCTTGATTAATGGCATTTGATAGCTCTCATGATGATAACCTTCATGGCTAGAGACTCCTCTATTTGTATAAATAGAGGTCTTTCTCCTCCAAATTAGTAATATAAGTTTTGAAGAGATTTTTTATGGAATATAAGATAGTGTTTGTTTTGAGATAATAAAATTGGAGATGGTTTTTATACTAAATTTTTTTTTTCTATCTTATTTTTGCTAGCTCTTTTTTTGGTTCTTGTTAGAGAGAGTGCTGTCATTGTCAAGTTTGCCAAAACTATTCAGAAAATGCTTCTGCATTAGTTGAATTCGACCGTCGTATCTTGGAAGACAAACACCGACATACCTCCAGCACCCATCGAGAGGCAGTGAATCTGTTTTAAGAAAATTGTGGTATCACACAGATTTCAATTTATGTCCCTTATCTTTCGTTCTTCAAAATTTTAAATTTAAACTTTTTATTGTATATTATTTTATATGTCTATGTGAATCCGTCTTACAATATGTTCCATGATGTAATTTAAGTTTATTTATTAGAACCTACACGTAAGTACTCCTAATCTAATTCATTCTTATATTTTTAGTTTTATAATTTATTCTATATTTCATTCTTTAATTACAAAAATAAATTTATTTTGTCATTTCTATTTAATTTATTTTATATATTTTCTAGTATTATTATTAAAACAATACCAACACTGACATCTTGGCCAATGATAGCTCAAAGAATGAAGGCCTTTTTATTTACCCTAGTATTTATGTTTGTATTGTTGAACAATTATGTAATGATGCTATAGGGATCTTGTATCCAGACTCATGTATGATATCTTTTAATTTTCAGTAATATGCTCTAATTTATCACAATAAAAAATAAAATAAAATAAAGAACATTTAGCTAAAATGATAATTTCATTTTACTATATCATTTTACTTTCATTCTAATAAATTATACACTATCTAAAGATCTTTCTACACATTTTTTTTTTCATAATATATATACACATATATTTCAAAAGAAATGATTTCAAGTGAAATAAATCATTCAAAAATCATTCTGATTAACCTTTTTGTCTTTTTATGAATCCTGTACTGCCACATTCTTACAATCATAAGGATCCATCGTTCACGAAAAATAATGACGGAGAAAAGTTTATGAAAATAAAAAATAAAAACACTTCGAAAAGTTGAAATTTAAGCAAAATAAAGAGAGATCATAGTCTCAGCTAACGGTCATATATGTTTCTTAATAATGAATCCACCACTAAATTCTTCAAGCTCAAGATCAAACAATTGATAAAAATTGTTGATACACTTCTCTGGCTTTGTAGGAGTAAATATCAATACATTAGGGTTTTAGAGACCCAAGTATAATAGAATTCTATTAGAAAGAAAATATATTTTTAGATAAAAATTTAATTTAAAAAAAAAAACATAAAGTTACCTAAAACATTTAAGATTCTTAAATACATATTTCCTAATATTTGAGATAACTTTAATCGTTAGAGAATTGAACAAGAATTAGTGACTTTTTTAATTGTTTAACTTATATAATAAGTAACCAATTATAAACTATCACATTGCTTAAGATGGAGGAACTCCTACATAATAGGTTGGAGGAAAACCTTATCCTAATGTGTAATGCTAGGAACACTAATTAGTATACCAAGTAACACATTAACTAAGACACAAGACATATTTAAGTTCCACGTGATATTACCTAATATTGTATCTAGTTAGTGTGTTAGTTGATATATTAATTAGTTGATCTTATTATATAATAATGTGTTTTAAGGAAAAATTATACAATAGTCCTGAAATGTCACGTGGTTATACTCCATCACCAATCACCATTCATTATATCCTCTCATATTTTTCAATAACCCAACACAAATAATTAACAATTCATATTCTCCACAAATCATACTACCAAGGAATATCACATGACTATACTCTCAAACTATCGAATAATCACCCGTGTTTTAAGATATTGAAGTTTAAAATAGTTATATATATATTCTTTATAAATTTGGATGCTATAACAAAAACGTAAGTACTTTAAATTTGTTAACTAATATCCTTAAACTAATTAATAGAAATATAAAGGTACAAGGGCACAAAACCACCACATGTGATCAATAATGTGACTAATGTGATTTGTTTTAATAATAGTCTAATAAATTAAGCACTTGTGTGTAAATATAATAATATTTCAGCAAACAAGTTTTAATACTGTATAGTTACTAATCCAATGTGAAAAACATATAAAAAGTGAGACTCCTCGTTTGGCAACCGAATTTTTTAGCCAAAAAATTAAAAAGTTACTAAATTAGTCAAAAAGTCAACAACTCATACCAAAAAGTCAAAGATTCTCTTTTCTCTATACTTTTTGCACATCTTTTTGTAAAAAGCCAAAAAGTCATCCCAAACATACTAATTTTTTTTAGCTCATATTTTAGCCAAATAACCAAAAAATTACTAAATTAGCATGTTCCCAAACGAGGTAACTAATACCCAAATTTGTTAATTACCATAAAAGTTATTGATATGACTAAATATATTATCTATAGGTATACACATACGTATGCAAATTAATGTGGATACATTTGAGATCTAGGCTCAGTTTGGTTAGATAAATAATATAAGAAAGTGAACGATAAAAAAATATTTATTTGTTTGTTTAGATAGAGACTCTTAAAAAGTAATGGAAATTAAAATTTCTTGTACAACTCAAATTAACTTGTTAATTAGGCTAACAATTTCTTGCACAATATATAGGAAAATTTATTTTTCTAACAAATCTTGACAAGGTTTATTTTATTTCCCTTTTGTCCTTACTTATCTCCACAACTCCTTGTTATACAGTAATTATATTTTTTTCCATCATTTTTTTGTAAACATTTTCATTTATTCAAATACATGCAAAAAAATAACTTTTTATTTATTTTTCCTTTCTTTCACTTCATTTTCTACTATTTTCATTTTCCATTGACCGTTTCTTTCTGAACAAACAAAACCCTAGATTGAATTGTATTTCAAAACTTGTTTTTGATTTTTTTTTTTGAAGAATTATAAATTTGTTTGACAAAAATAAATATTTTTTCTTTTAAATTATCCACAACTAATTTCACCACAAAAAAATCATATAAAATAATGTGTATTTTCATTATTTTTTTGGCCAAACTAATTTTTTAAATGTTTTCAAAAAACAAATTCAAGAGCTCGACTTTGTTGGTGTAACGCTCCACTTTTTATTTCACAGATACCATTACCAAATCCGTTATTATAACACAATTTCAAGGTTAACGTACGGAAATTCAATACATTAATAAGGACAATTAAGTAAAGGTTCTCTCATTCGATTACACAATGAATGCAATATGAGTTATAATTAAACAAATTACTCGCAGGCTTACATCATTACATATAAGAGAAAGGGTTCAACCCTTTTCACAATAACGGCGTTCCACCAACAATTAAAAGGCCCCGTGGCCAACAGATAAGGAAGATCCACGATCTTGAACCACTTCTTAACATTCAGCTGAAAAATGATTAGTAACGTGGGATGAACATAATGTCCAATAGGGATCCCAACATGATTCTAAATAATAACAACTTACAGATAGCTATGATCATGAATGCTTCATCTCGTACTATATAAATAATATGACGGTTTATAACCAAAGCATACAGACGGTTCGCATTTCCTTCTCACTTCTCATTTCAAAAATATTACATAACAACTGTTTTGTTTTGAAAATACACTCACTAAAATCCGTTTTCTTCACATTACTTACAACCCAATACATGACCCACACCCGACTCCAACACGTTTATCGCATTCCCTAGTCTTAAGCCCAAAGATAAAGAGATACTTTCAACAACTAATTCGTTACACTCACATGTACGCATAAACAACTAACATGAAAAACGAAAATAACAAACACCTAACAACGACCTACTCAATATATAAGACAACCTGGTCTTCCCAAACCATAACCACCATAACGCGTAATATACGGTGAAAACCCACATTTAATTATTCTTAAAAAAATAAAAATAAAAATAAATAAATAAATAATTAATTAATTTTATCTGGAGTTTGTCTGAAATATATTAGTGTATAAGTTAGTTTTAAATTAATCTAATTAAATCACTAACAAAGACATTATTAAGAATAATAATTTTGTTGGTATTCAATATTTATTGTTTATAAATTATTTTAATTAGGATTTAACATGATAATTATTCCTACTAAATACCTTAGTTAAAAATCTTAGTGTATCAATTTTGAGAAACCCATACAAATACACACAAATATATATATATATATATATATATCAGAATCGAATTCTTGGTGGCAGAATAATGCCACCTGTTTGTATGCATGTTAATGTAGGAACCATAACCTCATCATCCTTCTTGGATTTAGAAGATACGAAGTGACCAGAGAGAATGATGAGAAGAGAGAGAGAGAAGGGAAAAGCCGCAACATGTTTATATATATGCATGCTACTCTTGATTAGAAAATGTAAAGAAACCTGCGAAAGAAGATCTGCGAAGTGAAGTAAAAGAATAAGAGGAGGAGGTTAAGAAGGTTGCATATTTTTCTACCATTTCACTATTCCATTTCAATCCTACAACTAAGTAAGAAAACTCTCTCAACCCTCACATTTTTTTTTAATTGTTAAAAATTTTCACATTGTATTCATATGATAAAATGACTAACTTATAAATATAAATTTTTTTATATATATGTATATAAATTTTGTGATGTGTATATCAAATATTTGAAGAAATTCATGGTCTTAAAGTCATGGTATTATTATAGAAATAGGCTTACA
This sequence comes from Camellia japonica, assembly GCA_030407325.1. Taxonomy (NCBI): domain Eukaryota; kingdom Viridiplantae; phylum Streptophyta; class Magnoliopsida; order Ericales; family Theaceae; genus Camellia; species Camellia japonica. The sequence goes on from JAPPVO010000036.1 coordinate 88,113,720, forward strand.
TGTGTAGTTTATACCATTAAAGAGAGGATGGAAGATTTTATTTGGCCCTTAAATCTGCCAAAAAATTTGTACGAATTTTTGGACAATTTTATACTCAAAATCTGAAGATAATTTCTTCTACAAAGTTATTGATAATGATTTATAGTTCATCTAGGAATTTTTGCAACAATTATTGAGATTTTCAGGAATTTATACATATTTTTAATTAAATCTGAAACTATAAGACAAATTTTACTATATGTTTGAAAATTTATTAAAAATTATATATTAAGCCAAATCTGGTAATTTCTAGCTAAAAGATGAAATTTGAGAAGTCTAGTTTCATAATAAATTTTTAGATTATGGAGTTGATCTATGAATTTAAGTATGGAATTAATTTAGAAAATATGATAAATCTGTGTCATAAAATTTATGGGAATTTTATAGAATTATTTATAACTTATTTTTGGGAAATTCTTTCTAAAAAATGACCTAAACATATTTATTGAATATTCTGTACATTTTCACGAATTTTAGAATTGTATAAATAATTTATTTATAATTTTTATTATCTAAGGTATAACCTGAAATTTTCTGGACAGATTTAAGATCATAAATTTAATCATTTATTTGGATAAAAATCAATTATTGTGTTGGTCTAATTTATCAAATATTGTAAATTAGTAATCCATGTATGGGTGTATTGTGGTTTATTTAATATTGTGCTAGTCTAATTTTGTAAATTAAAAATTCATGCATGTGTGTGATTATGGTTTATTTTCGTTGTATCTAAGTTATTATATTCATACCATGGTTTAAATTAATTGCTTATTTAATATTTGTACATTGAATTATTATTATGCGACATGTGTAATATTTTATGTTGAGAATTTTAAAGAGTTGGTATAACATTATTGGTGATTGAAATTTGAATAATTTGTAATTAATATAAAAACTAACCGAAATTATTAATGGTATATATAAAGTTAATGATAGAGGGTTAATACTGGTTGTTCAAGGTGAGTCCTAGATTTTAATAATTTTTACATAAATTGTGTCGCGAAACCCTAAAATGGCACGGGACTTATTTGAACCCCTATCGGTATTTAGTTTTGGAATAAGGGTGAATGTGCGGGTGACACGCAGGGAAGTTACGTACCCCTGACAGACCATTCCCTTGGGGCAGACCACAGATGCCACGGCTTGGGTATATAACTTTGGACGTGGGCATCTTTGGTAGTTCTTGAATATTTGACTAAGGGGGGTTTCCAAATTAACCGTGGCCATGGCTTAGTGGTTGGTAAGAAAATCTCATGGGTGAGATTTTGAGCGTCACCTAACCTATTAAAATTGTCGAAATTATTATAATGGTTGTTACATTTATCATGCTATTAATTATTATTATTATTTTAATTATTATGGTTTGATTATTTTCTCTTAAAAAGAATGGTAGGTTGGTTATATTTTCTTACTGTGTTGCAAAACTCAAGGCATATATTTTGTTGCCCTAGCGTTTCATGCCAGATTATGTCAAAGAAGAGACTGAGGCTGAATTTTGAGCTGCTGCTAATATTGAACCTTGGCTAACTTAAAGTCAAGACTTCATCAAAATAAAATTTTATTATCTCTTGTATTAGTATTTTAAAATGTTGTGACGTTGAATGTGAACTTGTAATTTTTTTTAATTTTTATTTTTTGTTGAACTTTGACTATGTGAGAATTTAAAATTTCCTAATTAGTTGTTAAAATTTTATTTAACAAGTTATTTGTTATTTAAATTTTATGATGTTCCAAAAAAAAATTTGGGGCGTTACAATTTTGTATCAGAGCCTAGGTTTGAACCTTTGGGCCATGGATAGCAATTTATTATTTTTACGTTTAAGAAAACCTTACGTTAACTTGTAATTTTCAGTGACTCAGCTAAGTTAGAAACTTTTTAAATTGTAGGATGCCAGGGTCATCAAATATTAACTCTAATGAGGAAAGTTCGGTGGGAAACTATGACATAGAATTTGACCCAAGCGAAGAAGTGGAGTCGCTTGTAGAAAACTATGAATCTGAACCTGAGCCTGAGCTTGACCCTGAACCTGATCCTGAGCTTAAGCCTAAACCTGAGTCTGAGCCTAAACCTGAACCCGAAGAGGTTATACCATTGTACAACCCACTGGAGATAATAGTGATTGAGTCAAACACTGAAGAGGAGTCTATAGAAGGCAATACTGATGAGAGCACTGGAGATGTAGGAGCCGTGTTTGAGAATTGGGATGTTTGAAATGAGTTGCAGATTGGCTCATTTGTATATGTTAGAATTTATCCCCTAGGAGGTTGTGCTTGGAAAGCTGAGAGTTGAGTAGGTGCCTATATTGAACCTATCCAAATTCTAAGACAAGAGACTCCCTAGTTATATCAACTAGGCCCTTTCCCGAATGGTTTCACCGATAGGATGGGCAACCTTTTTGACATTTGGAGCCTTCAGTATATCATGCCCGACCCAAGCAGAATTGTGAAGAAAGATAGGTCAGTGGACTTCAAGGACTGGAGGATCTATCGGGAGAAGCACTGCTAGGGCATTGTGTGCAGGAAACTATTGTCTTTGTAAGGGTGCTGTGGCGATTCATGGGCCTTTTCCAAGCCACATAAGAGCCAGAAGCACTTGTGAGGAGAGACTTTCCATGGTTGTTTTAGAGGTCTTAAGGGAATTACAAACTAGGCTAACCGATTGTTTTGTATGCTTACATGTAAAATTGCTTAGTTTATAATTGTTGAAGTAAGAATTAACTTGGGATTGTAGGGGCTATCTTTTTCCCGTAGTGTTTTTAATTTTTTTTATTTTATTTTTATTTTACTGATTGTAGCTTATCTAATCTAATTAATGAAGTTTCTTTTTTTTATTATTATTTACTATCCTTGCACATAAATATAATAATAATAATAAATGAATAAATGAACAAATCATAAATTACTATAAAAAAAATTCCATCATGCAGAATGGCTGTACAAACAAGAAATAGTAACAACGGTAATGGTGATGGAGTGTCTGATGGCGATGTCGCTCGAATTATACGCACAATTGTTGATAAGGAAGGCAATATACCACCCCGAAACCAAGATCAAAACAAATCTGAAATGATAGCAAAATTTGAAAAGCTACATCCCCACAAATTCCTTGGTGGATCAAACCCCTATGAAGCTGAAGCTTGGTTAAGACAAATTAAGAAGTTGTTAGATACTTCTGTCATCCGAAATGAGCAAGATAGAGTGACCATGGTGGCATTTCAAATGGAAGGGGAAGCAGATCATTGGTGGGAAATGATCAGAAGTACTCGACAGGTAGAGACATTACCTTGGAGACAATTCGAAGACCTATTCATGGAAAAGTATTTTCCTAACTCGCTAAGACAAGAAATGATTCAAGAGTTCCTCCAACTGAAACAAGGAAAAATGTCAGTCACTCAATATGCGAACCGTTTTGAAGCTCTCTCACGGTACGTTTCAGCCATAATAGCAAATGAAGAGGATATGGTAAAACGATTTGAATGGGATTTGCACACAAATATTAGAGGAAGATTGATCGCAGTACAACTTTCCACCTATGCTTAAATGGTGGATCGAGCTTTAATTGTGGAACGAGAATTAGCGGATTCCGAACGCATTCGAAATCAACGGAATAACAACCAACCAAACAAAGAAGGTCCAGTCCACAACACTAGAAACCATCCTGCACCAACACCTTATGCTGGAGGGTTGCAGCAGCAACAAAGGCAGAATCGAGGAAACCAGCAAGGAGGAAACTTTGTAAATGAATAGAAAGGAAAGTGTTTCAGATGTGGTCAATAGGGGCATCGTCGAAGTGAGTGTCTTCAAGGTAGGGAGTATTTTATGGATCAGCGAGGGCACAATAATACAACAAATGCCAACTAGGGCAAGGTTCTAAGCCTACTCAAAATACTCAGACCAACAAGGGGCAGCCACAAGCCTCTAGGAATGCAGGCCGACCAAGAACACAACCACAAGGAGCTGGAAATGGAAAGAAACCAAGAGGGACTAACCAACAGGCAATAGGAAGAATGTATGCTCTCTAAGAAGAAGAAGATGTTGGTAACCCATCAGTAATTCAAGGTATGTTAATCCTTATGAATTCTTGGGTAAAAGTATTGTTTGATTCCGGAGCCTCGCATTCTTTTATATCCTCTACATGTGTGTCAAGTTTGGGTTTGGAACCAGAAACGTTAGAGATAGCTATGAGTGTCGTTTCACCCTTAGGTGGTCAAACCTGAGTAAATCTAGTATGTAAATCTGGTGAACTAGAACTCTCCAGTTCATATTTGATCTGTGATCTAAGAGTTATGGACATGTCTGATTTTGACGTCATCTTAGGAATGGACTAGTTGTCAGTTCATCGAGCCATTATTGATTGTTACCGTAAGACAATGACAGCATCCTCCCTTAATGGCACGAAAGTTCAATTTAAAGGAGATAGACAAAATTCTTTAACTCTTACATGTCGCAAGTCGCAGTGGCATGATCAACTAACTGGATAGTTGGCGAGCTTAATTTTGGAAGACGAAAATCGAAAGGATCCAGGGTTACCCCATGTGGTGTGCGAGTACGCTGACATTTTCCCTGACGAATTACCGGTATTACCTCCAAAACGAGACATAGATTTCACGATCTTGCTTCAACTTGGGACTTCACTAATTTCAATAGCACCACGTCGTATGGCGCCAGCTGAACTTCAAGAATTGAAGGAGCACTTGCAAGAGTTGTTGAATAGAAAGTTCATCAGACCAAGTACGTCTCCCTGAGGAGCGCCAGCATTGTTCGCGAAGAAGAATGATAGAACCTTAAGATTGTGCATCGATTATCGACAACTAAATCGAGTCACCATTAAAAATCGATATCCCTTACCAAGAATTGATGATTTGTTCGATCAATTAAGAGGTTCAAAATGTTTTTCCAAAATTGACCTTAGGTCGGGATATTACCAACTTCGTGTTAAAGAAGAAGATATACCCAAAATTGCGTTTCGAACCCGTTATGGCCACTATGATTTTGTGGTAATGCCATTTGGTTTGACGAATGCACCTGGGGTATTCATGAGTTTAATGAACAAAATTTTTACACCTTATTTGGATCAATTTGTGGTAGTATTCATTGACGATATTTTGATATACTCACGATCGGAGGAAGATCGCGAGCAATATCTGAGAACCGTTTTGCAAATTCTGAGGGAGGACCAATTGTATGCTAAAGCTAGCAAATTTGAATTTTGGTTGAAGGAAGTAAAATTCTTAGGTCATGTTGTGTCTAAATCAGGAATATCAGTGGATCCTACTAAAGTATAAGCAGTAATGGAATGGAAACAACCTAAGAATACATTTGAGATTCGTAGTTTCTTGGGATTAGCAGGTTATTATAGGAGATTCATTCAAGATTTCTCCTCACGCCTAACACAAAAAGGAGTAAAGTTTGAATGGAATGAAACTTGTGAGCAGTCATTTCAAGAACTCAAGAAGAGACTGACAAGCGCTCCTATATTAATCATACCCGAATGTGACGTTGGGTACACAGTTTATTGAGATGCCTCTAAAGAAGGGTGAGGTAGTGTGTTAATGCAAAACGGGAAGGTAGTAACTTATGGATCAAGACAATTGAAGAATCATGAGAAAAATTATCCTACTCACGATCTGGAGTTGGCGACTGTGGTCTATGCACTTAAGACTAGGCAACATTACCTTTATGGTGAAAAGTTTAAGATATTTACCGATCACAAGAGCTTGAAGTTGTTCACACAAAGAGATTTGAACATGAGGTAAAGACGCTAGATGGAGTACCTTGAGGCCCCGTTTGTTTGGGGTTATGGGGAGGGGATTGGGATTATTAATCCCTTGGTATTACTAATAAGGTGTTTGTTTTGAGAGATGGGGAGGGGACTATTAATCCCTTGGTATTAGTAGTCCCCTTGGAAGAGGGATTGGTAAGGAGGAGATAGAGATGGTATTAGAAAAATAGTGAGGGGACTAGAAATTTTTTTATTTTTTATATATTGGGAATTTTTTTTTAAATATTAATGTTTAATTTTTTATATTTTTTTATTTGTTTTATTATTTTATATAAAAATAATTTAACAATTCCTCACTATTAATCCCCTCACTATTAATCCCCTCGCTATGAATCCCCTCCATTCTATCTCTGAAAACAAACGGGGCCTGAAGATTACCAATCCACTTTGTCTTATCATCCCGAGAAGGCTAATGTTGTAGCAGATGCACTATGTCGAAAGACAAGAGAGATTGTAGCCAATATATCAATTAAAAAATGGGAAATGGTAAGCACCGTGAATGAGTTTAAGTTACAACCAAAGAATCAGAATAGGAAGGGTAGGTTGTTTGTGAACTTCTTACCAAAGTATTGGAAGCCCAAAGATTTGATAAGGAGACTGACTTTATCAAGGCACGATTAGTGTCCGGGGAATCTTCACCGGATTGGACGCTCCATCAAGATGGTAGTTTAAGGTATTTAGGTAGAATTTTTGTGCTGAACATCGAACAATTAAGAGAAGAAGTACTTAAAGAATTTCACCATTCGGTTTTTGCGGTTCATCCGGGAGGAAACAAGATGTACCAAGATCTTAAGCGACAGTTTTGGTAGAGTGGAATGAAGAAGGACGTTGCTCAATTCGTAACTAAGTGCTTGACGTGTTAATAAGTAAAGGCAGAACATTAGAAGCCAGCAGGAAAACTCCAACCTTTACCAATACCTAAGTGGAAGTGGGAACACATAACAATGGATTTTGTAACGGGATTACCCCGGTCGCCGCAAGGCCATGATGCCATTTGGATGGTGGTTGATCGGTTGACTAAGACGGCACATTTCCTACCAATAGGACCAGCAAACACACTTGAATCATTAAGTCGATTATTTATTCGAGAAACCATTAGGTTGCACGGAGTACCAGTCTCAATAGTATCATATCGTGATTCTCGTTTTACGTCACAATTCTGGCAAAGTCTGCAGAAAACTTTGGGTACAGAGTTGCGTTTAGTACAGCTTTTCACCCTCAAACTGACGGTCTGTAATGCCCTCAAAATATTATACAAATCAACCAGTCATAAGGTCTAGAGACATAATAAAAATGTTATACTTTCATTCATCAAAGTTAATATTACAAAAGATATCATATGCATTACACTTTCATATATATCCATCTTGAAACCATAGCATGTAACTCTAGTTTAGAACAACAAAATAAATGCCCTAAGGGCTTACATCTTTCCAAGTAATCACATGGTTACAACAAAAGAGAGAGTCAGAAGCTTTTTACAATTAAAGCTCTCGGCTTAAAAGAAGACATATAAACATAAAAATGAAATCACAAACGTAGAGCCTTCAGCCTCTAAGCCTCCCAAGCTATATCCTTGGAGGTGGCATGTCACCTATACCTGAAAATGGTTTCCCGAGTAGGGTGAGCCAAAGCCCAATAGAGATATGCTAAACTATACATGAGAATTAACTAAAATATAAGCATCAGATAAATGTGCAACATTCTTAACCAACACATAATCTTTTCAAGGTCATTTAATATAGATAACCAATATCTCAATTCATTTCCATTCTACCATTTCAGGTAAATCAATTAGCCAAATTTATTATTATCAAGCAACCAATATGAGACTACAACTTAATGGTTCACAATTCAATACATTCATCAAATCCAACACTTCTATTTCTTGCCATTTTACGGAACCACGTCCGAGGGAATCGGCATCCATAAATATATAAGATTTCGGGACTTTCACCCTGGACATTCTGGCCAACTTAATTATCAATAGAGTCCATCCCCTATCTCCTCCCAAACAATGGAGTACATCCCCTATATCCTCCCAAACAAGGATACATATACAATGTATTCAAACACTTTGTCATATACAATGACTAATCAAAACACATATTCAATGGTTTAATCAAACCGTCATATTCAATAACATAATTCAATTGATTAGTTTCAATCATCCTAATTCTCATGCAATTTCTACAACAATCATAGGTATCCTCCACCGATAGCCCAAAACAAATATATCTAAACAGATAAATAAATCTATCAATAGATAATTTATCGAATTCCATAGCTGTGTGATTTATCAAACCAAACTACACCATTCAATCACATTTTCCCCAATTTCATAATTCCCAAACCAATTTCATTATTTACATAAATAGTTATTTCAACTCAACTTAGGGCAAAATTTCTCTTTTTTCCAAAATATCAACCCATAGGTCCAAATCTCACCACTTCAGCAATAAAGAACCTCATACACAAGCCCCCAAGGTTACTTTGTAAATCAACATGAAAAACCCCCTTTAGTTTAGAACCCAAACCTTAACTTTTACCAAAAGCTTCCCAAACCCCACCATTTATACAAAATGACAAATATCTAGGTTAAAGCTCATATTAAATAGTAGAATATCCCTACCTCAAGTTTAGATGAAAGAGAGAAGAGAAAGCTCAAAAGTCGATGGCGACGAAACCACGTTTTGCCCCGATCAAAACGAAACCCTTGACGAGCTCTACAATTTATCTCAAAGGAGCAAGGTGAAAAGATCACTCTAGGTGAGTAGATCTAGAGATTTAAGTGAAAAAGTTTGGGTTTTAGAGAGAGAAGAGAGAAATCACGGTTTAAGAGGAAAAGGGGAAGGAAAATCATGGGAGAAAAATGGTTTGGGCCTATTTATAGTAGTGAGGAAAAGCCCTAAGGTCAAATAAAATAATGGGCCCAAAAACCCCCTTAGATAGGGCCTATTCGGACCTCCAAAATTTGAAAAAAAACACGCAGGGGTCGACCCTTAGACAGGAGGGGTTCGACCCTATCTTCCAGCAACCAACACACAGACATAAGAGGGTCGACCCTCTCCCAGTCTGGTGTCTACCTTATCTTCCAGCAACTAACACACAGACATAAGAGGGTCGACCCTCTTCCAATCTAGTGTCTACCCTATTTTCCAGCAACACTCCCAGAAACTTCACCAATAGGTAAGGGTTAATCCTTAGGAAGGCTGGTGTCGACCCTAGAATAGAATTTCTAAGTCTCCAAGGAACTTTTGACAAGAATAAGTGTGAACAACCAAACTCAACAAGTTTAAATCGGATTATACTCCTCCAAAACCAACATACAACAACGCCAAAGATTTCCAAAATAAAAATAAAGGATTCGAATACACTTCCCCAAAAGCTTTGAAAGATACAGGTGTTACACGGTCAATCAGAAAGAACAATTCAGACTTTAGAAGACACGCTTTGAGCTTGTGTGATGGACTTTAAGGGTAGTTTGAAAAGACACTTACCACTAGTCCAATTCTCTTACAATAACAATTTTCAAGCAAGTATTGGTATGGCACCGTATGAGGCTCTGTATGGACAGCCTTGTCGATCACAAATATATTGGACGGAAGTCGGAGAAGCACATCGTTTAGGGCCAGAGTTAGTTCAAGAAACTACCGAGAAGGTGAAATTAATTAGACAAAGACTTGAGACCGCTCAGAGTAGGCAGAAAAGCTATGCAGATCAAAGGAGAAGACCTTTAGCATTTAAAGTTGGAGATCATGTGTTTCTGAAAATACAACCTCGTCGAAGAGTTGTTCGTTTCGAAAAAAAAGGAAAGTTATCACCTTGCTTCATTTGGCCTTTCAAAATTTTGGACAAAATAGGAGAAGTGGCGTACTGTTTGACTCTACCACCTCAACTGGCTGGAGTACATAATGTTTTCCACGTCTCTATGCTACGAAAATACGAGCCACACCCTTCTCACATCATCAATTGGGAGGAAATTAATCTTGATGAAGATATGACATTTGAAGAAAAGCCTGTCAAAATTTTAGATCGTCACGAGAAGAAATTACGAGGTAAAACTATACCGTTGGTTCGAGTTCTCTGGAGACATCGTGGGACGAAAGATTCAATGTGGGAACGAGAAGATATGATACGTGCCAATTACCCTCAACTTTTCGAGCCTAAAGGTACGAATTAATTTCAATGACGAAATTTTTTTTTAAGGGGTAGATTGTGAAAACTCGTATTTAATTATTCTTAAAAAAATAAAAATAAAAATAAAAATTAATTAATAAATTTTCTCTGGAGTTTGTCTGAAATATATTAGTGTATAAGTTAGTTTTAAATTAATCTAATTAAATCACTAACAAAAACATTATAAAGAATAATAATTTTGTAGATATTCAATATTTATTGTTTATAAATTATTTTAATTAGGATTTAACATGATAATTATTCTTACTAAATACCTTAATTAAAAATCTTAGTGTATCAATTTTGAAAAATCCATACAAATACACACACACACACACACAAAATATATATACATATCAAAATCGAATTCTCGGTGGCAGAATAATGCCACCTGTTTGTTCACATGTTAATATAGAAACCATAACCTCATCATCCTTCTTGGATTTAGAAGATACGAAGTGACCAGAGAGAATGATGAGGAGAGAGAGAGAGAGAGAGCCTCAGCATGTTTATATATATGCATGCTACTCTTGATTAGAAAATGTAAAGAAACCTGCGAAAGAAGATCTGTGAAGCGGAGTAAGAAAATAAAATGAGGAGGTTAAGAAGGTTGCATATTTTCCTACCATTTCACTATTCCATTTCAATCCTACAACTAAGTAAGAAAACTCTCTCAACCCTCTTATTTTTTTTAATTGTTAAAAATTTTCAGATTATATTCATATGATAAAATGATTAACTTATAGATATAAATTTTTATGTATGTATATAAATTTTGTGATGTGTATATCAAATATTTGAAGAAATTCATGGTCTTAAAGTCATGGTATTATTGTCAAAATAGGCTTGCAGGTGTAGTTTATACCATTAAAGAGAGGATGGAAGATTTTATTTGGCCCTTAAATCTGCCAGAAATTTTGTACAAATTTTTGGATAATTTTATACTCAAAATATGAAGATGATTTCTTCTACAAAGTTGTTGAGAATGATTTCTAGTTCATCTAGGAATTTGTTCAACAATTATTGAGATTTGTAGGAATTTATACAAATTTTTAATTAAATCTGAAACTGTAAGACAGATTTTACTGTATGTTTGAAAATTTATTAAAAATTATATATTAAGCCAAATCTGGTAATTTCTAACTAAAAGATGAAATTTGAGAAGTCTAATTTCATAATAAATTTTTAGATTATGGAGTTGATCTATGAATTTAAGTATGGAATTAATTTAAGAAAATATGATAAATCTGTGTCATAAAATTTATGGGAATTTTACAGAATTATTTATAACTTATTTTTGGAAAATTATTTCTAAAAAATGACCTAAACATCTTTATTGAATATTCTGTACATTTGCACGAATTTTAGAATTGTATAAATAATTTATTTATAATTTTTATTACCTAAGGTATAACCTGAAATTTTCTGGACAGGTTTAAGATCATCAATTCAATCATTTATTTGGATAAAAATCAATTATTGTGTTGGTCTAATTTATCAAATATTGTAAATTAGTAATCCATGTATGGGTGTATTGTGGTTTATTTAATATTGTGCTAATCTAATTTTGTAAATTAAAAATTCATGCATGTGTGTGATTATGGTTTATTTTCTTTGTATCTAATTTATTATATTCATACCATGGTTTAAATTAATTGTTTATTTAAATTTTGTACATTGAATTATTATTATGTGACATATGTAATATTTTATGTTGGGAATTTTAATGAGTTGGTATAAAATTATTGGTGATTGAAATTTGAATAATTTGTAATTAATATAAAAACTAACCGAAATGATTAATGATATATATAAAGTTAATGATAGAGGGTTAATACTGGTTGTTCACGGTGAGTCCTAGATTTTAATAATTTTTACATAAATTGTGTCGCGAAATCCTAAAATGGCACGGGACTTATTTGAACCCCTATCGGTATTTAGTTTTGGAATAAGGGTGAATGTGCAGGTGACACGCAAGGAAGTTACGTACCCCTGGCAGACCATTCCCTTGGGGTAGACCACAGATGCAACGGCTTGGGTATATAACTTTGGACGTGGGCATCTTTGGTAGTTCTTGAATATTTGACCAAAGGAGGGTTTCCAAATTAACCGTGGCCATGGCTTAGTGGTTGGTAAGAAAATCTCTTGGGTGAGATTTTGAGCGTCACCTAAACTATTAAAATTGTCGAAATTATTATAATGGTTGTTACATTTATCATTCTATTAATTATTATTATTATTTTATTTATTATGGTTTGATTATTTTCTTTTAAAAAGCATGGTAGATTGGTTATATTTTCTTACTATGTTGCAAAACTCAAGGCATATATTTTGTTGCCCTGGCATTTCATACCAGATTATGTCGAAGAAGGGACTGAAGCTGAATTGCTGCTAATATTGAACATTGTCTAACTTAAAGTCAAGGCTTTATCAAAATAAAATTTTATTATCTCTTGTATTAGTATTTAAAAATGTTGTGACGTTGAATGTGAACTTGTAATTTTATTTTATTTTTTGTTTTGTTGAACTTTGACTATGTGAGAATTTAAAATTTCCTAATTAGTTGTTAAAATTTTATTTAGCAAGTCATTTGTTATTTAAATTTTATGATGTTCCAAAAAAAAATTTTGGGTCGTCACATATACACAAATACATCGAGACAATAACAAGAAAACAAATCTGTACTCCACATGTCTTAAGCATGGTAATCCAAGGATACACCTTTCTATAACAAAATGCCAATTTACTAAATGGCGACTGGAAGGTAATGGAACCTCTAGTAAGTTCTCCTGGCACTAGCTGAAAGGTACTTGCACCTTTCATTCTAAGTATAGCCAATTCTCTAGGTGCTAGCTGGAAGGTAATGGTAGCTCTCATTCTCAGCGCAGTATACGTTACCAACCATCACAACATGTTAAAAGCATAAAGACCATGAGTGTAATACATAGACATAAATCTTTTCAACACAACAGTGTTATCATCCACCGATAACCAAGGACAAAACCTTTAAACACATGAATTTAATACACATAATGTCATACTCCAATTCTCATGAGACTTTAAGTCCAACAACAACAATAATAAATAAAGTGTTCATAACCCAACCTCAAGTTCATTCTTAATTTTACAAAGAGTTATGATTTCACTTTCTTTCAAAAATCATATTTTCCGAGTTATAATACTCCAAATTTTTATCCAAAATACATTCTCTTCATTTTACAAAACCAAATCCATGGATATTAAAAACATAACCCAATTCAACTCAACTCAACTCAACAAATTTAATCCAAAGCATCCCCAATATCATGGTTAACTCTCATTTTCAGCAATTAACACATTTACACAATCCATATTAAACAAAATATAACCATTATCCAACTTTACCCCTTTTCAACTCATTAAGCCAATAATATTAAATTAAGGCTTTTCCCTTCCCTCAACATAAACATGTTAAACTACTCTCTAATTAACCAAACAACAACCAATTTAACAATCATAACACCCAAGTATCAAACCCTAAATCCCCTTTCATAATTTTTTAAAAAATCCACAATAAATATGATTTTCATGCAATAAAATCTACCACATGTCTATTTATGGACGAAATATTGAAGAGGAGTAAAGCAATCCCTACCTCTTGAAACGATGGGGAGAAAGCCAAAAAATCCACGGTGACAAAAACACAATCCGCTCAAATTAAAATGAAACTCTCGTCACCCTCTACGTTTCGGTATAAGGAACTAGGGGTTAAAGATATTTAGAAATAGATAAAATCAAGGTTAAAAAGCTTGGAAACTCAACAATGGCAGAAAGAGAGAGAAAAGAGAGTGAAAAATGAAGAGATTTGACCCAAAAAGTGACTTTTAAAGTTATGATTCTGGACAGTTCGCTCAAGCGGTCAAAAGTGTGCTCGAGTAGTGAATCGAGGCTTCCAGTATCTCAGACAATTTTGAAAAACAAAGCGCTGGAAGGGTCTATGGACCGCTTGAGCGATGAAAGTTGCGTTCGAGCAAATTATGCACACAACACAGATTTGCAAACTTGAAATAGGCATAACTCTCTCATCCGGACTCTATTTGTTGGAAAATGGCTTTGGGAAAACCTTATTTTTTGCTAACTTTGAGCATTGATTAAGGTGGGAACCAAGCGTTATTTTTAACGTTACTAATTGGGTTCATGTTTAATGGTGCGTAGTGAATAACATCATTCATTTGGTTGCTCAAAACCATTTTCGGATGAATGATAATTCAACGCGCATTTTCGGGTTCGTGGATATAGCTTTAGGTGGGTTTCCTACACATTTATGAAATGTGCTTGTCCCATATTAGAAACGCTTAAGAATTTATATGGGTATATAAACTCAAGCTTGGGATATTTGGAATGGGCTCCAAGGAATACCCAAGTTTGTGGAAGGGTGAGCTTATGGGTAAAGTGGGCTAGACCCAAAACAAAATCACACGCACACGCTGCCGCCGTCCGTCTAGTTTGGCAGGCTGAGCTGGGCCTAGGCTTGGGTGTGTGGTGTGAGGTTGGGTTGAGCTTGTCCGGCCCAATACTTATCTTTTGGGGCCAAAAACAAATGTATTTTATTTATTTACTTTTTAATTTTGGTTTCAAAATTCAAAATAAATTGATCCAGTTTTTTTTTTTTCACCCAAACAGATCCCCGAATAGGTTCATATCTGTTAAAGTCCTCTCGAACAGGTTTATTTCACTCGAACAGATCTATTTCTATTCTGAACATATATGTTCCTGTTTCGAACAGGTTTTTTCCTGCTGGCACCTGTTCTGAAAAGCCACCAGGTTTCCTATAAATAGCTTACCTTCTAGCAATGTTCAATGATCAAATTTCCTTCTTTTTTCTTCCTCTTTTCATCCTCTTTTTTCTGCATCTGTTCTGCATTTTAATGTAAGAAGGAAAAAGAGAGAATCATAACATGGTTTGGTTCGCCAAACTTGAGTTTGTAGTGCTGCAACTCAAGTGTTAGTCATTGCATCCTGTGAAGTAGACGCCGTTAAATCTCGAAGCACCAGAACGAGGGCGAAATCTACTTTACGAAAATTGTGTCCAACACAAGCCTCAACTTATATTTTTTGTAAGCATTTAATTCATAATTTAAGTTATTAAATTATTTTTTGGATTATTTATTTTCATTTTGTTGTCTATTTTATTTAGTCGTTTAATTTAACACATACACATCCATTGTGGGTTAACAATCTTAAAGTAGATTTCTTTTCCTTTTTTTTTTAATTTGTGTGTTAGACAGACGAATATTTTGTTTTGGGAAATTATATAGTAGTCATATACTATTTAATTTCTTAAATAGTAGTAATATACGGTTTAATAATTGTTTTGATAATACAGTAGTCATATACTATTTATCATTAGAATTTTGTTACAAAATATTATTCTATATATTTTGAGTGTAAATTTTATTCTGTATAAATTTGTGATTGGTGTATTATTATTTTGTCAGAATTATGACTATTAACATTATTGAGACTGTTATTACTTCGGACCCCACACATGTTGTGCCAGTGATGACTCCGGCAGTACCAGTAAATCATGGGGAGAAGCCAGAAAAATTTAATGGAAATAATTTTAAAAGATGGTAAGAAAAAATGATGTTTTATCTTACGACATTGATTTGGCTCGCTTCACTCATGAAAAAGCACCGGCACTAAACGAGGAAGAAAATGACCGGCAAGTGGTTACAGCAGTCAATGCATGGAAGCATGGTGATTTTTTGTGTCGGAATTATATCCTCAATGGGTTGGACAATGCAGTGTACAATGTGTATAGTGTCAAAAGCACTGCAAAAGAACTGTGGGAATCTCTAAATCATAAATATAAGGCCGAGGATGCCGGTACAAAGAAATTTGTTGTCGGCCGTTTTCTAGATTTTAATATGATAGATTCCAAGACGGTTATTAGCCAGGTTTAAGATCTCTAATTAATTCTCCATGACATACATGCATAAGGGATAGTTCTCAGTGAATCTTTCCAAGTACCGGCAACCATTGAAAAATTGCTATCATCCTGGAAAGAATTCAAGAATTATCTAAAGCATAAACGCAATGAGATGAAATTGGAGGAACTAATAGTGTGGCTTAGAATTATGGAGAACAGCCATGGTTCCGACAAGAAGTCAGGAAACCATGTCATGCAGGCTAAAACAAATGTTGTGGAACATGGACAAGGGTCGAAGTTCAACAACAAAAAGCGGAAGCATAATAGCAATGGTCCCAAACAAGGATCCATTAGTAAGATCAACAAAGAGATCAACAACGGGTTTAACAAGAGGTTCAAAGGCAAGTGTTTTGTGTGCGGAAAAGATGGACATCGCGCTAAGGATTGTCACGTTCGCAAGGACGGAGGGAATTCAAGCAAAAAATCAGCACAAGCCAACATAGCTGAGGATTTTTATCTTTCCAATGGAGTGGCAGACATCAATCTTGTTGTAGTAGGCTCTTAGGCAAATCTGGTAGGTAATCCCAAGGAGTAATGGGTGGATACTGGAGCAACCCGCTATATTTGTACAGATAAGAAAATGTTCACAACCTATAAAGTGGTGAAAAATGGAGAGCAACTTTTATGGGAAATTCCTTCATTTCAACTGTAGAAAGACAAGAAAAGATCGTGCTTAAAATGACCTCGGGAAAAGAACTCACTCTTAACAATGTACTCCATATGCTGGAGATTCGCAAGAATTTGATTTTTGGGTCATTGTTAATCAAGAATGGGTTTAAATTAGTCTTTGAATCTGGCAAGGTTGTTCTCTCCAAGAGTGGAATGTATGTAGGGCGAGGTTACATGAGTGATGGGTTGTTTAAGCTCAATGTATTAACTATTGTACAAATTTAGCTATTAATAATAAGAACACATCTTCTGTTTATATTGTTGACTCTTCTTTTTTATGGCATGGTAGATTAGGACATGTTAATTTTAATTATTTGTGTAGACTTGTTTCTTTAGAATGTTTACCAAACTTAGAGTTTGATCCTAATCATAAATGTGAGATTAAGGCAAAACTCACTAAGGCGTTATTTAATAAAGTAGAAAGAAGTACTTAACCTCTAAATTTAATTTACACAGATATCTGTGATTTAAAATTTGTTCAAACTATAGGAGGTAAAAAGTACTTGGTTACTTTTATTGATGATTACACCCGATATTGCTATGTTTACTTATTGAGAAATAAAAATGAAGCCCTAGAAACTTTTAAGCGATATAAACTTGAGGTTGAAAATCAACTTGGCAAAACTATTAAGATAGTGAGGAGTAACAGAGGTGGTGAGCATGATGCACCATTTGAGGAATTTTGCTCTGAACATGGTATTATTCACCAAACCACTGCACCCTATTCTCCTTAGTCAAATGGAGTTGTTGAGAGAAAGAATCGAACTCTTAAAGAGATGATGAATGCCATGTTGATTAGTTCAGGGTTACTTTAGAACTTGTGGAGGAAAGCGATTTTGTCTGCTAACTTTAACCTTAACAGGGTACCCCACAAGAAAATCAATTAAACACCTTATGAATTATGGAAACGTCGACGACCTACTTAAAATTACCTCAAAGTACGGGGGTGTTTGGCCAAAGTGGCAGTCCCTAGTCCCAAAACGACTAAGATAGGACCAAAAACCGTTGATTGTGTGTTCATTGGTTATGCAAATAATAGTAGTGCATACAGATTCTTAGTTCATAAATCTGAAAATCCTGATATGCATGTAAATACTATTATTGAGTCTAGGAATGCGTCGTTTTTTGAACACATTTTTCCTTGCAAGAAAACTGAAGAGTTTAAAACTCTCAAAGCTAAAGAGAGAAGTTCAAATAAAAGAACTTTTGATACTGCTATAAGTAGTAGTGAATACCACAATGATAATGAAGCAGATGAACCTAGACGTAGCAAGAGGGCTAGAATCTCTAAATTATTTAGTTCAGATTTTCTGACATATCTGTTAGAAAATAAGCCTCAAAACTTCAAGGAAGCAATGTCAAGTCCTAAAGCTCCATTGTGGAAAAAGGCTGTGAAAAGTGAAATTGAATCAATTTCGCAAAATCATACTTAGGAACTGGTGGATCTTCCAACAAGTTGTAAACCTCTTAGATATAAGTGGATATTCAAGAGAAAAATGAAAGCAGATTGTTCAATTGATAAATACAAGGCTAGGCTTGTTATTAAGGGATACAGGCAGAAGGAAGGCCTTGATTATTTTGACACCTATTCACCAGTGACAAAAATAATATCTATTCGCATGCTAATTGCGATTTCAACGTTGTATAATCTAGAGATACATCAAATGGATGTTAAAACAGTTTTTTTCAATGGCAAGTTAGATGAGAAAATCTATATCGAACAACTGGGAGGGTTTCAAGTTCCCAGCCAAAAGAAAAAGGTTTGTAAATTTGTCAAATCCCTTTATGGATTAAAACAAGCTCCGAAACAATGGCATGAAAAATTTGATCACGCTATACTTTTGGATGGTTTTCAGATAAACGAATGTGACAAATGCGTCTATGTTAGAAGCACAGACAAAGGCTATGTCATAGTTTGTCTTTATGTGGATGACATACTCATTATTGGAAGCAATAATGACATGATTAAATCCATAAAGAAAATGTTGAACACAAAGTTTGACATGAAAGATCTGGGAGTAGCAGATATAATTCTAGGAATAAAAATTACTAGAACATCTGAAGGATATGCTTATCTCAGTCTCACTATATTGAGAAGATTCTGGAGAAATCTGGAAAGCATGACGACCGTCCTACTAAAACACCTGTTGGCATTAGTCTTCATCTGTCAAAAAATACAGGTGCAAACATATCACAATTAGAGTACTCTCGGATAATCGGAAGCTTGATGTACTTAATGAATTGCACTAGGCCAGATATAGCCTATGCTATAAGCGAATTGAGTAAGTACACAAGTAATCCGGGGTCCGATCATTGGAAAGCAATAATTAAGGTACTTAGGTATGTAAGACATACCCAGAATTATGGCTTACATTATACCAAATATCCAACAGTATTCGAGGGGTATAGCGATGTAAATTGGATATCGAATACTAAAGACTCAAAATCCACTAGTGAATACATCTTTACCTTAGGAGGTGCTGCAGTCTTTTGGAAATCTTCCAAGCAGACATGCATAGCAAGGTCAACAATGGAATCTGAGTTTATCGCATTAGATAAAACAGGAGAAGAAGCATAATGGTTTCGTAATTTCTTAGAAGACATTCCAATGTTGCCTAAACCTATGCCAACTATATGCATTCACTGTAATAGTGAAGCAGTAATTGGACGGGCTCAAAATCATATATATAACGGTAAGCCTCAACACACTCGTCGAAGACATAATACCGTTAAGCATTTGCTCTCACATGGAATAATTTTCATAGAATATGTAAAGTCAAAAGAGAATATTACGGATCCATTGACTAAAGGGCTAGCTAGAGAGCAAGTGTACTATTTATCGAGGGGAATGAGATTAAAACCTATTACTTAAAAGTCGTCGTAATGGCAACTCAACCTAATTGACTAGAGATCCTAAGATCTAGGTTCAAAGAGACAACCAAATTATAGATGACTTCACGTATCACAAAGGAGGTTTACTCCTATTCATTTCTATGATAAGAAGAGCGATACCTGCAGCGTTAGCTGGATAAGCTTTGCTTTTAATGATTCTTATAGCTTGGACATCAAAGTGGGGTATAGCAGGATACTCTTAATAAGAAGTCACCTATATGAGTGTGAACTGGGCCAGTTTTGTGAGAATTGAGAAAGCTAAATTCTCTAGAGCACTCATGAATTACCACGTGTTGTTCAGGGCCAAAATGAACACAACCGCAAGAACCAAACTATGTCTGCGGATGCACTATGTGTAGTTTATTATCTTTGCTTACACTAACAGCTGAATAGTTCAGAGCATCGCGTCCACTGGTTAGCCAGTAAGTCCGATAGGCTTTCACTAGAGAAGGTTCAAAGCCAAAAGTTACATAGCTCAATGTGGTGTATCTTCTTAATGTACTCTTTCTTTGTCTGCATTTTGTTGCATGTCCGTTATCGTGAATCCCATTCGTGTGAGGGATTATTGGAAAATGGCTTTGGAAAAACCTTATTTTTTTGCTAACTTTGAGCATTAATTAAGATGGGGGCCCTAGCATTGTTTTTAACGTTACTAATTGGGTTTATGTTTAATGTCGCGTAGTGAATAACATCGTGTATTTGGTTACTCAAAACCATTTCCGAATGAATGAGAATTCAACGCACATTTTCGGGTTCGTGGATATGGCTTTAGGTGAGTTTTCTACACATTTGTAAAATGTGCTTGTCCCACATTGGAAATACTTAAAAATTTATATAGATATATAAACTCAAGCTTGGGATACTAGGGATGGGCCCTAAGGGGTACCCAAGTTTGTGGAATGGTGAGGTTATGGGTAAAGTGGGCTAGACCTATTCGACCCAAAACAAAAATCACACGACTTGGGTGCGTAGTGTGAGGTTGGGTTGGGTTTGTCCGACACAATACTTTTCTTTTTTGGGCCAAAAACAATTATATTTTATTTTTATTTTTTTAAAATTGGTTTCAAAATTTAAAATAAATTGATCCAGTTTTTTTTCTTCACCCAAACAGATCCTGAACTGGTTCATACCTATTAAAGTCCTTTCAAACAGGGTTTATTCCACCCAAACAAATCTGTTTCTGTTTTGAACAGATCTGTTCCTGTTCCGAATGGGTTTTTTTCCTATTGGTACCTGTTCTAAAAAGCTACCATGTTTCCTATAAATAGCCTGCCTTCTAGCAATGTTCAATGATCGAATTTTCTTCATTCTTCTTTCTCTTTTCGTCCTCATGTTTCTGCATCTGTTTTGCATTTTAATTTAGGGAGAAAAAAGAGAGAATCACAGCAGAGTTTTGGTTCGCCAGACTTGAGTTTGTAGTATTGTAACTCAAGTGTTAGTTGTTGCATCCAAGGAAGTAGACGCCGTTAAATCTTGAAGTACAAGAGCGAGGACGAAATCTACTTTAAGGAAATTGTGTCCAACACAAGTCTTGACTTATATTTTCTATAAGCATTTAATTCAGAATTTAATTTATTAAATTATTTTCTGGATTATTTATTTTCATTTTGTTGTCTATTTTATTTAGTCGTTTAATTTACACACCCACATATCCACTGTGGGTTAACACCATTTAGGATCGTTCTTGTGTCCAATTGAAGCGCCAGAATTAAATTTAACAATGGTTCTAGCCTAACATCAAGATTCAAAGTATGGAGAGAGAAAATGATAAAAGAGTGAAGATTACTCAATAACAACTATTCGAATTTGGAGTTTTTGATCCAATCTTGCCCCACCACTTTGGTAACACCTCAACTAAGGCTCAAATATTGACTAAAAAGATTCTCAATCAAGATAATTAATGAGTCAAATGTAATTCCATTATAACAAAAATTACAGAGTGCTATAGTTGGTTTCCTCTAAATTTCTTATTAATTGCCCATTAATTTCTTAGGTAAAGAATTGCAGGGGAACTAATATTGACCCAACGCAGAACTTGTGCATGTGAACCTACTTTGATTTACGGACCATGGTTGAATAATAGCTTCTTCATTTTTTAATGAGAAGTTGAATGACAGCTTTATGGGTGGTTTTTGGAAGTCAATGCAATTAAACACAAATAATGTTTAAATTAGGAGAAATTACACAACAGTGGCTTTTTGACAAAATATTTATAAATTAGTAAAAAATTTGTGCATTTAATTATTAATGTTTATAAACTTTACTATTGATTTGAAGTTTTTTTTAAAAAAAAAAAAAATACACTGACTTATAATTCTCCTTTAAATAATTGAATTTGTCATTTTATTTAACCCTAAAAATGATTGCATATAATCAAAAAAAAAAAAAAAAATTGCATACAAGAAAACATGGAAAATTCTATTTTCAAGTAGAAACACAAGATTATGTTTTATATAGAATGATATACAAAATGAAACCAAAAAAATGACAGACAACATAGCATTAGTTGCCCTAAACTTCCCTAAACTTTAAATAGATCATCCTAAGAGCAACTTCAATGGTCAATTAGTAAAAAGGATAGCTAAAACTATAATTTAGCAATGAACAAAGTAAAAAAGTTATAAAATAGCAATGTTGCTTCAATGGTGAAATTGCTATTCTTTAGCTTAACTGGACAACCGACCAGATGACCGATGGGTTTCAAAATTCTGCAACTTAGCACTTTTTGCAATTTCCACCAAGTGGTCGATCACTCGGTCATCTACTCGGTCGACTACTAGCTTTCCAAAATTGTTGCGCCAACAGTTTTAATTATAGATAAAACTTGTGTCAAATTTAATAGAAGATATAACAAATGTATAATTTAACAACACTGATAACTCACCGTTAGAAATAAAAAAAAAAGGTAAACTCCATGCTATTTTATAGTAATAGCAATTCCAATGCTTCACCGTGGGACTTGCTCTAATCTTCATACTTTTCTTAACAAATTTAGTAATACCTGCCACAAACAAATGGAGGATTTAGCATAGAATGCCCCACAATTTTTAATATTTATATTAGTAATATCTTGTTGTTGCTTATCATGGGGAAAAAAATTATATCAGTAGTCTTCACATTTTATCATTTGTATCATTATAGTATTTACAATTTCAATTGGCTCAATTTTAATCTTTAATTTTAGATTTTGCGTCAATTTGGTCCAATCGACAACGTCGTTAGTTTTTTAACAGAAAATTTTCATTGAATTGATTAAGGTTAAGTAATTTTGCTTCTTAAAATATGACACATGATACTCATGTGCGCATTTGTTACAACCAAAAAAAAAAATGCTAGCAATTGGATCAATTTGAGACAAAATAAAAAAATTAAAATCAAAATTGATCTAATTGAAATTACAATAACCAAAATGATATAAAGGTAAAAGTATAGGGACCAATAGTGTATTTTGCCCCAAAAAAATAAATACTGCCATTAGAGAATAGATTATTGGGATATTTACCAATAAGTCCTATCTCACAAACAAAATACTTCAATTTGTTTCAAATTTTTTCTATTGATTTGTTAAGTCATAGTAGTGGAGAGTTTCTTTCCGTCTAGTCTTATTTTCGATTTTGGTAATATTTTTGTGGACAAATATACCCTTTTATTAATGTGGCAGATATGATGTAGCACTCTAATATAGTAGGTATTAATGTGACACTCAAACGTGACGAATATGATGTGATACTCCAAAAAAATTAAAAATTCCTTAATATATTTTTCTCAAATTTGACAACGTGGTGGCTATGATGTGACACTCTAAATCTTTTACTTAAAAAATAAAAAAATAAAAAATAAAAAAACTAAAACTCCTTAGCGTATTTTTTCCAAATGTGACAACGTAGCGGGTATAATGTAACACTCCAAAAATACTAAAAATTCTTTCGTGTACTTTTTTCAAATATGACAACGTGGTAAGTATGATATGACACTCCAAAAAAATTAAAAATTTATTAGTGTATTTTTTTTTTTCTAAATGTGACAATGTGGCCCAAATGTGATAACGTAACACGTATGATGTGACATTTCAAAAAAATTAAAGCTCATTAGTGTAATTTTTCCAAATCTGACAACGTGGCGGGTATGATGTGCCACTCCAAAAAACTACAAATTCATTAGTGTACTTTTTCCAAACGTGACATGTGACACCCTAATGTGGCAGGAATGATATAACACTACAAAAAAATTAAAACTCTTCAGTATATTTTTCCTAAATGTGACACTCCAACGTAGCGGGTATAATGTGACACTAAAAAACTCTTTAGTATACTTTTTTCAAATGTGACACTCAAATATGGTGGATAAATGAGTCATTACACATCAAAAAGAATTAAATGAATCACAAAAAAAAAATATGAAACTATATAAATTACAAGTCTAAAATATGTGACTTATTAGTCATCTCCTTAGATTATTTTAGTTGATTATTTATTTTTTTAATAGAAAGACAAAAAAAAATAAAAAGTGATGCGATAAGGTTTGTTTTTTTTTATTAACTATTTTAGTCGAGGATAGATTATTGTAACCAATCCCAAACACCTATACGTGCGTTCTTTGTTTGAATTATTGACTTGGCCACTGGCACAAAATATACCGCCATGTAAATAATAAAGGCCCCATTTGATTTGTAGTTTTTTATTGAAAACAATACAAAAAATTCAAAATATTATAGGATACAAATCAATCAATCAATCATTTTTTTCATAATTATTTATTTAATTAAAAAAATTAATCCAACTACACTAAAAGTTTAAAAAGTCTATTAGTAAAAAAATAAAGTTGCCAAATGGACCCTGTTTAAAAACTTTTTAAAAAATACTATAAATTATCAAATTATTTTCTTTACTTTTATACATGTCTTTTTAAAAAAAAAAATTTAAGTCCCCCAAATAATCTCCCATAATTTGATCTACATTGATATGGCATGATACACATCAATTTTTAATTTATTATATACTCAATTATATAAGACATGTCTTTCTTGCCACATTATTGTCGATAAATATAAGGATACAAATTGTAAATCTCTAATATTACCTTTATAAAAATTATTATAAAAAAAAAAAAGTCATTAAAAAATCAATTGTCAAAATATTTTTTAAAATTTTATTTTCTCCAACATCCTAGCTTATAATTTTGTTTGACACGGCTTTCCAATCAGCATTTTTTTTATTTAATAAATTTTTTTCCGTTGGTTGCCATTTTCCCCCAATGATTTATAAATCATTGAAAAGTTTTTTTTTTTTCCCCTTTAAAAATGGGAGGGTTTAGAGCTGAGTAAAGTTAGAGGTGCAATTTGGAAAAACTCAATCCGAGCAACTTGACCTTAGCCTAAATTTTTTTAGGGTTTAGATAAGGTATTTTTAAATTCGATATGGGTTTAAATAAAAATTTAGAAATTCAAATTAAATTTGAGTGGGTTTGGATAAAAAAGTCAAACAACCCCGAGTAAGTCGAAACCCAAATTATACATATATAGATATATAAAAATATTAAATATATATATAAATTATTAATTATTACATGATATTAAAGTAATTTAGATTATTAAATCTTATTGAATATATATTATATTATATATACAAATACTTTTTTTTTATTTTTACTCATAAATTGTAAAAATTATTATAATGGCATCTCTCTTATATTATATAAATTATTTGTTTTGATGGTATTAATGATTTTCTATAAATATATATATATATATATATATAAATGAAGTCAAATTTTAATAATTTAATAATGTAGCTACAAAAAAAAAATTGAAATTTATTTACAATTTGGATAATTCGAATTTAATTCGGGTCGGGTTTGGATAAGTAACCTCAGGTTACAATTCAAGTTTGGATGGACTTGGATAGACCGTAGCACAATTTAAATTGGACTTGAATAACCTCTCAACCCAACTGAATCCGTCCGAATTACCCCCAAAGTAAAGCCCCCAAATCTAATCCACAAGCTAAGAGAGAGAGAGAGATCATCAATTAAGTTGGATTGAGGGTCTGAATCATGACCGTTGAAGAGTCGACAGTCCACCAACCTGTTTTTATTCTTTTTTACCGCTCTCAATGATAAGCTGGTTTTGTACGTGCGATCCTACCATGCCATTTGATCTCAAGTGTTTGACATCCCAAAAAATAGAAGACGATGTCCATCAATTAGGGTGTTTACAGATTTAGGCTTTGTTTCTCGTAATCTAAAAAAATTAAAAAATTATTATTCTATTTAAGTCATATCATTTTATTTAAATTATATCGTCTCTCTATCATATCATTTCAAACCCAATCCATACCCAATCCATATTTCATAAAAAGTCAAAAAGTACACTTATTTAGATCATCCCAAACCACTCCTTAGTCGACTTGTCAAAATTAATCAATTTGATTTAATTCACTCATTTTTAAGTAATTTTGGTAATATAGACAAACGGATATAAATAGAGATAGAGATTTTTTAATTCATCTATATTAAGACAAATGAATAATGAGAGGTCACTCGATTCAATTTCATCTGTCAACCCTTTAAGAAAAATGATATTATGTTACTATGCTTTTGTATATTAAAAGAAGGTTTATTAACTATTTATGAAATGTGAAAAATTGACCTTTATTTTTATAATAAAAAATTTTAAACTCAAATAATACCAAAACTAGTAAAAATTTTAGTCTAAAATAGTTCAAAAAAATAAAAGATGCGAATTGATTTTTTTTTAATTCACCTAAATTCAAACAAATGGCGAATGGCAGACCACCCAACCTAATCTAATCTAATCCGTGAGCACCTATACAATCAATGCTTTGACTCTATAATTTGCAGGAAAATGGCTGAGACCCCCAGTGGGGGTACTGGGGGTCCTCTCTGATTGGTCCAAAAATTGATTTTTTTTTTTTTTTTTTTTTTTGAGATTTCCGGCCATTGGCAGTGCCCCACTTGGCACTGGGGGTGCTGGGGGTCACCCCCACTGGGGGCCCAGCATTGCCCTTTTTGATATATATAATTCTTTCAAAAAATTTAATAAAATAAAAATTTTAATTATTAAAATTAACTCAAAATGAGACTGACGGGACCATCCCGTTCAAATTTCCACCTGGAGAAAATTCATTCTTCAAATTATTTATTTAAATTCATTACTATCACCATCATCGCCAACCATTGTTGCAAGTTACCTCCTTTGACAACCACCTTCCATTGATTGCTCATTTTATTTATTTTCAAAATAAAATTTTCAAATCGCGCTCATTAAATATATATTTTTTTTAAAAAAAAAATTAGTGAAAATCTTATTTGATAAATTTCGACTAGAATATTTTAAAAATACTAATTTTATATCTACTAAGAATATTTTAGTAATAGTAATACATTTTGGCCTTCTTAAGAAATTTCTTTTATGTTTGTCCTCAATATATAAAAGAGTTATGTTAAAGATCTCAAATAATCTATTAAAATTTTTACCCAAACTCTCACATGGGTGTAGGACCCACGCACATGTGGATTTGTGTGGGTCTCACACTCATGTGAGAGTTTTGGTAGAAAATTTGATAAATTATTTGGGGTTAATAGTATTTTCCTATATAAAATTTTTATTATGAGAGTGTTTGGGCTCCGTTTAATAGAGCTCTCAAACTTTAGTTCTACTTTTTATTTTGAACGTGATGTTTATTTACAACTTTTAAAAATTAATTCTACATTTATTTTGGAAAACTCTGTCGAAAGCGAGAAAATTTGGATTAACCAGTCGTCCTCCCGGACGTGCGGCCAGTCGTCCCTCCGGATATTCGGCCGGTTGACCGGAACAGTGCACAATTTATTTATTTATATTTTTTTTAACAATTGCCACATTTTATTTTTTATATTTTAAATAAAAAAATTCAGAATTTTTTAAATTTTTTTATGAGTTTGAATAGAATTTTGATTTGTGTATTTGGTTATCAGTTGTAAGTTTTTGAATCAAATATTATATGTCACATAAAAAATTCTCTACTCAATTCAAAACTCTTTTATCAAACAAATTTTCTACACTCAAATCATAATTCCAAAATTTACAAGCTTGAAATATAACTCTATTCTCAAATCATATTTAAAAAATTCTACCAAACGCTACCCTAGTTTCTTTTTGATAAATAAGTAGGGAATCCAACAAAAAAAAAATTTGATGGCAAAAATACCCTCGAGTGGTCATGCAAATTAGGGCAATGCTGGGGACCGCCAGTGGGGGGCGACCCCCAGCACCCCCAGTGCCAGGTGGGGCACTGCCAATGGCCGGAAATCTCAAAAAAAACAAAAAAAAAAAAAAAAATCAATTTTTGGACCAATCAGAGAGGACCCCCAGTACCCCCACTGGGGGTCTCAGCCATTTTCCTATTTAATCTTATATATGTTTGAAAAATAATTAATAAACTACTTTCAAAATTTTATTATCTCTTAATTATTTTTTCAATAAATGTAATTAAATAATTTTTAATATGTGATTAATTTAATTTTTAATATGCATAATTTTTTTAAAAGATTATTAAAATAGATCCCAAGTAAGCGTAGGGGTGCAACTTGGGCAAGTTCAGGCAGGTTGAGAGGTTATCCAAGCTCAGTCCAAGTTGTACTGAGACTCGACCAGGCCTGAATTGTAACCCAAGATTGTCTATCTAAGCCCGACCCTAGTTAAAACCGAATTGCCCGAGCTGTCCGAATTATAAATAAATTTCAATTTTTTTTATTTTTATTTTTACAATTACGTTATTAAATTATTAAAATTTAACTCTATTTACATTTTTTTTTATTATAAAAAATCATTAATACAATCAAAACAAATAATTAATATAATGTAAGAGAGATATTTTTATAATAGTCTTTACAATTTATGAGTGAAAATAAAATTAAAAAAAGTAAGATTTTTTGTTATTTATATATATAATATATATTTAATATGATTTAATCTAAATTACTTTAATATCATGTAATGGCTAATAATTTATATGTATATTTAATATTTTTATATATCTATATATATATATTTCGGATTTCGTGTTGCTCGAGTTGTTTGACGTCTTTATTCAAGCCTACCCAAATTTAATTCGAGTTTATGAATTTTTGTCCAAGCCTGTACCAAATTTCAAAATATCTTATCCAAGTCCTAAAAAAATTCGACTTGGGTTCAGGTTGTTCGGATTGAGCCCGCCTAAGTTATACTCCTAAATAAGCGTAGGGGAATTACAAGCAAGTAAAAGATAGGGAAAAAAGTTACAATACATAGAGTACAAGCATGTCTATGATAAGATACAAATAAAAAATTATAAAAATACAAATATCACTTATACCTCTCCATATATTGATAATCTTTTTCCTTAACTCTCATCAACATATAATTCTCCCAATAATGCTTGAGACCACTAAAAGTGATGCTCTAAAAGCATCACTAGTGATGTGACAATGGACGGGACCCACTGTTTGTGTCTTTTTTTTTTTTTTTTTTAAATACTTGTCAACTCATTAGTGATACTTTAGAACAATACTTTTAGTGGGATGTATCATTACCCATAATTCTCCCTACAATAAACCAGACGGGACCACATTTCAACCAAAGAGAGTACAGTCCTTCCAAAATTAGTGAATCATTTCTCTCACCGGAGAACAACTAGGCAGGAGGTAAGGGGCTGCTAGCTTTACCAGCTACTGTAGAGAGATACGTGACCCGCGAGGCTGCGAACATCAAATATGCCGGGTGAATTACAAGATTGCCACTATCTTTACACATGGCAGTAAAAGAATATAGTATTGTGGTGATTTAATGCACCTATGCGTGACTTTATACTCACTACTAAATCATTTTCAATGATGGATATTGCCCTTATATCGCTGTGGTTGATCTGGATACTACTGAAATTACATGATTGCCCTTTATTGCTCTACAGTTCACAGAAAGAGTTTTGGTACAGTAGAGCCCTACGTATCAAGCGCAATGGACTCTCACTACTAGTCCATGCATTGCATTATCATAATCATTATCTTTAGTATGTTCTATTTAATTCATATTATTTTTTTATATTCTAATAAGTTTTATGAGTAATATAGTTATCAAAATATTCTTAATAATATTTATATTTACAGTATAAATATTCTGTTATGTAAATGTTCACATCGTCAATGTGAATGTTCACATCACCAAATTGCTAACCGTTTAAAAAATATTTATAAGGGTAGAAATATCCATAAAATACTTTAAATATGAGAATTAGAATTTGGTAGATCAAATATTCAAATAGTAAGACTTATTAGAATAAAAGAATATCTCATAAACTAATTGAAATACAAACACTTGAAGAAAAAAAAAATAATAAATCTCCTTCACCTTTAACACAAATTAAAATACAAACGAATATTAAGAGCAATAACGAAGATATTATTAACAGAATTTTATAAATTAATGAAAACTTGTAAAACACAAATTTGATGAGCACTTTCTACATTTCATTAATTTAATTATATCATTTTCATTATCACAATATAAATTTTTTGATGATTAATAATTCTATTATATAATATTACCTTCGTATCAAATTGTTTGTCTAATACGAAAAATGAAAACTTATAATGATGCATTTTTTATTTTAATTTTTTTACACAAATTAAAAGTATTTAATGAGATATTTCAATTGGTGAAAAAAAGTTTAAAATTTTAATATGAGATAATATTATTTTTAAATTCTCATTTTTGTACTAGACAAAAAATTTAAGACGGAAGGAATTAGGGGTGTAACTTGGGTGGATTCAACCTGAGCAATTTGAACCCAGCCCAAATTTTTTTAGGATTTTGACAAGATATTTTCAAATTCAGTATGGGTTTGGGTAAAAATTCAAAAGCCCGAATTAAATTTGGACGGGTTTGGACAAAACATCAAACAACATAAGCAATTTGAAGCCCGAATTATACATATATAGATATATAAAAATATTAAATATACATATAAATTATTAGCCATTACATGATATTAAAATAATTTAGATTATTAAATCATATTGAATATATATTATATATACAAATAACATAAAATCTTACTTTTTTTATTTTCACTCATAAATTGTAAAGACTACTATAATGGCATCTCTCTTATATTATATAAATTATTTATTTTGATGGCATTAATGATTTTCTATTAAAAAAAATGTGAATAGAGTCAAATTTTAATAATTTGATAATGTAGCTGCAAAAAAAAATAAAATAAAATTCATTTACAATTTGTGTAATTTGGGTTTAACTAGGGTCGAGCTTGGGTATGTAGCATCGGGTTGCAATTCGAGCCTGGACGGGCCTGGGCAGGTCTCAACACAACTCGAGTTGGGCTTGGACAACCTCCCAATCCGACCAAACCCGCCTGAGTTGCACCCCTAGAAGGAATACTAATTGCCTCAAAAGAACACAGATGCCAAAAAGATAATTTAGACTCATGTTTTTTGGCGGGATAGAAATAAGTTGGGTTTGGCTTCTTTCAAGTTGTCATCGTAACTTAAAAGAGCGTTCAGGTTTGGTAGATCTATTTTCGTATTGATTTTAGTGATCCAAACTGTTTACTTTTTAGAATTCGTTAAGTAAAATATTCAATGCAAGAAATCAATTTAATTGGATATCGGTAGTTATATGTTTCAATCATATTTGTTTACAAAAACAGATGACAAATATAATTTCAAGAATAGTCATCCATCGTTTTATAATACAAATTTGATTTAAACATATAGTTATCGATGTCTGGTCATCTTTATTTTTTACATGAATATTCTAGTTAATGAATTCTACAAAGTGAATGATACGAATTACCGAAATTGGTCTAAAAATGGGCTTACCAAGCCCAAACGTTCTCTAGAATTGAGATGACCAACTTGAGAGAAATCCAACCCAAATAAGTAATATCGGATACTCGATATATTATCTTTTATATATTAAGATTATTTAATAAAATTCACTACAATAAGTAATAGTTATATGAAAAAAAAAATTTAAGTGAAATTTTTGTTACAAAAAATATTTGAGGATCAATTTCTATTATTGCAAGGATAGTTGTTAAAAGGTCAACCTATGTCAAAAAAAAAAAAACTTTTAGTGATAAAATTTTAACAATGTCAATAATAATACTAATAAATACACGTAACATAATTATTTGGTCCCGAAGAATTTTTTTTTAGAAAAAAGTTTGCTCCAAAAAGATAGTAATTTATTATTAAATGTCTGATTTCATTGTTAAAAATACGATAATCATACATTTAGCCTCCGTTTGGGAAGTGGTTTGGCTTTTTGGTTTTTTGGTTTTTTTGGCTATTTTAGCTTGGGCTAAAAAGCTTGGTTTGAAAAGGGCTTTTTGGCTTTTTTAACTTTTTTTTGTGAGAGAAGAGTGTAATGATTATGGGTTGAATGTGATGTTTTGTTTGTTGTGACTAAAATAGCCTATTTTATTTTTTGTGGCTAAAATAGCCAAAAAAGCCTAAAAACTTTCTTCCCAAACGGTAATAACACAAATATTTTATTTCTTAAAAGTATTTTTATTTATAAATTTTTGTTTCTAAAATTTTAATTTTTTGTAGTGATTATAATTATTGTATTATATTTACTTAGAGTAAGATAAAATACTTAGATAAGGTTTAAAATTTTATTTTTCAACATTAAATAAAGGAGAGAAAATAACCCTTAAGTGCTACTATTTGTTCCAAGAGTGATACATACCTATCCCATGATATGGTATTACTAATATAGCATGCGTGTGTTACATTATTAATTTCATTCAACTTGAAAATTTTAAAATTCTGAGTACATTGATTTTTTATTATATTTTAATTTTAAACCAAAAATAACAATCTCAATCAATTAATAAAAGACAAATCGACACGACGATTTAACATAGAAAAATCATAATTTGAGCGCCTCTAACTGTGATAAAAAAATCACAGGCCAAAACCATAAAACAATCCACTAATAAGACAAAAAGGAATTATACAAGTGTACCCTCAATTACCTAACGAATACAAGTCCGAATTAAACCGATCCAAATTTATCTTTTCTACCACCGTCTTCACCATGGAACTGCATTGCCCAATATTGAATCTACAACTCTAATGTCGAATCTACAATGATGAACCACTCTGGAATCTACCAAAACTTCAGGTCTAAGTTTTCTAGAATCCACCGAATAATAACTCTCACTTTTATAAATAAAATAATAAAAGAAAACAAACCCCTTGACCAGGTTGATATAAAGTTCACGGATCCATTGATCATTCTTAAATCATAAATGAAACACTTATAAAGCACCCTTCATTATAAAACACTTTGTTTTTTCTTCATTTCTGAAAGTCTAGATGGTTCAAACCCTAGAACGAGCAAACAATTCACTTTTATAGTAAACTGGATCATGAAGACTACTCGAGCGCACACTTCACTACTCGAGTGAGCGGTGCAAAACATATAGGCTGACTACTAGAGCGCAATATTCACCTCTTGAGTGGTAAAACTTGCTTCCTAGAAGTTCAGATGGTCTGCAAAAATATTGAATGATCCTTTTATCCGCTCGAGCGCACAAATGACCGTTTAATCGATCAAACAATTTTGACTGTGTTTTTACTTTTTAAAGTGGCAAGTATGAAAGGATTAAGATCACAAACTCCTCTGCATAGGTACAATTTGGATTGGATTCACATCGAAACACTCACATCTTCATTGAAACAAGAGCAAATAAAATTACAATTAAAAAAAATTTATCAAATAAATTTGTCAATTACAAAAATCTAACACAACTAATCCGTTGTGAGACATTGTATCCCCTTGCATAGGGTTATGTGTTTTAAAAGCAAACTCTTTCAAAGTGAGTTTCGCATGTTTTTTAAGTGCTATCTCATCTATTACCTGGCCAAGTAAACACTACAAAAAAAAAAAAATTAAAGTTTTAGAAATTATAATTTAAGGACAAAATTATGTTTTAGAGACTAAATATTTTTGTTACGAAAAATATCGTTATTATATTTTTAGCAGCAAAAATTTGATATTAGTGATGAATTATTATCCTTTTGAAACCACATTTTTTGTCTCAAAAAATAAATTATTTTGAGACTAAATTATTTTGTCCCTAAAAATCTATTTATTAGTAACATTTTTTAAATTTTGTCGCTAAAAATTTTATTTTTGACTTTTCAGGACGACCTTTTAGCGACTAACCTCATAACGATAGAAATTGATCACTAAATGTCTTTTGCAACAAAATTTTTACTTTTAAAGACTAAAACATTTGGTATTTTTTTCTTACATGTTGTAGTGAAACGTGCCTAGTTTTTCCTTTTATTAGGTGCAAAAATGATATTTAAAAAATGGGTGATGCTAGGGAGCTCGAAAGAGCCTCCCCCGAATCCCCCTAATTTGTTTTTTCTTTGTTTTCTAAAGCAGAGAAGAAGAAGAGAAGGGAGGAGGAGGAGGAAAGAGGAAGGAGGAGGAGGACTGGAGGGGGCCGAACTGGAGGGGGCTAACTGGAGGGGGCCGGACTGGAGCTGCTGCTGCTGCGACGAGCTGCGGCTGGAGGCAAGCTGCGGCTGCTGCGATGAGCTGCGGCCGGACTGCGAGGAGCTGCGGCGGGGCTGCGACTCCTCCTCTTCCCCTCTCTTCTCTTTCTCTCCCTTTCCCCTTCCTCTACGTTTCAGAGCTGAAAATGGAAGAAGAAGGGGAAAAGAAAAAAAAAAAATGGCCAAAACGACGTCGTTTTGGCCATTAGGGGATTAGGGGGGAATAATTTCGGGAGACAAATCATTATTCTTAAAAAATATATATATACATATATATATATAGTTATATATAAAAAAAATGTCAAGATATTTCTAACATCACTATATTAAAAAAAATTAACGTCATATGTGGTATTAGTAGTCATGGTTAAAAAAAAGGTACATGATACCAGAGATCTAAACATAAATATCAAGTCATCATACAAGGACTTAAATCATTTGATTTTATAAAATTATAGAAAAAAATAAAAAGCATAGCATTGAACATAATATTATGTGATTTATTACCTATATTCATAATGACATATATCAAATTATCCATTTCTGATTCCGTGTATGAAAATACTATCCAATACAAAAATAAAGACAAAAACCTAAGAATTATCTTTAAACTGAAAAATAAAAGTTAATAATGAATTTTAAATGACATACTACTTTCAGTAAAGTAGTTAATCTATGGGTAATTACCATTCGGTGGTAATCTTTAAAAATGATTACATATTAATGAAAAAATTTATACTTTATAATTTTAATTATTAATATTTATATTATTTATAATTTTTTGTAATTACTATGGAAATTCTTGCTCAAAAAAAAAAAAAAAACCATGGAAATTCAAATACCTCAAGGGCTTGGAACAATACCCAAAGCATGAGTTTTTTTTTTTTTTTTTATAAATATTCTGTAAAAAAAAAATTTAGAGAATTGACTAACTTTTCAAATTATTTAGGAAACTAACGTACTTTTTAAAATCGCATTTTGAAAATATAATTTTAAATTGAAATTACATTTTCAACATGCAATTGAAATCGCATGTTGAAAATACAATTTATGATGACATGGACTTCACTTTTTGAAATTGCATTTTCAACATACGATTTCAAGATAAAATTACATGTTGAAAATGTAATTTTAATTTCAAAATTTTATTTTCAAAATGCGATTCAAAAAGTATGTTAGTTTCCTAAATAATTTCAAAAGTGTGTCGATACTCTAATTTTATTTTTTTTTTATTTTTTGAATATTAAAAAAAAAAACTCCCCAAAGCATACAAAGACCACAAGCAACGCAAGAGGCATTTTTTAGCCCAAAAAATGATGTACCCCCGTACTTACAATTTATTTAAATTTAAGTAAAAATTTGATTTGATATAAAGATAATTCAAGGGCAAATTACACTTAATCCTTTGAATTATCAATATTAGTTCGTTTGGAAAGTGGGTTAGCTTTTTGGTTATTTTATCTTAGTGGTTAAAAACTCTTGTTTGGGATAGATTTTTTGACTTTTTTGAGAGAAAATATAAAATAATTATGGATTTGATGTG
Organism: Camellia japonica; assembly: GCA_030407325.1. Classification (NCBI taxonomy): domain Eukaryota; kingdom Viridiplantae; phylum Streptophyta; class Magnoliopsida; order Ericales; family Theaceae; genus Camellia; species Camellia japonica. Next base: position 88,149,366 of record JAPPVO010000036.1, read on the forward strand.
ATATTTTTAAAAAAAATTATTTTGTCTTTTTGTGACTAAAATAGCCTCAAACTCAACCCAACTCTTATTCTCAAACGAGTGCTAAAAAGTGTTGCACTTTGTCACTTTAAAATATTAATTTGTATTAATGTCAACCTTTTATTAAGAATTTATTACATAAATAGATAAAGAATTAGAAAAATGGTTGAGAGCACTACAAGTGGTGTTCTAATAGCACCACTAATGATGTGACAGTGGACGGCCTTGTTTTTTTTTTTTGACATTCCCAATGCATTAGTGTTATTAGTAATCTTTTTTTTAATGATATCAATCATTGTTGAAAAAATTAATATATAACTTACACATAACATTTTAAATATTGTAAAACACTTTAGTGACTATTTTCTTTTTCTTTTTTCTATCCATACTACTAAGGTTGAGAAAGTGGGTAGAAAAAAGAAAGAAACAAAGTACATAAATATAATTATTTTAGACATCTGGAAATATTTGAAATATTAATATGTCAATTTTTTTATCCATTTATGTAATGTATCCGTATTCACATTAATACAAATTAATAATTCAATTTGGCAAAAGTTTAGGTTTTTTTAGTTATGGGGATAAAGTGACACCAACCATTTGATTTGTGATTTTCTGGTTAAAGAAATTAAAAAAATCAAAATGTCAAAAATATTACATTATACATGTTAATTATTTTTTTTTTTTTCACAACTATCTATTCAATTAAAAAATTATTCCAGACATATTAATTTTTTTTACCTTATAAAAAAGCTAAAAAAGTAAAGTTACCAAACAGGACACTAACGACATGTTTGGTAAAGTTTATATTTATAATTCACTGTTTATATTTATAAAATTTTTGAAAATTGTAAATAATAATTTATTTGGTTTATGTTTTTATTTTAAAAAACTTGTAAACACAAAAAGTTAGTTTCACATTTTTGTTAATTTTCTTTTTCTTTTCATTTCTTCTACTCGTTTTTTTTTATCATCACTCATTACTCACCACTACAAGTTGCCATGGACAATAACATCCTCTGCCAACCACCTCTCTTGACCACTAATCACCTATTATCGCGAATAATCACCTCCCACCGATGGTAAGTATATTTGACCACCATTTTTCTATTGAAAATCTCTTTCAATTACAACTATAGGTAGCTATAACTAGCCACTATCTCTAACTAGCGGCAATCACTTCCTGTGGCCACTGCCAACCACCACCTAGTGGCAATCACTTTCGGTTACTACCTCATGCGGCCAACAATCATCTCCGGTCACTATCTCCAACCGTTGATAACTATTTTCACTTATTTTTAAAACAAAATTTTAAAAATCAAAGACGTTTTTTGTTTTTATTTTTATCCAAAATAAATATAAAGCAAGTGTAATATTTTTTATAAATTAAAAACTGCAAACTGTAAACACTGTCGAATAGTACTTGAGTGATAATTTAGGGATTGTTTAGGAAATGCAAAATGAATATATTTTTGACTATTTGTGAAAAGATATGCAAAAAATAAAAAGATAATATGACTCAAAAAAAGATTTTAAAAAAAAAAATAAAAATAAAAAAGTGTGCTAATATTCAACTTCCCAAACAACCTTTGGAGTATTTTGGGAAAATGGTTAAAAACCATCTCCAGTTTTTAACCCATTTTGGATAAGAATTGGAGATGTTGCTGTGCAGCTCGCACAATAGCAACTGCTATGAGGCGAAATGAGCCAATTTCAGGGCTTATTTTGATAATCTGAATCGTTCACATTTTAGAATACATCAAGTAGAATGTGTCTGCAAAAAATCAAGTTAATCGGATATCGTTTACCTATTCATCCACTCACATTTGTATCTACAAAAATAAATAATAATTGTGATTAAAGTATTAAAATAAATACAAATGTGAGTGGATGAATAGATAAACAATATTTGATTAACTTGATATTTTGCAGACATGTTCTACTTGATGTATTCTAAAATATAAACGGTTCAAATTATCAAAATAGGCCTATTTCGCCGCATATCAGTTGCTTACACATCAACATCCCCAATTCCTTTTGGATCATATCATCATCTCTCATATATTTTTGCACGTTTTATAAAAAAATTAAAAAATCAATTTTTAATCATCTTTTCAAAACAACACAAAGTGTAATTCAATAACGCGAAGGGTATAAAAGTAAATTGCTTACATTCCAATATTTGACGTAAGTGACGACAAACAGAGCTGGACTACAAGAAACCCTAACCAGAATAAAAACATCCTGTCATATCTCTCTCTCAAATATCTAGCTCATGCATGGCCATCACACATGATGTCAAAACCATGACATGACATGACATCTTTATATATATATATATATATATGTGTGTGTATGTATACATGGCCATGTATGATCCACCATAGTCCAAAACAAAGACATGTATATAGAAGTGGTAGTGCATGAATGGCACTGGAGAGTCACGTGTTAATGCCATTTGACGGAAAAAATAACGGTCCAATCGTTACACATCTATTTTATTTCCTCTTTCTTCATACGTATATTAACATTGTTAAATAAAATCTTATAAATTAATTTATATCGACATTAGATTTGAATATTATTTTCTTTGAAACTTTGAAATCATACATTTAAATATAAAATTGCATCACATTTACCTCTCCAAAATAAAGCATTGGTATAAATTTTTTTAAGGTAAATTATACTTTGATCTCAAAAGTATAATTTTTTTTCACTTTGTTCTCTAAATTATTAATTTTTTTACACTTTGATATAAATTTTAATGATTATTATATTTTTTTTTGACATAAATAGAGTAAATTAAAATCTTATCCCTAAGATATGAGTTTTTTTTTTTTTCCTACTTTGGTCTTTATAGAAAATGATACTCTCACTTTTATCCTTCATATCCCAAAATTTCATTATCACATCAACATTTTAACATCAACCACTAAAATGCTTTTGAAGCTAAATTAGCAATTATGGCCCCCTCCCATTACAATTATGTTGCCAAGAAACTCAATAAATTTTAAACACAATAAAACAATATATTTTTTTACAATGAAATTCGACGAATTTAATCATAACAAAAATAGTTCTACTATATATCTAAAATTTTATCCAAAATTAAAATATGTAAACAAGATTTGTCATATGGCCTCACAACACAAACTTTAAATATACACCATATACTTTATTTTCATGATAAAATTTTCATTAGGTTTCCAGTGCACATAAAATTATTGTAACAAAAATTAAATACAATATGCTATCACAAAAAGAATTTTATATGGGAAAAATCAAATAAATATATGAAAAATAATCAGTGTATTTTGTTTGAGTTTTCTGGATTAAGTTTTTTGAAAACGGAGTTTTTTGGTTTTCGTGTTTTTTTATTTTTAGTGAATATTTTTAAAATTTTAAACATTTTTTTTACTTTTTTAGATGCACCTTACTTAGATGTATCTAAAAAGTAAAAAATTTGTGAAAAAATATTTTAAAAAATTAATAAATACATAAAAATATAAAAAATGTACTGAATTCTTGTATTTTTTTATATTTTTGGTATTTAGTGAATTTTTAAAAGATTTTTTTATAATTTTTTTACTTTTTAGGTATATTTATGTTAAGTGTGTCTAAAAAGTAAAAAAAAAATTGCTTAAAATATTAAAAAAATTCAATAAAAACAAAAAAATACGAAAAATAAGAAAGTATAATTTTCTGAAAAATATTTTTTGAAAAATGAAAACAAGTAAGCTGAATAGTTTTTTGGAACATTTTGGCAAAGACTTATAAAAATCATTTTCTTGAAACATTTTTTTTTTAGGCTTTGTATCCCCCCGTCTCTCTCTCTCTCTTAACTCATTATAGTATAAAACAATCTAAAAAGTAAATTTTGAATTTCTTTTTAAAAACTCAACTTTATTTTTTATTTTATTTTTTTTGCCTTTTGTGGATTTTTTTAAAATATTTTTGTTATTTTGTAAGATCTTCTAGTCTAATACTCCCTCCGTCCCAAAATAATAGTCCCTTTTGGGGAATTTAATTTTTTTTGGTAGTACAATTATTGTACTTTTAAAAAGTTGATTTTCCAAAATTATCCCTTGATAGTACATTTTTTTGGAAATATCAATGTCATAATTGTACTTTTTATATTATTTATGAATTTAAAAGAAGGGCAAAATAGGAAATTTATATTATCTTTGTACTTGATTTTTAGAGAGGGACTAATATTTTGGGACAATGAAAAATGGAATAAGGGACTAATATTATGGGACGGAGGGAGTAGTATTTTAGGAAGATAGTAAAAAATGATTTTTTGACTTTTACCGAAGCTTTTGGCTTTTTTAGACAAGTGATTTGAAAAGTTGGTAAAAAATTACTTTTGACTTTTTTAATTAATATTTGTTTATAATGTCAAATCACAATAAAATGACTAAACTACTCCATTCAATTTAAGATATTTTCAACTTCACCCATGTAGCACATTTTGAATAATGAGGGGTAAAATTGTAATTTTACTAATGGCTGAAAACTAATTTCTCAAATGTCTTTAAATATAAAAAAAGTCAACTTTTAACTTTTGGTACAAACGCACAAATGTGACTAAAAGCCAAATAGCCAAAAGAGGCCATAATCTACTTAGTAAAGTTTTTTAGATTTATATATATATATCTATATAAAAAAAAAAAAACTAAAAGAATAAACAAGAAATTAGTAAAAAGCAATTGAGAAGCCAATCCAGAGTGAAGTAAAGTTGAAGGCTCTGTTATGTTCTACCATACCTGCTAACTCCGTTCGTACAATCGGAAGTTGTTCAAAAAAAGATTCTCTCTCTCCGCTTTTTGAGGACGTACACTATGGTGCATCTGGGGCGACCATATTAAGGCCTTTGTGTACATCTCGTTTTGGAATATGTTATTTTAATAATTTTTTTTAAAAAGTTTAATTAAAATATAAAGTAAAAAATTAATATATTTGGAATGAGATTTTAATTTTTTTACGGAAAAAATGTAAAAAATAAAAGAAAAATAATTTATATAGTTTATTAATTTTAAATTTTTTGAGCTGAAATAGGCCAAATGAGACCTAAAATAATATAAATTAAGATGAAACACTAATAAATTTTAAAATGTGATCTTATCAACTGTTTAGTCCTTTCTTTTTCTTATGAACCCAAAGTTTCCATTAAAGTAAAAATTACATAAAAAGATAGCCACTTACATGTTTGACTTTAATTCTTTAGAGATAAAAATAGGTTTATCTAAATGTAAAATTAAACATTTGGACAATTTACATTATAGAAGTTTTGAATTTTCATTCATTCTTGAACAAATCCCACATTACCAAAAAAAATCTAACACTCTAATGTAATAGTCTAATGACGTAACACTCTAATGTAATACACTAAAAAATTCTATTGTTTACTTTTTTCAAATGTAACAATGTAATACTACAAAAAAACTTCTTAGTGTACTTTTTTCAAATATAACACTCCAATATAACATAAAAAGAAAAAATTTCTTAGTGTACGGAAACCAAACATAACACTCTAATCAATGTAATTCCAAACATAACACTCTAATGTAGTGGGGTTGTGCTAGGGAGCCCTAATTTTTGGCCCCCTAATCCCCATAATTTTCATACCAAGGCAAAAAAAAAAAAAAGGGAAAAGATTTTCCCCCCGAATGAGCCCCGCCCCTAATGCCCCGATTTTCAGAGAAGAGAGAGAGAGAGACAGAGATAGAGAGAAAGAGAGAGGGGAAGAAAGAGAGAAGAGAGAGGAGAGGGAGATCGTCGCCGTCGCCTCGTCGCTGGTCTGCTCGTTGCCTCGTCGCCGTCGCCTCGCTGCTCTGCCGTCGCCGTCGCTGCCCTGATCGTCGCCTCCGCCCCTCGTCGGCCTCCACCGCCTCCGCCCCCTCCTTCTCCATTTTTTAGGCCCCCTCCAGTCCTCCCCTCCCCCTCCCCCTCCTCCCCCTCCCCTCCCTTCCTTCGTCTTTTTCTTTCGTCTGCAAAAAAAAAAAAAAAAAATAGCAAAACGACGCCGTTTTATATATTAGGGGCAGTCGGGGCTCCCATATTCGAGGTCCCAATCACTACTCAAAAAAAAAAAAAAAAAGTTGCCCAAAACGACATCGTTTTTAGCATTAGGAGGATTAGGGGGGTTTTTTAGAGGGACAAATCATTTTCCAATATACTACAATGTAACACACAAAATATTAAAAAAACTCTTTAGTATATTTTTTCAAAATGTAACACTCACAGTTTGAAATTATACATTTTCCAAAACTTACTAAAGAATTTTTGTAATCCTTTTAGAACAGTTTTTGAAGAATCCCACATTTTTTTTAGAGTGTTACGTCTGAAAAAAGTATACTAAGGAGTTTTTTTGTATGTTACATTAGAATGTTGCACTAAGGAGTTATATTGGAGTGTTATGTTTGAAAAAAGTACACTAAAATGTTTTTTGTGTGTTACATTAGAGTGTTACACTAAGAAATTTTTTTTGGAATATTACGTTTGAGAAAAATACACTAAAGAATTTTTTTAAAAAACGTGTGAAAAAAATATACTAAGGAGATTTTTTGTGTGTTACATTTAAGTGTTACACTAAGAAATTTTTTTTGAGTGTTACGCTTGAGAATAGTATACTACGGTTTTTTTTGAAAAATCTCATATTTCAAGTCATTTTTGTACTCATTTTGAAATATTTTCCAAATAAAAAATATTCTCATATAAAAATTCATCACAAATTTGACTATCATAAATTGTGTACCTTACCGTTATAACACAAAAGAAAAAAAAGAGAATGTAACATAATAGAAACAAGAATATAACTGTAAATCTATTTTTCAAATAATATATGGCTTCGTTTGGAAACAAGCTATTTTAGTAACTTTTTAAATTTTTGGCTAAAATATGAGGTAAAAAAACTAGTATGTTTGGGATGACTTTTTAATTTTTTACAAAAAGATGTGTAAAAAGTAGAGAGAAAACGAAATTTTTGACTTTTTAGTATAGGTTGTTAGCTTTTTGGTTTTTAAATAACTTTTTGATTTTTTTAATGACTTTTTGACTTTTAAGCTAAAAAGTAATGTTACCAAATGAGGTCATCTACTTTTCCAAAATCAATGAGACTAATTAGTCTATGGCTTCGTTTGTTTGGAGAGTTAGAAGGGGGATTGGGATTGGTAGTGAGGTGGGACCTACTAACATTGTGTTTGTTTTGAGAGATGATAAGGGAATTGATAGTGAGCTCCAGATTATGATGGGCCTTCCCAAGGGGATTAGGATTTGCCTCTAAGACTTGATATTAGAAAAATAGTCTGTCGGACTAGAAAATTTTTTATTTTTATTTATTTTTTATTTTATTTTTTACATGTTGGATATTTTTTTTTTTGAACATTAATGTTTAACTTTTTTTATTTCTTTTTTGTTAAGTAAAATTCATTATTTTATTTGTTTTATTTTTTTTTGAAAATTTTTTATTGTTTTATTTTTTTTAATTTTTTTTATATGTTGGGCATTTTTTTAAAAACATTAATGTTTTTGTATTTTTTTATTTGTTTTATTATTTTATATAAAAATAATTTAACAATCTCTATGCTAACAATTATCATCAAAACAAATAAAATTTTACTTAATCCCCTCACTATCAATCACCTCACTATCAATCATTTTCATTCTACCTCTAAAAATAAACGATAACTAATTTTAAAAATTGAATTTTCCCCTCACCAAAATCTCATTTCACTATAACTCATTTTAATGTTACCTATAAATCATTTGGATGTTACTCATTTTAGTTGGGTTACCTATAGCTCATTTTGGAAAAGTAGATGGCCTCATTTGGCAACATTACTTCTTAATTGAATAGTCAACTAAATAATAAATTTCTAAATGAACTCTAGCACTTTGGTTTTCTTTAGGAGGTAAGTTAAAAGTCACTTTTTAATTTTTAACTCGTTTTATGTTACATTATTTCTCATATTTTTTACACATTTAAAAAAAAAAAACCAAAAAATATCAAAAATTTAACTTTTAATCATCTTTTTAAAACGCCTTTAGTTGTCTAATTTGTCTACACTCGTATGGACACACATACATAAATTTTACACGTAAAATAACTAATTACGAGATTAAAAGATGATCATTTGATAGAGTACGATTTTATTTGACAACAATGAGTTATTTTGATAAAATAGTTAAAAGCCATCTCTAAATTTTTAATATATTTTAAATCATATCATTTCTTATATTTTACGCACATTTTTTTTAAAAGTTAAAAAAAATTTAAAAAATTAATTTTTAATCATTTTCTCAAAACAATCCAATATATATTTTTCCATTGATCTAAAATAATGTAATTAACATAGTAACGCAACAATAATTATATATTTTTATTATTTTATCTCAGTATTTAATGTGTCAATTTAATTGGCAGTAGTACTGCATTTAAAATATACATTTGTAGTGTGATTCATAATAGGGCGAATTACAATAACGGTTTCTATACTTTGAGTTTGTGTCGCTTTAATTTTTAACTTTTTAATTATGATATATTTGACTTTAAATTTTGAATCTTATTTTAAATAATGATAATTGAAAATACCATTGCTTAATTTTAAGGGTAAAATCGTCAATTCGATAAAATATAGACTAATTTGACAAAAATATATGTTAAAAAAATATTTTTGAATTTTTAAAAATTATTTTCATTCACTAAAGATAAAATTATGTAAAATTGATAAATCTTTTAGACATTTATTTATTAATTTATTTTACCAAATTATTTTTTATTATGTTTTTGGATGATAAGCATGTAATGGGTGTTTTTTTTTTTTCATTCAATTAGTTCCTATTTTTTCAAAAGTCAAATATTTTTTTTGATATCATTATTAAATCAATCCATTAAATCAAAAAATCTAAAATTAAAAACATTTTATAATATATCGATTACACGTTAAAATCCTAACAACCACCTATTATATGATCATCATTCAAACACATACTCCCTCCGTCCCAAAATATTAGTCCCTTATTCTATTTTTCATTGTCCCAAAATATTAGTCCCTCTTCAAAAATCAAGTACAAAAATAATATAAATTTCCTATTTTGCCTTTTTTTTAAATTAATAAACAATATAAAAAGTACAATTATGACATTGATATTCCCAAAAAATGTACTATCAAAAGGATAATTTTGGAAAATCAACTTTTTTCAAATACAATAATTGTACTACCAAAAAAAGTTGGATTCCCAAAAAGGACCATTATTTTGGGACGGAGGGAGTAATAAAAATTAATTTGGTAAAATAAATAAATAAATAAATGTCTGAAAGATTTATCAATTTTACATAATTTTATCTTTGGTGTGTAGAAATAATTTTTAAAAATTTTAATTTTTTTGACATATATTTTTGTCAAATTAGTTTATATTTTATTAAATTAACGATTTTGTCTTTGAAATTAAGTAATGGTATCTTCAATTGTTATTATTTGAAACAAAATTCAAGATTTAACGAATTCCAAAATATAAAAATTGCTAATGTAATTCGCCCTACATAATATTAGATCAATACAAAGTTAACAAATAAAATGATAAGATATCAAAGTACAGTTTTTAAATTTTAATCTATATTTTCGAGCCAATTATATTTTATTTGTGCTACGATTTCTTATGAGTTGAGAATGTAATATAAACAGTATTATATGATATTGTTGGGAAAATGTTTCAGTGCTCGAATTTGCCGTGGCTCGAACGGCTCGACAGCCCAAAACGACGTCGTTTTGGGCTGTATTTTTTTTTTTTTTTCTTCTTCTTCTTCTTCGTCGTTTTCGCCTGAAACCAGAGGGGGGAGAGGGAGAGGGAGAGGGAGAGGGAGGGAGGGAGGGAGGGAGGGAGAGAGAGAGAGAGAGAGAGAGAGAGAGGAGGCCCTCCGCCAGCCGTTGTCGTGTCGCAGCCCTCCGTCCGTCCGTCGCAGCCCTCCGCCCCTCGTCGGCTCTGCCCCGTTCTTCTTCTTCTTCTTCGTCCGTCCGTCACAGCCTCCGTCGCCTCCGCCGCCTCCGCCCCCTCCTCCTCCTCCTCCCCTCCCCTCCCTCCCCCTCCATTTTTTAGGTCCCCTCCAGTCCCCTCCTCCCTCCTCCCCTCCTCTCCTCTCCTCTCCTCTCCTCTCCTCTCCCCTCCTTCCTCCTCCCCTCCATTTCTACGTCTGAAAAAAAAAAAAAAATAATACAAAAACAACATTCGGGGCATTCGAGCTACGTAGCTTTCGAGCTACGTAGCAAGATCGGATATTGTTGAAACAATAATGCTTGAGACCACCAAAAGTGGTGCCCTAAAAGCACCACTAGTGATGTGGTAATGGACGGGGCCCATTGCTTGTGTCTTTTTTTTTTTTTTTAAATGCTTACCAACTCATTAGTGGTGCTTTAGAGCACTACTTTTAGTGGGATGTATCATTACGCTTGTTGAAAATATATTCTTTAAAGTTTTGCAATTAGTTGAGGTGGGGACAAATTAACTTGAGCACTCAATTATAAAAGAATAATAATAATAATTGTACGGGAAAGAAATATACCTTCTCGTATAATCCTGTTGATCAAGTCTGTGCTCCTCCGTACGACGTCGCTTTGTCACCTGAAAACACAAACGTGAGCTGGCCGGCGGGTGTGTGCCGGAAACCTCTCCGATGCCTAAGTCAGAAAGCAAGACAAGTAGGCAAAAGCTCAATGTAATCAGGGAGCAAAAGTTGTGTTACCTCTCCAAAGGTGATATTGGTGAGCTTATATAGGTTTCGCGTAGCACAATCCTGGTAGGACTCTTACTCCTCCATGTAGAGTCCTTCTAGGATTACTCCTCCTTGCGTAGAGTCCTCCTAGGATTCATACTCCTGAAGGATAACGCTTATCCTTCAACACCCCCCTCACTGCTTAAACCAAGTGAGATGGTTTTACCACGGTTGGATGTCAATACGACCGAAATAACATGACCATGCTAAAGCCGCAGACTAGACCGAGCTACCACTAGTTCGGTTCTTACTTTCACTGCGTGTACCTCGGTTTGACATACTCCAACTGTGGTGTTTACTTACTCCCGTGCTAACCGTAGTAAACCCCCGACCGAGCTAATCTATAGCTAGGTCCACCACAAGAAGCCCAAATACCTTGGTTCTGAATACCACGACCGAGATAACTACCTTTACTCCGTCTGGTGACCATAATCATATTTGGACCGTGGTAACACTTGTCAATCCCTTTTCATACCTGGACCGAAGTAACTATGGCGCGCTACGACCGTGCTAACCAAACCGAGGTCCACCATGAGAAGCCATCATACCTCGGCTCAAAATACTATGACCGAACTAACCATCTTCACTCCGACCGTGGTGACCGTCACTACACTTGGACCGAGCTAACACTTGCGATCCACTTGCTAAGCCCTTTTTACCGCGGCCGACATCTTTACCTCGACTGACCCCTTTACCTCGGCTGATATCTTTACCTCGGCTAACATTGCGGTCAACCAAGTTACTTCGGCTCTTCTCTCTGTTTGACTACCTTGCTTGGTAACTCGGCCATAGCGTTGACCGCCACTAGGTCCTGTAGCTAGGTCCAATAGCTTGGCCCCGTAGCTAGGTCTTGTAGCTCGGTCTCGTAGTTAGGTCCCGTAGCTCGGTCCATAGCTCGGCCCAACTTGTTTACAAATTACCCTCTCAATTGCCCCTTAATTCCATCTGCATAGCATGATTGGGATTATTTTTCCTCCAGCCGAGCTAAGAACGCCCCACTCTGCCGAGCTAAAAATGCTGCACCATAAACTTCAACCGGGCTGCGAATCCCTCGTTTTACTTGGCCGAGCGAGGACTCAATTTATTTCGCCTTTGTTTCTTTTAGCACGGTCCAACGATCTGTACTTAATACTTTTCCTTTTCACTTTGCAGACTGACTAGGTTGGCCAGACACGCCTTTGCACGCTTAACCGAGATACTATATCCTGCAATGTGAGGCTGCCAAAGACCTCTTCTTCAAGTGTGGGTGGAAAGCAGCTGTGGCGCAACTCGGTCATAGCCAAGAGACCGAGGTCTTCTAAACCCTCCTCCATATTGTATACCGAACTCCATGGTGGAGTATGCAAATGCCATTCAGCAAAAAATTCTCCAATACTGAGGAAGGGGATGTATCCCAAAAGCCTGATAATAACGCCCAGCTCGGTCGCCAGTCCAACTCTCCAACTCCTGTGGTCTCCATCCCACCTTTGCCTGCTGTGTGATGCGGTGCTTTCGACCGAGCTCAACCAAAGTGTGCTTGTCATGACCAAGCTATCTTTAGGTGAAGCCAGGGTTGATTCGGATGTCGATTTAAATGACCTCTATGCATGATTTTTCTTCTGTTTACCAAAGGAGTTTGTAACCTGGCTACGCCCCTCCTTTTGTAATGCACTTTTGGAATGAAATCTTCAGTTCTCTCAACTGCTTGTTCGGCTTGCTCCATGCTTGCATTTATTTTCCGCTATGTTTTGAATGAAGTATGACATTCTCTGGCCGATATACTCATCTCGGTCTTAACCTTGCAATCTATCTTGTCATACCTGCCAACCACTCTTCAGCCTTGATCCTTATCTCGGCTGAAGAGTACCAAGTGTTGGTTTTTCCAGCCAACCACTTTTTAATCCTTATCTCGGCCGAAGAGTAAAAAATGTTGGTCAAACCTGCCAATCACCTTTAGCCTAGGTCCTTACCTGGGTTTAAAGGGTGCAAAAAAGTTTTGTTGGTCATACCTGCCAACCTCCTTTAGCCTAGGTCCTTACCTCGGCTTAAAGGGTGCAAAAAAGTTTTGTTGGTCATACCTGCCAACCACCTTTAGCCTAGGTCCTTACCTCGGCTAAAGGGTGCAAAAAAGTTTTTTGTTGGTCAAACCTGCCAACCACCTTTAGCCTAGGTCCTTACCTCGGCTAAAGGGTGCAAAAAAGTTTTGTTGTTGGTCAAACCTGCCAACCACCTTTAGCCTAGGTCCTTACCTCGGCTAAAGGGTGCAAAAAAGTTTTGTTGGTCATACCTGCCAACCACCTTTAGCCTAGGTCCTTACCTCGGCTAAAGGGTGCAAAAAAGTTTTTGTTGGTCAAACCTGCCAACCACCTTTAGCCTAGGTCCTTACCTCGGCTAAAGGGTGCAAAAAAGTTTTTTGTTGGTCAAACCTGCCAACCACCTTTAGCCTAGGTCCTTACCTCGGCTAAAGGGTGCAAAAAAGTTTTGTTGTTGGTCAAACCTGCCAACCACCTTTAGCCTAAGTCCTTACCTCGGCCTAAAGGGTGCAAAAAAGTTTTTTGTTGGTCAAACCTGCCAACCACCTTTAGCCTAGGTCCTTACCTCGGCTAAAGGGTGCAAAAAAGTTTTTTGTTGGTCAAACCTGCCAACCACCTTTAGCCTAGTCCTTACCTCGGCTAAAGGGTGCAAAAAAGTTTTTTGTTGGTCAAACCTGCCAACCACCTTTAGCCTAGGTCCTTACCTCGGCTAAAGGGTGCAAAAAAGTTTTTTGTTGGTCAAACCTGCCAACCACCTTTAGCCTAGGTCCTTACCTCGGCTAAAGGGTGCAAAAAAGTTTTGTTGTTGGTCAAACCTGCCAACCACCTTTAGCCTAAGTCCTTACCTCGGCTTAGGAGAGGTAAGTGTTGGTTTTTCCATCCAACTCTGCTTTCAATGCCTCTAGCTTACCAAAACAACTTTTACAGAAGAAAATATTCTATGCTGAAAAGGGAACTACTTGTTTTATTGAGGAAATGTAAATTACAAGTACCCTATCGAAAAAATAGCTCGAGATTGGCAGTGTTCCATGGTCTGGGGATAGCCTTGATGGCTCTATCTTCCAAGTGATATGCCCCTTTTCAGCTAAACCAACCACTTTGTATGGTCCATCCCAATTGGGCCCTAGCTTTCCTTCTCTGGGTTCTTTACATCTATCTTTTCCTGTACCAAGTCTCCCACTACCTTCTGTTCAGCTACCTCGCTAACATCTGCGAACAGCTCCTTGCTCTCAAGTTCTTCCTTTTATGTATTGGTCCAAGTGCCCAGCTGCCACTAACTCTTCCAAATGCTGCTTTAATGGCGTGCAATTTTCAGTGCGGTGCCCCTGTTCATCATGGAAGGTGCACCGCGATTTCTCGTCGTAGTCTTTTTGCGCTTCTCCCAGCTTAGCAGGCCATCGGACGAAAGGTTCATCGCGTATCTCGCTGAGAATTCGGTAGATTGGTTTTTTGAACACCGTGGTCATGGCAGTGTGGACTCTCAACCTTCTTTTGCCTTGGTCCTCTCCGTTGTCCCGCCTGCCTTGCCCGTTTCTACTTGGACGTTCTACCGTGTTGACCTTCGCCGTGGTCATTTTATCTGGTATTGCGGTTGTGCCAGATTTTGTTTTAGCGCGGGCGCTATCTTCCTCCACGCGAATATGTTGGTGTACTCTTTCCATCAAGGCTTCCATCGTGAGGGGTGGCGTCATGGTAATTGAGTCCCTCAACCTGTTTCCGACTGGAAGACCTCTATTGTACTGTGCGATGGCGAGATTGGTGGGACAGTCCCCAATCTGGTTGAAGGTCTCCCAGTAGCGACTATTGTAGGATCTTAGGGTCTCCTTGTCACCCATGTCGATGGAGAGTAACTGGTCGATCTCCACCGGGGTTTTAGTGTTTGTTCTGAACCTTGTTACGAAAGCCTCCGCCAATTGCGCCCAGGAGGCTATGCTGCCTTCTGGGAGTTTTTCGAACCAAGTCAAGCCTAGGTCGCCAAGGCTAGATGGGAAGAGGATGCACATCAGAGCCTCGTTTCGCCGGTATACAGCCATGACCTGGCGAAAGTGGCTCAAGTGTGAGTAAGGGTCCGTCTTCCCCTCATATGTAGTGAATTTGGGCTGAAGGAAGCCTGATGGTAGGGGTGCGTTTTCAATCGCCGGAACGAACGGTGAGGTCTGCAGCCTCGCTAATGCCTTGTCCGTCGGTTCGTAGGCAGGGCGCGGTAGTGGCATTCCAACCTCGACGCTTCCATGCGTCCGAGGAGCCAACCGCTGTAATGCAGAAACTCTGTGTGGATCGCGCGCCCTGGCGTCCTCCTTCCATCGTGCCTTCTCTTTGAACACGGTTCGTAGGTCGGACGATCTGGGCAACTTCGTCTGTCTGGACCTTGTTTGGTGCGTATGCGAGGGCCAATATGTGCTTCCTTCCGTGTTCGACCTTTCGGATCTCGTCCTCTCAGACCTGGAGCGACGAGTTCTGGAAGATCCGGATAGTGTATCGCCTGTCCTGAGGCTTCTGTTCTCTGCATGGGAGGGTGTAGAATTTCTACTACGCCCTTCCGAGTGGCGAGGGGGTGTCTTGTTGTTGCGCCCCTCTCCTGTCGCCACTTCTCTTCCTTTCACCTGGCGTTTGAGTGACTCCATGTCTGCCGCCATCTTGCGAATTAATTCATCTTGTTCCCTGACGCGATCCTCTAGAGTTTGAGGATCAATTCTGCGTCTTTGTCTTTCTGGGCTTTGCGAACGAGAGGGATGAGGGCTGTTATTCCGCCTTCGTCCCCTTGCATCCCTCCTGGAATTTTGTCCTTGTGGTTCCAGTTCGCCATGGGAGCGACCAAGGGTAGGCCTTCGCGCCTTGCACCCCCTTCTGGAGTTAGTCCGTCAACGGTGGACTGAGGAATTCTTCGTTGTTCGCCATTGATTTTTAGGGAGAAAAAGCTTGATCAAGAGGTTGTTCTTGTCTGAGTTCCCACAGACGGCGCCAATTGTACGGGAAAGAAATATACCTTCTCGTATAATCCTGTTGATCAAGTCTGTGCTCCTCCGTACGACGTCGCTTTGTCACCTGAAAACACAAACGTGAGCTGGCCGGCGGGTGTGTGCCGGAAACCTCTCCGATGCCTAAGTCAGAAAGCAAGACAAGTAGGCAAAAGCTCAATGTAATCAGGGAGCAAAAGTTGTGTTACCTCTCCAAAGGTGATATTGGTGAGCTTATATAGGTTTCGCGTAGCACAATCCTGGTAGGACTCTTACTCCTCCATGTAGAGTCCTTCTAGGATTACTCCTCCTTGCGTAGAGTCCTCCTAGGATTCATACTCCTGAAGGATAACGCTTATCCTTCAACACCCCCCTCACTGCTTAAACCAAGTGAGATGGTTTTACCACGGTTGGATGTCAATACGACCGAAATAACATGACCATGCTAAAGCCGCAGACTAGACCGAGCTACCACTAGTTCGGTTCTTACTTTCACTGCGTGTACCTCGGTTTGACATACTCCAACTGTGGTGTTTACTTACTCCCGTGCTAACCGTAGTAAACCCCCGACCGAGCTAATCTATAGCTAGGTCCACCACAAGAAGCCCAAATACCTTGGTTCTGAATACCACGACCGAGATAACTACCTTTACTCCGTCTGGTGACCATAATCATATTTGGACCGTGGTAACACTTGTCAATCCCTTTTCATACCTGGACCGAAGTAACTATGGCGCGCTACGACCGTGCTAACCAAACCGAGGTCCACCATGAGAAGCCATCATACCTCGGCTCAAAATACTATGACCGAACTAACCATCTTCACTCCGACCGTGGTGACCGTCACTACACTTGGACCGAGCTAACACTTGCGATCCACTTGCTAAGCCCTTTTTACCGCGGCCGACATCTTTACCTCGACTGACCCCTTTACCTCGGCTGATATCTTTACCTCGGCTAACATTGCGGTCAACCAAGTTACTTCGGCTCTTCTCTCTGTTTGACTACCTTGCTTGGTAACTCGGCCATAGCGTTGACCGCCACTAGGTCCTGTAGCTAGGTCCAATAGCTTGGCCCCGTAGCTAGGTCTTGTAGCTCGGTCTCGTAGTTAGGTCCCGTAGCTCGGCCCATAGCTCGGCCCAACTTGTTTACAAATTACCCTCTCAATAATAATAAAAGAATAATAATAATTTTTGTTTGTTACCATGTGCTTGCTTGCAATGAAACTGTGGACTAGAGTTATGTGCGACCAGGATTACATAAACTGCTAGCTCGCGATACACTTGTTTAAGGTGTCCTAAATAAGTGCATTTTTTACTTTTTTAAATTAAAAAGTTGAGAAAAAAATATAGATATTTGGGTTAATTTTTTGACTTTTTATGAAAAAATATGTATTAAAAATTGTATAAAGAAATATGTAGGAGAAAATAGTGTAATACGCCATACGGATTAGCCGGCTTGGTGAGTACATGAGAAAAGATTGCCTCATTTTCGGATTTTGATTAGACGGTGTTGTTCGGCCCGTGGGGGCCCACCACAGGTTCCGTTTTTCTAATCAGAACCGTTCAATGTGTAGACCTCGTCGAGTACTATATGCTTATAAAAAATCACGTTGATTGGATATCGATAGCTATCTGATCGTGTTAGCTTTTTTGTCAACTGTTAACTATAACACCATTCAAGTTTTATACAAAACTGATTTGATCATGTAGTTAGCGATATCCGATAGACGTGATATTTTACAGGCATATAATACTACATGAGTTCTACATCTTGCACAGTTCGGATTATCAAAACGGGACCCATGGTGGGCCCCAACGAGCCCAACTTTACCATCCAACTTAGTGAATGTACACATGTAATTTTTATTTTTTTTTCAAATCACTCAAGCTGGCCTGACGTCAGTACATTGATGGGCCAAAAAGTTGATTTGTATTTAATATTTGTATATTAATTTTTTAATATTTTTTTTAGTGAATAGTGATAACTTTTTAATTTTTTTTTTATAACTTTTTAACTTTTTTTACACTTGCCAAACCTAAAAATATTTACAGATTACAAACCAGTTAAGTACAAACTATTTACAGATTATTGAAAAAAATTATAAATTTAATTATGAGTTAATTACTTAAAAGTTCTATTTACAAATATTATAGTAGTTTAGGTCCTAACTAAATTTTTTTGAATCAATAAATAAAACTGAGAATATTATCAGCTTGCTCTAATTTTCAAAACTAAAAATATTATCAATTTTACATGTAATGTTGCCGATAATTGTTTCACTAACTGATAAAAAAAAAATAGAGCACGAAAGATTAAACATTTTTGCCCTTTTACTTATTTGTTTGATTCAACTATTTAATAAAATTGAGAACATTATCAGTTTTTTTCAGTTTTAAAACTGAGAACATTATCATTTTTTTCGTTTTTAATTTTTTTTTCCTAGTTTTGTATATCAATGTTCCACCATCATGCTTCTTTATAGATACAGATTTTTAATTTTGCACAAAAAAATAATTCAATATTTTTTCAGTTTTTTCAAAAAAAAAATATTGTTGTTTGGTTTGAGTTTTTTTGACTAAGTTTTTTGAAAATTGAGGGTATGTTTGGTTTGAGTTTTAGAGATGAGTTTTAGAAAAAAATTTCTAAAAAATTGTTTGGTTTGAGATTTTTTTCAAAAAATTTGTAAAATCACTTTCTCTCTCTTCCACATCAATCAATCACTTTTTCTCTTTCCTCTCTCCTTCTCAATCACTTTTTCTCTCACATACATCTACTCAATTACAACAAAATATCAAATCATCCCAAACTCCTAAACTCCAAAGCCACTTTCAAAATATACAACCAAACAAACCAAAAAAATTTCTAAACTCTCTCCTCAAATTTTTTTTCAAAAACAACTCTCCCAAAAACAAACCAAACAAGCCCTGAGTTTTTTGTTTTTAGTGAATATTTTTAAAATTTTAAGTATTTTTTTTTTACTTTTTTAGATGCACCTTACTTAGATATATCTAAAAAGTAAAAAAATTATTTTAAAATATTTTTAAAAATTAATAAATACATAAAAATATGAAAAATATACTGAATTCTTCTATTTTTTTTGGTACTTTTGGTATTTAGTGAATTTTGAAAAGATTTTTTCACAAAAATTATACTTTTTATGTGTATTTATATTAGGTGTATCCAAAAATAAAAATAAAAATTACTTAAAATATTTAAAAAAATAGTAAAAACAAAAAAAAATACGAAAAATAAGAAAGTATAATTTTCTGAAAAATATTTTTAGAAAACCAAAAACAAACAAATAGTTTTTTATTTTGCATATAATTTTTTTTAGTTTTTTTAACTTAAAAATTGATATTTTAAAGTTTTGAAAATCAAAATAAATATCAAACCATCATGTTTATTTATAAATAATTATAAATAATGAATGATCATTTTTTGAAAGATAATTCTGAATATTAAAAATTTAATAAAATTTAAAATTTTAAAATTTTTTAATTATAATTTAATATAATATAAATTTAAAAATTAAGACTTATATATAAATATCTCTTATTTTTATGTATAAATATCCCTTATTTTTATGTATGTGAACTTATTCATTCAATGATAAAAAGCAACTTCTAACCTTTTTTACAACTATTCCTAACGAGTCAGTTGTCGTTTAGCAATTAGTAATGTCAGACATTTTAAAATTTCTATTAAAATTTTTATCAAATATTTTAGGACACAGTTTCTCTCCAGTCTAAATCTGAATTGAATAGTGCTATCTAACCCTTGGGTACCCACTATGGGTCGTGTTTCGATAATCTAAACCGTTGCATGTGTAGAATTCGTCGAGTACTATATGCCTGTAAAAAATCACGTTGATCGGATATCAATAGCTATATGATCAAAACAGTTTTTTGTAAGCCGTTTATTTTTCGCCGTCCATTTTTTTTCATAAAAAACTGATTTGATCATATAGCTATCGATATCCGATCCACGTGATTTTTTATAAGCATATAGTACTCGACGAGTTCTACACATTAAACGGTTTAGATTATTGAAACACGACCCGTAGTGGGCCCCCAAGGGTCGGACAGTACCGTCCAGTCCAGATTTGGACTGGAGAGAAGCTGTGGCCAATATTTTATATGGTGTGTGAGATTACATTATGTGAATTTTATGTAAGTTTCACATTAATGTGAGATATTTGATGAAAATTTTGAGAGCTCTAGCATTTTTGTTTAGCAATTGACTTTTTTAGTTAATTTTTTGATTTTTTGATTATTTTAACTTAGGACTAAAAGTTAGTTTAGTTCGATTTTTTTATTTTACTTTTATGAAAGAATAAGTAAAATGATTATGGTTTAGATGTATTATTTTGTCTTATTGACTTATTTAGCTTATTTTGTCTTATGTGCTTTTTTAACTAAAAAGTTAAAGCCAAACAAACCCTTAATGCGTTTTTTATACCAATTTTTTAGATTCACTAATGTGTAAAAACTATGATTAGCTAATAATTAAAGAAATTATAAAGAGAGAATTATCTCTAATATTTGAGAGATTTGGTCAAATCCCCCTTATAATAAAATTTTAATGCATTAAGGATAAGTACAAAAAAAAATTCTTTAAAAGTCTAATACATATCACTATTATTAGTGCGTAATTTAATATTTTAAACTTTAAAATAATAAAACTTTTGATCTAGATATTGGTTTTTAATAAAATTAATATTTTTAAAATTCTGTCATCAAAATATATCAAATAAGATTCATGTTAACTATGAAATTCTTAAAAAATAATAAATAAATAAATAAAATACCATCGAAATTGAGGTAAAATAAAATAAAATAAAAATATTTCTCGTCAAAAGAGTTCTATGAGATATATATATATATATATATGCATGAATAATATTGTTCAAGAAAAAAAAATTATTCTGTCCTTACTTAATTATACGCCTTCTCCTTATGAGGTTTATAAAGTAAAATAAATTGAGGGGCAATTTGGAAAGTTGGTAAAAAGCCTCCCAAAAAAGTTACAAAAAAATATCAAAAAAGTCAATTTTTTTGCCAAAAAAAATCAAAAAGTCAAAAAATCAACTTTTTATCTACTTCTCAAAACACTCATGAGTTGTCTTTTTCACCAAGCAAGAGTCTAATGAAGAGATTTTGACTAAATTTTTCTAAATATTTAAATATATTATCACGTAATTAAATTTAAAGAGCGAATATAATTTCTAGATCTAAATAGTATAACTCTTCTCTTTATTGTAACTTCCAATTGAGATTTCACATGTCAAACAGTGTTTCGAACTTTTTTTTTGTTTTCAGGATGGATGTTTGTAGAGCAATTGGTAAGATTTGAATCATATACTGTATATTATTATTACTTAGCAGAGGGTTGGCTTTGACACTTTTTGTGCTCAAAACGAGCTCCTGATAAAGGATCTTTTATACATTTAAGAAAAATAAATATTGCAATCAAAAGATATTCATCAAATTTAAAAACAAAAATTACTTAAATATATAATAAAGTTTACAATAAGAAGAATAATCTAAATAATCTAAACTCAAGTACTAAATAAAAATTAAACAAATTATAACAAAATATCACTTAAATATCATCATTCTCGTATTTTTAGTTACAAAATTACTAATCAAACTTGTATAATTCAACTTATCAACTAAATATTTTTTAACAAATAAAATTAATAATCTATTCGATCTTTGTTGTGACATAGGTAAGATTTATACAATTTTAAATTTGATTTTTTTTTTCTCAAAAAACAATTATAATTCATATAGTTACTCGTGTTCAACACACAATCCATAAATTTGGAAAATAACTATCCATTAATTTCAAATAATTCATTAAATAGACTTTTCAATTTTTTATGGTAAAAATAATTATCTATTAGTTCTAGATAACTCACCACATCAACCATTTATTAATTTTGAATATTCATCGAATTTTATCAAGGCCTTTTAAATTTAGATGGGATTTTTTATGGAATAGTATAATAACTAAAAATATTTTGAGGCCTTTTTCTTTAGGGATTTTTTCTAACCGGTCCTAATAATAGAATCTATTATCTATTAGGTCCTAAGTTTTCATCTTATGCATCAAGAAGTCCTGTTATATTTTTTTTTTATCTCGATTTTGCTCCTGCTACTAGTTGAAATCATCCCAAACACTTTCTAAATCTTTAAGTATTTATAATATTTATTACTCATTAATTATTTCAATTTGTATTAACTTCTCTCTTGATCATTTTTTTAAAACTCTTCTTCTTCTTCTTCTTCTTCTCTCTCTCTCTCTCTCTCTCTCTCTCTTTTTCAAAAATACCACCATTGTAGCTATGGCCATGGCTATCCACCCGCAACCACCATCGTCGTCCGTTACTAACCACCGCCACCTCTACCGGTCACCGCTACCACCTTCGCCGGCCGCTACCACCACCATTGTTCACCAACCATCTCCATCGTTGCCGATCTATATTTCACCATCTCTCAACCGTTTGACTCGCTCGTCTAACATTGTCGTCTTCCTTCCTCTTTGCATTACCGTCGCTCTTCCTCCATCCGCCATGTTTTATCTGCCATCACTGTCATTCTTTTTCAATCATCGATCCACCATCTTTAACGTCAAACTTCACCAATGGCTTTTAATCTAGTTGTTTTTAATGTCGATCTACCATCTTCGGCGCCAATCTGGTACTTTACATGGTCGCCGATGAGATCAAGACTCTTTCTACAGTGTGTTGGTGAAGATCTATATTTGTAAAACATGTTGAACTAATTTGATGAATTTATCACTTAATTCAGTGATAAATTTAACAGTGATTTGTTTAATATTTTGTGGACTGCTGCTGTTGGAATTTTGATATTAATACAATGATAAATTTATCACTGATTTTTGTTCATGTTATATTTATCACATCTCTCTTCCTCACGCCCTCTCTTTCTTTTTATTTCTCTTAAACCAAATCTGCTATATTATATTTATCACATCCCTCTTTCTTACTCCCTCTCTCTCTCTCTCTCTCTCTCTCTTTTTATTTCTCTTAAATCAAATCTGCTATATTAGTGATAAATGTACCGCTGATATATTTCTTTGAATCTTGTGTTGATTTGTGACGATGATGACGAGATTATTATTATTATTATTATTATTATTTTATTTTTTTTTGTAATTTTTGAACAAGCAACTCGTGAGAAATTTTCCAATGAACATGTTTATCACTACTAAATTTATTACTGAATATATTTTTGAATCTTGTGTTAATTTGTGACAATGATAATGAGATTTTCTTTTTGTAATTTTTTAACAAACAGTCAGTGATAAATTTATCACTGAATGTGTCTATCAGTGATAAATTTATTACTGAGTATGTCTTTGAATCTTATG
Source organism: Camellia japonica (assembly GCA_030407325.1). Taxonomy (NCBI): domain Eukaryota; kingdom Viridiplantae; phylum Streptophyta; class Magnoliopsida; order Ericales; family Theaceae; genus Camellia; species Camellia japonica. The sequence continues at coordinate 88,172,522 of JAPPVO010000036.1, forward strand.
TTGATTTGTGATTACGAAGACGAGATTTTCTTTTTTTAAATTTTTAACAAACAGATAGTGATAAATTTATTATTGAATGTGTCAATCATAAATTTGTTTACTGGATTTGCCTTTGAATCTTTGTATTGATCTGCAAATGTGAAGAATTACTTTCTAGTAAGGACTCCTTATCCCCCCTCCTTTATTTTCTTCATCCTTATTTTTCTTTTTTTCTCTTGTTGCTACCATGGCGGTATTGACATGGTGGAAATGGAAAATGGCCAAAAAAAAATATTTTCAAAGGTCGGAAGTGGTCTTCGGTGGTCGATTGAGAGAGAGAGAGAAAGTGTGTGGAACAGTTGAACAATTTCTACATGTGGGCTAAATGTCAAGGGTAAAATGGAAAGATGTACTAAATTATTTTGGGTCAGGACCTCATGGGAATTAAATCAAGTTTAAAGGAGTGATCCATAACTCCTCCTTTTTTTAATCAATTTGTAGGGGCCCCAAGCGGTAGTTTTGCCAACTTTGGATCAAAGCCGACATTGACTTAGCAAAAAGAATACAAAAATAAAATTAAAATTAAAATTAAAATTTTGTTAATATAATGCCATAATTAATGAATCGTGTATAATATAATTTAACAAAATTTCATAAATTTAAAATTTATAAAATGATAATATTAAAGTCTCAAAGCAATATTTTTAAATTTCGCATTAGAAAATTCTATTCATATATAAAATTTATATAATTTTTTTTGACAATAATGATATGACATTATCATTATTGTAAATAAATTTTTCTTCAATGGTGTTTTGTTATGGTGTGCATCTTTTTAGGGATGCATATCTGTTGGCTACATATTTTGTATAAGCCAATCACAGTTCGACACGTGGTAGGATGAGGGCAATACAGGAAGATAATTCAAATCTTCAATCATAATCACACATGTGGAAGTTAGTATTGGTTATTGTAGATCTGCAAAGCACTAGATCAACAAAGAGATGCAAAATGACGTGGCTTCAACAGTTAGTCATATTTAAATTCAAAATCAGGAGGGAAGTTTAACTGCAGACATGGCATAGTGGAGCTAACTGTAAGGCAACATGATCAGCGATCATGGAGGGATGGTTCGACGGTTAGAAATGCATTTTATAGTTGCCGTTGAGAAGTATAAATAGTAGAGAAGGCCCCAGAAAGAGCCCCCAGACTCAGATTCAAAAAACTAGCTTTATCTACTTTATTTTCCTTCCAGTTTTTACATTTCTTGTTCTTTACATTTCTGTACTTCAAATTCCTGCACTGCACTTCGTTCATAGGAGTAGTTTCAAGTAGTTTGTTGCTGTAGATCTCTACGAGGCTGATTTGGATCTTTGTAAGTCTTCCATTTTATTTAATGAAATGATACAATTGTTCTTTATTTAATCGTTGTTTGCTTAATTCTCCTAAACAAAACCACCAGTAAAAGTCATCTTCATTGAGGCTGAAAGAACTAAAACACAATCGTCTGATAATTGGTTGGCAATTAATATTCTGTAAGAACTGATTGATCCTTACTGGCACGCTCAAAATTACAATAATAACCTTCGAAAGCCAAAAAGCCAACATATATTTTTGGCACGCCCAGTGGGACTCATTAAAATGGCTAAACGTAGGACATAAGGAGAAAATGGACGCTTGGAAGAAGGCGTGGAAGGAGAGGTAGAAATACCTAATCCAGAGGATAATGTGATAACACATCTTGTGGAAGTATCTGTTTTATTAGAACCTATGGTCGAACAGACCAGCACTTCGGAGCAAGTACCACATGTTTAAAGTATTGGACGAGGCCAAGGAATTGGACCATCCATTGTTCCATTTACTCAGCCAATGAATCCATAGGGAGGCCTAGTAGATGCCATGGGACAGCAGTTAATGAACACAATGGAAAGATGGGCAACATCCTTTTTGGATCAAATGAATACTCATCAACCAACTAATGCAAGACACATAGAGGAAATTTTAAATGTCCTTCAGCAAAGATTGGCTAGAGATAAATAGCCTATGTAGAGTAATGGACACACTAATGGTCAAACTAGTAACCAAAACTATGAAAGATCATCACCTCAGTCTTAGTATGAGCTTTCGAGGTTTGTGACAAATCAAAATGCCTTATTACTTAACAGTGAAGCCATACAAATTGGTGGATCTGGCCTAACACAAGAAAATGACATAAGGATGTTTCCAAATCCCATGTTCGAAGCCATACCTGCCACGAGGGGGTTCACTAATCCTTTGTTCGAATTTGTACCCGGGGGGTTGGAAGGGTTTCCTGCAACTGGAAGAGACACAACACCTATTCCAGCATCTTTCGCAGATCCTTTCGTAGGGCAGGCTCAGAGAGGTCACCCATACCCTCAACAACAGTCAGCACCACAGGGACAACCAGTCCCAAATATACCGCCCTATGGACCAAGAGGACCTCAGGCACAAGGTTGTCCACCAAATCCTATATTTGTTCCTCCAGTAGAGGTTTAACAAGCACAAAATATGGTTCCTAGGGACCAAATTGTTGATATTGTTAGAAAGATGTGTGAACCGATGGCTCGGGGGATTCAAACTCCTGTGTACAGGAAACCATATCCAGAATGGGTAGATAGGGTACATGAATACCCAAGAGGGTTTAGGATACCAGACTTTGCTCTTTTTTATGGGAATGGAAACCAATCAACGGTGGAGCATATTGTTAAGTTCACTGCTCAATGTGGTGAATTTACCAATAATGATTACATGAAGTTAAGACTGTTCCCAAATTCTCTAACTGGGGCAGCTTTTGTATGGTATATTAACCTTACACCTGGCTCCATCCAAACTTGGCAATAAATGGAGGAGGCATTTCATACCTAATTCTTTCAAATGGAGCCAGAAGTTTCCATGGCAGACTTGGCAAGGTTGAGTCAAAGGCCTGATGAGAAGGCTGCTCAATTTATTTCCAGATTCAAAAGAGCACGAAACAAATGTAGGATCATCCTACCAGAGCCTGAGTTCGTGAGATTGGCTTAAAATGGTTTAGAGTTTAGGCTTCGAAAGAAATTTGACTCAACTAAGTTTAGAGACTTAGTGGAACTGACCTATAAGGTATCTAGGTATGAAGCATTACTAGAAGAAGAACAAGATCGAAGTAATGCATCATACAAGACGTATTATACCCTAACTATAAGATTGATCCAGCAGAGATTGTAGAGAAAGAACCTGTGATCTGTGAAGCATTAATTCATAAAGATACAACAATAGACCAGCAGTTTAAAAAGAAAGACCTTCATAGGAAATACTCTTTCAATTTAACAAAGGCAGATGACATTTTTGATCATTTGCTTGCGGCAAACTTCTTGAAGTTACCAAAATGAGTCAAGATTCCGCCTCCAGAGGAACTTAAAGGAAAAGTGTGTTGTAAATGGCATAATTCTTGGTCTCACACAACTAAAAACTGTATTGTTTTTCGAGACAGGATCCAAGAGCAAATTCGAAAGGGGAGTTTAAAATTCCCAGCTAAAGCAGAAAAGGCTATGGGGATTGACACTAATTCGTTCCCAGAAATTGGAGAAGTTGCAGCCAATGTTATCGTGCCAGACTTCCAGAACTTATCCTTGAAGGAATTAGAAGAGGTAAATGTGCAAATGCATGTTGCTAGCCAGACTACTATCAAGAAAGATGCTAGAAGTTTACCAACTATTGGACAAGGCTTTGCAGACCAGAGGGAAGACTATGATGAAGAGGCACTGGATGATGATTCTTTGGAGGCAACTGTCATGCAAAGAATGTGTCCCAGATGCAGGTTGAACTATAAGTGGTTGAAAGGGCTTCCGATTGATGGGAAGCAATATTACAAGGATATGCAGAGGCATCCTAAACCAACTAGTGCTTATAACAAGAGGCCATATCCAACTAGTACTAGGCAGTAGCTATTCATGGCTGAGCCAATAGCCACTAGAGTGCACTCCAAGGGCAAGAGACCTCTACATGAATTCAGACAACCCAACTATTACAGAATGGAGGGCAATCATCCTGAGAGGAGACTTGAAGTGGGCTCAAGTCATGAGATTAAAGTCAGAGATTGGTTTCCTAGACCAGCCTCACACAAAAAGGAAAGTGGCCACCTTCATGGAAGACCTGAATTAGGCCCAAAACAGGGGGTCAGGGCCAAGCAGTGACCTTCACAGCCAGCTTCGAAACTGGCTTCAAAAGAAGAAAGAGACAGTTCGACAACTGGGGTAGTGGGTTTATGGGTACCTGGGGTTCCAGATTAGTTTGTTATGCAAAACAAACCTAAGGAAATTCCTACCCAAAGAAATGTTGTTGGAGACCAGGGTAGGATGGTCAAACCTCCCTTGGTGGTTTCAAATAATTGGGTGTTACTAAAGCATCAAAAAACAAAGCAACCAGACATGGTCCTAGTGATTTCTAGATCCCAAAGGAGAAAGATCCAGCGAAGGTATACTCAGTACCAGAAGGATCTGAAAGAAAGTGGAGAAAGCTCTTCATTGGTCTAGTCAAAGGACCAGACAGAAAGAAGAAAGAGTCCAAAGTTAGATCATAGTCCAAAATCGACTCTTCAAGACAAAAGGAGTTGCAACAGAGAGCAATTGGCCAAAGTTCATTCCGAACTAAAAGCCAAAGAAAGATCTAGTTTAGCAGGATTGGAAAGGGCTTTGATGGAAAGCGATAGTGAGACAGAGGGAGAAGTTGGCCTAAGCCAAAGGAAGGAGATGGTTGAGGAGGAAATGTTCGAAGCCTTCATGGCTGAACAGACATTTTTGGTCGAAAAACCAGCAAAAACAGACCATTCGAAGAAAGTTACTAGTACTGAAGTGCAAGAATGCAGCATGGAAGATGCTTCTAAAGTAATTGAACAAGTTGGCTAGGAAGAGAAGCAGGTACAACCAGTTGTCCAATTTGGCTCGTTTCCTCCAGTATCAGCGAATATGGTGCATATACTACCACAGGAATTCCAAGCTGAAGATGAAAACCAAGAAGGTCAGGAGATTGACCTAATCCCAGTTTCTAGTGAAGACTCACAAGTGAGTATGGTGCAAGACGAATTTGAAGTGGCCACACCAATGAAAACTGGAGACGAGAGTGAGGAAGAGGTGAGTATCAACTTTTCATATCCTTTTGAGTATCCCACGACATCCATGACACAGCATGTCAAGCCCTTGTATATGAAGGCCTTCTTCGATGGGATACAGATGAACCAGGTATTGGTGAATAAAGGTGGCTAATCAATGCATGAAGGTTCTTTCGAGGACGAACAACATTATCAAATTACTCTTCGTATGCTTAATCAATGTAAGAAAAGACTTGCTTGGCCATAAAAGATGTACTAGTCTTTTCGAATACTGAGATAGTGTGAATGTTCAAAGGTTAGAAGAGAATTTAATGCAAATGTTTCATTGATGAATGACGGTTGCATTTCTGAAAAGTGCAAAGCCCATGCATGTTCTAAGACGTGGATAAAATACCTTGATGTACTAATATCACCAAGTATTGGGTATGTTAGTGCGGGGGGTAATGTTGGCTACATATTTTGTATTAGCCAATCACAGTTTGACACGTGGTAGGATGAGGCCAATACGGGAAGACAATTCAAATCTTCAATTGGAATCACACATGTGTCAGTTAGTATTGGTTATTGTAGATCTGCATAGCACTGGATCAGCAAAGAGATGCAAAATGACGTGGCTTCGACGGTTACTCATATTTAAATTCAAAATCAAGAGGGAAGCCTAACTGCAGACATGGTATAGTGGAGCTGATTGTAAGGCAACATGATCAACGATCATGGAGGAATGGTTCGACGGTTAGAAATGCATTTCGACGGTTGCCGTTGAGAAGTACAAATAGCAGAGAAGGCCCCAGAAAGAGCCCCCAGACTCAGATCTAAAAAACCAGTTTTATCTACTTTATTTTCCTTCCAATTTTTATATTTCTTATTCTTTATATTTCTGTACTTCAAATTCCTGTATTGCACTTCGTTCATAGGAGTAGTTTCAAGTAGTTTGTTGTTGTAGACCTCTACGAGGCTGATTTGGATCTTTATAAGTCTTTCATTTTATTTAATGAAATGTTACAATTGTTCTTCATTTAATCGTTGTTTGCTTAATTCTCCTAAACAAAGCCACCAATAAAAGTCCTCTTCATTGAGACTGAAAGAACTAAAATACAATCGTCTAATAATTAGTTGACAATTAATATTCTGTAAGGATTGATTGATCCTTACTGGCACGCTCAAAATTACAATAATAACCTTCGAAAGCTAAAAAGCCAACAATGTCATATGCACTCTACCATAAAAATAAGTAATTTATTACAAAATTTCATAACATCAATTACGAAATATGTAATTGCGTCACAAATTGCCATAACCAAATGTTTAAATTTTTTGATTGATATTGTAAAAGTTTGCAACATTTTTTCTTACGTAAATTTGTAATGAGGTTGCGCATTTTATGATTAATATTATGAAATTTTATGATAAAGTTATACATTTTGTGATATGGTGCATATGGTAAATCTAACTATCTATCTATATTATTATAAAGTGAACACCTTTGGTGGTGTCGTGAAATCTTCTTTTCTTATGTTGCTAAGTGTCCATTTTTTAATTTGAAACAAAATAATTAGATAGATGGAAAGAGTAAGACTCAAATCTTGAAATTTGAGTTTAATGAATTAGACTCTTATTACTTGAATGACACACAAATATATAATATATATATTTTTTTATTTACTTATTTAAATTGTACTATATGTCATTGCTAGTATCCTTAAAAGGGTGCACACCACAAAATTTTTCAAAAAAATTATGTGTAAATCTTTTATTTGTATAATATTACTCTCTGACATTGCCTGTTTCTTATTGCAAAATTTATTGAAGGTATTTGAAAGTTTATTAAATTTAAAGCAAGATTAGATTTTTCAGTCACCTATTAAATCAGTTCATACTGCAAAATTTATTGAAGGTTTTTGAAAGTTTATCAAATTTCAATTTTGATGCAGAGCTCTAAATTAGCAGCTCTAACAAGCTAACAGTAAATAAATAAAAAAAATCAAAATAAAATATCACATCAGAAGATGGGAACCGACATCTCCCATAGAGCTCCTAGAGTAGAGCTCTTAAACATTTTTTTTATCAAATTTAAAGCAGGATTAGATTTAATTTTTCAATCACCTATTGAATCAGTTCAAACTTATGATCATTCAAACATCACTGAGTGATGGTTGTGACAATTTAATTAAATCTAATCACATTTAATTAAATCTCATAAGTTTATTTTTTGATTATGTTTGAACTGATTGAAAAATATGAAACACCAATTTCAAGTCATTTAATCAAAAAATAAATTGTCACAACCATCACTCAGTGAGACTTCTCATAAACTTATGATCATTCAAATGTATCTCACTGAGTGATGGATGTGACAATTTATTTTTTGATTAAATGACTTGAAATTGGTGTTTCATATTTTGTTAAGCTTTTGTTTGGCATAAGTTAAAATAATTTTTTTTTATTAAAATAATCAAAAAAATAGAACAAATTACACCAACACTCCCTATAGTTTGGAACTTGTGTCACTTTAGTCCATAACTTTTCAATTATGACATATTTGATCTTGAATTTTGAATCTTGTTTCAAATAAGGACAATTGAAGATACCATTATTTAATTTCAAGAGCAAAATAGTCAATTTAATAAAATATAAACTAGTTTGACAAAAATAAATGTCAAAAAATATTTTTACTTTTTTAAAAATTATTTCTATCCACTAAAGATAAAATTATGTAAAATTGATCAAAATTAATAAAAATTACATGATTAATTTTTAAAAATTAATTTTACATGATTATCATCCAAACACATAATAAAAATAAATTAATGTCTAAAAGTTTTATCAATTTTACATAATTTTATCTTTAGTAGGTAGAAATAATTTTAAAAATTCAAAAATATTTTTTTGACATTTATTTTTGTCAAATTAGTTTATATTTTATCAAATTGACGATTTTATCCTTGAAAAATCTGATGATATCTTCAATTGTCCTTATTTGGAACAAGATTTAAAATTCAATGTCAAATGTATCATAATTGAAAAGTTATGGACTAAAGTGACACAAGCCCCAAACTATAGGGACTATTAGTGTAATTCACCAAAAAAAATAAAATAAATTTTTTAGTCTAATAAGACAAAATGTCACATTCAAACTATAACCATTTCATTTTTTCTCTCACAAAAGTCAAAAAAAACCTATCTCAAATGAAATTTTTTAGTTTCAAGATAAAATAACCAAAAAAATTAAAAAGTTAACTCACATCCCAAATGAACCTTAAGGAAAATAATAGTAGAATGGTACAGTGATTTTTTTTAATTTATAAAATCATAAAAAAAAAATATAATATTTTAATTATTAAAGTGTATAAATTTTATTGTTGATTTATAATTTTCTTTTTCTGTCTCTACCGTGTTGTTATTTTCTCTTGTTAATTTATTCTGTTATAAACACATAAATTAATTAAAATTTATACATGAAATTCACATTTAAAAAATAGAAGAAATTTCAATCCAAGCGAAGCATTTAAACAAAATTACACATAAATGGTCAACTTTATACATATTAATAATTATAATTATAATTTTTTTTAATAATTCTATAATAATTTTCTAATAGTACCATTGTAAGTGATTTCTCATTAAAAAATATTATTTATTTTATTAGTTGGTTGATTTCTGTTTGTTTTAGATTTATGTTTTTGCTAAAACTATAAAAGTAAAATTTATTAAGTTTGATAGCCTCCGTTTGGGAAGTGGGCTGGCTTTTTGGCTTTTTTGGCTATATGAGCCTGGGCTCAAAAACCTGGTTTGGGAAGGGCTTTTTGGCTTTTTTGGCTTTTTGGTGAGGTGTCATCCTGACAAATTACCAAACTGCCCTTTTTTTCTTTTGTTTTTTCTTTTGATTTTTATTTTGGGTTTGGATTTCCCATATTTTGCTTAATTTTTTATTTTTTTATTTATTTTAATTTTGGGTTTGGATGTGGCGTTTTTTGCTTAATTTTTTTTTTTAAATTTTTTTTTTGTTTTTGATTTGGCCAATTTACGTTTTTTGTATTTTGTTTAAATTTTATTATTTTTTATTTTCTTATTTTCGGTTTTGTTCTTTAATTTTATTTTAAATTTTTGTACTTTAATTAGTTCTTATTCTTTAATTTTATTTTAAGTATTAAAATAATGTAAATAATGTAAATAATTTAATAAGAAAAAATTTAAAATAAATATTCAAAAAATTATTAATTTACGTTTCTACGTTTTTGCCGTTTTTTACGATTTTGTCGTTTTTTTTATAATAAATTTTTTTTATTTGTAATTTTTTTTATTAATTACTAATTTACGGTTTTGTCGTTTTTATCAATGGCCAATTTACGTTTTTTGTCGTTTTTATTAATTTAAAATGTTATTATATTTTTATTTGTAAATTATTTTAAAATGTTATTAATGTTATTAATTTACGTTTTTTTATTTTAAATAATTTAATTTTAATTTAATTTTAAATATTTATTTTTGTTTTCATTTTTATTTGCGTTTTAATTTTGATATTTATTTTAATTTTATTTTAAGTATTTAAATAATGTAAATAATCTAAAAATTCTTTCAATTGTAAAAAATAAAATAAATATTCAAAAAATTTAAAATTTTAAATAATTTAAATATTCAAAAAATTATTTTAACAAAAAAATTTACATAATTTAAATATTCAAACAATTTAAATAGTTTAAAATGTTAATATTTTACATTTAAAAATAACTCTACACTGAAATCGTAACCAAACACATAAAATAAAACTCACGTAATAAATTATTTTTAAAACTCATAACCAAACACATAACTTGAAACTTCATACTACTTTCACAACTCTACACTCAAATCATAACCAAAACACATAACAAAAAAATTAAAATATTTAAAAAAAATTTACAAAATAGAGTTTGAATTTATTTTTATAAAATATTTTAACAAAAAATAAAAAAAAATATTTTTTTTTTAACTTTTTTTTTCTGAGAAAATGTGTTTTTTGGAATTTTTTTTTTTTTTTTAGATGCTGCCGCATGCCCTCTTTGATGAGGGATAGTTTTGTGAATTGAACTTAGAGTTGAAACTTGCAGAACAAGATTGTTGCTTTTGTCTTTTAGTGGGCTTTTGAGCCTTTTTTGTCATTATATGGCTCAAAGAGCCTGGGAGCCCTTCCCAAACTCAACCTTAGGAAACAACTTCTCTCTAGTTATTCACCCAAAAACTTCTTCCTAGTTGAATATCTTAACTGCAGTGTCCTGTTGAATTTTTGTGGGTTCCCATGAATCATATTGGTAATCTAAATCGTTAAATGTGTCGAGTTTGTTGAGTATTTTATTTTTATAAAAAATTATATTAATTGAATATCAATAATTATTTCATCAGATCATATTTGTGTTAATAATTTATTTTTAAAATTATAATTACGATAGACACAAATTTAACCTAATAAAGTGATTATCAATATTCAATTAATATAATCTTTTATAATAATAAAATATTTAACAAATCCCAAATATTAAATAATTTAGATGATCTATATAAATATCGCTATGAATCCACGAAGCTCAGCCTCCAATCTGATTTCAGATTGGAGAGAGGGCTGGGGCTTTGATCTAATAAATTGTCTAGGGCGGTGATAATGGGCCTAGGTAATATGATGGTGTCCCTACTACGGAGAATGGGGGGAATTCTAGTTACAACCAAAAAATAATAATTAAATGGGTTTAATTTTTTAATACATTCTAATAAATTATTTAAAATTATAACTTATTTTTTCTCCCAAATTATTCTTTGGAGGTATACTTAAATAAAACAAATCAAAAAATTTAAATTACTTTTGAATTTTTTTCTTTTGTTCAAGGGATAAGAGAACGGAGAAAGAAAACGACGAAAGAGAATGAGAAGGTAAATTTCGACTTCGCCTTCACATTCATTAAGCTTGAAGCTTCGAGTTTGAAGCTTGAACTTCGTATTCGCATTAATCGACCACTATCCACCATCTTTTGCCATCATCTGTTATCGTTCATAATGAATTTGTACATGCGTTACGTTATGTGTCCCTTTGTTAGTTAGCTTTCTGTGAAAAGGTGAATTTGGATAAATTTACTCCCATATAAGCATTTTGCCATCCCATATCTTTTTTTCTTTTTTTCTTTTTTCGGTTACAAGAAAATCCTCTCTACCCTCTCGTAGGTCCAAGGTAGTGCCCATTGCAGAGATTACCAGAGTGTTCTGTTAGCTGTTCCAAGCGAGGAGACTATAACCTGAGAACTTACTGCGACCTCCTAAGATAAGCTCCGTTTAAGTCAGGACTCACACAGCGGGGGCGCGTTGAACCCACATCAAGTGCTGAATAGACAACTTGAAATCTAACCTCCTAACTAACTGTGCTTCACCCAAGAGATTGGTCCAAAAAAAAAAGAAATTGAACTTGTGACCTTAGGGCTTAAACCTCAAGGTTTAATCACATCGCTACCCATCTCTGGGTTGCCATCCCATATCTATGCATCATCTAAGAGGTTTTTTTTTTTTGGTTTGAAAATATGTTTTATTTATTTATTTTTACACTTCCCGAAGGGAGCAGCATTGCTGCAGTTGCTCAAAATGCTATTTTTTCAATTGCTTACGTATTTCCAGTTTGATTCCACCACATGACAACCACTAAAATGAGAAAAGTAAAATATCAATAGTAATAATAATGGTGAGTTTTAATAGGATGGCTAGGAGTTTTTGAGAGAACAAAAAGAAGAAGAAAAAATAATTAAAATTTAGAAAAAAATATGTAGAAATTAAAATATAAAGAACATGTATAATTGATTAGAGTGTATTATGAGAAAAAAAAATATTTTAAAGTTTAATATGTTGTTGTTATTAATAAATTCACAATAAGATATAATAAAATTTTAAAATTTGAATTTGATGTACTGAGATATTTTTTGGGTTCAAATAAAATAACTCGTACAACGGATGTACTTGTATTTACTAGACAACGGCCTCTTTTAGCAAAGAGGTTAAAAACAATATTTTTAGGTTTTTAAATTTGTTGGATCATATTACCTCTCTATTTTTTTTACACATTTAAAAAAAAAAAAAAAATTAAAAACTTAGTTTTTAACCTACTTCTCAAAACAAACCCACATAGACACAAAATTATTACCTAAAAATTTCACAAATCTATCTAGGAGAAATTATTTTATGCCACATTCAAAAATTACGAGCTAGCAATGTACCCATTTTTAAAATATTTGGATGAGGTGATATTATAACACACTTTAAACTTTTATGCACCCATTGTTTGAGCACACCATTGATCGCATCTAGATTTTTCCAACCACCAAAACAAAAAAAATATTTGTCTAATTTCAAGTGCAATTTGTCTTACAAGTTCAGTTATTTATTTATTTATTATTTTTTTAATCAATAGAGAATAATTACAATGATAAAAAATATTTAAATAATCGAACAGACCACTAACTTACAATAATTAAAAAGTCTAATAACCAATAACCGTAACCCGCCAAACCCAACAACAAATCCATTAAGCCCAAATCCAACAACAATGATAAATTTTTTAAAAATAGGAGTTTCCATTGTTAAGAATTCAAATTTCTATTTAGTTTGGGAATGTAATTCCTATTCATTAGAATAGATCATCAATAATAATTTGTCTATACTAATCTGTTCCAAATGATTAATAAATTGTGAGGACTTAAAATCAAATTTATATTTCCATTACAGATTGCTGTCATCCAAACACAGCCCAAAGATGTAATATTTTTTTTGAAAATTCATAAATTTCAAAATTTAAAACACTATTGTTAGCTTTTTGTTTCCTGTAAAAAAAAAATAAAAATAAATAAATAAATTGTGTACATAAATATCTCATTTTTGTGTACAAAATACTTGTTTACCATCAATTGGAAGGTGATTGAAGCTAACAATTGCTATTGGTGGCTGAAGGTTTCAAGAGACCAAAGAGAAAGTGAAAATTTGTTTTGAAAATAAGTATATCTTCTTCTTCTTCTCATTTGTAAACAATTAAAAAAATTTGGAATCAGTTCTATTTGAAAAATGGACCAAGTACTTTTTCTTTTACAGTTTTTTAAAAATAATGAAAATAAAAAACTATGAAGCAGAGATGGTCATGGAATGGGCCAATAATAGAAGATGTGGGCCGTAGCCCACTTAGACAATAATTAGAAAGATCAGACTGGGCTTTGCCTTTCAACATTACTGAGATTAGTAGCCAAAATTTAAGTTGTTTTGAAATGAATTGATAAATTAAAAAAAGAAGGGAGAAAAATAAATGAATTGGTAGTGTTGGAGAGAAGCCAAAAATGGAACAAGAATTGTTCATTTAAAATTTTTTTATTCCTCTTTTAAATAAATAAAATTTGTGCTAAATTTTAAATAAACAAGTTTTTTTGGATTTTTTTTGACAAAATCAAACCCATAATTTTGGTGCCTTTTTACTTATTTAATAATATTGGAATTAAAAAAAATAACTGAAATATATTTTTTAAACTTTTCAAATCCATTTAAATTAGATGCTTTATTTCATAGAATAAATTAGATGATCTTCAAAATATGAAAAAAAAATTTAAAATACACAAAATATGAAAATTTTGATTTGAGAAACTTTTTTTAGGGGTACAACGGTAAGTTTGGCAACCTATTAAGATAGAGAAAAAAAAAACAAAATGTCATTATAAAAAGTCAATTATTCTCTATATTTTTTTATTATGTAAAAAATTAAAAAATCAATTAAAATAACCAGTTTCCAAAACAACAGGGCTCAACTCGAATTTTTTTAAGGTTTGGACAATATATTTTGAATTCGGTGCGGGCTGAGATAAAAATTCAAAGCTTGAATTAAATTTGAGTGGATTTGATAAAAGATAGAAAATAACACAAGAAGGGTTTCTTATTTAAAAGTTGTTCACTCAAAATCCGAATTAAGTATATAAATATATAAAAAAATATTATATAAATATATAAATTATTAGTCATTGAATAATGTTAAAATAATTTAGATTACCAAATCATATTAAATATATTATATTATAAACATAAGTAATATAATCTAAAATCTTAGGCTATATTTGGAACGATTTCCAAACTATGATTCTATTCTCACATTTCAATATGATGTTTGGATAGGATGTTCAAACTATGATTCTATCCTATTTAGAAAACTCTGCAAAAAACTTTGTGTGAGGCGCAATTTTCAATTTTTTTTTTTTGAAATTTGGCCTAACCGATCGTCCCACCGATCGTTCGGCCGGTTGACCGGACAGTGCAATTTTTTTTTTTTGCAATTAACATATGTTAATTTTTATATATTCGAAAAAAATATTTTCTGAATTTTTTAAAATTTTTTATGTGCTTTAATAGAATTTTGAGTTGTATGTTTGGTTATGAGTTGTAAGTTTTTGTATCAAATATCATATGTTACATCAAAAATTTTCTACTCAGTTCAAAACTCTTTTCAAAACTCTTTTATCAAACAAATTTTCCACCCTCAAATCATAATTCTAAAACTTATAAACTCAAAATACAACTCCTATGTTTAGAAAGTTCTACCAAAACGCAACCTTATTTTTTTTTTTCTCACTCATAAATTATAAAAATCATTGTAGCAGCACATCGATTCTATAATTCTTATCTCTTTCACATTATATAAATTATTTAATTTGATGTTATTATTGATTTTATAAAAAAAAAAAGAGGAAAAATTATTTATAAGTCCTATTAGGGAGACTTATGTTACATATGGTCCTACTAAAAAATTTATGTTCCCATAAATTATGTAGGAAGTTTGTTGATACATTTACCCTCAATATTAGTTGTTAATATCATAAATAATAGTAAAACCATATATAGGAAATTGAATGTTACTATAGATCATATCTATATAAATGTAACGTAACGTGACACCTATATAAACGTAATGTGACACCTACATAAACGTAACGTGACACCTACATAAACGTAACGTGACACCTATGATCTATGGCAACATTCAATTTCCTATATAGGAAATTGAATATTTCCATAGATCATATCTACATAAACGTAAACGTAACGTGATACCTATGATATAGGAAATTGAATGTTACCTGACATGGGTAAGCCCATAAAAGATACAGCCCACCACTTAGGGCCCAATGCACACCACTTAGGGCCCAGTGCATAATTCAAATACTAAAGCCTAGCGTGGCTGGAACTCAACATGGCATCCAGAACCAATGACACTTAGACACGTGGTAGGTGAAGGACAGGCCACATAAGCAGACAAAGATCCTGCAAAGTTATTGCACTGTACATTAG
Source organism: Camellia japonica (assembly GCA_030407325.1). NCBI lineage: Eukaryota > Viridiplantae > Streptophyta > Magnoliopsida > Ericales > Theaceae > Camellia > Camellia japonica. The sequence goes on from JAPPVO010000036.1 coordinate 88,187,931, forward strand.
CCATTAATGAAGCCCCTTACATCATTTATTGCGATAACTCCTCTCCATCGAGACAGAACGGCCTCACCATGAACAAGGCAAGCTAGATCATAGACTTTCGGCCAAGATGGCAGGTCGGAAGGGACAACGAAATGATTACCAAAGGATATAAGCAGACGTCGAAGACAAGAAGAAGGTTAAGCTTTCTATCTTTAATCTATTTCTACATTCCACCTCTCTTTCTAACTTGTCTGTCGGAGGGTTCGCTGGGGGACTCCCCGTTCCCCGTTGAACTTTTGTGCAGGTCTTCTGGTAGGCTTGGTCATTCCGACACAGATTTGAGGAGCATGGATCAGTCCGACCCGTTCCATCTGGAACGAACTGCATCATCAGTTGGCGCCGTCTGTGGGAATCCTTTCTGTTTTGCGCGCCAGTTGTGCTCATTGTCGCCGGAGACCTCTTCCCAATAGCCTCTTCCTGCCATCCACCAAGGTGGATGGTCACGACTAGATCCATGGCTTCTCACCACAATGTTGCCGACCACCAAGCCGACCCTCCCAATCCAAACCCCCCACAGTATTTCACCGAGTTGAGCAACAACATCAACCGCCTGGTCGAGCAAAACCAAGCCCTGATTAATGCTCTACTCCAAAGAAACCTTCCTATGCCTCCACTACCACCTCCAGATATTCCATCCAACCAAGAACGAGCCCCGAGCCATACTATCCAGCAGCTGCATCCACCCAACTTGGAAGGCTTGCGACCCCCTCCTCCAGATGTGAACCCTCCACCTCGGGCCCCGCATCCATCGGTCCCGGCACCAACCCCTCGAAGGAGAGGCCAGTAGCGTCCAACCTCCGTTGCCTTCCGGTGGTGACAACATACCTCTCTGGGATGCAGAACTCCGAGCCATAAAGCTCCAGCTCCAAGGAGTTATGCAGAACATACCGAATAAACCATCCACCACAGCCAACTCACCATTCGTTGCCTCCATCCGGGACAAACCTCTACTACCTAAGTTCAAAATGCCCACCATCGACTCTTTTGACGGTACAACGGACCCAGTCGATCACTTGGAGACCTACAGAACCCTCATGATCCTCCATGCATTCCCTGATGAAATCATGTGTCGAGCTTTACTCGTAACACTCAAGGGGTCGGCTCGACTCTGGTTTAGTCAACTGCTAGCAGACTCTGTTTCCATTTTCCAACACCTCAGTGACTCTTTTCTCAGCCATTTCATTGGAGCCCAGAGCCAGCGGCGTCTGGCAACCCAACTCTTCAACATCTGTCAGACCGAGGGGAAGTCGCTGCGCAGCTTTGTCACCCGCTTCAACACTGAAGCCCTGCAGGTAGCGGAAAACGATGACAAGGTTATACTCACGACATTCATGGCCGGCCTACGATCATCTGATTTCCTTTTCTCCCTCTCCAAAAACCCCCGAATCTCCATGGCAACCCTACTCTCCAAAGCCCAAAAATACATGAACGCCGAAGATTCCTTAGCCGCCCGCCAAGAGCCTACAGCCAAAAACCCAACCCCCAGAGAGAAGAGAAAAGACTCAGAAACCAAAAACACCCAGTACAATAACCAAACACCTCAATATACCGACCGACTACCCCGAGCCGACCGGTCGGCACCAACCCGATCGCCCGGCCGGTTCGAACAATACACACCTCTCAACTCCCCCATGGAACAAGTCTTGAACCAGATTCAACGAGATTACCTCCTAAAATGGCCCCAACTATCACGGTCTCCTTCTAACCGGCGAGACTAGTCCAAATACTGCCGCTTTCATCAGGACCATAGCCACAACACGGAGGAGTGTGTTAATCTCAAAGACCAGGTTGAGGGCTTGATACGCCAGGGACATCTCAGTCGATTCACGGAAGCCCGCTCTCAACAGAGGCAAAGGACTGAACCTGTTAGAAACAACCGCCAGCACATCCCTCCCCAGCAACCCGCACAACCTAATCAAGGTCATGATCGCTCTCCACAGCAACCCCGGACACAAGGGAATCCCGTCCTCCCTGTTGGAGAGATCAGAGTTATTGCAGGCGGGCTTGCTTGTGGAGGACCATCCCGCTCGACTCAGTGGGCAGAACTCAGAAAAATAAGGCAGGGCTCAGACAAAGAAGTTGCCACATTGGACCGATCCTCCAAACAGCCCAAGCAGTGGACAGAGCCTATCACTTTTACGGACGCCGACTGCACAGGCATCCGTTACCCCCATTACGACCCTCTCGTCATTTCTGCCATACTCTCCAATTACAAAGTCAGACAGGTTCTCGTCGACAACGGCAGTTCTTCAGACATCATCTTCCTAAATGCCTTCCGCCAGCTCAAGATCGGGGAAGAAAGTCTGCCCCCTCTCCAAACCCTATTGGCTGGTTTTACTGGAGATCGGGTGACCTTCATCGGCTCCATCAATCTTCCCATCACAATCGGAGAATACCCACGGTAGACTACCAAGTTGTTTACCTTCCTGGTCGTCGACTGTCCCTCTGCTTACAACATCATCCTCGGACGCACCGCCCTAAATGCTTTCCAAGCTATCACATCCACTTTCCATCTTGCCGTCAAATTCCCCACCGACCTTGGGGTCGGCACAATGAGAGGCGAACAGACCATGGCCAGGGAATGTTACGTCACTTCACTTAAAGAGGTCAAGCTAAAGGAGGCTATGATCATTGAAGGGCTCGACGTCAAGGACGAGGATGAGCTGGTCAGAGGGGAACCAGTGGAAGAGCTTGTCGAGGTCTCCATCGATGCCACCAACCCGACGAAAACTGCCAAGATCGGCAGCCAACTATCCTCGCAGGCCAAGGCCGACCTTACTGCCCTCCTGATTGAGCACAACGATGTATTTGCCTGGATCCACTTCGACATGCCGGGTATCGACCCCTCCTTTATCACCCATCGTCTGAGCATTGAGCCCCATTTCCGACCCTTTCGCCAGAAGCAGCGCATCTTTCACCCGAAGCGCAACATTCTCATCGCTTCTGAAGTAGATAAGCTCCTTGAGGCACAGTTTATCAATAATGTGGACTACCCCAAGTGGCTGTCAAATGTGGTCCTGGTCCGTAAAAACAACGGTAAATGGTGACTCTGTGTCGACTACTCAGACCTTAACCGAGCTTGCCCCAAAGACAGTTATCCCCTTCCGCGCATAGATTTGCTTGTTGACGCCACGGCCGGCCATCAAATGCTCAACTTCATGGATGCCTTCTCTGGGCACAACCAAATTCTAATGCACCCGTCCGATAGTGAGCACACCTCCTTCATCACCGACTGGGGAACCTACCATTATTGTGTCATGCCGTTTGGGTTGAAAAATGCCAGGGCCACTTATCAACGGTTGGTCAACGCCGTCTTTCACCAACAAATAGGCCGGAACATGGAGGTATACGTCGATGACATGCTAGTCAAGAGCAAACTCTCCACTGATCATCTAGCCGACCTCCAAAAGACCTTCGGCACCTTACGAAAGTATCAAATGAAGCTCAATCCGGAGAAATGCGCCTTCGGCGTAGGATCTGGGAAGTTCTTGGGTTTTTTGGTCAGTCAGCGAGGCATCGAAGCTAACCCCGCGAAGATCAAGGCCTTGATAGAAATGCAGTCACCTAGAATGGTTAAGGAAGTTCAAAGGCTTACTGGCAGAGTCGCCGCCCTCAACCGTTTCATTTCCCATGCAACGGACAAGTGTCTCCCTTTCTTCAAAGTTCTTCGGCAGACTTTCAAGTGGACGACTGAATCCGAAAAAGCTTTCCAACAGTTGAAGCAGTGCATGGCCAACCCCCCTTACTCTCCCAAGCACTCACGGGCGAGCCTCTTTTTCTTTATCTAGCCGTCTCGAGCACCGCAGTCAGTGCAGCCCTCATTAGGGAGGACGGTTCAGTACAGCGCCCGGTTTATTACATTAGCTGGGCTCTCAGAGACGCCGAACAGAACTACCCATTGCTAGAAAAAATGTCCTTGGCCCTGGTCACCGCTTCAAGACGACTCCGTCCTTACTTCCAAGCCCACTCCATAGTGGTCCTCACTAATCAACCTTTGAAGAAGATAATGCACCAGCCCGAGATGTTCGACAGACTCATGTAATCTTCGGTCGAGCTCAGCCAATTTGACATCTCCTATCGACCTCGAACGGCGATCAAATGGCAGGTTATTGCCGATTTCATTCTGTAATTCACTAATCCCACTCCAACCACGGCCCCACCGCCCCCGCAACCCCAGACTGAGGCAGAAGACCCCCATTCTTGGACCCTCAACGTCGACGGATCATCCCGCAAAGAAGGCAGTGGGGCTAGTCTCATCCTCACCGCCCCCGAGGGTGGTTATTTCAAGTGTGCTCTCCGTTTCTTGTTCGACGCAAGCAATAATGAGGCCGAATATAAGGCATTGATAGTAGGTCTCCGCCTAGCTAGAGACATTGGTGTCAGCCATATCCGAGTGTTCAGCGATTCCCAACTTATTGTCGGACAAATTACGGGGGAATTCGATGCCAAGGAAGACACAATGCGAGCTTATAGGGATATTGCACTCCCCCTTGCTCGCCTCTTTAATACTTTTCACATCAAGCACATCCCTCGGGTGGAAAACTCCAAGGCAGATGAGATGGCTCAATTAGCTTCTGCAGACCAGTCAGACCTCAGCTACGGTGTTCGCCTCGAGTATCTGGCCCACTCTGCCATTTCCCCAAACCAGCAGTAAGTCCACTTCCTCCAAAATGAACCTATTCCATGGGCGGCCGACATCTTCCTATTTTTGACAACGGGGGAACTGCCGGACGACAAACAGCAGGCCGCCAAAGTCAGGGCCCGGTCGTCCAATTACATTCTCATCAGCGGCCTCTTGTACAAACGTGGCTTTTCACGCCCATACCTACGATGCCTCAACCCAGCTCAAGTGACCTACGTGATGAGGGAATTCCATGAGGGTTAGGGGTGCTCATCGGATGCACCGACCCGCTTGACCCTTCCGACTCGACCCGACACGACGGCATATGGATGGATGCGTGACACGTGGCGGGCGGGTGCGGGTGCATTATTTGGCTTTTCGCGGGTTCGGGTCGGGTTGCGGTTGACCCGCATCTTTACCCAATATACCCGACCCGCCCGCTTTTGTTATTAATTATTATTACTTTTTACTATTATTTTCCCTCATTTTCTGATCTCATCTCACCACAGCATCACACTTAACCTAATATTTCATTCCTTTACTTCGATACTCTCTCTCTCTCTCTCTCCCCTACCAGAACCCTACCCTACTCATACCGACAGCGACGACGATCGAAAGGTGATCTACACTGAAAAAGCGATCGACGATCGTGGTGTGGTGGTGGTGAGTTATTGTCTTCTCTTCTTCTCTTATTCTCCTCTCTAATCTGTTCGTTCTGTATTTTTTTTTTCCGATTTCGACTTCCTCTAAAGTTTTTATTTTCTGCAATCTGTTTGTAAATCTGTTCGTTCTATAATTTGTTTTTTGTTCTGTAAATCTGTTCGTTTCGTTCTTATTTTCCTTTTTTTTTTTGGTTCTAGTTTGTTGTAGTTCTAAAGTGAAACCAGTAGAAGAGAGGTTCTACAGTGTGAAGAAGGTTACAGAGAGGGGAAAAAAAATGTAAGTTTCCTATTTTCTTTCCCTCTCTATATTATGCATTAAATCTATTTTACAATGTTAAAAAGCTCACAGATTAGAGACAGAAAAATGATGCAGCTCCTGAAGGTTGAAAAATGATGTAGCTCCTGATGCATTGAATCTGTTATTTGACTTTTTTTTTTTTTACAATGTGATCCGAATGAAAAATGGAAAATTACTTACTTAGAGGTTCATTACTTAGAAAATGACAAATCTGTTTTTACATAATAGTGCAGCAAATTCAATATCCAAATTTGTGAATGAAAAATTTGTGAATGAAAAATGGAATGAAAAATTTGTGAATGAAAATGGCAAATGACAAATCTGTTTTTATTTGTGAATGAAAATGGAAAATGGCAAAATGTTTTTTCTGTATTTACTTAGAAAATGGCAAATTTGTGAATGAAAAATGGAAAATGACAAATCTGTTTTTATTTATGGTTTTAATTATAATTATAGTTTTTGCTTAGCTTGATATTCATTACTTAGAGGTTCTAAACAGTGTGAAAAAGCTCATAATTAAGTGGTGTTGAGATTGATTAGCTTGATAAGCATTGTTGATTAGCTTGATAAGCATGGTACCCTATGATGGGGTTTGTGGAATTTTTCACGTGGTCCAGTGCATATTAAATTCTAGATGACAGACAAATAAACAATTGATTACTCTTGATCCTTTTAATTTGAATTGCAACAAACATGAAGGGAAATCGTACTGGCAGGTTTGTAACCATAAGTTATAGTTCATAGAAAGCATTGTGTGTGCGCTTTGAAGATTACGAGTTGGACAAAATCGTCTTAAAAATAGTCCAGCGAAAAATTTTAAACCGCCAAACCGATTCGCATCCATCCGCCAATCTGCCAATCCGCATCCGCCGGATTGGCGGACGGATGCGGATGGATGGCGGATTAGAGGTTCCGTGGCCGCAACCGACCCGCGACCACCCTTAATGAGGGTATATAGGGTAATCATTTGGGGGCCAGGTCACTAGCCCACAAAATACTTCGCACTGGTTATTTCTAGCCTACTCTCAACCGAGATGCGGTTGACTTCGTGCTTAAATGTGATTAATGTCAACGTTTTGCCAACATCCCCCATGCTCCTCCTACAGAATTGATCACACTTTGCAGTCCTTACCTATTCGCCAAATGGGGGATCGACCTAGTTGGCCCATTGCCCACTGGCCGAGGCCAAACCAAATTTGCAATCGTCGCCATTGATTACTTCACTAAATGGGTGGAGATGGAACCCCTTGCCACAATTACCGAGCGAAACACAACCAGATTCATCTGGCAGTCGATCGTGTGCCGATTTGGCATCTCTCAAGCCATCGTTTCCGACAACGACAAACAATTTGACAATGCCAAGTTCAGGAAATTCTGTGCAGAACTCCAAATCCAGCCATGTTTCTCTTCCCCAGGTCATCCCCAAGCCAATGGCCAAGTTGAGGTTACCAACCGTTCTCTTCTGAAGATCATCAAAACTAAGCTGGAAGCTGCTAAGGGACTCTGGGCTGAGGAATTACCAAATGTACTCTGGGCCTACCGCACTACCGCTTGAACCCCCACTGGGGAGACCCCATTTCGTTTAACATACGGCGCTGAAGCGGTTATCCCAGTGGAAATCGGTCTGCCTACCCCGAGGGTTTTACACCCGAATCCAGAACTAACTGAAGAGTTACGTAGGGCAGACCTAGACCTAATTGAAGAGCTCCGAGAGACCATTGCCGTCAGACGGGCCTCATATCAACAAAAAATGAGAACACACTACAACCGCAAAGTCCGACCGAGGAGGTTCTCTGTTGGGGACCTTGTTTTGCGCGAAGCAACTTTTGTCACCAAAAATCCAGCTGAGGGCAAGCTGGTAGCCGAGTGGGAGGGACCTTACGTTGTTAAGGCCAGACCTCATTCGGTTACTTACTGACTTCAGGACATGGAAGGCCGAGACCTCCCCCATCCATGGAACGCCAAGCACTTGAAGCGTTATTTTCAATAAAAGCTGTATTTTTTGTATTGATCAATTGTTATATGTTCTTTTTCGCAATCTACGCACTCGGATGTTTTTGTCTTTCTCTCGCATGGTGTAAATTTATGCTCAATGGGCTACGCTCTAAGTGACAACACTCTTATATCTCAGTTATCTACATGGTATTTCAATAACACCCTGTTTGCAGCCTCAACCAGGCTGAGTGACTTAAAGCCTCAGCCCGACTGAGCACGAAGGGCTCAGCCAGACTGAGTTACTTAAAGCCTCAGCCCGACTGAGCACGGCGGGCTCAACCAGACTGAGTTACTTAAAGCCTCAGCCAGCCTGAGCACAAAGGGCTCAGCCAGACTGAGTTAATTATGGCTCAAGCATTCTTACAACTTCATGTTTGTAGCATAGTTGCCCTACTTGGTCAAATTCCAGGTCCATGCTTTTATGTCTCTTAACATTCTTTACATTTTTTAACTCTCATTTTGGCAACCATTTAACATTTCAAGATTATCACATTTTGAGACCTTTTCACTTTCACATTTTCCCAACACCCTGACCACATGACTTAACACTTTTTAAGACCTTTACATTTCAACGTTCTCATTGTTAATATTTTTTGCATCATAATTTTCTCACAAGATAGGTTGGCTCCCTACTTCTCATTTTCACTGTGATTTTACACAAGCCTCACATGAGTAACCATTCTCATCCTTTGCAGATCCACAAACAATAAAGACAATAGTATAAAACAAAAAAAGCACAACTCATAATTTCATTCATTCATAAAGTTACACATCAGTTCACTACAGAAGTTACACGCCCAACAAAAACAACACACAAAACAACAACAAAAATTTTATTTACAAACAAAGTGTAAAAATTTTACATTCATCATTCATCCTCACTCGAAGCAAGGTCTTCTTCGTCAACACCTTCGTCTAAGGAGGTCTGGGCCACATTGTCTTCATCTATTCTAACACTGTTGAAGTCCAAGTCTGGGAACAGCTCTTCTGCTTTGCGTTTAAACATCTTCCGGCCGCTGTCCCAGAACTCAGCCATCTCATGTTTGTAGAAGTTCGACCGTTGGAAGCTCTGGATCACTTCTTCTTCACTCCTGCTCCCAGCAGTCGCTCCCGAGGGGCCAGCCCCCCCAAAACCTTCTCTTGCCAAGTTGCTGGCGATCGCAGCATCGATAGCCATCTGGAAGTAAGCAGACCCCTTGAACTGCTCTACTGCTGCGACACATAAGTCGGGGTACGTTGCCCTCTCAGAGGCTAACTTGGTCTTTTCTTCCTCCAAAGCCTTCTTCAACCCTGCCTTCTCCTCCATTGACTTAGCCGGCTCGTCTGCCAATGTCCTCTCCAGCTCAGCGATCTTCAGATTCGCTTCTTCTTTTTCTTTGATCGACTAAGCACGAAGATCTTCGTTGCAGGTCATGGCCTCATCCCACCGTTCGTTGGCGACGGTGCAGGCTTTTTGGGCCTCTTCCAGCTTCTTCTGCTCGCCAACCAGCTGGAACTCGAGCGACACCACCTTGCGGCGTTCTGTCTCAAACTCCAACTTGGTCGCGAGCAGCTTAGCATGGGCACGGTCGGCAACATTCCTCTGCACCATCGCCAACACCTCTATTTTCTTCACCTTCTGGGCCTCTTCCAGCCTCCTGGCACACGTACTCCGCGTGGCCTTCCTCCAGCCTACGCTCTCCCTTTTCAAATTTTCAAGTTGGGCCTCCACCTCCCCCAACTTTGCTTTCAGTGGCCTCACTTCGCCTCTTGTAGCCGCCGCCTTGTTCAGAAGGGCCCCTGCTAAGGCGGTCGCCTCCATTTGGGCAGAGCACAACCCCCTTAGCAGCTCAGCCTTAGTGAAACTGGCCATCGAGCGCACGGCTGCGTCTTCCACTACTCCAAAAAGGCGATCTGCAGCTGTCCTGCCTGGGCCTCATTCTCTCTCCAGTCGCCCAGACACTACTGGAGCATGGTAGATAACAGTCTTCAACTTGACCCCCTCTCTCTCTCCTTGGGGCGTAGGACCCCCTTGGGCTGCCGCTCCGCCCCCTCCTCAGGGCCAGCCGACCCACTTTCCACTTGCATCTTGGGGCCCATGGCACTCATGTGTTCTTTTTCCACTTGGGCCCCTTGACCTTCGTCCTCTTGTGCCTCTGGGACAACCATCCCTCCTGGAGTAGCCCCCACCTCTCTCTCATTTGCCTTCTACGCCATGGGGGTGTCCTCTCTACCAACCCTCATCTTCTTCAAAGCGGGCGCATCTTTTGCCTCCTTAATGGCGACTCTTTTCTTCTTCAACTTCCTCAACCCTGCCTCCACCTCTCGTTTGCCCCTCTCCTTCAGTGGGTCTACAGGTTGTGGTAAGGAGGCAAACTCAGTCAGATTCTTGTCCCCCAAAGGTTTAGGACGAGGTCGAATCCTCTCCTTCGGCACCAACTTCGGAACAGGCCCCAGTTGTGTCTCCTTATATTTGTTCGCTCGGGCGAACAATCTCCTTTCCTCCTCATCCTCCTCCACTTTCCGTTGCCTCTCCAACTTCTCCTTTGCTGGATCCTCCCTCAACGGTTGCGGCCCCAAGTTCAGGGCAAACAACGTTGACGGAAGGACCAGCTCATTCCACCTTACTCCCTTCTCCTCCGTCTATTCCCTCACCTTCTTCACTCGGTCTTCTTCCACGTTGTGTGAACTCCTGCCTCACCGTTCGCCGTCACAAAAAATCACCTCGGTCTCCACCCCTTCACCGAAGATGGGAGACCCGCCACCAGCCCTCGCCCCGCCACTGCTTGCAGAGTGACCCAAGTCTTCTACTGACCGGAGGCCTTGTAGTTGGAGAAGAACTCCTCTATTGTCATTGCCGCCCCTCCGGTCGCCTACAGCCAGGCACTCGTGCAGTCCATTACTATCTTCCAAGCATTCGGCATCAGCTGCCCTGGCGCCGCCTCTAACTTGTTCAACACATCCACCACCACTTGGGAGAGAGGTAGCCTCAACCCCCTCGCAACGCCTCCTTGTACAAGCTGAACTTGCCCGGCCTCACATCCGACGCCCTTTCCTTGGATGTGGGGCAATCTTAATCCTATCTTCGAGGGAATTTGGTACTTCCTCCTTATTCTCTTCAACTCCTCCTCTGTAAGCGTAGATCTGTCCGGCTTGGTGTGCCAGTGGTCTGGCTCTACCTGGCTAATAGGTTTCGCGGCTGTAATCATCATCCTTGGACGAGCCCGCACCGCTTCACCGACTACCCCTCTAACTTGTTCAACATATCTACCACCACTTGGGGGAGAGGTAGCCTCAAACCCCCTCGCAACGCCTCCTTGTACAAGCTGAACTCGCCCGGCCGCACATCCGATGCCCTTTCCTTGGATGTGGGCAATCTTAACCCTATCTCCGAGGGAATCTGGTATTTCCTCCTTATTCCCTCCAACTCCTCCTCTGTAAGCGTAGATCTGTCCGGCTTGGTGTGCCAGTGGTCTGGCTTCACCTGGCTAATAGGTTTCGCGGCTGCAATCATTGTCCTTGGACGAGCCCGCATCGCCTCACCGACTACCCCTCATTCCCTACGCTCCGTACGATACTGCTTCGCCAAATCCACCGCATCGTTGTCGCCTAATGGATCAACCCTTGCAGTTGTTGCTTCCTCTTGGGCCATCTCTTTTGTGTGTCTGCGAATGGCTTCGGATGCGGGCACAAGAAAATTCACGAAGTGTTGTAGGGGCGTATCACTGGCAACAAATGAGTTTACTTCTGGGATGTGTTGGTTTTTTGCAAAGAGATAGGTAAAACGGATAATATGAAAAGCCCAAGGCTTGCCTATATTCCAAGGGTCACAATTAAATTTCGCCAGTTTAAAAATTTTCAAAAATCCGCCAAAACTGTCTTTTCAACACCCTATATTGACCTATCGCTTCATTTCTTGCCTAACGCCTAACCTTCCCTATCATGGGATTCCACTACGTGTACGCCCACGATTCACTGCCCCTTTCCCCTTCCCTGTCCATTCCACTTCACTTCACCACGTGCCCCGCCGCCCCTCGAGCCCCGCGCCACACCACTTACCCTTCGCGGTCTGGCCTCCTTATGGTCGGTCCCTCCACTCAGTCACTCTTCCTGGTCGGCCTTCCTCATGGTTGGCCCCTCCACCCGGTCGCCCTTCGTGGTCACCCATCGCTGTCGGCCCACTCCTTGGTCGGTCTGCGCCCCGCCGGTCTCTCACAACCATCGTTTTCTTCCTTATTCCCTTCGTTAGACTAAAGCTGCACTCGGGAATGGGGGACTACTGACATAGGTAAGCCCATAAAAGATACAGCCCACCACTTAGGGCCCAATGCACACCACTTAGGGCCCAGTGCATAATTCAAATACTAAAGCCCAGCGTGGCTGGAACTCAATATGGCATCAAGAACCAATGACACTTAGACATGTGATAGGTGAAGGACATGCCACATAAGCAGACACAAATCCTGCAAAGTTATTGCACTGCATATCAGCCATTAATGAAGCCCCTTACAGCATTTATTACGATAACCCTCCCCGTCAAGACAGAACGGCCTCACCATGAACAAGGCAAGTTAGAGCATAGACTTTCGGCCAAGATAACAGGTCGGAAGGGACAACGAAATGATTACCAAAGGATATAAGCAGACGTCGAAGACAAAAAGAAGGTTAAGCTTTTATCTCTAATCTACCTCTACATTCCACCTCTCTTTCTAACTTGCCCGTCAGAGGGTTCGTTGGGGGACTCTCCGTTCCCCGTTGAACTTTTGTGCAGGTCTTCTAGTGGGCTTGGTCATTCGGACATAGGTTTGAGGAGCGTAAATCAGTCCGACCCGTTCCATCTAGAACGAACTGCATCATCATTACCATAGATCATATTTATATGAAACGTAACGTGACACCAACATAAAGCAGCAACATTTTCACATTCAATTTAAAAAAATAAAAACTCATTAAGTTTGCGAAACGTAACGTGACACGTTACGTTACGTTTATGTAGGTGTCACGTTACGTTACATTTATGTAGGTGTCACGTTACGTTTATATAGGTGTCACGTTATATATAAGTGTCACGTTACGTTTATATAGGTGTCACGTTACGTTACGTTACGTTTATGTAGGTGTCACGTTACGTTACGTTTATGTAGAATCTTGTGCAATACATTCCTATCTAAATATGACTTGAGACTCTATAAGAAATTACACAGGATTTAACCTAACATTAGTGTCTGAAAAAGGACTTATAAATAAGTATTTAAAAAAAAAAAATATTAATAGAATTTAATTTTAATAAATTAATTAATTTAATTTTTAAAAAATAAATCATGCACAATTCGGACTTAATTCGAATTAAACTTTGACAGACAACTTTTTATAATCAGATTTGTGTGGGCGTAAACAGTTTTCAGTAAAACTTGGACAAATCTAGACAATCACTCTACCCGTCCGTGTGAGTTACACCCTTATTTTATTTATTTGTTTTTTTTTTTACGACAGTGATTTGTTTTTCTTGAACAATTTTTTTTAAGAATATTGATTTGCTTAAAATACAAATTATTTCTTGTGATTTAAAAAATTATAAATATTTATTTGTTAAAATTTTTTATTTAACAAAATTAATTAAAAAAGTAAAATTTATAACTATTTATCTATACAATAATAAAAATTTTTAAATTATTAATTAAAATAAAATTTTAATATTATTAAAAATTATTAATTAATTTAATAATTTATTAATAAAATAACTTATATATTATGAAATTAAAAATCTTATAACATATAATATAATTCTTAGAAGATAATTTATAATAAGTGTTTATAATTTATCTTTTTTTAATGCACCTGGGCAACTCGGTCCTTTTGAAACGACACCGTGTGTTCTCTGTTCTCTGCGTCGTCTTCTTTCTGTCTTATGGATCGCTCATACTCATCATCATCATCATCATTACTAAACTCAGTAAAATGGGAAGCTTAAACAACAAACCCAGTGGTAGACTCATGGGACCCCATCACAACCCTCCCTGCACCCGAACCCACCAGATCACAGCCCTAGCCATCGTCGCCGCCACCTTCTTCCTCACCAGACTCTTCGACCAGTACTCCCCCGCTCCTTGCAACCACTCCTCCGCCGCCTTCTCTACCGACGGCGGCGGCGGCTCAATCTCGTGGCCCCACCGAGGGTATGGGTCCCACCTCTCCCTCAAGATCTATGTCTACGATGAGATCGAGATCGACGGCCTCATGCCCTTATTGTACGGCCGCGACGGCAACATCTCCCCCGACTCCTGCCTCAAAGGCCAGTGGGGCACTCAGGTATGTATACACAATTCCCCAATTTCTAGGGTTTCGTTTTTTTTTTTTTTTGGTTGTGTATTGGGGTTAATTTGTGTTTGTTTGAATGGGGAATTTTTATAGGATTCAAAGTTTTTGTTGTTTTTTTTGTTATAAATGATCTGTATTGGTAATTTAGTTTTTATGTTGATGTTGTTTGTAATATGAAATGTAGGTTAAAATACACAGGATGCTTTTGCAGTCGAGATTTCGGACGAGGAAGAAAGAGGAAGCCGATCTTTTCTTTGTTCCAAGTTATGTTAAATGTGTCCGAATGATGGGCGGTCTGAATGATAAAGAGATCAACCAGACTTATGTGAAAGTAATACTGCATTTCATTGCTTCAAATCTTCAATGATCAACCAGACTTGTCCAAGCATGTCCTTTTTTCTTTCTTTTCTTTTCTTTTCGTTTTTTAAAATTTAGACCCAGACAATTTGGAGGACAAATGTGTCCATCATTTAGATATCTATAAAACTAATTGTAAGTTCCAACAAAATAACTTAATGATACAATGATAAGAGAAACAATGTAAATTTATAGGAATTAATGTGATGTTGCATTGCTTTTCTTATCTTTATTGCATGGCATTGCATTGCATTTCCTCCCTTGTCGTGTCCTACATTTTTTTGAAAATTGCCGTGTCGACGTGTCTGGATTGTATCTCCGTCCGTGTTTGTGGTTCTTAGAGCAGAACATCAAGCAAGAACTGTATTTAGTCATTTGTGTATTCTTGGTTCTCTTTTAGTTGACATTGGTATGTAGTTTACCTCATGAAAGTGTTATATTTCACTAATGTTGTCATCTTTTGCTTTTAGGTGTTAAGTCAAATGCCATATTTCAGGCTATCTGGTGGCCGCAACCACATCTTTGTCTTCCCAAGGTACGATTGTGTAGTTATTGTTTCCTATTGTGTCATGATCACTTTTAACATGACTTATCATGTTGAATTTAAATAGATTGTGGAAGTTAGTTTGGCCACGTTTGTTTGGCGGATTAAGCTAGAGGAGATTGTTAATGAAGGGATGGTTAGTGAAGAAATTGTTAATGGGGGAATTGCTAGTAAAAGAATTAAGTAAAAGTGTGTTTGTTTTGATAATAGTGTGGGAGATGGTTAATGATGGGATTGTTAAATTATTTTTAAATAAAATAAATTAAAAAATTATTTCTATATTATAAAAAATTAAAATAAATATTAAAACAAAAGGTGCACTTAGGTAAAAAAAAAGAGTTGGCCGGCCAGTTATTTTTTTGTCCGGCCGAATGTTTTTTGGCCTACTGGTTATGTTTGTAAAAAATAAAATAAAATAAAATTGCACTGTACCGAACGTTCGGGAGGACGACCGGGCGGATGTCCGGATAGACTCAATCTGCTCATTAATTTCCTAACCCAACGCTTTTACCTAACCAAGCTAAGCCCCCCTACTGAGGAGGATTAGTAAGCCGCTTGGAGTATGAAGCGGCTCTCCCAAATCATTACCAAATGTGCTGTGGGTGGAACCCACAACCATCCTACTCCAATCCGGCCATTGAAGCTGCCAAACAAATGGGACCTTTAGGAGCACTTCATTGGCTTAGGTCTGACTGGTGTTTCTTCGTATCTTTTTTAATGTTAGATTTAACAAAAAAAATTTTTTTGACATCACCCATGTGATAGAAGGCAAAATGTGTAGTTACATTTGCCACCATTGTTCTTGGTGTCTGTCGTCTTCTTTTAATACCTTTCCATTTTATGTGAATTTACTAAGCTATTCTTGTTAATGAATGATCCATACATGCTTTCTCTCACCCAATTGCAGTGGTGCTGGAGCTCACTTGTTTAGATCTTGGGCTATGTACTTGAATCGTTCAATAATTCTTACTCCTGAGGTACCACATTGACTTCCCTACACAATTTATATGAGACTGTTTTGTTTTAGAAAACGCATGTGAACTTGACGTTTTTATGCTTATTCGTTCAAATTGATGATGCCTCGCATACCTGCTCTTGATTTCAAGAATTTTGTATGTGATTTATTACAGGGGGACCGCACAGATAAGCGAGATACTAGTGCCTTCAATACATGGAAGGATATCATCATCCCTGGAAATGTTGATGATGGGATGACTTCTCATTCGGATAGGCTGGTCCAGCCTTTGCCTTTATTTAAGAGGAAGTATTTGGCAAATTTCTTTGGTCGAGCACAAGGAAAGGTTGGTCGTCTTCAATTGGTAGAGCTTGCAAAGCAATACCCAGATAAGGCATGTCTTCTCTGTAACTTCTGGGTTTTTGGGTAACCAAGTTATTTATTACTAGAAAAAAAGAAGATGGTTACAATGATGCTCAAAACATACCCGAGAAAGGGCGCAAAAAACATCTGAATTAGCTTCATTTTGTTCACCCCATGATTAACCATGATGTTATAGATGATAATTACAATTAATGATTGTATTGCCTAGAGTGGGATCCATAAAGAAATTTTTATGCATTCTAGACTTAGGCATTGAACTTGTATGGTTGTCATACATGCAAATCACTGCCTTGTTGAGCAAAATACGTCTTATTTTCTATATGGTTTCTCTTGATTGCTGTGTCTTATTGGAAAGATATTTCCTTCTAAATACGCGGATACTGATTTTGTATACAGTTGGAATCCCCAGAGTTGAAGTTCAGTGGCCCTAACAAATTGGGAAAGAAAGAATATTTTGAACACCTCCGAAATGCCAAGTTCTGCCTGGCCCCGCGTGGTGAGTCCTCATGGACTCTTCGCTTTTATGAATCTTTCTTTGTGGTACTCTCTCTCTCTCTCTCTCTCTCTCTCTCTTCTCTTCACAGACACAATCAGACAGAGCCCTAACACAACTGCTTGCACTAAACAGGAGTGTGTCCCGGTGATCATATCAGATTATGCAGAGTTGCCTTTTCAGAATGTTATTGACTACACTCAGATATCAATCAAATGGCCGTGGAATCGTATAGGTTCTGAACTTTTGGAGTACCTA
The DNA here is from genome assembly GCA_030407325.1 of Camellia japonica. Taxonomy (NCBI): domain Eukaryota; kingdom Viridiplantae; phylum Streptophyta; class Magnoliopsida; order Ericales; family Theaceae; genus Camellia; species Camellia japonica. The sequence goes on from JAPPVO010000036.1 coordinate 88,204,834, forward strand.
GAATCAGTACCAGGTGAAATTCCCGCGCTAATGTCCAAATTTGTTTTGTTTTGTTTTTTTGTTTTTTCTTTCTAGCCTGTAGCATTGTGGCTAACGACTTTAGTTTGCTTCTCAGATAGAGATATAGAGAGGATGATTGCCTATGGAAGACAGGTGAGATGCTTATGGGTTTACGCTCCCGAATTGGAGCCCTGCTCAGCATTTAATGGAATTCTGTGGGAACTTCAGAGGAAAGTGAGGCAATTTCACCAGTCAGCCGAAACTTTCTGGCTCCACAATAGATCTATAGTAAATAGAAACTTGGTTGAATTCAGTCACTGGAAGCCTCCGATGCCTTTGCCTTGAGCTCGCTGGGGAGATGATCACTTACACTCACCAGCGTCGTCTACACAGATAGATATGATCATTACTTGGTTGATGCGTTTTCTGAGGTGGCAAATTTTTTTTTTTTAATGGCAATTGGATTTTTTGATGCCACCTAGCCTTGTATACAACTTTTGATAGTGGAATGCCGAAAAAAGATTCAAACCTCGATTGATTGGACATATGGCAAGGTTTGGTTTGGCAGTTACTCGGTCTTTCATCCCCCTGGAAGATCGAACATCAAGGCATAGTTGATAACCTCCCCATTTCATCATCAGTAGGAAAAACTGGAGGAGAAAGGACATGGATATGGTTTTTAGGCACTAATTGTTGTATGTAGAGAGAGTTGAAGGATTCTGTCTTGACAAAACCTAAATGGGTATTATTGAGTACCTTGTGACCTTGTTTACATGATATTCCTGAAAAGTGAGTTAGTTGTAATACATCATCATTTTTTGTCTTTTAATTATTCAACAAAAGTGAGTTAGTTGGTTTGATCTACTAGGGGATAAGGTCACATGGTGCTCGTAGTGAATAATTACCCCCTTTTCACACAAAAGAGAACAGATCAGCCTTTCTCAGGTTATTAATTATTATTATTTTTTGGGGTTTTTGGGCCTTAATAGTGCACCTTGGGCTGGGTGAGCTGATATTGATACAATGGGGTTACTGGATATGTCTGGGCCGTTCTTCTATTTACTGGCCTGTTAATTGTTTAACAATTTATTGTGGTTGTGTTTGAAGTGTGGATTTGAGTAGGGATTTAGAAAGGAGAAATTTTACTTACATCACCAATTTAACTCTTTACACCCTTAAAATTTAATTATTTTATTTTATTTTTAAAATTTCTATAATTCCTTTATTATTTTTATCCCTAACATTCCTCCTCCTCCTTACATCCAAAACTTCAAAAAAAACTCTAACCCTAATTCTCCCACATCATCACTTCCGGCCACCATCTTCTCCGCCTTAGGCTCTAGCTTCGACCACCTTTTTCTTTTGGCCCACTTGCAATCGAAACCACCAAGAATCTTTCTATACATTTTTCTTTTCGATTTTCACAAATTCGTGTGTTCTGAAATTGCTATACCATTTCACCTTTTAATATGAATTTTATGTTATCAATCATATGTGCTATGCATACTGATTGTGATATATCTGTAACATGTGAATTGGGAGGTCTTTGATGTATATAATCCACTTGAAAAGAAGAAAAATGGGTGGGTCTTCGTTAGTTGTGATTAGGGTGTTCGAACTTTCTGTGTAGTTTTTCGAAGCCACTTAAGATGCACACCAACTGTTTGATGATTTGTTGAGATGGGCAATCGGGGTTGGAGATTCAACATCTTCTTCTTCATTTGATTATAAATCTGTGAATGAATTTTAGGTTTTGGGTGTAAGGAGAAGGAGGAGGAGGAATGTGGAGATGAGGGTAATAATGGAATTATAGAAATTATAAAACTATAAAATAAAAAATTTGAATTTGAGAGTGTAATGAGTTAAATTGATAGTGTAAGTAGAATTTCCCTTTAGAAAGGGAAAAGGAGGTGAAGAAAATTTGAATGAAATATAAAAATTTTTGGAGTGGTGATACCAACTTCTATAACACCTGATTCTCTGCCTTTAAATTTATTTGTCTCTTTATCTTAACGTATTATTAATCATTGGATCATGTATTGAGATTTTATATATTTCAAATTTTTTAAATAATTCTTTGTTAGGCAATAGCTAAAGTAGTGTTTTTTTTTTTGTTTTTTTTTAATGGTTGCAATAGCTAAAATAGTTACGTTTTGTTTTTGTTTGTGTTTTTTCCCCCTGAATTTCTGTCTCTAGTAATTTTGTTTTTTTTAATTTTAGGGTAAATCACAAATATATTCCATGAAATTTGCTTAAAAAATGAATTATCTCTGTAATTTGAAAAATTACAAATACTCAATTGTCATAATTTTTTATTTAACAGAATTAATCGAAAAATAAAATTCGTAACTTATTTAAATCATTAATTGAAATAAATTTTGACATCATTAAAAAATAGGGAGACTTATTTATAAGTCCTTTTTCAGAACCTTATGCTAGGTTAAGTCCTATGTAATTTCTTATAGAGTCTCAAGTCCTATTTTCATAAGAATGTATTCCACAAGATCCTAATCTTTTTACCCCTAATTTTCACACCTTCCCTCTCTCGCTCTCTCTCTCTCTCTCTCTCTCTCTCTTTCTCCCAACCACCGAATTGATATATATTGCATTTCCACAGATTCATGAACTTTGATCATTCAGATGATTATTTTGTATTGTATTGTGTGGACTTGAATGTTTGGTTTCCGAGAAAATGAGATTGGAAAAGTAGAGATCGGAGAGAGAAGTGACAGAGAGATTGGGCGTTTTTGTTGTTTTTGTAGGGTGATAGAACAAAAGCAAATTCTGTTGTCAGCATTTAGACTTCCACTGATCCCAACCTCTCTTTTCTCTTTTTTTCTTTTTCTTTTCGTTTCTCTCAAAATGCCCGTTTGGCTTCCTGGAAAATTCAATGATAATTTTTTAAATTATATTATATTCTTCACATATATTATTGATAATTTTTTAAATTTTACAATTAATAATACAAAATAAAAATATATTAGGATTATATATCTATTTCAAAACAAACAGATTAAAAAAATAAAAATTTATTAAGTTTGCGAAACGTAACGTGACACATTACGTTACGTTTATGTAAATGTCACATTACGTTTATATAGGTGTCACGTTACGTTACGTTTATGTAGGTGTTACGTTACGTTCATATTAGTGTCACGTTACATTTATATAGGTGTCACGTTACGTTACGTTTACGTAGATATGTCACGTTACGTTTACGTAAATATGTCACGTTACGTTTATATAGATGTCACGTTACGTTTATGTAGGTGTCACGTTACGTTACGTTTATATCAATTTCCTATATATGGTTTTATTACTTATTTATGATATTAACAACTAATATTGAGGGTAAATATGTCAAGAAACTTCCCATAGGACTTATGGGAATATAAGTTTTTTTGTGGGACCAAATGTAGCACAAGTCTCCCTAATAGGACTTCTAAATAATTTTCCCTAAAAAATATTAATTGAATGATGATTTTTAATAAAAAGAGTCATTTGTTATAAAATTAAAAATTTTAAGAGATGGGATGTAATTCCCAGTACCACAGGGATAATTTATATTTTAAGTAAATATCATAAAGTGTATTTGTAATTTACTCTAAATTTTTTGTCAAATTTTTTTGTTTAATATACTTTTGAGGTCTATTTAGTTTAAAAAGATCTAAACATAAATTTTTTCAAACCGTTAAGTAAAGTCAAAAAATAAAAAAAATAATAATTTTTTTTTGTTGTGGTCATCATTAGTAAATCAGGTTGAGAAAATATAATCGAATCGCGTAATTTTTCCATTTACCATTGAGTAAGATGGGTGGAAGTAATATAGACCAATAAAATACCGTGCATAGAATTAGATGGACAATTTGTGACCTAATAATCCAGCCATATGTGTCCACTACCTATTAATCCAACCATATTCATGTTTGTTTAGCCTCTAAGAACTAAGAATGGGATGGGATTAACAATTTGTGGGGCCATCCAAATCACTTTTGATTGTATTAAAATGCTATGCTACTGTTACTCCAATAGGACTACCCACTCACCAATAAGAGTAGGATTAGCACTCTAGGGAGTTGAGTTTGTTAATCCAATGCTCTTGAATTGACAGTGAAAGATTATTTTATCCTCTTTTTACAAAAATTGACAAAGTCATATTTATATGCTAAGAATTTTTATTTAATTTTATAAATGTAATACTATCACATTAGGATATAAACAAACAAATTTTATCTTATATGTCTAATCTATTACCATCATAAATCTTATCAATCAATCTCTTTGTATTCATAATTCTATTTAACTTAATCTGCAAAATAAACGGAACTCTATTTCCATTACCTCAATATGAGATTTCTTAATAATTGATGATATTGTCATACCGTGTTTATATTGGATACCTACTTCTAGAATAAGATAGGGGCACCACCTTTATACATAACTTTTACCTTTAATATTTTCATAAAAAACAAAAAATCTTGACTACACCCCTATATATATATAATCAAAAAATGTATGTGTATAGAATCTGTACATAAAAAATTATTGTGTGATTTACATTTAATTCATGTATTGTGAGTGAGAGAATATAAGGTACACGATAATTTTGTTAATAAATTTTTGTGATTTAGAGCATTCACACCAATTTTTTTAAATTTTTAGTTAAATTATAACTAAAAAAGTCAATTTTCTATTTTAGCTAATCACCTAACTGCATCAAACTCTCTATTCTAACTCAATCTTATTAAAATATTTGTTATTCTTTTTTTAATTAAATTGATGAGTTGTCAGTCAAACAATTTTTATGTTCCTTTGTAAAAGGTAAAATTGGAAGAAATGTTAAAAAAAAAAAAAAAATGTCGTTGACCGGTTGACTGGCCGGACATCTGGATGGTTTTCTGGGCGGACATCTGGTAACACACAAGTAACGATGAACAGTGTCTTACTTGTTGTAATGAGTTACTGTAGCCATCGTAAATTTTGACAAGCTGCAAGTGAGTTTGATGGACTTAATTTTTTAAAGTTTATTAGCTAAAAAACAATTAAAGCTAATTTGATAAGGATGCTCTTAGACCATCTCCAACGGTTCATCAAACCCCGCATCAAATTTAAAATTTGGTGAAAAAGTTACTGTTTGATGCTCCAACGGTTGCACCAAATCGATATCAAAATGAGATTTCACCAAACAATTCATCAAACTGAGCACAGAATACTGATTTCATCAAAACACTGTTTGTGACCGTTGGGGGAAACCAACCGGTCAACCAGCCGGTTGACCAACCGGTCGTCCAAGAAAAGGTTCAAACAGTAAAAAAAAAAAAAAAAAAAAAAAAAAAAAATTTTTTGCCTTACCGGTCGACCACTAAAAGGTTCAAAAAGTTCAAAAAAAAAAAATCAAAAAAAAATCAAAAAAAAAAAATTTTTTTTTTTTTTTGCCTTAATCGGTCGACCAACCGGTCGACCAACTGGTTGTCCCGGCACAAAAATTTGATGAAAGTTCACCGTTGGAGCGAGTGATATCAGATTTAGTGAAATGGGTCATTTTTTATTCTGATTTGATAAAAAAAGAAATGCACCGTTAAAGATGCTCTTAGTTCAATGTATCTGGTATTATTATTAATATATTATAGTCTATAATTTATAGATTGCATAAAAGTTAAAAGATGATGAATGCAAAAGATTCTGTCGTCGGTATAGGTGTTTAAGGTAAGCATCGTGCTAGTAAGATTTCTTTCTGGTACTACCATTACCTACATACTACACTGTTGTGTTGATTGAACCTTACACTCCATTGTGGCCACATCACAAATACTTGGTGTGTTTTTCTTTCTTCCACCATCCCAAAAGAAGATAGAACCAAAAAAATTTAAAAAAAAAGGTTAGTCGTATATATCAAGTGCTTGACATTGAGTCTGGGGTTGAGTTAGAATTCAATTCGAAGTTGGTCTATAAATTTAAATAAAAATTTAGAATGAAAAATAATTATATTTTACTTACATTTCAGATATGTTTTTCTTTTTTTTTAAAAAATTTCTATCAAAATTCATGAAGTGAACCTAACTTAAAAACTTTCCAACGGAACGAAATAGAAAAAGGTAAACATTGATTATAAGATTTTTTAATCAATTATACTTTTGTTCAACCTTTTTCAAGTTTTCCAATTGTTATGATAAGTATTTAGAAATGTACACTCGTTTATACTTGAGTACTTAAAATTGATGAATATAGAATCCACCATAGAATCAATTACGTAAATCAATTCTGATCATGCATATTAGATAGTGGGATCCTTATAAAGAAATAGTTTTAATCAGATTAATTTACCTATGGTTTATTATGTGATTGACTTTATGGTTAATTCTGTACTTGTAGACTCATTGATATTGAAGTGAATGAGGAAAAAATTGATCTTTTAAATTGATCTTTTGTTGATCACTTACCATATTAGCTATTGGTTTAAATTTCTCATGAAGGGCAATACGTTTATTGTGCGATTTCACTGTCCACTCTTGAAATTAGGAGGACTTATGTGTAAGTTTTAATAGGTGGACTTATTGTTTAATAAGTTTTATGATAATTAATAGTTTTTTTCATAAAACACTATTAAAAAATGTCACCAATTATTAATTTTTAGCGACAGTTGAAAATTTTGTCACAAAAAATATCCCTCATTATAAATTTTAGCGACAGTTTAAAGAAAAGTTACAAAAAAAGTCACTAATTTTCAACTTTCAATGATAATTTGAAAAATTCGTCACAGAAAAACGTTACTAATTGTAAGTTTTATTGACAATTTATAAAAATCGTGATAAAAAAAATCATTAATTGTCAATTTTTAGTAACATGTAAAAAATCGTCACAAAAAATTATTTTTATTTACGATTTTATTATGACTTATTTTCACCAGGATTTGATGAGAATTAAGTTCAACTATTATGACTTATTAGGAATGGCAATGAGGTTGGATAGAGATGGGTTTATAGTGTTCATTCTAAATTATATCTGGTAAGGCGCAAATTGGGGAAATGACGGTATTAATAAGTGAAAATAAAATGTTAAGCGTACTATTAAATGTTTCAGTTTTATAATGTTTAAAAAATAAATAAATTATATGCATAATAATAATAATTTAATACATATAATTGGAGTGAGGTAAGGTAGAATGGGGCTGAGTAAGGAAAATCCACCCCCACTCCAATTTCTTATTGGGGTGGGAAAAACTCGAGCGAAATGGAATGGGAGATGTTGGGTGAGATAAATTATCATCACTAGCATAAGATTTTATATTTCTCGTATCTATTAATTTTGAGATTTTCGTATTTCAAAATTGATAAATCTTAAAATTTTGTTATTTCTACATTCTCACTATATTGTGCAGTTTAAAGTAGAAAGAGAATAATAAACAAGTAATTGGGCTCACAAAAATCAAGCAATTTAATCTCAATTGATATTATCTGTGGTCGGCCACTTGGTCCTTGGGGGGCTCAATTTGATCATATGATTTAGATGATAAAAGAAAAAATGGTGAGAGAGCTAAATTCTATGTTTGGCTTTATTAAATGGTCTAAAACACTAAATTTAAAAAGAAAAGGAAACGAAAAGAAAGTGTCATCAAGAACCTATATGGAAAAAATTGAGTCCACAAGTTTGATTTGAAGTCTTTCATGGTTGCTATATATAACACAAAAGAATGGCTAGGGTAGTGTTGGCCTAAAGCGTCATCCTTGTCAAATACTTGAGCCTTCGTTTGGCATATGATTGTTTTGAATTTTTTAATTAAAATAGTCATAACAAAATAAAAAAATAAGAAAATCAATAAAATAAAAAGTCAGATCTAAATTATAATCATTTCATTTTTTATTTTACATAAGTCAAAAAAATTAAAAAATCTATCCCAAACGAGACTTGTTAATCCCAGGCTTATAAAATAGTCAAAAAATCAACCCACATCCTGAACGAAGCCTAAGTCATTAGATAAGATTAAGGTAGTGTTGGTCTAAAACGTCATCCTTCTCAAATACTTGAGTTATTATGGCTTCGTTTGGAAAGTCAAGTTTGGGACTTTTTTTGGTTATTTTAGTCACAAAAAATAAAATAGGTTTTTTAGTCTAATAAGACAAAACATCACATTCAATCCATAATCATTACATATCTTCTTTTCACAAGAAAATAAAAAAAGTCAAAAAAACTAAAAACCCTTTCCAAACAAGGTTTTTTAGCCCTTAGGTTAAATTAGCTAAAAAAATTAAAAAGTCAAAAAGCCAACTCACTTTCTAAATGAACCCATAAATATAAGGTTAGGATTTCCATATGTGACGAAACCTAAGGCTTGTTTTGGAAAGTTGGCTTTTAGCCACTTTTTTTGGTTTGTAGCAAAAGTTAAAAGTTGACTTTTTTGAATTTTTTGAATTTGGAAAGTTGGTTTTTAACTAATGGTGAAATTACAATTCTACCTCTCATGGGTCAAAATGTGTTACATGGGTGAAGTTATAAATATTGTAAATAGTTTGATCATTTTATTATGATTTGACATCATAAACAAATATTAATCAAAAAAGTCAAAAGTCACTTTTTACCAACTCCCTAAATCATTTGTCTAAAAAAGTCAAAAGCTTGGTTAAAAGTCACCTACCGTTCACACTCATTCACTGTCAACCAGTACATTACTTAAAGCATCATTAATCGTGATATAAAATTGTGTTTGTGTGTTAATTTGTAAAAAATAATAAAAATGAGATCTAATTTTTTGTGTTAAAATTTGTTAGTTTAGTGAATGTATAAATGTTGTAATTGAGACATTAAAATGTGTGTTAAGGTATATGTTCAGTAAGAATGAATCTACTTAAACATATATAAATATATATACAAAAAATAAAATGGTTATATAATACAAAAGTATAATAATCCTACCACATGCACACTTTGGAGGAACAGGTCCCCGCTGTGCTCAAAGCACAGCATTGACTGTGGTGCATCCGTTTAAGGTGTATTATGGTCTTATTTTTATAATCTAAACCGTTCATATTGTAGGATTTGTTGAGTACTTCATGCCTACCAAAAATCATATTAATCGGATATTAATAACTATATGATCGAAGTGCATATTGTCTATGCTATTTCTCAAAAGAAAAACTTATTATTTATTTTTTTGGTTATCGATCATATAGTTGTTGATCTCTGATTAATATGATTTTTGGTAGGCATGAAGTACTCAACAAACCCTACAAAATAACGGTTTAGATCATAAAAATAAGGTCATAATACACCTCAAACGGAGGCACCACAGTCACTGCTGTGCTTCAAGCACAGCAGTGACCCGTTTTCCCACTTTGGAGTGTTTTGAATAGATAGTTAAAAATTAACTTTTTAACTTTTTTTTTTTTTTATGAGAGAAGAAACCAGTTAAAAGGTGAGATGCGGCTTTTAACCCGCTTTCTAAAATACTCTCCTTCCTCTCTCTCTCAAATGTTAACTTGGCAAGTGACTTTTTTAGCCAAAAAGTCAAAAAGTCACTAAAAAAATCAAAAAATCAAAAAATCAACAATCCATACCAAAAAGTCAAAGATTCTCTTTTCTCTCTACTTTTTGCACATCTTTTCATAAAAAGCTAAAAAGTCATTTCAAACATACTAATTTTTTTTAGCTCATATTTTAGCCAAATAGTCAAAAAGTTACTAAATTAGTTTGTTCTCAAACAAGACCGGACAAGTGAGTTGACATCTGAACTAAGCTGTGCAGGATTTTGCACCTTACTTAATAAATCTATTTTATATCACGATTTATATGAATTTTTGTGATTAATTTCTAGCTTAAAAATAATTAGTACAAAATAATGAAAACGAATGATATCTGACTAAAGAGTTAAAAAAAAATAAATAAAAAAATCTAAGTGATCCACTAATACAAAAAAGTCAAAAACGAAAAAAGAAAAAAGAAAAAAGGAAAAAGGAAAAAGAAGAAGTGGTATGCATTGTTGGTTAGACAAAGAGTCCCTACTTTGAGGGAAATCCAACCTTCAAAACCTTCAATGCCAACCCTAAATTATACCAATATATATGAATAAATCTTCACATTTCATTTCTGATTTTGGACGGAAATTTTTTGTTTTTGTTTTTCCGTCTTTTTTGTGATGAATTCCTGTAAATGAACACAAAAGACATGGAAAATGAACCATCTTGGCCTCAAGTTGGTGCCTTAATTAAGAACCCAAGATCAAGTTCAAATTGATTGAAAATCTAATGCAGTTTGTCAACCCATGATTTTTATTTACTTTTAGCTGGATGTTGTTTAGGAACTAGATTATCTCTAATTTTTATTTAGACTGGATAAGTCTAATCTAACGATATGAGCTACTGAAGAGCCCATCTTGACAAGTGAATAAAATAATTTTAATTAGATAATTTTTATTATATATTTACATTCAAAAAAAAGTATGATTATTATGATTTTAAAAGTATACCGATCATTTCTTTAGAAATAATTATGATAAAAATCATGTAGATAATATTATCAAATCAATCTTTTTTCAATGAATGATTTACATGGAATTTTGATCATTGAAATCCGCCTATAATACTAAACTAAATTGTCCAATCAATTTTTCTTCTAATGTTCATTATGTTTTGCCGTATACAACCTCAGTTGTACAATAAATATTAAATGCCATAATGATATTATGTGGTATTAATATCATATGATTTTTTTTTTTTTGGTGCAATTAAAAAAGAAAATAGAAAAACGGAAAACAAAACAGCCTATGCGACATATAAAATTTTCAATGGAAATCGTGAAGAGTTTATTTTAATTGATTTGGGTTTGAAATCTAGTTAAAGAACTCACATTTTTAATTTTTTTTTTGTATTTTTATTATTTTTTTATAAAAAAATTTGTGCCAACTTATTTCATTTTTTAGTATTTAATTTTTTTCAATTTTTAATTTTAATTTTTATAGTCAGTCTAATCGAGTAAAACCTAAAAGTGTGAAACTTTTTAAAAATTTTAAGAAAAAGTAAACTAATAAAAAGTTCAACAAAAAAGTCACTAAAAAATTCAATTTCAAATAGTGAAAGACAAAGTCGGTTGTTGGTGATAATAACCCAATATTTGTTGGGTGTGGGGGAAAAAAATTTACACATAAGAATAACTATAGGCAAAACCCAACCAAGTTGATATAATGAGTCCAATCTAACCAAGCTGATTAGGATAAAATACCAACCACTATAAACAGAGATCACTCCTTGAAGGAAATGAGATGTCTCCCCAACTCCATGGAATTAAATTTTTTTGCTAACTTAAAATCCCCTCTTGGCAGATCTCCTTATCAAGCCATGTGGACTGATTTTTAGGTTTACACAACAATAATAATCAAAGGTTTAGGAAAGTTCTAGTGAAAAGTAGGAGTTCCAACATTCTTGAAACTTATGAGAGCACATGCTATGGTTGATGGAAAGCACATGTTGTGCTTGATAGAAACAGTTATAATACCTACTTAAGCTGCTTTCCCTTTACTTGATCAAAGAAAGGATATGACACTGTAGATTGAAAAAAGGTGGGAGGGACTATCAATACTTATCACTCTCAATCTAAGTATAATTATAAGAATTACTATTTGTTGGGAAAATTGAACAGGACAAGCATGTCCAACAACATAGAGTACTACAACAAGAGAGATTCGTAAATGTTTTATTTGACTCATAAATTGATTTCAATTTCTCCAATGACAGTTGTTGTTCTAAAAATTATCGGAAATTAATCACAAAATATGACTGATTGGTAAGTATCTCAAAAATTAATCACGAATTTGATAAAGAGATACCCTCTCTTAAAAATATTCTGGAAATAATTGATTTTGGAAATAGATACTCTATTTCCAAAAGGCACTAATTCATCTTGATTCCTTAAGGTTCATGGTTTAGGAACTGAAGTGACTCGCCTATGCTAGGCATTGTAGCATTTAGTGATTTTAACTAGTCTTGTTGTTGCTTCATTTTCAATTAAAATACTTTTTATTATTTTTATAATTTTAAAAATATCATTAACATATCATTCAAAATTTTGTTTATAAATTATTTTCCTTTAACTAATCTATTGAAGTTATTTTTGTGGAATTTGATTGGTTACTTTAATTAAAATGATTGTTTAATTACTCTTCTAGAATTGCTCTTGGAAGAGTGAGGTTAATCAACTTCAATTAAAGAAAATCGTAAAGAAAGAAAAAAAAAATGAAAGAAGCTGTCACAAGATGAATTTTATCAATTGTTATTACCTGTTATGTAGATTTACACAACAAATATTTATGAATCTAAAACATATATTAAAAAATAATGGTGGTACATGTATAGGGTCTATAATATTTGTTTTTTTGAATTAGTATTGCTGTGATGATCAAATAACAAATTTGATTATTATCCGTCATGCCATTATTATATGAATAATTCTATATATATAGATAGTCTAATAAAATTTTTATTTAAATTGCAATACGTCTCACCACCATGCCATTACCTCCCCCTCCCCCTCCACCTTCATTTCACCACCAACACTACCAAACATAAAAAAATATTTTATCACTAAATTTATGGTGTAGATCTATGTAAGAGATGATAATTCAATGAAATTTGTTTGTGGCTCAGAGTGTACCACCTATCAAAGTATGGGTATTTCAATAAATATGTTATATTCGTATTGGATGTTGGTATTTTATATGGTACTTTTGCATATGTATTGAGTACACGAAATACGTATAAAATTTTTTCTTGTTAATTTCTGTCATACCACAGGCGTACTTAGTGTGTATCTAAACCGTATCGTACCTTAGTTGAAATAATATTTTCTTATACAGAGATAAAATTAGTTTTATTGGACTTTATTTATTATTTTAATGATTAGCATGATTTTAAAATTAAGTTATAATTTATAAATTATTTAATATAATGACATTTAATTTTAGTTTGTACATTTACTTTTTGCCATTAAATGTAAATTATAGATTGGATCTTAACAAACTAAACCATTTAACTAATTTTTGAGTTACTCCAAATTAAAAATAAATATTTTTGTACAAATTTACATAATCGGATCCATATCTTACTTTTTAAATTTTTTTTATCATATCGATGTATCCGTATTGTACTAATACTCATACCTGTATACGTATTTCATAGTATACCATAGTTGCACTGAAAATTATTTGATGCCAATCAATCACAATCCATTTGGCTTGATGTCTCTCCAAATCCAACATAAAATCGTGAATTTCACATTTTTTTACCAATCACAACCTCCCTAAATACGCTCTATGGACATAGAATGAGAGTATTTGTTTGGGCTTTTTTGAATCAATTTATAACTACTAGTTTTGGAAAAGTTATTTTAGATTGTTTGGATAAACTTATTCCAAACAGCTTTTGATTCTAACAACTTATTTTAACTTAAAAAAATTGATTCTAAGAAGCTGTTTACTCCTTACTTCTGATTATCAGCTTCTGCTGTGGATATGTTAATTTACGCTTATATTCTTAGATTTTTTTTTTAAAAAAAAAAAAAATAGAAAAAGACTGAAATGAACTCTAGATTATTATTATTATTACTATGAGAAATGTAAACAAGTAGTGAATGACATAAAATAAAAGTTAATTGAAAAAGCTATAATCTAATAGATACTACTCAACAACTTAAATCTATAATCTAACAATTATATCAAATAAATTAATAATTTCTGATTAAAATTATAATTTATAATATATTAAGTTATAATTTATAATCTATTTTAATAGTTACACCAAACTGGAAAATAACGTCTAGCGCTAGACAAAGTGAGGTGTTTGGAAGAAGTCTATTGTTTGCCATAGTTAGAAGATCAAAGAAACTGTTCATTTTTCTAGTAAAAAGGTTTGTTGGGTGGCTCTTTTTTCATTAATTGTTGTCTGCAAACTTTGAAAAAGACAGGCATGAATGGGAACACATATTCAAACTACTCACATGTATGAAAAAATCAATTTGGGTTCTTTCATTTCCAAGTTGCTATAGCGTAGAAATTGTAATTGATTTACAGTTTACAAATTGTGATTGGTCTGAATATTTTTTTTACCCAATAAATTTATTAGATTATGCTTAAATCGTAAATTTAAATAAGACTATATAGAAAAAAAAAAAACAAGAAAAGTATAAAGTGATTAAAAATTAACTTATATTTTTGTTAGTTTTTGTCTTTCCTTTCATTTTCATTTACAAATTCCAACTCAAATATAAAATCTAGACACAACCTTAAGAGTGATTGCTTTATAATTTGGTTCACAAGCTTGCATAATTCTATGCTCCTTGTTTATTTATTTTTTATTTTTTTACATCAGAAGCCATAAGTTTGGGAAAGAGTGTTGATGGAGTGTTGTTTGTGACAAGATTTGAACTTTTCCTAATCTATCCTTAATTATTATGTCATGTTTTAAAATTTACGGAACTTGAGATTCACACATATACAATAATTAGAAAAATACATTGAGATGAAAAAAGAATATAAAATTTGAGAACAAATTTGAACTCTTTATGACATCATTACTATAGCTATAATCTGTTGAATAATCGTCTTAGATTGGCATTATATTATGTTGACATACAATAGGGATTGGGTTAATATGGCGTGTACATTCATCAACATGATTAAAGTAGATAATTTAACTCGCTTGGAATTGTGTAGTTTTTTTTTTTTGTTTTGTTTTATTTATTTTTTTGGATAAATTACGAAATTGGGTAGGTTTGGGAGGGTTATAGATCGTTCTAGCTAGACCTAAATGATTAGTGCGAACCTAAATTCCCATAAAGTGAAGTTGGTATGGGTTGGATTAATAAAAGGGAAATTATCAATAGGTGATATTTTTGAGACTTATTAATCATTAAGTTTTATTGATAAATTTATTAAATGATAAATTTATCAATCTCTTATTAATTTATCAGTCTCTTATTTTTATGAATAAACTTATAGTGATAAATTTATCAGTCTTTTTATTTTTATGAATAAATTTATAGTGATAAATTTATCAGTTGCTTATTTTTATAGTGATAAATTTATTAGTTAGGACCTATAAGTAAATAAGTCTAATTAATAGGACTGATTGGTAAGTGTCCTTTTAAGTAAATTGCTGCCACAAAAGGCTACTTTTTGCAAATTAATTAGTATAATATATACTTTAATTCTTCTTCTTATTATTATTATTTTAAATTAATGAGATTCAGGCACCGCTCCACAATAATTGTTTGGGATGACCTAAATAAGTGTACTTTTTATCTTTTTATAAAAAGATGTGAAAAAAATAAAGAAATGATGTGATAAAAAAAAGATAAAAAGATAAAAATATGAATTATTTTTAACTTCCCAAACTTAGCCTAAAGTCTTATGTCTTTGTTAATATACTTGTTTGTTAGTATTATTACCATTACTCTGGTTATATATACACTACAATTAAGATGATACTTATCATTTTCAACTTTTGTTTGGACGGACTAGATAAGAGGGGATTGTAATCTATCGGACTATTAGTCCTGGGATACATTGTCCCAGAACTATTTGGTTAGACTAAATTTGTATCCTATGTTTGTTTAGTCATGGGATTAGAGGTCTGGATTGGACTATTCTATTGAATCGCATGTTTGTTTGGGATATTATGGAGAAGAATAAATGTTCAAAAGACTATTTTATCCTTGTAATTTATAATTTTTATTTAATATATAATTTTAAATTTGTAATCTATAATTTATAATTTAACAACACTAAAAAAATTTAATTTATATGGCCATAATTTTTAATTTATTATTTTCAATTAAATTAAATTTATAATTTATAATTTATATTTTTTATTTAATATATAATTTTAAATTAACGACAATAAAAAAAATAATTTTATTTAATATATAAATTAAATTTTCAACAACACTAAAAAAATTTAATTTATAAGGCCATAATTTATAATTTATTATTTTTAAATAAATTTAATTTATAATTTATATTTTTTATTTAATATATAATTTTAAATTAACAACACTAAAAAAATAATTTTATTTAATATGTAAATTTAATTTTTTAACAACACTAAAAAATTTAATTTATAAGGCCATAATTTTTAATTTATTATTTTTAATTAAATTAAATTTATAATTTATAATTTATAATTTTTATTTAATATATAATTTTAAATTAACAACACTAAAAAAATAGTTTATAAATGTTCAAAATACTATTTTACCTTTTTCTAATTGTTTACTAAGTAATAGCATGGAGGGTAAAATGGACATTTCACAAAATAATCTCATGGGATACCAAGGCCATGGTTTCTATCCCACCTCCCCATGGGATAGGATAGTCCCATATTTGTGGGACTAATAGTCCGGAGCAAAAAAAATTAAAACAAACAATGGACTATTAGTCCGGTGGGACTAATAGTTCAATCCCACCTCCTAGTCTTTTAAAACAAACACACGGTGTGCTTGTTTGGACGGACTGGATAAAGGGGGATTGTAATCCATCGAACTATTAGTTCTAAGATACATTGTCCCCAGACTATTTGGTTGGACTGGATTTGTATCCTATGTTTGTTTAGTCATTGGATTAGATGTCTGGATTTGACTATTTTTAGTGAATCCAATATTTGTTTGAGATATTATGGAAAAGGATAAATGCTCAAATGACTATTTTATCCTTTTCAATTATTTACTAAGTAATAGTAATATTAAACATAGATTTAATATTTTAATTATTTTTAGCTAGATTAAATAAAAATTTATTTTATTTTATTTTTTGCAGAATTAAATAAATTTATTTTAAAAAAATTAAAAATAAATAAAAATATATGTTATTTTTTAATTAAAATTTTAAATAAATTTATTTTAAATAATAATAATAATTAAATAATGAAATAAAATAAAACATCTATTAAAATTTAAATAATGAAATTAAATAAAATATAAACAAAATTTTAAAATAAAACATCAATAAAATATCTATAAAAAAATATTTTAAAAAATTAAATAAATAAAACAAAAAATAAAAATTAAATAAAATTATTTTATTTTTAAATTGAGACATTTAAATTTTGTTGAATTTTACTAAATATAATACATAATTAAATATTAGAGGGCAAAAATATAATTTTATTGGTTAATCCCATGGGATGAGTTATCCCAAGGTTTCTATCCCACCCCCTCATGGGATAGAATAGTCCCACAAATATGGAGCTAATAGTCTGGGGAGACTATTAGTCTGAAACAAACAATAAATTATTAGTCCGGTGGGACTAATAGTCCAATCCATGGCCTAATCTACATATGATTATGGTGAGAAATTTGTTGAGTGTATTTAAAACCTCTTATAAAAACTGAAACAAATGGAAGTTGAAAGTACTATACTGCCCCCTGCAGTCTAGTAGTTTTGTAGCTTGTGCTTGTCAGAAGACTTGCTAGTATGTCTAATTTGGGGGTGATAAACTAAAGTTTCAAAAATGGTCCCTTTTGACACGAGGTTAAAAATAATTTTTTTGGTTTTTAACTTATTTTGAATCATATTATTTTTATTTATTTTTTTAATACATTTTTTAAAAATAAATTAAAAAAATTAATAAATTAATTATTAACCTACTTTTCAAAACAACTCAATATTTGGCACAATTGTTGGGGTTTGGGTTTCGCCTGGATATGATTTCTGATTGAATCAAATTGTGGGGGTGAATCGCATGTCATGTGCAACTAAACAGCTCATCCAAGCCACAGAGGACAGTGATACTGTTTGGATCAATTTTTTAGAAATTTTTTTTTTTGGGAGAAATCTTTTAGAAGTTAAAATCTGAAATAAGTAAAACTATTAAAACACATCTTTACCAGTTTCTTAAAAATTAATTAATTTAAATTATTTATATTTATATTTTTAAAATAAGGCATCAATGGATTTATCTTGAAACGGGACCGTGAAGGATTTGACGGACCCTCAAGTTTTCTCAAGTAGCCCAATCCATTTTATTCATCTTGGTTTTTTGGCTTTTGGGATTTTGGAATGTGGGTTGGCTACTTGACATGTTGGCTATTTTAGTTTGGGGCTAAAAATCTCATTTGAGATAATTTTTTTTAATTTTTTTGACTTTTGTGAAAAAAAAATAAAATGATTATGATTTAGATGTGACATTTTGTCAGCTTTTTAACCTATTTTATCATTTTGTAACTAAAATAGCCAAAAAAAACCTCCTAACTTTTTATGCCAAACGAATGCTATATTATTAATCTTCAAAAATACTTAAGGCCTCAAATTTTCTATCAAAAATTTTATCAAAAATCTCATATGGGTGTGAAGCTCACACTCATGTAAGACATTTAATAAAAATTTTAATAGACTTTTTTGTATCTAGCATTGCTCATCTATCTTTGATACATTAATTCCTTTAATATGATTAAAAGGGAGATTGATGTAATTATGTCAAAACGTTTATATTTTCTTTAAATCTTAAGAGATGTTAGTATAATTTATTTAATAAAGATGAAGACTTCTTTCTAGTCTGTAATCAAATTGGAAAGTGTTGTTGAAGTGTAGTTGGCTCTACTCATGGCCCTCCTTATAATCTTTGGTTTGGGATGTCCTAAAAAAGTGCACTTTTTGACTTATTGGTGGGTTTGGGTTGGGTTTGGGTTGGGTTTGATGTGATGTGTTAGAGAGGTGATGTGATTTAAATAAGATGATGTGACTTAAATAAGATAGTGACTTTTTGACTTTTTGGCTTATTTAATACATGCCAAACTAGCCTTGTTCAATATATTGGGCCCGTTAAATATATCACATTGACCTGATCATATTTATATTAACTATTGGTTCTTAATATTATATTTGTTGTTGACATAAATATATCTACTTTATATAATTTTTTACAAATATACTTAACAGGCCATATACATTGAATGATGTAAATTATCAAAATTATTATAAAAAAAATGTCAAACATTCTACTTTTTTTTTTTTCACTTCTAAACCGTTCCAACTTATGAAAAATGATATATCCCTTTAATTTGGTAGTTCTAAAAGAGCACTAATAATATAAAAAAAAAAAATTAAGATCAAAATATCACGTCACATAAAATTCATACACCAATTAAAACTATTAAAACCCTTAATTTAGAGCTCAGAATCTCCTTTCCCAACTTATTTCCACCGGCCAACCAACGGTTTACGAATGTGAAAGATATCTCCATTTATCTCAGCTTTTTGCTTCTTTTTTTTTTTAATTTTTTTATTACTGGCATATATCTATATACAATGAGTCAATACAGTTCTCTTACATGCGATTATAACCTTTTATCTGCCCTTCTACACTATTCGCATTCAACGCATTTCGCATTCACAGATCATACACTTGGGCACCGTTTGGGGAGTGAGTTTATGGGCTTTTTTTTGGCTATTTTAATTACAAAAGATAAAATAGATTATTTCAGCCATAACAAACAAAATATCATATCCAACCTATAATCATTATACTATTCTTTCACAAAAAAAATTAAAAAAACCAAAAAGCCAAAAAACCCTTTCCAAACCAAACTTTTTAGCTCAGGTTAAAATAACCAAAAATGTCAAAAAGTCAAAAAGCTAAAAAACCAATCCATTTCCCAAACGACACCTATATACATGGAAAAAATTATGGTACGGCTGGTATATCATGTGTATTTTATAATTAAAAAAAATGATATAATTTTATATTTTTTAAATCATAACAAAAAAGAAAAAAAATCATAAGTAAGCAACACACGAGGACATGACAAATTTTTTTTTATGAGTTTTAATTAAAATAAAGTTATAACTAAAAACAAAAAATCGTCATAACTAAAGAGAAAAAGATACATATAGGCTTTATTTAGAAAGTGAGTTTATTTTTAAACTTTTAAACTTTTTGATTTTTTTGATTATTTTAGTCAGGAATTAAAAAGTCTATTTGTGTTGATTTTTTTAGTTTTTTTAATTTTTATGAGAGAAAAAATGAAATAATTATGATTTAAATCTGACATTTTATCTTATTAACTTTTTAATTTATTTTATTTTATTTTTAAAAATAATTTAGCCAAAAAAAAAATCCGCTTGCCAAACCAGCGCATAAACAGAGTGATGGAGAGAGACAGAGAGGGAGGGAGAGAGAGAGTGACACAAGTCTTGAGAAGCAGACACATCTGATGGCCTATTACAATCCAAGCATACACATATACATACAGATAAGGACGAAATTTTTACTTTCCTCTCTATTCTATATATACCTCTCTCTCATTTTATCCTCTCATATCTCACAGCCGTCTGTGACACCTCTGTTTCGATTTCTGAAAGTGTTTCTTGATCTGGGTTTTTCCGTTTTTGCTTTTGATTTGAAGAAATGGGTGGCGTTGCACATTTAGTGTTTGGAGTCTTTGGTGGGTCTAAGTATTCTATTCTATTTTGATTGATTTCTTTTATGAATTCTTTTCACTCAATTGTGTTTCAAATTCATACTACTACTAATTAAACTCTTGTTGTTACTACTTTTTGTTTTCCTGTTTTTTCGCAACAGGAAATGCTAATGGGCTGTTGTTGTTTTTAGCACCCACGTAAGAATCTTGAAACATTTCTACATCTTTTTTCCGAACAATTCAATATGATATCAGAACACAGTTGATTCGGTGTCGCAATATCAACATCTGCTTAAGTCTTGTTTGACAATCTTCTGTTTTAATTATAAAATAAAAAAATCACTATAAATTGACACATCAATCTCTCTAATTTTTTATAAATTTTTTCATAAAAAGTCAAAAAATTATCAAAATAACCTATTCCCAAACAAGACTTAATAATTAAAATACTTCATTGTGTTTGCCCCATTTATTAACGAGTCTGGCTACGTGAGAGGCGTGTTAAGATTATTATAATAAAAATACTAACGTAAAGAATGCATGACAACCTTTCAATGCATTTTCTGTAAATCAATTTTTTATCCATTCTGTTTTTGTGGCATTGCTTTAGGAATTTTTTTATTCTTACCAAATTTTTATACAATTTTTTTTACCAAAATAATGTAACGAAGACATTTTGATAATTACTTGTTATTTTAATAAGCATTCTTATTTTTATTTTAAAATGATTGATTGCAATGGAGCCTCATAAATTCTCTATAAAAAATTTATATATTTTTTCTTATTTGTATATTATTCTATAAATAATAAATTTACGCATTTTTCAAATAATTTAAACTTTTAATTGAGATTTTAAAAGCTCTTTTAAATATATATATATATATATATATATGTATATATGGATTATTAAGTGAAGATTTAGGCCCCGTTTGGGGATTTACCTTTTTAGCCAATTAGTCAAAAAGTTATTAAATTAGCCAAAAAGCCAACAACTCATACCAAAAAGTCAAAAATTCTCTTTTCTCTCTACTTTTTGCACATCTTTTCGTAATTAGCCAAAAAGTCATCCCAAAAATACAAGTTTTTTTTACCTACCCTTTTAGCCAAATAGTCAAAAAGTTACTAAATTAGCTTGTTCCCAAACGAGGCCTTAAATTGGTTTAGTGAAACATTTTTCTTCTCATGTCACGCGGCAAATTTATGTATGCTAAAATAAAAAAATTATTATATACAGCGTAAATAAGTTTTGAACCAAAAACGTTGAGTTTCATTAATAACACATTTATCATTTAAATAACATACATATTATGATATTAAATTTTTTATTATTTGTTTTTATTATTAATTATTTGAATTATACATGTATCACATATACCACCTACTAGTAATATACAATATAAAGTAAACAACTTGCTCTAGTGAAGAGGACTTGAACTTTTAAGATTATAGATTTGGTAAACAATAACTTTTTTACTTGAGTAACACACATTGTGGGTGTTTGGGAAGTGAGTTTTTATGTAGATTTTATGAGATGTGGGTTTTTATGAGATAAAAAATTTTTAGTGTTTGGAAAGATAGTTGGGTTTTTATGTAGTTGGATGTGATGTTTGTGAGAGAAAAAGTGAAATGATTATGGGGTTGGATGTGATATTTTGTTTGGATGTGTTTTTTTTGGTTTTACAAAACTTTTGTCTTTTAATGAAAAAAATGAGAAAAAAATTTGGGAACTTGCTTCCCAAACACCACCACCCAAGGCATGTAGTGCACTTGATAAAGGCTTTGGGGTTAAGACTCCAAGTCTCTAAGTTTGAAATTTCTTGGACTAACCTCTTGGGCGTAATGCAGTTGGTTAGGAGGTTAGCTCAAGTTGTTGTTATCATAATACTTGGTGTGGGTTCAATACTCCCCCACTGCTCGAGTCCTAACTTAAGTGGAATTTGTCTTGGGAGGTCAGGACAAGTTTTCAAGGTATAGTCTCTGACTTAGAATGGACAATAGGATACCTTGGTGATCTCAATAAGGGATGGTGCTTTGGACTTATGGGAGAGAAGGAGGATTTTTCAGTAACAATAAAAAAAACACATACACACATTACATGTTTTTAATTTAAAATCAAAATTTATGTTTTACAAATTTAACAGCACACTAATCAAATAGATATACACACCAGTACATACATATAAAAGCACACAAGCACATGCATTTGCCTCTCTCTTGTTTTGTTCACAGCAAATTTCATGTATAAAAAAAAATTAAATATTAATTGATTGTTTCTCTCTCTATGTATATATTATTTATGCAAAAAAAAATAAATAAATTGATATAATAATCACATCACTCCCATTTTATTGTATTTGTCTAAGTAAAAATAAGTAATCCATTTTTACTCGCCGTCCATTTTTCAGAAATAACATGATAAGATGAAAAAATACAATTATCAAATTAACTTAATTTTTGTATGAATGATATAAACTGAGGTTTCGTTTAGGACTTTTTAACTTTTTGACTATTTTAATCTGATTAAAAAAGTTTTGTTTGAGATAACTTTTTGGTTTTTTTTTTTTTTGGTTTGGATATGATGGTTGTGAGAGAAAAAATGAAATAATTATAATTTAGATGTGATATTTTTTCTTATTTTGACTTTTTAGCCTATTTTGTCTTTTTGTGAACTAAATTAGCCCAACCCATTTACCAAACAATACTTGAAAATTGTATAAAATGAACGGTTCAAATTATCAAAATAAAATTCGTGATGGCTCCCAATGCCGACCCATATATGAGTGTGACTTTCTCAGCTTCACTGATTATGCTCTTAAAAGAAGTGATTAATATGTGTAAATATACTAGTATTATTGTTTGGTGGTTTATTTGGTTTTTTAGGTCTTGTTGTTTTTTAATTCGTATATTGTTTATTTTATTTTAATATAACTGTTTTTCATCTTTCCAAAAAAAAAAAAAAAAATCCTAAACGGATTTTATTAATTAATGGTGAATAGGATAACATTTAAGAGGATTATCATGAACAAATCCACAGAGCGATTCTCAGGCATTCCGTACGTCATGACATTGCTCAACTGCTTGCTTTCTGCTTGGTAAGTTATTTAAATTGCTTCAAAAAATTTCAAATCGATTGTTCATATTTAAATTTGATATTGTGAGGTCATATCTTAAGTAAATCTTAATTATTAACGATAAATTTTAAATATTTTTTGATTTTTTTCCTAAGATGATAGTAACAACGGTGTACATTAAGAATTGCACAAGAGTAGTGAAGTATCGGATATTTGAAAGTTTTGATATATTTCACTCTCAATTTTCAAAACTTTGGATTCAGAAATTAACTTTGCTTCAAACAAAAAATTCAAAAATTGAGCATGTGAATGCGTGAAGAATAGAACCTTCCCAGATAATAAGTTGTTGGAGGAGGCTAAGTAGTATGCTAAATGACATAATTGCCACTGTATATTATGTCATACTAATTACATATTTGATTTTAGGAAAATGGCTGAGACCCCCAGTGGGGGTATTGGGGGTCCTCTCTGATTGGCCTAAAATTTTTTTTTTTTTTTTTTTTGGCCATTGGCAGTGCCCCACCTGGCACTGGGGGGTGCTGGGGGTCGCCCCCACTGGGGTCCCCAGCATTTGTTATTAGAAGCTACAACAGTGTTCTATCACCCACCTTTAATAAAGATTTCTTCCCATTTTGTGATATTGGCAAATAGAATAAAGTGTACGGTACACACTCTCATCATATACAAGTTATGATATTTATGTAGTTGATTATTACAAATGTTATAACTAAATCATTTTAAGATTATAACTAAAAAAAAAAAATTGAATTATAACCGAATATCACATAGTTTATAACAAAATATCTCTTGAATCATAATTAAAATAATTTCATAACTAATATCACAATGAGTCAAAATTAAAATAATTTCATAACTAGTATCATAATTACTACAACAAATTAAGGTTTTAAAGATAAAAATTTAGAAGGAAAATTACTTTTTAGGGACAAAATATTTTTGTCTCCAAGAGTGTTATTTATTTATTTATTTATTAAGCGACAAAATTAGACATTTAATGATGAATTACTAACTTTTTGGGACTAAAAGTGTTGTCTCAAAAAAAAAAAAAACCTTTTTGAGAACTAGTTATTTTATCTCTAAAAGTACATTTATTAGCGATATATTTAAAATTTTGTCTCTAAAAGCTTATTTTTTAACTTTTCGATACGACCTTTTAGCAATGATTCTTGCGACAGTTAAAATTAGTCCCTAAATATTTTTCGCAACAAAATTTATACTTTTAAAGACAGAAAACAAAAAAAATTCCTACATGTTATAGTGAACTAAAACCACAATAAATTGTAACCGAAAATCACAAACGTCATAATTAGAAGGCATAGAGAGGTGTATAGTAGAATTTCCCAAAGTTATATTAGTGTCCCCTACTTCTATTATTTTTTGAGTTTCCATCCATCAATTCATGAATAAAAAGGTGGCTTGACCCAACTTGTCATTAGCATATATTTATATATATTTTTTTGGAACAAACTTGTCATTAGCAGCTTTGATGACATGAGTTCAAGTCATGAAAGGAGTGTCACAAACTTGTCATATTTTTTTTATTATCAAAATATTGTCCTTAATTATTTGTTTATATTGATGAGAATGACAAAACTCTTTTAATCTCATCTCTGTTATAAATTCAATTTTTTAATTTATAATTCAAGATATCCTATTTGCACATCATACAATATTTCAGTACACATCGCAAATGATGTTAAGACATAAAGTTATGAATAAAAATAAATTGTTCAACTATTTACATTCTGTTCAACTATTTACATTCGAACAACTGCTTTATGTTCATAAATTTATATCCATACATTTGAATTTTGTTGGGATCTTTGTGGTGTATATTATTATTTTGTATGGTGCGCAAATAGAATTGCCTCAAAAAAAAAAAAAAAACTTGTGCTGGATGGTTGGTACAATTTTGCCCTCATGACACAATCTAATTTACAAATTTCCCTCAATCGAATGGAACAGGTATGGTCTGCCTTTTGTTTCACCACACAACCTCCTAGTGACAACCATCAATGTCACTGGTGCAGCAATTGAGTCCATCTATGTGTTGATTTTCCTCATTCTTTCACCAAGGAAAGAGAAGGGAAAGATCCTTGGACTTCTTACCGCCGTCCTTGCGATATTCGCGGCGGTTGCCCTCATTTCCTATTTTGCCCTTCATGGCAGAAACCGAACCATTTTTTGCGGTCTAGCTGCCTCCATCTTCTCCATCATCATGTATGCGTCGCCTTTATCGATCATGGTATAAGCTCTTCTCACTTACTTCCATTTTTTTATGTTTATTTGCAAGTGATAGAAATCATGTCAATGCTATGCAAATTGATATTTTGTCAGTTTAATTGAGTTTATACATATTCATGATGATTCTTAACTGTGCAGAGAACGGTGATAAGAACGAAAAGTGTGGAGTACATGCCATTTTTCTTGTCGCTGTTTGTGTTCTTATGCGGTACTTCCTGGTTCGTCTATGGACTGCTTGGAAAGGACCCTTTCATTGCTGTAAGTAACCACCATTACAATTTGTATTATGTATCATGTATATATATATATATATATATAAAATGTTATTGAAATTGGTAATGAATTTGCAGTAGAACTACACTTGTTTCATGTCACAAAGTCCAGCTTTTGTACTTTGAATCTGGTTTGGAATTTAGCTTCCTTTGTTTGTTAGGTTTCGTTTGATAACATTGTCAATTTTCTGTAAAATAAAGAAACATATTTGATGAGTTATAGGTGGTAGTGGATGGACAGATGTGGTAACCAATAGTGAGGGTGGCTGGAGGTGGTCGTAATGTTGTTGGAGGTCACAAGGTGGCTAGAGGGCTGCTAAGGTCACGGGCGGTGATGGGCTAGTCATGGGTGGCAGTTGGTGGTGATGGCGAGTGGGAGAGGGAGAGGGAGAGGGAAAGGGAGGAGAGTAAAAATTTATCTTGAAAAAAAAAGAAGTGAAAACACATTTTATCCGTTTCCAAAAGTTTTTGAAAAAATTCAAACCAATTTCACTTTTTTTGAAAACAAAAACAAAATATAAATTTTCATTTTTAGTTTTCTACAAAATTAGCAATGAAATTTTGTTTCTAGTTTTATAAAAAACTGACAACACTATCAAATGAGGAAGCTTTATGCTAAATTGACGAGCCCATTAAATGGTTGTGCAGGTGCCTAACGGTTTTGGATCCGGGTTAGGAACAGTGCAGCTGATCTTGTACGCGATTTACCACAACAACAAGGGTGAAACCAAGAAACCTAGTGTTGATGGATCGGTGGAGATGGAGCTGGGTAAGCCCCAGCAATCACAAAACGGGCATGTCTAGATGACTGCGTGTCAACTGCATTTGGTAGACAATTGCATCCAGTTTGCCGTTCTTTCAACTTTACTCCCTCCCCTTGTTATGTTTTTCTCTGGTTTTAGAATTTTAGCTTCCCTAATATATCATGGTTCTATTTCTGTAAATCCCCAAGGGTTGGCCTAATGGTGTAGCTTGGGACTTAGAAATTTGCTCATCTCCAGGTTTTAGGTTCGAAACTCTTAGGTATTATGAATCCTTGTATTGGGTCAGCTTATACAGAACTTTGCTCTGGTTTTAATTAGGCCTCCGCTAATAGATGGTGGAATTGATCCCCTAAAGATTAGTTGAGGTGTGTGTAAGCTGACTCAGATGCCCTAAGATATCGAAAAAGAAAAAAGAAAAAAATGGTTCTGTTTCTGTAGCTTTGGACCATACTATTTTGACCATGCCAATTATTAGGCCATATTGCTAGACAAAACAAAACAAAAAGAAAAATATGCTGAATTTGGATGCATGTATTTGTGGTTTGCAAATTACTCTCTATGTTAGCTTCTCTACATGTATGTGTTCTATACCTACCAGTAGGATTGCAAATGAATCAAATTGTTCATGAACAAGCTTGACTCGGTTCGTTTAGTAAACGAGCTGTCACGACCCGAACCCGTCCCTATGGGTTAAGGCCATAACCGGCCAGTAATTCGGAGATTACCTACGGCCTCAATATAAATAAATCAAAACTCGTCAGAGTAAAAGGGGCCATACGGAAGCCATTTAAAATTTTGTCCATAGAACTATGCTTATATGCACACCATAACATTTCGACATTTATATGTTAATAACTCACAGCAGATTATGTACTAATACAAAACACTGTACATACAGGATCACACAAAAGTAAGTCAACCCAAGGTAACTATATACAGACATATACGAAGACTTGCCAACATAATAGCATAAACAAAATGGCAAAAGGCAAGGTCAGTCTCATGCGCGAGACTTTTGGGCTGACTCCTTAAAACTCTGACTGTTTCTCACAATTTCACCGGGGCTGATTTTGGACGTCCCTTGGTTCACCTACATGTACATGAATGAGTGTGAGCGAATGCCCAGTGAACAATATCAAGTAAGACAGTTACATAAACAATTATTGAGACAGTACAACAATCGGCCTTCAGCCCAACCATTTATGTCAATCGGCCTTCGGCCCAATCATTCATGTCAATCGGCCTTTGGCCCAATCATTCATGTCAATCGGCCTTTGGCCCAATCATTCATGTCAATCGGCCTTCGGCCCAATCATCTATATCAATCGGCCTTCGCCTAATCATCTATATTAATCGGCCTTCGGTCCAATCATCTATATCAATCGGCCTTCGGCCCAATCATCTATATCAATCGGCCTTCGGCCCAATCATCTATATTAATCGGCCTTCGGCCCAATCAACTATATCAATCGGCCTTCGGCCCAATCATCTATATTAATCGGTCTTTGGCCTAATCATCTATATCAATCGGCCTTCGGCCCAATCATCTATATCAATCGGTGTCCACTGTTCAATGTAATGATCTTGCAAAACTTACATGGAAGTAACAATTGGACAATAACATACTACAAATATCTTGTTAAGATATTACTCACAGTGATCCGTTGATTGGTTCGCCCTGGAACTCGACTCTACACATGCCATGAACATAAAAGGGTCACTAACAATTCAATCCGTTCAAAATTCACATTTTCCTCTTTAGGCTTCATTCTTATCTCTCTAACTCATTTACAATGCTTAACATATGCCTAAGAGTGCTTAGAAGTGATAGGGAACGGAAAACAGAACACAGAACGCGAAAACAGAATTCTAGAAAACAGGGTCCCCGCTCGAGCGTGGACTCCCCCGCTCGAGCGGACCCTTAAGCCTGCAAAGTTTTGGTTACCTCAAATCCACGCTCGAGCGTGAACTCGCCGCTCGAGCCGGCGGCCTGCCTACATAGCTCCCCGCTCGAGCGTCAACTTCCCGCTCGAGCGGGAGCCAAGTCTGTAAAAAGTGCTGGGAGCTCGAATTCTCCGCTCGAGCGGCAGTTTCCACGCTCGAACGGGAATCAAATTTCTGGAAATCCCAGGTTGAGTTCTTAAGCCCCAATTCAATTTTTAATCAACAAATTCAGTCATGGCTCAATTCTCAAATATATTCATACTAACATGATGTAGACCCAAAATCACAACTCAATGAAGCTCAATTCGCAATTAATTCACATGCATGCAAACAAATTCATGCATTTAAGCTCATATCTTATTATTTAACATGCATGCTAATCTTGACTTCATTTCCATCCCAAACAATGCAAAAGGTGTTCATTCTCGTGGAATGTAACAAAAGTATGCTTGCATGTAAGATTTAACACCTTCACTTCCATGTTCAACTCAATACATGCTAGATTATGCAATTCTACATCAATTATGTATACATGCATGCCCTCAATTGAACACAAACAACTCAATTTCCTCATAATCAAGCTAAATCATGTTCTTGGCCATCTATCAAACTTAAATTCACAAATTTACAAACAAGAAGCCATGAGTTTTCTTACCTAAGAGTCTTAATCTCCCCAATTTATGATCAATTCTTGAGTTAGACTTCAAAATCACCAAGCTTGAGACCAAAACTCCAACTTCTACACTCTCTTTCTCTCTAGCCGACCCTCCTCTTGTTCTTAGAGTCTTTTTCTCAGCCAAATGAAGTTAGAAGGAGAGATATTGAGTGTGTAGTGCTCAAATAAAAGCCCCACTTGTTATGTTATTTTGATATATAATAATAGAGTACTAATTCACTAATTAAATCAATTTAATTTGATCCGTATCGATTTCCAATTAAATTTCACCATAGGTTCTAAAAATTATGCCAATCACAAAGGCGCAATCAATTTTGGGTTCTGTGGCCGATAAGGCCCTCAATTTAATTTCCGAAGCGGATTATTCAAACAGATATTCCTACGGTGAACATATGGAAACTCATAATCACATACATTCACATAATGGCACACAAAATCATGTTAAACACATAATCATATTCAAATTATGGACCAATTAGCATATTACGGAGCAGGGTATCACAGTCTTCCCCCCTTTAGGAAGTTTGGTCCTCCAAACTTAATTTACCTTCGTCGGGAAACAAATGTGGATAGCTCAGTCGCATTTCCTCCTCTTTTTCCCATGTAGCATCCGTCCCATAGTGTTCTTTCCATTCTACTTTCACCATTGGGATGGACTTGCTTCTCAACTGTTTCACTTGCCTGTCTACAATCCGTTCCGGCCATTCAGCATATTCCATATTTTCATCAATAGCAACCCGGTGATAATCGATCACATGAAACGGGTCTCGGAGGTAACCCCTCAACATCGACACGTGAAACACATTATGGATTTGCTCGAATCCCGGTGGCAAAGCAACCCTGTAGGCAACTTGACCAAGCCTCTCCAAAATCTGAAACGGCCCAATGTAACGGGGCGACAACTTGCCATTTTTTCCGAATCTGACTTGGCTCTTCATCGGAGAAACACGGATGAACACATGGTCACCAACCTCATACTCAAGAGGTCTTCTCCGTACGTCCGCTTAATTCTTCTGTTGGTCTTGAGCTGTTTTGAGCCTTTGCCGAATAGTTTTGATCTTTTCAGAAGTGTCTTGCACAATTTTGGGCCCAAGCAAAGCTCTATCCTCGACCTCTGTCCAACAAATAGGTGATCTACACCTCCTGCCATACAAAGCCTCATATGGTGCCACACCGATGCTGGAGTGGAAGCTGTTATTATAAGCAAATTCCGCAAGTGGCAAATAATCTTCCCAACTCCCCTGAAAATCCAAAGCACACATGCGAAGTATATCCTCCAAAGTTTGTATCGTTCGTTCCGACTGCCCGTCTGTCTGTGGGTGGAATGCAGTACTGAACCTTAGTTCTGTTCCCATGGTTTCCTGCAAACTTTTCCACAATCTAGATACAAATTTCGGGTCTCTATCCGACACAATAGATACCGGAACTCCGTGTAAACGAACAATTTCATCAACATAAATAGTAGCCAATCTATAAGCAGTAAATGTAGTTTTGACAGGCAGAAAATGTGCAGATTTAGTTAGTCTATCAACTACAACCCAAACAGAATCCATACCTCGAGAAGTGCGAGGTAGGCCAACAACGAAATCCATAGTCACATGTTCCCACTTCCATTCAGGAATAGGGAGAGATTGAAGTAGACCGCCTGGTTTCTGATGTTCAGCCTTAACTTGCTGACACTGGAGGCACTTGGACGCATATTTTGCGATCTCCTTCTTCATTTTGGGCCACCAATAGGTTTGTTTCAAATCCCGATACATCTTATTGTTATCCGGATGCATAGCAAATACGGACCTGTGGGCTTCATCTAAAACCCTTTTCTTTAGTTCCGGGATATCTGGGACGCATATTCGGTTCCGGAATTTAACACTTCATTCTCAATACTGAATTCTGCTTTCGGGTTTGCCTCGAATTCGTCAATCACTTTCCTGAGAAACTCATCCTCCTTCTGTTTCTGTTTAATTTCATCAATGATCGCCGGCTCGGCTACAATAGCGGCTATCAATCCGCCCTGTTCACACATTACCACTTCAATTTCAGACTTCTCAAAGTCTTGCAAAATCTCCCTTTGTTCAGTAAGCAAACAAGCCATACTCCCTGTTGATTTTCTACTCAAAGCATCAGCCACTATATTAGCTTTCCCGGGGTGATACTGAATCTCTAGATCGTAGTCTTTTATCAGTTCTAGCCATCTTCTCTAACGCATATTCAACTCTTTCTGCGTGAAGAAGTATTTCAGGCTCTTATGATCCGTGTAGACTTCACACTTTGCCCCATACAAATAATGCCGCCAGATTTTCAAAGCAAAAACAACTGCGGCCAATTCTAGGTCATGTGTTGGATAATTCTTCTCATGTGGCTTCAACTGTCGAGAGGCGTAAGCAATAACCTTTCCGTTCTACATTAACACACAACCCAAACCCTTATAAGATGCATCACTGAAAATCACGAAATTTTCCGTACCTGAAGGTAATGTCAAAATTGGTGCAGTAGTCAATCTCGTCTTCAATTCATTAAAGGCTGATTCTCTTTCACTGTTCCACTCAAATGGTTGCCCTTTACGTGTCAATTGGGTAAGAGACACGGCTAATTTCGAAAAATCCTTCACAAACCTCCTGTAGTACCCGGCTAAGTCCATGAAGCTACGGACTTCGGTCACATTAGTTGGTGTAGGCCAATTCACAATTGCCTCTATTTTCTGCGGGTCCACTGAAATTCCTTCCTTGTTGATCACATGCCCTAAGAAAACAACCTCATCCAACCAAAGATATATAGAGAATAAAAGATATGATATGAGGAATTTGATATGTGACGAGTGATGTGGAGGGTCAATCTCGTTTTGTAAATACAACTGTCTTGTCACATATATAGAGGATAAAAGATATGATATGATTGGATGGTATTACCAATGACATAATATCACTGTTATATTGAAGTTTTTTTTTTGCAAGATAGGGCTTGTGGTCCTTATCAACACCTTATTCACCAGGACTGGAGACCAATACCAATTATGCATGCAATAACACAAGGGCCTGATGAAGCTATGATGTCCTACGAAGCTTCCTTTTTTATGTTTAAAAAAAAAAAAAAACCAAACATAAGGGTATCTTAAGCAAAAAAATCAACAAAGTTCTTTCTTGAGGCTTTTATTTTTGGGAGCATTACAAATAGATATAAAAGTCAAAAAAGAAAGTTAGAGATGAAAATGAAAGGGGAGGTCTAGGAAAGGAGTGACGGGAAGAGGATGGTGTAATAACTCGAAAATTTAAGTTGTTTCTTAAATTTCACACTAGTATTATGGTTGTATGTGATAATATATTATTAAAAATAAAAATAAATAACGAAATAATAATAATAATAATAATAAAATAATGTAAATATATAAAATAACATATCCAATTTTATAGTTATATGTGCCAAATGTAATCTACTTTGGCATGGGGTTATCAAATATGTGATTAATATATTAGTTGGGGCCAAAGTAATACAATTATGAAATTATGAGAATAGTTGGGCCAAATGGTAATATAGTGAAAGGTGTACAAATGAGTTGGACCATGGACGATAGGCCACCTGTTACGGAATAGATGATGTGAATCATAGAGTGTTTGATTATGGGGGTGAGTCATCACTATAGCTCGGGTATAAAAGGAAGTCACGAAGTGAAAGACAAAAGCCACACAGGAGAGGCGGTAAGGAAGGGGCGTCGAAAGGCCAGCGTAAATAGGAGGAAAATAATAGGTATTAATCTTAAGGTGAGTTATATTATATCTTGAGTCACCATAATATATTTTACGTATGTTTTGATTTACCATAATTTATTTTATATAAGTTATGTTTTATAAATTATATTAATATTTCAATTACGTGGGTTATATTCTGAACTCTATTTGTTTAAAATAAAATACATGGATATGTTTGTTTAAATTTTAGTATATATTTGACTATGACTTTATAAACAATTATGTTTTGTAAGTACCACCACGAGAGTCCCATGCATTGGGGGATATAAATAAACCATTGGCTTTTGATTGGTCACTTTGTGACCCTTTGTTGTCATGGATCTATTGACTTCTGTTCTGTGTGGAGATAAGTGCTACACTATTGTGGGAGTTACCTCTATAATCCGTACGAGCCGCCTCTTGAATCCGTACCTCTGTTCTGACTGTCACTCCTGTGACCTCTGTTCTGTTCTGTTTGGTACCGTGGTTATAGTTATTTATTTACATAATCTAAGTTTTGCTACTTAAATGATTATTCGTTTAGACTAAGTTATTTTAAATATTTTAGTTACATAACTATCCATGGTTATTTTGTGTCCCTTATACTCTTGGTATAATATTTCTCATTCTGCCATGTGCTTATAGCTGTTTACCAATTTTCAGGAAACAGTACAATTCAGAAATAGTTTTTGAAAAGTTTTAGACACGGGTTTTGGAATAGATACACACAACACTTTTATGATATTTTTATATGTAAATATCGGCCTTTTTGGTCAATAAATTTTATAATAAAAATAAAAATAAAAATTTCGATGATTATTTTGGTATCCTCACTTAAATATTATTTCTGTTCGCGTTTATTAATTTGTTCAAGAATTGGTTGGAGGTAACTTTAGTTACTGGCTATCATGATACTTAACCCTTAAGTACGGGGAGCGGGTCGTAACAGATGGCGTGCTACAGAGAGTCCTAGAAGAGGTTTTGATGTTGGTGGCAGGAATAAGGGGAGCGATGAGGTTTTGGAGGTGGCTGGAAGTGATGATGATTTTTGGTGGCAACCGTAGTGGCTAGGGGTGAGCATGGTCCGGATTGGACCGGATTGGGGTAAAACCAGGACCAATCCGTTATCTACGGTTTCTAAAAAATTGAAACCAATCCAATCCATTTAAATCATGAAACCAATCCGATCCAATCCATTTAAACACGGATTGGATCGGTTTAGGACCATGGATTCACATAATTAAATAACAAAAAAATATATATAACACTTTAATTTCATAAAAACATAAACATAGCGCTATATTAGTTCCACAATAGTAACATGTTTTTCTATAATAGTGACATACGGTTCTAGAATTTAAACAACCCTAAGAAAATTGGTTTCACCAAAAAAATTTAAACCATTATAAATTAAAACTAAAAATTAACAAACAAAAGTAATAAAAGAAGATATTATACGGGTTTAGGTTTGCGTTTAAGTTTATATAGAATAAGAGAAGATACTATGAGGGAGGATGTATAATAAAAATATAGATTATTTGCATATGGTCTGGATCGATTCCAATCCGGAACTATGGGGTTCAATCCGGAACCAATCCGTGGATTACAGATTTTTAATTCTTCAATCCGGAACCGAACCATGGATTCAAAAAATCAATCCAAACCTATCGAATTGGACTGGACTGGACCGAATTACGGATTTCACGGATTCTTTGCTCAGCCCTAGTAGTGGCAACGGTGGTAGCTGATGAAGATGGTTGTGAGTAATAGGTGAAATGGTTGTGAGCAATAGGTGAAATGAGAAATTAAGATTTGTTTGTTTTAGGTTTGAAGATTTTTTGATAATTTTTAATTAGGACAAAATTATAATAAAAAAGGTAACTAACCTCACTTCTCCTTTTATATATATATATATATATATATATATTTTAAAAATACAGTTAGTCTTACATCTTAATTATAATTATACTTGTCTCTCTTGAGTTTTTAATTCATATAATAACTTGATCATTTTTACCAATAATTCGTTAGTCATATAAAAAAAAAAAAATAATGTTTGCATGTCTTTTTTACTAATATATATATTTATTTATTTTAGTTTTTACTAATCATTTACATTAATTTTGATCATTTTAACCGTACCTAAATAAAAATTAATATAATTATATTAAAAATATGAGATTAATTATTATTTTTAAACTTCAAAGGGGTGAATTTACCCTAAAAAAATAGAAAAAGGTGGACTGTGAGGAGATGAAAAAGTGGTGTAAAAAAAAGTAGCATAAAGTGACAAATATATTTTAATTATTCTTAATTTGATACAGAATATTGACTTAAAAAGTTGAAAAAAAAAGTCCTTTTAAAATTGAGATAGACCCCTAAAAAGAAGAAAAAAAAAAAAAAAAACACATATACTTTGGCCAAGTTTGGGAAGACTAAATAAGTGTACTTTTTGACTTTTATTGTATTATGTGTAGAAAAAGTAGAGAGGAGATATTGATTGATGTGACCCAAAAAAGATAAAAAGATGAAATAAGTGCACTTATTTTGTTTAGCCAAACTTTGAATTGGAGCGCAAGTAAAGCAATGAAGTTAGATTAGCCTTTGTTTGGATAACTTAAATTTCGTTGGGATGTGAGTTGATTTTTTAGTTCTTTTAATTTTTTGATTATTTTTGTTTGAAATTATAAAGTTTTGTTTGTGATAGACTTTTTAACTCTTTTAATTTTTGTGAAGAAAAAATGAAATGATTATAATTTGGATGTGACATTTTATTTTATTAACTTTTTAATCAATGTTGTCATTTTGTGACTAAAATAGCTCCAAACCAATATGCCAAACATAGCCTTAGTTGGACTAAAAAAACACAAAAAACAAAATAGGTTAAATAAATCAATAAGACAAAATGTCACATTCAAACTATAATCATTTCGCTTTTTTTCTTACAAATGTCAAAAAAGTCAAGCCAAATGAATTTTTTAGTCCCCAACTAAAAAAATCCAAACTCAAAAAAAGTCAACTAAAAAAGTCAATACCAAACGCGACTTGGCCTCGTTTAGCAACATTATATTTTAATAACTTTATGACTTTTTACGAAAAAATATGCAAAAAATAGAGAGAGTGATATGACAACTTATAGTAATTTTTAACTTTTTAACTAAAACTAAGACCATCTCCAACGGTGTATCAGAGTTGATATCAAATTTGAATTTTGATGAAAAATGCACTGTTCACTCCTCCAACGGTTCATCAGAACTGATATCAAATCGACAATTTATCAAACGCTTCATCAAATCGACGACAGAATACTGATTTCACCAAAATACTGTTCCTGACCGTTGGAAAGAGGAGCCGGTTGACCAACCGGTTGCCCGGCCGGTTGACCAACCGGTCAACTAGTGAAAGGTTCAAAGAGTTCAAGGAAAATCAGTTCAAACCGTAAAAAAAAAAAAAAAAAATTTTTTTTGCCTAACCGGTTGACCGGCCGGTCGACTGGCCGGTCGACCACTCGGTCGACCCGGAAAAAGTTCAAAAAGTTCAAAAAAAAGTTCAGAAAATTCAAAAAAAAAAAAAAAAAAAAAAAAATTTTGGCCTAACCGGTTAACCGGCCGGTCGACCACCCAGTTGTCCCGGATGAAAATTTGATGAAAAATCAAGGGTTGGAGCGCTCAGTATCAGATTTGGTGAAAAGGCAGTTTTTCGACTCAAATTTGGTGAAAAAAGAAGTGAAGCGTTGGAGATGCTCTAAAGTTGCTAAACGAGACCTTTAGTCAAGCGTCTGGTTAGCCCACTCTCTATAATTTCTCGTTTGAGGTCGATACTTCAAATCAAATTTGAAGTTTTTTTTAAAAGTAATTTTATAATTTAAATTATTTATTTTATACTATTCTCAATATATATCATTTATAAAAAAAAAATTAATCAATCGAATAATTATAATGATTTTATTTTATTATTTTTTATCTTTAAAAATAATTTATATTTAAAATATATTTATTATTTACTTTTTAAAAAACAAATAAAAATATAAAAATATTAGTGTGTTTGGTTTTAATTTTCGAATTCAATTTTCTAAAATTTGTGTCTTTTATTTTCATATTTTTTTATTTTTAGTGAATATTTTAAAATTTTAAGTAATTTAAAATGTTTTTTAGACGCATCTTATTTAAATGTATCTAAAAAGTAAAATATTTATAAAAAATTAATAAATACACAAGAAAATGAAAAATGTGCTGAATTCTCATATATTTTTTTTAATATTTTTGATATTTAGTGAATTTTTTTAAAAAAATTTTCACAAATATTATAC
This sequence comes from Camellia japonica, assembly GCA_030407325.1. Classification (NCBI taxonomy): domain Eukaryota; kingdom Viridiplantae; phylum Streptophyta; class Magnoliopsida; order Ericales; family Theaceae; genus Camellia; species Camellia japonica. The sequence goes on from JAPPVO010000036.1 coordinate 88,242,254, forward strand.
TTTTTTAGTGTATTTATGTTAAGTATATTTAAAAATTAAAAAAATTACTTAGAATATTAAAAAACAATCAGTAAAAATATTAAATATGAAAAAAAAAAAATTTAATTTTTCAAAAAGTGAATCCTAAAAATAAGAACCAAACAAGTTGATATAATTATTAAATTCACTTAATTTTTAAAAAATAAATGATAGCACATTTTTTTTGAAAAAATTAGTAAAGCATCTCCTTTTAACTTTGTGTAATAGAAGAGATTCAAAATATATTTTTTTATTCACGGAGATCTCTCTTGATAAAATTTCTCTATAAAAATTAAAATTTATTTGTATTAAGACCAATTTTTTCCGAATCAAACCAAAATTTCTCTAAACACAAACTTCTCTAAGTGAAATCTTTTCTATAATTTTTTTTTAAAAATTCTCAATTATTATAAAAATATTATATATATTTTAGGGAGATGCACCAATAAATCCCAAATCAATAACTTATACACTGTTTAGTTCTAAAAGTTTTCTTATACACTGAAAGGTCCCATTACAATGTTTCAAACATCAGATTAATATTTCGAACATTAGGTTTCGAACATCTAATGTTCATCAGATTTCAATAATGTTTGAAATTATAGGATGAATGTTTCAAACATTAGATTTCACACATCTAATGTTCATCAGATTTCAATAAATTTTGAAATTATAGAATGAAACATCAGATTTATTTACATCATGAACATCATGATGATATATAAATGAGACTAAATGGAGCATAAAAAAACTTTTAAGACTAAATAATTCAAATTTTCAGAAACTAGGATTTATCGGTAAATTTTTCTATATTTTATCTTACAAAATCACCTTAAAAAAAATTTGCCTTTTATTTTCATCAAACCGGGAGCAAAATGAAAAGTATCCAAATCGGTCGACGAACAAGACTGTTCTCAGTCCAACGCTGTAACCTCCTCAAACCCCAACACTAGGGCTATATATATATCGATAACTTTTGTAACGTAAAACAGACTCTCCATATCGGAGCAATTTCACCACCATGTCTCACCGGCGACGAGACGAGTACGACGACGATGACGAACTTGAGCCAGAGGAAGATGAAGACGAAGACGAGCCACTTTATGATGAGGGTGATGATGGAGGAGCCGGTAGGGCTAGTAACAAGCGGCGGAGATCACAGTTCATCGACGACGTTGCGGAGGAGGACGACGATGAGGAGGAGGACGACGACGAAGATGACGACGATGAGGACTATTTAGATGGCGGTGGCCGTGGTGGTCGTGCCGGTGGTGGTCGCCGCGCGAAGAGGCGGTCCGGTGCTGAATTCATTGACGACATTGCGGGGGTGGCTAGCGGCGATGAAGAGGAGGACGAAGATGGCGAAGACGGTTAGTTTTTTTTTTTTTTTTTGATTAATTAATTTTCTCTATATTTATGTTTTATTTGTTTGCATCGAGTTGATTGATTCGTGATTTTTTAGTTTTGTGTGTTGATATTGGTGCCACTGCATTGAAATTTTGGATGAGGGTTGTTGAATTAGTTGAGTACTTGATCATGTATGGCTGGGATTAACAATTTTGGGGGAAAAAAAAATGAACTTTATGTATTTTAGTTCAGACAATGTTGGGTTATCCATGATAATTGTTCTTGCATTTGATTTTGATGAGTGATCTTTTCTAGTCTCATGAAATTTGTGTAGTGTTTGGTTTGCCAGAATGATGGTGGAATTGAATGATTATTCCATGTTAATGTCCAATCTCAAGTTTGGTTCATTAAAAATTATTCCATGTTAATGTCCAATCTCAAGTTTGGTTGATTAAAAATGACGAAAAATTCATTTCAAATTGAATCATCATTACACAATATGGTCATTTCATATGGAGGGTAAGGAATGATCGTTTCATTCCATTCTACCTGCATTCGGGTAAACCAAACATTAGCTTATGTTAATAATAAGTATTATGTGGAAAACAAGTACTCAAAGGTGAGTCTTCTTGGGATTAGGTTGCTGGAATGAAGTTCATGAAAACACTTGTGTTTTATATTCATGCTACTTTGCTAGCTAGAGTCCTCGTGTTTTCTCATGTGTACACCAAATTTATGAAGTCCTGAAATCATTCTTGCTCTACTTTTTATGAACATTAGTTAGGGGATGAGCTTGTAGATCTTCACAAAGTGAAATAAGCAGTTAACAACACCCTTTTTTCTCATGTCAATCTCACCTGGTTCCCATATTTTTCTGTCATTAGCTTTTTTTTCTTCTCTGTGATAAGGTTACAGTTGAACCAGGAAATGAGATTTGGAAGTACCAATGTATTAATTCAACTTGTTGAAATGCATGTGGTAGTTTGAATTCAGTGTTTAACACAATGCCTTCATAGACAAATTGCTTGTAATAACATCCACTTCCATGTTGATGCGATTTATGTGTCAATTTTGGCATCCAAAGGGTGATATTTAGCCTGTTAGGTTGGACAAATTATATTTACAAATTTGAAACATGGATGCATGAGGAAGAAGTTTCGGGACAGGTTGTAAAAGTATAGATGTTAGGTTGGATTTTCCTTGTTTGGTGGTTAAAATGTTGGTTATGCAAGGCTCTATGTCCATTTAGTTGCTTGTTTGAAAACTAATTGAATGTGGGTGTCAGCCCCTCCAACAATGATCATGAGTGGTGGAAGGAGCTTTGGAGGCTTTCTCGTTAAAAATGCTTTAGTAGCAATTTAGCAGTGATCTCTGGGTTTGGTTATGACTGTTGTAATAATAATCTGCCATGTTGCAAACTTGCAATACTAGATTTGAAAACTTTATCATGTGAAGAAGCAGGAGCAGAGCAATAAAGATGTTCTTGGTCGAAGTTTTATTAGTTGAACTTCTAAAGTTGGGTCACATGACTGGTTGTTGTATTAGATTGAGAATGGAAAAGGGGGAAAGAGTCGACCTCTTATCTTGCACTGGGAGTATAAAAGTCTTGCAATTTGTATTGTCACTATAGAATATAATAAAATACTGGGGAAAGACTTATTTAATCTGGTGTATAAATTCTTATCCTTAGACTCCCTCAATAACTTTTTGTGAAACTCAGATTTTGTAAAGCTCATCAGTGCATTATGTCGTCCTCCATACTTCTCACTTACACCAAATTCGTAGTTTGATTGTACATATGTGCTACTAATCACGTACTCACATTCATATGAAAGCACCTGTTTTGTGGATAGGCAATTGTCATCCTCCAATTTTTTGTGAGCACAATGGCATGGATTATCATAGAGCCTGATGTTGTGTTCTGCAAAATGTAAGTTCAAAAAACTTGGTTTGACATCTTGAAACTTAAGCATGCCTCTGCCAAGTATAGGTTGACTTCTTAAACCCTTCATCCAACCCAAGTAGAGGTGACATGTTTTGGAATCCAGTGGTGGATAGGATAGGTAAGAGGTTAGAAGGGTGGAGTAGGGCCTTATTGTCCCATGGGGGTAGGTATACCTTGGTTAAGACAGTGTGACTGGAATTCCTATTTATTTCATGTCTTTGTTCAAGATTTCGATCAAAGTAGCAAAATCCATAGAGAAGCTTATGAGGGACTTTCTGTGGGAAGGGAAGGATGAAGGTAGGAAGGATCATTTGGTGAAATGGGAAACAGTGTCATTACCCAAGGAGAAAGGGGGATTGGCAGTTGGTAATATACTGGTTAGAAATATGACTTTATTGGGCAAGTGGTTATGGAGATTCCCAATTGAGCGTGATTCATTATGGCATGCAGTTGTCAAAAGCAAATATGGGTTGCATGCTAATGGTGGGGACTCTCAGGTGGTTTCTAGGGGTAATAGGCGTGCTCCATGGAAGTCTATCTCTCATATCTATCCAATTTGGTCCCAATTCATTTCTGTGAGGGTGGGTAAGGGGGATACGGTTACATTTTGGGAAGATGTTTGGGTGGGTTCTTTGTCCTTTGCTGAATCCTATCCGCTTCTGTATAGAATTTCTCAATCTCATAATTGTTCTGTTGAGTCTGTGGCTGTTTCTTTGTTGGCCCCTCGTTCGTTGGAATTTTAATTTTTCCCGTAATCTTCATGATAGGGAAATTCCCGAGTTGATATCTTTATTGTCAAGGCTTGAAAATGTTTCTTTGTCTCCAACTTTGGAGGATCAATGGTTTTGGAATATTCATTCGTCAGGGTTTTTACTTGTAAATCTTTTTGGATAAAATCATTGATATTCCGCATGTACCTCAGTTTTTGTTTCACAAAAAGATTTGGAAGACATGTGTTCCTCTTAAGGTGAAAGTTCATGTGGATCTTGGTTCATGGGGGTATTTGACAAATGATTCATTGCAAAAGAGGAGACCTTCATGGTATCTTAATTCCTCAATGGTGCACAATGTGTTGTAAAAGTGGAGAATCATTGGATCATCTCTTTTTGCATTGTTCGGTGGCAAGGTTGTTATGGAATAGGGCGTTTGGTTTGGGCAATGTACCGTGGGTGGCTCCTAAAGGTGTTGCTCAAATATTATTATTTGATTTTCAAGTTTTTGGAAGGTCAAAGAGGGCTAAAGTTCTTTGGAGTAGTGTGGTTTTTGCAATCTACTGGGTCATTTGTTGGAGAGGAATGGGCGTATTTTCGAAGGAGGGAATAGGGATATAGACTATTTATGGGATAGAGTGAGATACTTGGCATCTTTTTGGGCTTCGGCGAGTCCGTGTTCCGTGGGATCCCTTTTTTTTGATCGCTTCAGATTGGGTGTCGGTTTGCTTTGAATAATTTGTGTTGATGGCTTTTTGTTTTTTGTTGTTTTTTTTGGATGTATTTTCCTTTTTCCTGTTTGAGGATGCCTCATCCTCTTGGCCTTGTCTTAATAAAATTTTCTTGTCTGTTGCTTATCAAAAAAAAAAAAAAAAAAAATCCAACCCAAGTTATCAAAAGTTTAACCTTGTGTGCAAGCCCAAAGTTTGGGTGGGTCAGGTTTGGCCCTAACTAGGTAGCAGTGAGTTGGTGACGGTGCTTTATGTGGTCCTCCATACTTTTCATTCCATACTTTCCATAGACACCAAATTCATGGGTTGATTGCGGACATGTCTATTAACCATTCCCTCATATTCGTATATTAAGGAGCACCCATGGATAGGTATTTGTCAATTTCTGATCCTCCAAGTTTTGGCAAACACAATGGCATGGGTTTTCATAGTGTTTGATGGTGTGCTCTGCAAAATGTGAGTTCAAAAAGTTGGTTTGATATCACTTAAGCATTACTTTGCCAACGGTGGGTTGACTTCTTACAACCTTTATCTAGCCAAGTTGTCAAAAGGTTAACCCCGTAATCATGGCCAAAGTTTGGGTGGGTAGGGGTCGGCCCTCACCGGGTTGCAATGAAGGAATAAAACAGGTGTGGTTACTGGTTAGTAGATAAGTGAGGGCACATGATTCTTTGCAACCGAGATCCTTTGTTTTCAATGTATCTCGTTTTCACCTTGTAGTTAATACCCTGTCAATTATAGACCAGGCACATCGTTTGGTTTGCTATACGTCATTAAGGACCATACTTATACTGCGTCTGTCCCACACTGTGAAGTCCTTTTTTTTTCTCTCCCCCAATTTGGGATGTCTCAAAATGTTAATCTTCTTAGAAAACTCAAAGCATAAATTTTTTCAATTTTCCAAAGCTATATTACAAATAAATTTAAGAGTGGGAATTAAGGGACAATTTGGGAACTATTGCCTTTTGATTTCAATTTGAATGCATTAATTACATGTTCCCTTAAAAAATTGAAACTTCCAAAAGGTACTAACATTGTGGGACATAGTATTTGATTTGAGAATCTAGACCAACCAAAATAGACGTGGTGGGTGCGGTGGGGAAATATATATGAGATGGGTAGGCATTCAGAGTTGTGTGGCTTAGTATTTTATTTGTACAGCCTGTAGGAAAGTCTTCCAATTCCAAGTTTCAACAGTCTGAGAGCTCAACAGCATCCTGCACTTTCAATGACAATTTGGTCTTCTTTCTTCTTCTACTTCTACTTGTTCTGGAGACCATTGACCTAAAGCATTCAATTTCTCTTTAAATTTTGGTATTCTCTATTTCAACCTAATCACAATTTTTATTGATGATGTGTCTGGAATAATATGGTAAGACGCAGTCTTAAACTCCCTATACGTTATTGTCGATTTGACGGGAGCTTGAGCTTTTCCATCACATGCTTTCTGAGATCTGTGATTCCCCTTAATGACTTCATTAATTTGCTTTTGAAAGAAACAAAGTTGAGCTTCTTGCTATTGTGAAATTATTCCATGTGCTCTTGTTGTTTGGTTAATGTTGCTCAAGAGTCATTCATGGTCTTTGATTGATCTGTATGTATCTTTTTTGGGCTGATTTATTTTTGCCCTGCATTATCATTGCTGATCAGTTGAGCACCTGTACATACAGGCTTCATAGTAGACAGTGGAGCTGAGCTACCGGATGAAGATGATGGTAGAAGGATGCATCGTCGTCCATTGCTGCCACGGGAGGATGACCAAGAAGATGTTGAAGCTCTTGAGAGACGTATTCAGGCAAGATATGCCAGATCAAGTCATGAAGAATATGATGAGGAGACTACGGATGTAGAACAGCAAGCTCTTTTGCCCTCTGTCAGGGATCCAAAGTTGTGGATGGTGAAATGTGCGGTATGATTGATGCTTGCGCTATTCATTATTACAGGCTACATGATATCTGTGTAGTCTTGTTTCTTAATTCTATGTTTGCTTTCACTCTAGATTGGTCGTGAGAGAGAGGCAGCTGTTTGCCTAATGCAGAAGTCACTTGATAAAGGATCTGGGTTGCAAATCAGGTCAGCCATAGCTCTTGATCATCTCAAAAACTATATATATGTTGAGGCAGACAAAGAAGCCCATGTGAAGGAGGTATGTAGTTGTGGATTTCACATTTTTTGTTGCTTAACTGAGGAGTACCACAACAAAGGTTACATGGATTTTGTGGTGATTGGAAATTGATCTTATTACCATTTTTGTTCTGCTCCAGGCTTGCAGGGGTCTGCGCATAATATATACAAATACTAAAATAACACTTGTCCCAATCAAAGAAATGACTGATGTCCTTTCTGTAGAAAGCAAAGCAATTGATCTTTCCAGGGATACCTGGGTCAGAATGAAGATTGGAATGTACAAAGGGGACCTTGCAAAAGTGTGAAAATTTTCCATTTTCCTTTTTTTCCCCTTCCTTCACAGTACTATTTTGTGGTTCTTTTTTTATTTAACCTTTGAGCTTCTATGTTTATAGGTTGTGGATGTGGATAATGTGCGGCAGAGAGTTACAGTGAAACTTATCCCACGCTTAGACTTACAGGCCATCGCAAATAAATCGGTATACATATATAAAACTTGTTAATTAAATTCTTGCTATGGAAAGGTTGAACAGCATGCCCTTCCTCAGGATTTGTGTTTTCATCAATAAATAATGTAATTATTCTTTTTTAGACTGAATAAACAGAAGTATTTCAATTAGACAGATAAAAATGCTTCCTGATCAGTATTTTGGATCACTATGGTTCGGACAGTGAACACAATGGATCTGTTTGTTAGTACCTGTTCATACAAGGGTAATTGTACTGTTTCAGGAAGGTAGGGAAGTTCCTAAGAAGAAGGCATTTATTCCTCCTCAGCGTTTTTTGAATGTTGACGAAGCTAGGTAGCCTTTCTTTTATCATCTCTAATTGCAACACAGATGGTACTTAATGGTTGTACGCCGTAACTTTGCTGATGTATTGTTTTTGTTCTATCTTCAGAGAAATGCATATACGTGTGGAACGTAGACGAGACCCTATGACTGGTGATTACTTTGAGAAAATAGATGCAATGATGTTCAAGGATGGTTTCTTATATAAAATGTATCCATGAAATCAATCAGCACACAGAATATACAACCAACTTTTGATGAACTAGAGAAATTTCGGCAACCTGATGAGAATGGGGATGGAGATATGGCTAGTTTGTCAACTTTGTTTGCAAACAGAAAGAAAGGCCATTTTATGAAGGGTGACCAAGTTATTGTTGTCAAGGGAGATCTCAAAAATTTGAAAGGATGGGTTGAAAAAGTTGAGGAAGACAATGTCCATATCAGGCCAAATGCAGAGGGCCTTCCGGTAAAACATGAATGAATTGTTATTTATTTTATTTTTTTAAATGATTATTTCTGATAAGTATCCACGGTTCTCTTGCATCATATTGGCCAATTTGTTTATTTATTATTTACAGAAAACTCTTGCTGTAAATGAAAAAGAGCTTTGCAAGTACTTTGAACCGGGAAATCATGTGAAGGTTGTTTTAGGTGCATCAGAAGGTGCAACTGGTATGGTTATAAAGGTCGAGGGGCATGTAGTAATCATATTGTCTGATACGACCAATGAACATGTAAGCTATTGATCTTTGACCTTTGACCTTTGACCTTTGAGATTTTTTATTTTTTATTTTTCTTTTCATGGACAAGTTATGCCAATGTGTTATCTGGTTTCAGATACGTGTATTTGCTGACAATGTTGCGGAGAGCTCTGAGGTAACTTCTGGTATTACCAGAATCGGGGATTATGAGCTTCATGATCTTGTAATGCTGGAGTAAGCTGTTCTTCCCCAAATCTCTAGTTTTTGCTATTAGTTAAATCTTATATGTGATTTTTATTTTTGGGCAGCAATATGAGTTTTGGGGTAATCATACGTCTACAAAGTGAAGCTCTCCAGGTGAAGTAATCATGTTGACCACCTCAGAGAAGTTTGTATATCACTTGTTTCTCAGGTTCTTAAGGACTTCTACGACTTATTTTGCAGGTTCTTAAGGGAGTCCCAGACAGAGCAGAGGTTGCACTTGTCAGATTAAGAGACATTAAATGTAAGCTTGAGAGGAAAACTTATGCCCAAGATCTGTCCAAGAACACAATATCAGTGAAAGATGTTGTTAGGATTCTTGAAGGTCCATGCAAAGTGAGAACCACTTACTTTATTCTAATTTTTGGTTAAATAGATTGTTTGATTATAATGTCACTGCTTCTATCCTATTCAGGGAAAACAAGGTTCTGTTGAACATATTTTCAGAGGAGTTCTATTTATTTACGATCGTCATCACGTTGAGCATGCGGGTTTCCTTTGTGCTAAATCCCAGGCTTGCAAGGTGGTTGGTGGATCACGTGCCAATGGCAATAGAAATGTATGCATTTTATTTTATTTTTATGTGGACTAAAATACTTTCTTTTTAGGTTTCGCGATTTGTTCGCTAATTCTTGTCTCTGTTATAATTGAGCTTGCTATTCTATCTCTTCTGTAGGCTGATTCACAGGTTTCAAGTTTTGCTCAGCTTAGAACTCCAACTCCTGTTCTTCAATCTCCAGGGAGATTGCCTAGAGGCCCTCCAATGGGCTGTAAGTTGGTGATTTAAATAATATGCTGAGTGCTGTGTTTGATAATTTTATTAATTGTTTTTGGTTTTTTCTTTGCCTCTCTCTCCTTGCATTATTTCTCAACTCTTTTGCTCGTTCTTTATGATTTCATTCACAAGAAGGAATTCTGATAGCATTGCCTACTCTTACCTTGTTATAGCTGGAGGAAGGCATAGAGGTGGTAGGGGACATGATTCTTTGGTTGGTAGTACTGTAAAAGTTCGTCAGGGTCCTTTCAAGGGATATCGTGGGCGTGTTGTAGATGTTAAAGGTTTTTCAGTCAGGGTAGAGTTGGAGTCCCAGATGAAAGTTGTTACAGGCAAGTTTCCTTTAGTTTGAGGGATTTTTTTTTAAAATTTTTTTTTTTTCCCTGTCTCCTCGATTATTCAGTTTTCTGTGTGGTTTCTAACTCCTGCTGTTTGAAGCAGTTGATCGCCATCATATTTCTGATAACATGACAGTTTCAACTCCATATCGGTATTTACGATTCTGCTTCTGTCTGATTATGATACTGCTTCTGTCCAATTTAAGTAACTTAGATTTAGACTAACTATTTTTTTCTCATTTTTTAACATTTTATTTTAAGCAGTGAAATACCTCGATATGGTTTGGGAAGTCAGACTCCCATCCATCCATCACGAACTCCATTACATCCATATACGACTCCTATGAGAGATCCCGGAGGTCTATTTTAGATCTATTTTATCGTGAAATTATGTTTCTTAGGACTTTGTTTAACTTATTATTTGATTTGTTTCTCTCTTCAACTTTGCAACAGCAACACCTATTCATGATGGCATGAGGACACCTATGCGCGACAAAGCATGGAATCCATATACACCAATGAGTCCACCAAGGTTATTGCTGAATTTTATGTTTTCATGTGTAGTATTTATTTTACTGAAAATACTAGTTGGTGAAGAAGGTTTGAACTCTGAATTATGTATAGGTGAAGCACAACAATATGGTATAATTAAATCTATGTAGTCCTCCCATGCATTTAAGGTGTCATGTTTCTTGCTTTACTGGCTTCATGTGTAAGTGCTTATATTTACACATTCATCCTGTGTACATAGAGTTGGTAGATCTTTGATTGTTGAAGAGAGAATTGTGGATGTAGACTGTTTCTTGTGTTGCTTTGTATTTGGGGAACATATATATAGGTTGTTTTAATTTCTAGTTGTGTGGTTTCTTGAATGCATACTTGCTTCACTTGTTCTTGAGGAGTGTTTTTCTATAGTGTCCTTCTCACTTTCTTTTTTTTTTTTTTTTTTGTTTCTTTCCCTTTCCTTTTCTTTCATACTGATGATCACTCCTTGGAATGAATTAGGGATAATTGGGAAGATGCAAACCCTGCTTCCTGGGGGGCAAGTCCGCAGTATCAGGTCAGCAATCTTGCCCAATTAGATGCCAGTATTCAAATAAATGGGAATATATATATTTTTCCGTATGGGTGTTCAATTTACTGTTATCATTTTTCAGCCTGGAACTCCTCGTTCACGGATATATGAAGCACCTACTCCTGGTTCTGGTTGGGCTAACACTCCGAGCGAGGCTGGAACACCTAGAGATAGCAGTCATTCCTATGGTAATCAAATGAACAGTTCCCTTTAAAAAGCCTTACTGTAATTGTTACTTATGCATTCCTGTGTTTGTGCAGCAAATGCTCCAAGCCCTTACTTGCCGTCTACTCCTGGTGAACAGCCAATGACACCAAGTTCAGCTTCATATCTTCCGGGCACTCCTGGAGGACAACCAATGACACCAGGAAGTGGTGGTTTGGATATTATGTCTCCTGTAGTAGGTCTGTTTTCCCTTCTAGACATGAGAGTTGATGTCGTAGATGTTTTACTTTTAGTTATTTATAGTACTTGTTAATTAATTAAAGAAATGGTTGCTAAAGAAATGGTATACTTTTTTCTTTCTTTCTATTTTTCAATGTCTCATGGAATTATGATCTTTCCATGCTGTTTGATGTGTTGGAAAGCACAAACCATTAACATTACAATCACTGTATCAGTGATCTATAGTAGATCTTAGTGTCAGCGATATTGGTTGACATGCGTTGCAGTGGCATTGTAAAATTATGGTCGAGGTAAATAAACTTGATAGTAAAGAGCCACCTAATAATAAGTAAAAGGATTTGTAAGTCTCCTGTTCTTCGAATTTAAGAACTGACCTCGTATCAAGTGAGGGAGTGGATGCTCCTTGGGAAAAGTACATAAGAGTAGATACATATATCCTATCAAACATCTTGGAAATAAATTGGAGAATGGCATTGCAAAAAAAAAAAAAAAAATGCACTGGATGATTTTGTTTTCGTGAGAAATCCAAATGATTATTAAATGTTTATTAGTAAGTAGGTTTTCTAATTCTGGCACCTTGGTGTTGGTTTTTGTGTAAGATTCTTTGTATGTAGTTCTCACTTGAGTTGGTCATTGAGTGTGCTCAGTTTCAAATTCAGCAACTATGGAGGATAACATTTTTCATTTGACAGGTGGGGACAATGAAGGTCTTTGGGTACTGCCAGACATATTGGTCAATTTACGCGGGTTTGGGGAAGACATTGCCACTGGAGTTGTTCGAGAGGTTCTCCCGGTATGTTTGTCCAGAAATGGCATTCTTTGATTTTTCTTTCTTACCATAACTTAAAAATAAATATATGGTTTGGGGGCCTCACTCAGTCGAATTTTTGGGAATTGGAAATATACGGTAGCCTTGGTTTGGTTATTCAACAGAATAAAAGTGCCACACATTTAAGATTGAATATTCTCAGAAACTAAATTCTTGGAAAAAGAGGATCTTATGTTGGTACATTTTACATATTGTAATGATTTGAGTATATCAGAAATTGCACATTTGATTGAATTTATATCATATGGAGGACTTTGTCAAGTGTTTTTTCATCATTTCGTTTTTGGTCATAATTACTGAAAATGAAAATAATGAAAAATGTTTGAAAAGGTTTGGAATGAACTCTACTTCCTGAAAATGCAGACGCTTCTTTTAGTTGTTTCTGAAATTATTTGTTCTTCAGAACACTGACAAATACATATGGTTTTTGTTTATATTTTTCCATTTTTTTTTGGTGATGGAATGCAGTTTCTGGAAATTGATATATTTGAATTATTCTCATACGTAGGTAGCTTGCTCACAATGGCTTTTTGTGTTTCAGGATGGTTCGTGTAGGATAGCCCTTGGATCAAGTGGCAATGGTGAAATTGTAACCGCCCTGCCTAGCGAAATTGATGTAGTGGTACCAAGGAAGTCGGACAAAGTTAAGATCATGGGTGGCGCACAGCGAGGGTCTACTGGAAAGCTGATCGGTGTTGATGGGAGTGATGGTATTGTTAAAGTAGACGACACTCTTGATGTTAAGATATTAGACATGAACATTTTGGCCAAACTGGCGCAGCACAACTAGGTGTACATACGAGTTAGGGCACATATTTTCAGTTGCAAATTACAGTTCCTTAGTTTCCTGTTTATTACAAGTTTTTGAATGATTATACGCGGTACTCTCTCTCTCTCTCTAAATAATGCGAACAAAGGCTTGTTGGGTTGAGTTGAGACCATCATAATGTTGAGCATGTCACTAAAGAGTGTAAAGACAATAAAAAATAGACACGATGAGCTCGTAACTCTGTAATATGTTAAGGCCTGACCATAATACAAAGAACTTTTATTAACATTTCAAGACAAAAACTTTTATTAACAGATATATTAACAAAAAACTCCAGGACAAAAACTTTTATTAACATTTTACAAAAGGTCGATGTACAGTCCACTGCATCGGATACTGTGGATTTGTGTCGTTCTATTCCTCCATTCGGATGATGCATCGAATGCTTTCCCCTTTTAGCATGTACTCGAAGGCCTTGTTGATCTCTGAGAATGGGACTTGATGAGTGATGAACTTCTCCAGTTCAAGTTCCTGCGAAGTTGGGAGTTTAGGCGAATAAGAGTTGCACATTTCAAACTTTTCATATGTGCTATGAGCATTGAAGTGGGATTCAGAAACTCACCTTGTTCATGTATTTTTCGACAACAGAGGGAATGTCAGACCGGGGTTTGTAGTTTCCGAAGAAGGTGCCCTTTAGTGTCCTCTCATTTAGGAAATTCACAGGGTGTGTTTTGAACACTGCATCTTTGTGGGGGACTCCCACAAGAACCGCAACACCCCAGCCCTGTTAGCAGATTGTAATCTATCAACATTCGAAATGATTATCGCATAATGTCTTTTTTTAATATCATGAAAATCCAAAAATTATCTAATGACTCGTAGAATTAGCTTCATTTGGTTGACAATGAGAAAGATGAATAGAGGGATAATGAAAGTGATGGGAAGTATGGGAAACATACATCGTGGACGCATTCAAATGCTGAGATCATGGCCTCAATGTTTCCAGTACATTCAACACTTCTGTCCACTCCTCCATTGGTCATCTCAGCAATCACCTGAAGAGCAAGCCACTAAGAAACTTGATCAAATACTTGAAAGGGAAGGTTTTACAAGTGCAAGTGTAGAACTGTACCTCTTGAACTGGTTTTTTGTAGTCTTTGGGGTTCAAAAACTGTGTCACACCAAACTTCTTTGCTGTTTATGAGAGAGAGAGAGAGAGATTAATGTTAAAAATTGAGGTCCGTTGCGTATTTTAACCAGAATGTGAATCACAATGTAGCCTGTGTTGCAAAAATAACTTTCACCAAGAATTTAGATGCAGTTGGCCCATCAAAATCAGCAAATGCTTTCCTGTTTGGTTGTGTTCTCATCCTTTTGATATTGTTCACATTTTTGTGCAAAAACAGTTTTCTAAATTTAAAAACAACTTTATGGCATTTCCCAGAAAGTAGGTTGTTTTCAGAAACAAAACAATGAGAACACTCATCATTATTTTCATATTTCAAAATTTTGAAAACTGTATGCAGCACAAACATTGTAGTCTGCTTTATCGAAGTAAATTGTATCAAACATTGCAAATGCGATCACCTACCTTCATCAAATCTGTTAGAATTCAAATCCACACCAATAATCCTCGAAGCATCAGACACTCTAACCCCTTCTGCAGCCTAATCATACAAAATTACCATCAAATATAATATTGATATGATGTATTTGGCTAACAGACAGTATTCAATAATAATATTTATAAGGCAATTAGAGAAAAACACTCACAGCCAGGCCTACAGCTCCCAATCCAAAGACAGCCACAGTTGAGCCCTTTGTTGGTTTCGCAACATTCACAGTTGCACCGAATCCTACCAACAAAAAAAAAGTTAAAAAAAAAATTGTTCATCAGCAAAACAATATGAATTGAAAAGTCTGACTGATTTACTCTGCAATAAGTTGTTGGAATCATTAGGTCTTCAAATCGTGCATTTGAAAAAATCAAAACCCTTCTTGTTGGATGATCATGGGTATTTTTTTTTTTTTAATAGAAAAAGGAGTAATATCACCGTTTTGGTTCAGTAAGATACCAAAGTGAATGACTAGACTGTTCCATTCTAGAAACAAGTGCAGGAAATCTTTTGATAACATGGATTCGTATTGGTTGAATAAACCGTTTCATAGAAGTTCATTGATATTTTCGTTTTATGAAACTAATTGATGGTATTAGCCAAAACTAAAAAGGGATTGATACTAAAAATTGGATTATCATTGCTTTTTTGTGCCTGTGGAGATTCCACATCTAAGAACACAAACTTTGTCGAGAGGAGCGCGGGGGTTAATCTTGGCGAGACAACCAACATGGACAACCGTGTACTCGCTGAAGGTGGACGTTCCAACAAAATGGAAAATTAGCTTGCCATTGATTGAGAATCTTGATTTTTGATCATGGATCATCACTCCCCTGTCTGTGTTGATCCTAAGGAGATCACACATGTTGCTCTCTTCAGATTTACAGTGAGCACATTCTTTGCATTCCCCTGTAAAGACTGGAAGGACATGATCGCCCGGTGCAAGATCAGTAACTCCCTCTCCTACACTCTCCACAATCCTATTGCAATCCACAAACAGAGAACCCATTTCATTTTAGGCTTCAAAAATTAACAAGAACATACAATTTGATTGAAATTAAGATTTTCTTGGAAAGAAATCAACTTACCTTCCTGCCTCATGGCCGAGGATTCGAGGAAAGACGGGTTTTGGCCCTGCAAGATTGAAAAGAAAGAACCAATTTGGGTGTCACCATGGTGGCTTGAATTAATTGAAATTAATGAGGATATAGAGGATACCTTGGCTTCCCAGAAGTAAACATTAGTGTGGCAGAGAGAGGTATAGAGGATCTTCACACGAACCTCCATCTTCTGCGGTGGCGCCACCTCCACTTCTTCTATCACCAGTGGCTTCCCTGCTTCCCATGCCACAGCAGCTGCCACCAAAAATTGAAGAAAAACTTTGTTAACCAATCATTTTCAGAAGTAGAAAGAGTCTGTTTTTTTGTCTTTGCTTTTGTTTTTCGTAGAACTTTACCAACTGTTTCTGAAAACTATTTTCGAAAAATTATTGATTCCAAAATCAGTAGAAAGCTCCTAAATGGGATGATGATATTATACAAACCTTTGCAGCGAATGACTTGACCAGCTGTGTTTGACATCTTTCCTTCTTCACTGAAAATATAAACTGCGACTTTAAAGCTTTTGTTATGTTTAGAACTCTTCTCTATGCACTTGTTTGTGTAGTATGATGGAAAGGCTCTACTCTGAATGGGTTATTTATACTATGAGTGGAACATAGAAAGTGAATAAGAGCTCTGTACCAAATAATATAAATTAATAATAGTTGCGCTTTATAAGATTATTTTAGTGGTAATCACGTGTGATTAAATAGTTGTCTTTGGGCTTATTCTCGTGGACTTTAATAAAATATTAATCAATCATCAATTGGTAAAGTGGATACAAAAGGCCACGCCAAAATCATTTCTGGATTTTTTGTAGCTGGTATTTTGGAGAATGGGGTTACTGGTATTTTTGTGCCTCAATTGGCGGTTTATTATGAGTTTATTTTTATGATCTAAATTGTTTATTTTATAAGATTTGTTGACGAATTTATTTTTATCAAAAATCATATTAATTGGATATTAATAACTATATGATCAAATTACATATTTTTTATGCTATTTCTGAAAAGAAAATTTATTATTTATTTTTTTTATGATAAATGTAGTTTGATCATATAGTTATTGATATCCGATTAATATGATTTTTGATAAGTATAAAATAACCTTTAAAATAACGGTTTGAATCATAAAAATAAACCAATAAAAAAAAAAACCAAAAAACCAATAAACCAATAAACCAATAATCCTCCAATATGATTTTTGATAAGTATAAAACCAATAAACCAATAAACCAATAATCCTCCAATTGAGGCACAATCATTCCCGGTATTTTGGGATTGAGCTTTTATATTATAATATTCTACAAAACTATTTCCGGATTTTGACAGCTGGTATTTTGGGAGTGGACTTTTACTTTATAATATCATACAAAATCATTCCTAGAATTTTGAGAATTGATAAATCTGTCTCAAAATATTAATTTCTTTTTTACTTTTTATTATCTCAAAATATTAAATTTTTTTTTCAAAAATTAATAATTAAAAAATATAAATTTTCCCTATTTTACATTTCTTTTAAATTTATTAACCATACAAAAAGTACAATTATAATAATTGATATTCTCAAAAAAATATACCATTAAAAGATAATTTTGGGAAACTAAATATTTTTAAATGTAATAATTGTACTATCAAAAAATTAAATTTTCTAAAGAGACTATTATTTTGGGACAAAAAAAAGTATTTTAAATTGTAGAAATAGAATCTATAGTAAGGAAATCCTATGAATCCCAACAGCACCCCTCTAATCTAATAAGAAAAATGCTTGAGAGCACTAAAAAGAGAGCACTAAGAGGAGCACTAATGATGTGGCAGTGGGCCTTGCCCACTTTCTATGCCTTGTATTTTTTGTTTTTTTATTTTTTTTACCATTCCCAATGCATTAGTGCTATTAGTAATGTATTTTTTAGTGGTCTAAATCATTGTTGAATCTAATAAACTAGAGAAAACTTACAAGGTTTTGGAGCCACCAAATTAACATCTTTGTTTCAAAACTGATATAGAAAGAAATCAAAAAATAAAAATAAAAATTGTAAAATAATAATAAATGTTTGGTCATATAATATTTTATACGGATTTTTTTTTTATTTGACATTTTTTTGAATAGCTAATATTAGTAGTTTTAAAACTATGACTTCTAATTGAAAGATGAGTGTTTTTTGTTTAAAAAATGTTAGAGATTCAAAAAATTTTATCAAAATTTTTACTAAATGTCTGACATACTTGTGAGACCCACATAGAACCCACATGGGTGTGGCACATGGTGTGGGTCCTACACCCATGTAAGACATTTAATAAAAATTTTGATAGAAATTTTAGAATTTCTAACATTAATCTCTTTTATTTTTCATCCGAGAGCAGATGATATTTGAAATAGATTCAAATATTCAAGGCAAGTGGTATCTTATTGACTGAAAAAAATTAAACAAAAAATATTAAATTTTACTATTTTAATTAAAAAATTATTAAGGGGAGACATCATAGAAATTTATCTCAATATCACTAAATAATTTTTTCAAGGTCAATGAATTCCAATAAGCCTTATCTTGCAAATAATGGTGACCTTTGAAGTGGTTTGTAATAGAAAGCCTAATTCAGGTGGGCCCCCACATAATCACAAAACCAGGTATTCTACTATCCCGGTAATGCTGTTCAAAAAAAGAAAAAGAAAAACTGTAGTATCCCGGTAATGTTAGGTGGTTTCATCACCATATTTTATAATGGTTTTCTTGTTGTAATCCTATTTTTGTATTTTTGTTTCATTAAGATAATCAACACTCGATTTCTATGAAAACAAAGTCCTGTTGTTGAGATGTAATGAACCATGTTACCGGTCAATTAAAATGAGAAAAATTATATTAAAATATAGAGACAAACTTGTCATACAATGCCTTTCCTTAATTATAAAATTTAGATTCATGTGAAAGTAAAGAAATAAAAAGTGAGTTAAATATGAGTTAATTATTATTATTATTATTATTATTATTATTATTATTTTCCCACCACACATCAAACATCCAAACACCACAGAAAGATTGACAAAAGCAGACAAGTTCAGGCTTTTCTACAAAATATTCTTTATTAGTTAATTAATTTTGTTCAAAATTTTTATTAGCAATATTGCATTTGCTTATGTCTGATAATCATTAATTATCCAAGTATGGCGATCCCGGTTCTAACTCGATGGTGTTACGGACTCGGGTCTTGTGGTTTAATGATGTTGTTTATGTCTTTTCCTCCTCTTAGTCTTTGAATTTGAGTTTTGGAATGTCTTGGGTGTGTTCAGAATATGTTGGTTGGTTGTTGGTCTAGAACCTTGTTGTCCAGAATTTTGGTCTTCCGCTCGAGCGGGTCTTCTTACGCTCGAGCGGGGTTTGCAATCTTTCAGTACTTTGTGCGTCTGCAAGAGACACTGCAGAAGTGTTTTTCACGCTCAAGCGGATTTTCTTACACTCGAGCGGTCCCTCTAGCGCTCGAGCGACTGTTTGAAGTCTGGAAAATACTGGACGAGTGTATTCTACGCTCGAGCGGGCCTCATTGCGCTCGGGCAGGTAGTGCCTTGCTGTTGTGCCTTCGAGCTCGAGCGGGTCTGCTTTTTGTGTCTGACGCTCGAGGGTCAATTTCTCCGCTCGAGCAAACTGTACGTATATCAGATCGCGAAAGTGACATTTTAAATCACTTTTTCTGTCATTTCTCTCTCTCAAACTCTTCAAAACCTTAAGTTGAGAGTCTCTCTCTCTAAAATACCCTATCTCTCTACATTTTGACTTAGATCTAGTGATCTCCTCACCCTCCTTCATTTGATAAAAAGATCAAGCTCTTCAAGATCTCCATTTTCATCCGAGTAGAAGTTGATTTCGTCATCTTTGGAGTTCATCTCTTGCTTGGCTCATCTTCTCATCTTGAGGTATGGATATTCTACTCATTTTTATGAGCTTTAACATAAACATTGGTCATTTTGTATAAATGGTGAGATTTGAAAATTTTAGGAAGTTAGGGTTTAAAATTTGAGATGCTTGAAAAAGGGGTTTTCTTGTTTGGGCTCCATGTGTGTATGTAGGACCTTGAAAATGGATTAATTACGAATGATGGGGAAAATTTGGCCTTGGGGCAATATTTGAGAAAGGGGGGAAAAAGCGCTAATTTGAAATATATACAATGTTTGTGTAAATGATGAATTATTATAGAAATATGAAATTGGTTTGTGAATCATGAAATTGGAGGAGATTGTGATTAAATGGTGTAGTTAGATCAATGATTCACTCACCTATGGAAAATGTGATATATATTATCTGTTGAGAAATTTATTTATCAGTTTAGATATATCTGTTTTGGGCTATCAGTGGAGGATAGCCATGATTGTTATAGAAACTGTATGATGATTAGGTAAATTGAAACTAATCAATTGAAATATGTCATTGAATATGACGGTTGGATATAAACATTGTATATGTTATTGAATTGGTCATTGTATATGACACGTGTTTAAATACATTGCATATGTATCTTGTTTTGGAGGAGAAAGGGGATGTACTCCATTGTTTAGGAGGAGATAGGGGATGTACTCTATTATTTGGGAGGAGATAGGGGATGGACTCCATGGATAATTAAGTTGGCCGGAGTGTCCAGGGTGAAAGTCCCGAAATTTTATTTATATTTGGGTGCCGGTTCCTCGGACGTAGTTCCGTAAAGTGGCAAGATAATGGAAGTGTATGATAGATGTTGGTTGGTGTTATAGCGATCCCGGTTCTTTCTCATTTGGTTGTTGTATCTGGACTTAGGTTCCGTGGAGTTGGTTGTTGTATATATCTTGTTGTCATCCTTTTATTCCATATATTTGAGTTTTAGGATGTGTTGAGCAGGTTTGTTATAGGTTGGTTGTGAGTTTAAACCAATAGTTGCTATTCAGAATTTTGCTCCTTCGCTCGAACGAGGCTTTTGTTGCTCGAGCGAGCTCTATGTTTTAGATCCTTCGCTCGAGCCAGGATTCCTTCGCTCGAGCGAGAGTTGGGTGATGTGTCTGGTGGCTCGAGCGAGGAGTCTTGCGCTCGAGCCTGCGTCTGCGTTTGGTTCTGGACCTGAAAGTTGTATTTCTTGGCTCGAGCGAGTTTTCCTTCGCTCGTTGTATGTTTTGGGTTTCTTCGCTGGAGCGAGCATTCTGTCGCTCGAGCGTGCTTCTGGGTTGCAGACCTGAAGCTTCGAATTGTTGGCTCAAGCGAGGCTTTCTACGCTCGAGCGAGGTATCTTTGTGTCTGGTCGCTCGAGCGACCACTCCTTCGCTCGAGCGAGCCTTTGTTATATCAGTACACAACAGTCGTCCCCTTCATCATTTTTGATACACTTTTCATCTCAAAACCCTAGATTCGGTTCTCTCTCTCTCTACACTTACCTTCTCTCTAGGGTTTCATCTATTTCTAGTGTGTTCCTACCCTAATCTCTTTGTAAGAAAGGTAGAGGGTCGTGTGGGCTACATTTTAATTTGAAAAGTTGTGGATTTGGAGCACTTTGGGTTTTTACCATCTTCTCCTTTGGGCTTCTAATTTCAAGGTAGGGATACCTACTCTATCTTATGAGTTTTGTCATAAATTTTGGGCATTTTGATTTGTTGGTGTTGTTGGGAAATTTTTGGAAAAGTTAGGGCTTGATTTGTAATTTATAGAAAAGGGGGTTTTCAAAATGTTAAATCCCATGGGTATATGAGACCTTGGAAAATGAAACTATTGTTGTTATTATTGATGAAATTGAACATTAGGATTGATATTGAGAATTAGGGAAAAATGCCCTAGCTATGTGATAATTAATTTGAATAATTAATTGTGGGAATATGAAATTAAGTTGGGAATTATGAAATTGGAGAATTATAAAGTTGAATGGTGGAGTTGGATAAATTAATCATTCACCTATGAAAATGTTGATATTATATCTGTTTAATGCATTTATTTCTGTTTAGAAATAACTGCTTTGGGCTATCGGTGGAGGATAGTCTTGATTGTTGTAGACACTGTATGTTGATTAGGGAAAACTGAAACTAATCACATTGAATATGTCATTGAATATAACGGTTGGAATAATACATCAAATATGTATATTGATTAATTCTTGTATATGATGAGTGTTTATATACTTGGAATATGTGTATTGTGTGGGAGGAGATAGGGGATGTACTCCATGGTTTGAGGGAAGATAGGGGATGGACTCCATTAATATAGCAAATATGTGTATTAAATTGAAGTATTGATACTGCAAATATGTGTATCATTTGAAGTTTGGAAGTGTTTTTAATATGAGTTATAATCTCATGTAAATTGTGAAGTATGGAAGTATCTTTATATGGGTTATAGTCTCATCGGATTGTTTGGCCAGGTTCTGAGCCATGTTTATGAAATGATTTGGATAAGTAAAGGAAAGTGGAATGTAACATCACTACTAAAAAAATCACTTTTTGCGACCGCTATAAACCGTCGCAAATAATAAAAAAACAGTCGCAAAAGACCTTTTGCGACGACCCATGCGACGGCAAATGGGGGTCGCGAATGTGGGGGTGGCAAATACTTTTTGCGACGGCAAAGCAACGGTTGCAAATTATTCGCGACCGCCTAAACTACTTATGGCGACCACCATTTTTCCGTCGCAAAAAAACAAAGAAAAACACTAACATGATTTTTGGCGACCATCTTGTTACGTCGCAAAAAAAAAAAAAAAGAAAAAAAAGAAAAAGAAAAAGAAAAAGAAAAAGTGTAACGTTAAGCACTCTAAGAATAGTAATGACAAGAATTTAGACGGTATGGCATTGTAGTTTTAATCAAGCATTCCATTTGAGTTCAAAATTGGAGTCATATGTGAGTTATTACAACTTAAAAACTTGGGAAAAGTTCTTTTTATGAAAAAAATACAATCCATTGGAAAACAGACTCTTTGTTGATGTTGGGTGCGTTTTTGAAGAGAACACCTGGATTGCCTCCAGTCTCAACCTGAAAGTAAGGCAAGATGTTAAAGCATGCCATTAGATAAAGCATCAGAATTTAAATACAGTTGACATATAAAAATACAGCAAGATTTAGATAAAATAGAACTCTACTTGAGATTACTCTGTAACACAGTTGACATATAAAATACAGCAAGATTTAGATAAAATAGGCACAAAACAAGGTGGCGATGAAAGTGGAAGAACCCCTATGCGAAAACCATCAGAAATTGCCATTATCTAAATCCTCATCAAGTGACCACATGTTGACAATTGCAGTTCCAAGTTCAAGCAAAGGGAACACAGTTAAGGAGGAAGAAGACATCACTACAAAAACTGAACAAGAAATGGCTGAAGAACAGTCCTCATTTTCCATTTCTGATGCTAAAGACGGGAGTCAAACAGAGGTAAATAATACAGATAGTCCAAATGAAGTAGAGAAGCACACCAGGGAAGGCGATTTGATGGGTGGGTTTAAATCAAACCAGGCATTTAGACAGATACAAAAGATCTACATGTCTCACATCAACCAAATCAGCATAACTTTCACATATTAAGGCTACTCTTTGGACAGATACAAAAGGTGTTTGAATTTAACAGGACTGTTCGCAATTTCATAACCATAAATCATCTAAGAGATCTCAATCATCTAAGTGCACAGTATCATGTGAATAAAAGAAAATGACAGAAGAGAAACCTAGCATGCCTCTGACAGAATTGAGAATCCTTCTTAAAAACAAAGCTGAAAGTCAAAATTTTAACATAAAAAACATGTACGGGCAGAATTATAAGGTTCAGCTGAAAAGCATACTAAAGTGAATTTGGAACCTGTACTCATCACTAACATCATATGAAAAGACTATATCCTGAAACTCTTCAAGCACTACCACTGCAAATGAATTCATAAGGTTTAAAGCTTGGCCATCGTTTGGTTTCTCAAATTCATGACCTTCAGAAAATCTAGAAAAATTCATAAAACTGAACTGTTGAGTTCTATTAGCAACATTTTAGTACAGTAAACAAGCAACAAAATTCCATGAATCACTGATTTGACAACAATTGACACCAGCATAGTATGACAACCTTATTTTGTGGAGCTGGGACAAAATTGCACTGTTCATCACTAATCTCATTTGTGTGCGCACATGTGTTTTCTATTAATAATCTCAATAATACTAAAATTGTTCACACTCATTAGTTCTTCAACTTTTGAGTTTGGTTATTTCTTTTGCTGGTAATAAGTAATGGATGGTTCAAAGCTTATTTCTCATTTGTGTGCGCACAATATCATCTACTCTAGAATTTCTAGAATTTCACTTTTAAGTTTCACCATCAACTCTTCTAAATATGAAAACAATCTATTTGGCTAATATTCATTCCACTGTTAAATTTTATTGAGTGTTCATCCCACTTCTTAAAGAATATATTTGCTATTACAATATCATCTACCTTTGCAAACTCTACAATAACACTACTTTCATCATATCTATTTCGAAATCTACAACCCCCATGTACTCTCTCATGTCCCCCATTATATATCTGTATATGGATATTAAGATCACCGTCTATAAAACTCTTGCCTCGGTATCCTTTGTACTAATCCATTCAAATCTTCCAAAAATTCTTGTTTAATTGATTCCTGTAATCCTACTTGGGGCGTGTAAGTATTAGTCATACTTGGTGTCTATTCTCCTCACACTAATTTTACTAATATTGTATTATTTCCTTTTTTCTAAACCACCATCACTTCTTTTAAATTTGTATTTACAATTATCTCCACTCCATTCCTATGTTTCTCTTTTTTAGTATACTAAAATTTATATGTTATTCTTTTAATTTCCCTGAACTTTTTTCCAAATCATTGTATCTACTACTTCCATCTCTTTACCTGTTAATATTTCCATGTTTCAAGTTCCTAAGCCTATTATACTCTCTTTAACTAGTTTCGTTATGTGCACTCATGCATTAAAGTGCAAGAATCCTAGCCTACTTCTCACCTCACTGTGCATAAAACAAAAACGAAAAAGATACCCAACGAGCCTGAAACTATTTATTCATTTATTTTCTCATTAACAAATCCCAAAACCTAACACAGCCTAATTTTTATGTTGGCTATCGACCCATCACAACTCTGTTTTTTCATTCGGGCATGGGATTGGCTATGTTAAAGATAAAACATGAAAAGACTTGTTACAATAAAAAACTGGAATAAATCTTAGGAAACTGGATGGGTACTGGCTTTTGAAAACAAAACTGACAAGCACTTAAGCTATTGTCTTTTCCCCTTATTTCTTTCTTTCTTTTTTTCCCCTTTTTTTGACAGTTATTTATTGTTTACAAGTTTGGTAGAGTGAGTGCTGCATTTAGTAGTAAACATATAGAACATTTTTAGATATATACCATATTGACAAATTACCAACATTTATGGCTTACTGTGTGCACATATTTCGAAAGTATGTTGCTTCTGAACTAAGCTTTGAACCATCCATTACTTAATTCCAGACTTATGCCATGAATCCAGCCATGTAGGACCAAAATTAAATATTATTGAAGTGCACTTCAACTTTCCATTTTCCATTTCTAACAGGCAACATGAATATAGTTAAGTAGGTTTCTTGAAAATTATACAAGTATTAAAGTTTTTTCTATCTTTTATCGTACTGCTCTTCTACCACCAAACTAAATTATGTCATAAGCATGCTTATCATACATTTTGAAATGACTTCCATCTTTTTCTAAAAGAAAACAAAGAACATTTAGCTTTTATTTATTTATTTATTTTATCAAAAAGGAGGACATTTAGCTCTTCTATGGTTGAATTTTCACAAATCACCATGAACATACCCAAGACTACATTTCGTCCACAAATGACTGAGCTTACACCTTTTCCTTTACACTTTGTTCCATGTGTTATTTTCCTATCTTACAGTTAATATTTAACTAAAAAGATAGTTGTGAATCCAAAGATCCATGGATTTACAAAATGTTGTGTTTTGAAGACCTAAACCCTCATCGTCAAACATTTCAGTTTCCAAGCGAACTTAAACAGCATATCGAAACAAAATTTTGATATAAGAGAATGCATTAGGAAAGGGGATAATCAACTACGTTCAAGATAAACTAAAACAAAGACTCTTAATCATTACCTCTTATC
Organism: Camellia japonica; assembly: GCA_030407325.1. NCBI lineage: Eukaryota > Viridiplantae > Streptophyta > Magnoliopsida > Ericales > Theaceae > Camellia > Camellia japonica. The sequence continues at coordinate 88,267,912 of JAPPVO010000036.1, forward strand.
AACAAGGTCAGTTTTGTCCCAACAACGACAATTATAACGTCACTGCCCCGTTCAGTGCGAACCTCCTCAATCCATTTTGTGGTGTTCAGGAATGATTGCCTGCCTACACCCCCCAAAACAAATTATCACAAGTGTATCATAGAAGGCATTAAGTCAGAAGAGCAAGCAAGATGCTTAGACAATAAATTTGAATTTTTATTTTATTTGAAATAAGCTGCATCTGTTCAGGTGGCTGTAACCTATAACACACCATTTTTCAGTCACAACTAATCACAACTTATCTCTTTGTGGGAGCTTTTAAATCTAAAAACCATTTAAGTTACTGTACAAGTTCCATTTACAGTTTCATAGTTTACATTAACATTAACACTAATTAAAAAATTATTATTATTTATTAAATGAAAAAATTAAGATTTAAGTCATTTATTAAATGAAATGATAAACAGATTGAATAATATGGCTACCTTATTCCTAGAAAGCTTCTATTTTATTTTTTCCTATCTCTTGCCTCAAATTACTTTATTACATAATGACTCTCTGGAGATTTGGTTGTATGGTACAAAAGAGATTTGAGATAGAGATGAATGCTAGGATTGAGCCTAAAGATCACCACGAATTGAGTTCACTATGCTTTTGTTTTGAAATAACAAAAAATAATGAATATTATATTAGATTTTCAAGACTTGACAATCTGTGACTATCTATATATATATATATAATAAAATAAAAGACTTAACAAGTTATATGTCTAGCAGCCAAGGAGTCAAAGTAGGAAGAGAAGCTTTGAAAAATATCTATTTATCTTATTTTTTCTATTTATTCATACTCTTCCCTTCAAATGAAATATTCTCTCTTTCCTTTTCCCCCCAAATTGTCTGCAACTAAAAGTCATTTTCTCAAGTACTTATTACAAATTAAGATTTACAGATTTATATGTGAGATACAAATTACAACAGACGTTGATATATGAAACATATAGTTGTTACAAGAACACTTATCAAATAAAATGCTTTTTATAATGTGTATTTGTAGATTTCAGCAAGATTCTAATAATGATCAGCTTGTACTTAATGTGATCAGCAACATTATTATTATTCAATTAACCTTCAGAGACAGAGATTTATTCTATTATTATTCAATCAACTTTCCAACATTATAGATTAATCAACCATTACAAAAAGTAATCGATGAAGATGAAGATTACAGATTAATCAACCATTACAGAGAGTAATTCATGTTCAATTTACATATTACAAATTAAGTGATGAAGATGTGTCATTACAGAGAGTAAGATTCGAGCGATGAAGATGAATCGATGAAGATGTGTCAAACGTTACAGAGAAAGACAAAGAGAAGTGTTTAGGCTTACCGATTATGGATCTCGATTATGAATCAATCGAAATCTTCTTCAATAGCATCTTCAAATCTTCAAATATTTGGCTTCAAATCTTCATCAACAGCATCTTCAAATCTTCAAATCTTCACTGTCGAGCGAGAGAGACAGTGAGATTCGAGTGAGAGAGAGTGGAGATTCAAAAGAAAGAGTCGAGCGAGACAGATTTTGAGAGAGAGAGAGCGAAGAAAGAAAGAGTTCAGATTTGGGAAATTAGGAAAAAATGGACATAGGTCACGTTTACGTTTTTGTTTTTTTGTTTGGGTCAAGTAAAATGAGATTATAATATAATTTTTTTTTTTTTTTTTTTTGCGACGGTTAACTAATCAGTCGCAAAAAATTAGACGCAAATAGTCATTTTTCTAGTAGTGCATGGACATGATTGTCATGGAATTGTATTGTGATATAAATTGGTTTATAAGTGTTAGCCATCTATCAAATGCTATTGTTTTAGTCATTGCTCATATTTGGTTTATTATATCACTACTGGGCTGTGGCTCACTCTATATGGGACATCATTTTCAAGTTCAGGTAACATGCCACCTCCAAGGACATAGCTTGGGAGGCTTCTAGGCTGAAGAATTTTTTGTTGTTATCTTTTGTGTATTACATGTAAATCCAAGCCGAGGGCTTAATGTGTATGAGTTAGTACTCTCTTTTTGTAATCAAGTGTTGGCTTGGAAAGTTGTAAGCCCATAGGGCATTTACTTTTGTTGTCAACATGTAATACTTTTGTAAGGAATACTCTGATACATAGAAATATGCTTTATTCTCTTATGTCTATGCATGTCAAGAATGTAAGTAATATGTTTTATTTTGAGGGCGTTATAGGTGAAATGTTGATAATATGAGTTGTAGTCTCATTTTGAACTATTTGGATAATATTGAGCTATGTCAATGAATTGATTTAGATACTTAAAGAGAGGTGGATCTATTATGATGTAAATGTTGATGGGTTATGGAAATGGTGTATGATGATTTATAAGTGGTAAACATTATCGGATGTTAATGTTTTAGTTATTTTCATGTACTGTTTAGCGTATCTCTACTGGGCATTGGCTCACCCTACTTGGGACATCATTTTTAGGTACAGGTGATATGCCGCCTCCAAGATCTTAGCTTGGAAGGTTTTGGAGTTGAAGACTCCCGTTTGTTATTTTTTTGATGATTAAATGTAAATTCAAGCTGAGGGCTTTTATGTATAGAGTTAGAATTCTTCTTTTGTTGTGACCAAGTGATGACTTGGAAAGCTGTAAGCCCGTAGAGCATTTATTTGTTTAATATCTTTTGTATGGAATATTATGATGAATGTAATAAGTAACATTTCTATTCTAGTTTATGGATTTTATGAATGGATGATTATGTCTTATTTTGAGGGCGTCACACCAAGTATCCTTTCTTTTTTGGTAATCAAATAAATTTAACCTCTTATGTTTTTAGTAAAATTTTTAATAAGGGTGTTAATATTCATAGAATGATAAAGTTTTTATATGTATAATTCTAGATAAAATAATTGTATTAAGAATTCTGTTTATCTAACCTTCTCAATTATATACTAATTTAGAGGATTGGATATGATCGAATTGTTATAAATATGATTAGTTATTATGATTAGTAGAAAAATTATTTAGTATTCTAGGGCTGAAGGCATATGGTGTCCACCAAATTTATTTATTTATTTTGTCTTTTTTTTTAATTTATTTATAAGACTTGCGGCTGGGCACACGCAATATGTATGTTAATTAAAAAACATTACTGGTTTTTTATTTATTAAAAAGATGACTACATAAGTTATTTATTCTCAACATCACAAACCCAATTAAAAAATAGATAGAGAACACTTACAACGTTGATATAAACCAAGTAAAATAATAATTCTCGAATAATCAGTACTTTTTAAAAACTACAAACCCAAGATTACAACACTTATAGTCAAGAGATTTGATACAACACACCAAAAAAAAAAAAAAAAAAAATGAAAAAAAAAAAAAGAAAGAAGAAGTTACAGAAATAAATTTATATAAATTAATTAAAGTAATAGTTAACTTTTTTCCCAAAGAATTTGATAACATAATAAAACTTTTATTTCTTTTATTTTTAATGAAAAAAATATAAAGTATAATTAATATAGTACACACAAAATACAAAAATACAAATCCAAAACTCTTAGAACACAATCAATTAGATTTAAATAAAAATTAAAATAACAAAACCCCCAAAAAAAAACCAAAAAAAACTATATTTAAAAAAAAAAAATTAAGAGCAATGAATTTTTTTATTATTTAAATAGACACAAAAAAAAGTTAAGTAAACAAACAACCCCCCCCCCCCCAAAAAAACACAGAATTTATACACAAAAACAAACAAAAGCATAAAAAAGTGAAACATGAACAAAAAATCTGAACATAAATTAAAAAAAAAATGAGTGTAAAAATACAAAAGCACACAAAATAGAAAAATATAAACTCAAGACTCTTATAATACTTACAATCAAAGAGATTTGATATGTACAAAGAAAAATAATAGTGAAATTGAAACAAATTTGATATATAAACAACCCCCCCCCCCCCGGGGAAGAAACTTGATAATAAGGTAATGAACTTTTTAGTATCTTCTTTTATTTTTTAATGAAGAAAATAAAATTATAATTAACATTAATACACACAAAATACAAAAATACAAATCCAAGGCTGTTAGAACACTTACAATCAAAGAGATTTATATGAAAATAAAATAACAAAACCAAAAAAAAAAAAAAAAAAAACTAATTTTTTGAGAAAAAAAAAAATTAAGAGTACTGAATTTTTTTTTTAAAAAAAAGGTAAGTAAAGTAAACAAAAAATCAAATTTAAAAAACAGAATTTATACACAAAAAACTAACAAAAGCTTAAAAAAGTGATACATGAACCAAACAAACTGAATATAAATTAAAAAAAAAAAAATTGTATATAAAAATACAAAAGCACACAAAATAGAAAATAAAAAGACTCTTATAACACTTATAATCAAAGAGATTGGATATACAAATAATAATAATAATAATAATAATAATAATAATAATATAATAATAATAATAATAATAATAATAATGAAACTATTATATGAAAAATAAAAAAAAACCTCAAAAAAATGTTTCTTTTAAAAAAATTAAGAACACTGAATTCTTTCTTTTAAAAAAAGATACACCAAAAAAATTAAGAAAATAAACAAACAATTTTTTTAAAAAAACAACAAATTTAAGACTCTTATAACACTACCATTAAAGAGATTTGATATACATACAGAAAAATAATAGTGAACATTTCAATATAAAAAAAAAAAAACCCAAAAAAAAAAAAAAACCAGAAAGGAACTGATTTTTTTTTTTTTTTTAATTAAAAAAAAAATTTTAAGAATTGAATTATTTCTTATACTGTACGTTTTTTTTTTTCCCCCTCCAAAAACCTGATATCATAATGGAACTTTTTAAGCAATAAATTATGTATTTTGGATAGACACTCTATCAACTTGCAGTGCAACCATAAGATTCAACATTCTTGAATGGTCTTTCTCAAGGAAAAAAAAAAAAAAAAAATCTTAAAAAGTGATACAATCCAAGACTCTCAGAATACTTACAATAAAAGAGATTTAAAAAAAAAAAAACTATTTTTTTTTTTAAAACAGAATTTATACACACAAAAAAAAAAAAAAAACAAAACAAAAGCTTAAAAAGTAAAACAGGAATAAAAAACTGAATATATATATATATATATTTTAAAAAAAGCATAGAAAAACATAAATACAACATCAAAACAAAAGTATATATGCCTGGACGCGATTTTATTTTATCCATCATCAAAACACACCATCAAACAAACAAACCCATCAAAAATTCCCAATTACCCCGAATATGTAACACCCTAAAGAAATTAACATAAATAAACTCATCATATTCCACCAATGATCTTGTTTTGATTTAATAGTTTCCATTGCATAAATGTAAAAGGGATATAATGCCACATCATTAACATCATCATCAAATCTCTAACATTTATATTCATTAAACTCTAGAGATTTACAAAAGTATTCTACATGTAATTATACATTCAACATTTTTAGAATATGAATCTATAACATGTGGCACAATAAGTCAAATACAATTCAATGCCTTCAAGGGGCTGCTACAAATTTCAAGGCTTGTGCCTAGTTACACAAAATGGTTATCAAACCCATACAAGTAAAACCCTTGGCTTGCCAACAATAATTACAACAAAAGAAAAGAGCCTTGTGCTTTCAAAATACATTTCCACGCCTTTAACTCGGTGGAATCACCAATGGCGGAGTCAGAAAACTAAATCAGAAGGGGCATTTCTTGATTACAACTTTAATATTTATTCCCATAACCAACAATAAGAAGATAATAATAATTTTTGAAATAATATTAAGTACAAAAACTTAAATAAATTATTACAAAAGTATTTCACATAAAATTTTATAATTAATTTCGAGTAAAATCGCAAAGAAAGTATTGCGTGTAATTAGTGTATCATGGACAATGTAAAAGCAATCATATATTTAAGTCTTAAAATAAATTATATAATGGTAAGATAAATCAAAATTTTAAAAAATCTGAGTAAAAATTTCATATAATAGTGATATCACGTCATTATTAACATATGATATCACCAACCAGTAGTAAAGCAATATATAAAGGGTGAACCCCACATGCAAATATAACTAGCACTCTTAGAAATTTTTAGAAATTTTTATATATATATATAGTGAGATTAATTATATTTGCATATCAATAATGATGGATATTACCTTTATATTGAGATTTTTTTATAAAATTTTCATACATAAAAATATAATTTGTTGTAGTCACTTCATTTTCAATAAAACAATCACTATTGTTTCATAAATTCAAAATACCCTTGACATTTTATTCTAAATATTATTTGTTTAAATTTTATTTATATACATATGTAAAAAAAAATAAAAAAAATAAAAAATAAAAAATTAAAAATTCAGGGGGGGCACGTGACCCCCTAAGCCCCATGTGGCTCCGCCACTGGGAATCACCACATCTTTTCTGCATAAAATCCATAGGGTGAGAACAAAGCCCAGTAAGAAAATCTTAACAAAGTATATACATTTTATACAGTCTCCTGCAATGAATGCATATGCCATGTCATGCTCAAAACATATATTTTATCTTTTCGAAAAATCTTGTGGCCAATGCAATTGAAAACACAACAACTCAATAACTTTAATGTAGTTAGAAGGGGTAATAAATACGACTCAGGTAATCCCTAGATTAGTGTTTGCAAGTAGGCATAACAAGTACTACCAATTGCCATTTTACCGGTTGCTAATCGGAAGGTGCGTGGTACCTCCTCTGCGTGTGTTTTCAGTGTTCACCATGGACACTCAGGCCAATTTAACCAATGCAAACCACGCCCCCTATCCGGACTTACCAACGTATTTAGCCTAAAACAAATCAAAATGATCTTGTTTCACAAAACAGTTCCTTTCTCAAAGCAATAATTTTTCAATACAAGATTCAAAATCAATTGTAACGATGATTAAATGGAATGGCAATGCAAAATGTAATAATGCATTAATGTAGTTCCATCTTCAATTCCACCACACAATCCTCCATTGTGATCAAATTCCCACATCTCTTATCAATATAACATCATAATATATATTTCAAGAGATAATATAACAATATCATTATATATGCACTCTTCACATATTAATCATCATTTTTAAACTTGGCCTTTCCATGACAAACCAACAATGAGCTCTTCATCAAGCTTCAAAATCAACATTTCTCATTTCTCCATGAAATCCCTCATTTGATACAACTATAGAAATTTCTCCATTATTTATTTACATAACAATTTATCAAACATGAATTTCTCAATATCTCTACATTTTCCTAAAATCTCCAAATTCTAGGGTTTCACCAAAATTAGGTTTTTGTTCTATTTTTGAAAAGATTTTTCGAAAACAACACCCACATTTAAGAACATAGCTCATACTCTCAAAAGCTTTGGAAAAATAGAGAAAAGCCATTCATAATATCATTTAGGGTTTATCAACCCAAAAACCATAGTCCAAACATGTAAGAAATACTCTAAACAAGCAAGACTTACAAATATATATATATATATATAAAGTCTAAGAATGTCCCCACCTCAAGCTTAGGAGATAAATGAGAAGAAAAAACCCTAAAACTGAACGTTAAAGAAAACTCGATTCAATCGGTGCAAACGTAACCCTCGTCGCCCTCTTCGATTTGGTGTAAAAAGTCCTATCAAATTCTTGAAGATTTTTGCTAAGTCTTAGAGAGAAGTTTAGATTTGGATATGTTTGTAGAGAGAAGGAAGAGAAAAGATTAATATAGAGAGAGAGAAGTGAAAAAGTGTCTCAAACGTGTTTTTGGTATCAGTTTTGAGGAAAAGCGCTCAAAATTTGAGACAGACGCGTCGAAATCCACACGTGCGGTTCGAATTCCGCACAAGCGGAATCCCAAATCCTCACAAGCGGATTTTGTGCCTCCACGACGGTTTTCTCACGAGAAAACCCAGGATTTTTCATCAAAATCCGCTCGAGCGGGACCCCAATCCGCACAAGCGGTTGCTTCCCAGAAAACCCTGTGATTCTGCTTGAGTGGTTGCCAAATCTGCACGAGCGGTGTTGCTAGCCGAAGCCAAAAATTTATTTCGCAACCAAAAACAAGTTTCAATGCCCAAAACTCTAAATTTTTAACTTGGAAATGTTAAGAAAGGTTAAGTAAGAGAAGAAAAGAAATCTGAACAACCTAATATGATAATCAAAACGCTGAAAGTAAAACAAGCTATTTTATTACGCAATACTGATCAAGTCCAAGACTCGGGGAGCTCACAAAAAAATTTGGTAAAAAAAAAAAAAAAAAATCAAAGATGGGTATTCGAGAAAGTGATGTTTTCTAGTGAATAGAGAAAAATGAAGATGGTAAAGCTGAATTGAAACACAGCAGTTTAGGAAACGTGGAAAGTGAAAAAAGTGGAAGTGGTTTGTATTTTAAATTGTTTATATTTGTGAAAGTGGTATGTATTTTAAATTACTATTTTTATGTTGAGATGGAAAAACGTGGATGAATTTTATTTATTTATTATTATATAAATGTCACATAGCAAAAGTTTTCAAAGCCCAAAGTAAATGTTTCCTTTTAATAATAGGATATATAACACAACAAATGTTATCAATTGGTATGAAGTATCCCCAAATAAGTTTAAGAGAATGGAATAACTAACAAGATTATTATATGTATATATATAAAGTTACTATGATTAATTAAGACAGAACAATATGTGATAATTAAGGAGAGTTGATTATGCTTGCTTTTGTTTTTCGTTTTTGTTTTTGTTTTTGTTTTTGTTTCCCCAATAATCCTTAAGTCATGTCATGGTCATGTTGTTTTCTTTCATGTTTATTTATTTATTTAGATAGATTAAACTATTTCTTTTAAGATTGGAGAAAATATATAATAAATCTTATAAAGTTAAAAATCAGAATTACTGTAAATGGTGTACAAATATAAAAATAAAAAAAATTAAAATATTAGTATCAGTATAAAAGAGATAACAATATCATTTTTTTATTCACGATTAATAAATTAATGATAAAAATGGAGTTAAGTGTAATGTGAATTAAAACATTAAAAAACTCAATTTAATTTTTTCAAAATTGTGAAATTCCTTGTAGTTTTTTCAAATACCAAAGGAGGTTATTCTCTATTTGTTTAGGCGGAAAACATTACAGAATTTTTTTTTTCAAAAAATGTTTTCCAGAGAAAATTGTTTTTCTATGTTTGGTGGTAGTAATGATGGGATGAAGGTGGAGGTGCAGGTACTAATGGGGTGTGGTGGTAATGGTGATAGTAATGGTGATGGTGGCGGTGGCAATGGTGATGGTGGTGTGGTAGTGGAGGTGATAATTGCGGCAGTGGTGTAGTGACATTGATAAGATTTTAGTTTGAAAAACGTTTTTTGTCTTCTAAAAATGAAAAACATTTTTTACCAAATAGATTTGTTTTTTGTTGATTACGAAAAATGTTTTTTTGCAAACTGAGAGGGGAATTTATATGTAAATTGGGCCGAGCTGGGTAAATGGGCCGATCCATGGGCCGTGATTAAAAAGGCTTGGAAGATAGGCCGCGGTCAAGTGGTAGCCTGGTTCAAGATGAGAAGCTTGCCGACCGGATTGAGTAAGAAGGCTTAGTTCGGTCACCGCAATTGGGTTAGCTCGGTCCAGAGTATGTTTAAGCCACCAAGTGGAGTAGAAGAAGTTAGTTCGGTCACGCCACTCGGACCTAGGTATGACGGCTTTGTACGGAAAACCTAGCTCTGGTTAGCCCGGTCCAAGCTTGTTACGGATAGCTTGGTCTCACCAGATGAAACCGAGGTACAAGTTGTGAAAAGAGAGCCGAGCTAACTACAGTTCGGTCGTTTCTGCCTGTCTAGTATGGCAATGTTATCTCGGTCGTATGGTTGTCCTGCCGAAGGCAAAACCATCTCACTTGGTTAAGCAGTGAGGGGGGTGTTGAAGGATAAGCATTATCTTTCAGGAGTATGAATCCTAGGAGGACTCTACATGGAGGAATAAGAGTCCTACTTGGATTGTGCCACACAGAACCTATAAAAGCTCACAAACATCACCTATGGAGGGGTAACGCAACTTTGATTTCCGAATACACAGAGCTTTTAGCTACTTGTCTATTTTGCTGACTTAGGCATCGGAGAGGTTTTCGGCACACACCCGCCGGCTAGCTCACGTTTGTGTTTTCAGGGAATAAAGCGACGACGTACGGAGGAGCGCAGACTTGATCAACATGATTATACGAGAAGGTTTATTTCTTTCCCATACAATTGGCGCCGTCTATGGGAATTCAGACAAGAACAAAACCTCTTGATCAAGTTTTTCCTCTTTAAAATCAATGGCGCACAACGAAGATTTGCCACAATCCGCCATTGACGGACAAACACCAGAGGGGGGTGCAAGGCGCGAAGGTCTACCTTCTATCCCTCCTATGGCGGACTTGGAGCCACAGCGACAGAATCCCAGGATGGATGCAAGGGGGAGAAGACGGACTAACAGCTCCCGTCACTCTCATTCACAAAGTCCTGAGAGACAAAGGCGGAGGATTGATCCCCAAACTTGGAGGACCGTGTGAAAGAGCAGGACGAATTGATACGACGGATGGCGGCGGACATGGAGTCCATGAAGCGCCAGATAAAGGGAAAAGGAGTGGCGACTAGAGAGGGGCGCAAAAGCAATAACGCCCCCTCGCCACTCAGAAGATTGTAGTAGACGTACCACACCATCTCAAATAGAGAGTAGAAGTCTCAGGACAGGCGATACACAATCCAGGACTTCCAGAACTCGTCACTCCCGGTCTGGGAGGACGAGATCTGAGAGGTCATACACGGAAGGAAGCACCTATCGGCCCTCGTGCACGCAGCAGACATCATCCAGGCAACGGAGTTGCCTAGATCGTCCGACTTACTAACCGTGCTAGAAGAAAAGGCACGATGGAAGGAGGATACCAGGGCGCGCAACCCACACAGAGTTTCTGCCTTACAGTGGTTGGCTCCTCGGACGCATGGAAGCGTCGAGGTTGGAATGCCAATACCGCGCCCTGCCTACGAACCAACAGACAAAGCATTAGCGAGGCTGCAGACCACGCCGTTCGTTCCAGCAATTGAAAACGTGCCCCTGCCTTCAGGCTTTCTTCAATCCAAATTTACCACGTACGAAGGGAAGACAGACCCCTACATGCACCTAAGCCACTTTTGCCAGGTTATGGCAGTATATCGACGCAACGAGGCTTTGATGTGCATCCTCTTCCCATCAAGCCTTGGCGACCTAGGCCTGACTTGGTTCGAAAAACTTCCAGAAGGCAGCATAGCCTTCTGGGCGCAACTAGTAGAGGCGTTCGTAACAAGGTTCAGAACGAACACCAAAACGCCAGTGGAGATCGACCAGCTTCTCTCCATTGACATGGGCGACAAGGAGACACTTAGATCTTACAATAGTCGCTACTGGGAGACCTTCAACCAGATTGGGGACTGCCCCACCAATCTAGCCATTGCACAGTACAAAAAAGGCCTTCCAGTCGGGAACAGACTAAGGGACTCAATCACCATGACGCCACCCCTCACCATGGAGGCCTTGATGGAAAGAGTACATCAGCACATCAGGGTGGAAGAGGATGGCGCCCGTGCCAAAACAAAATCTGGCACGACCGCAATACCGGAGAAAAAGGCCTCAGCAAAGGTCAACGCGGTAGACTGTCCGAGCAAAAACGGACGAGGCAGGCGGGACAACGGAGAAGACCAGGATAAAAGATGGTTGAGAGTCCGCACTGCCATTACCACGGTATTCAAAAAGCCAATCTATCGGATTCTAAGCGAGATACACGATGAACCTTTCGTCAGATGGCTTGCTAAGCTAGGAGAGGCTCAGAAGGACTACGACGAAAGGTCACGGTGCACCTTCCATAAAGAAAAGGAGCACCGCACTAAAAATTGCACGCCATTGAGACAGCACCTGGAAGAGTTGGTGGCAGCAGGTCACCTGGATAAATACATTGAAGGAGGGACGCAACCAGCCCCCCAGGACCACAATAACCCCAACGGGATGCCAATCGACGCCCCACCTCAAGGCGTAATCAATGTGATACATGGAATCTTCGAGCCTGAGCGTGTATGCGAGCTCAAAGGATCAATCAAGAAGGCCGAGCACTTAAGGGAGGTACTAAGTGCATAACCTACTATCAAAAGAGGGAAGACAGAGGCCACGAAATCATGTATTTTTCAGATAGAGACTTGGCGAGGATATATTATCCCCACAATGATGCCCTGGTTGTCACTCTCCGAGTCAAGGATTTTGACGTCAAGCGGATTTTGATTGACCAGGGTAGTTCATGTGAGATAATGTATTATGAAACATTTAAACAATTGAAGCAACAAGACAAAGACTTGGCGCCCGCCGTGTCTCCTCTGATTGGATTCAATTCAATGCCAGAATGGCCAGTCGGCAAAATAATCCTACCAGTCAGAGCAGGAAGCGTGACAAAGCAAGTGGAATTCTGGGTGTTGAAAGTCTCTTCCACTTACAACGTAATCTTGGGAAGAACATGGCTGCATGCCATGCGATCGGTAGCGTCATCTACCATCAAGTAATGCGGTTCCCCAACGAAGCCGGGGTAATTGAAGAGGTCTTCGCAGACCAGATCATGTCCAAGCAATGCTTTGTCACTGTGAATGGCAGCCGCGCTGCCAAGGGATATGTTCATTCGGTGGAAGAATCTGAGAGTAATGAACTATTCACAGATGTGGGCAAAGCAGCTGATCAAAAAGCGGTGGAAGACTTGGTAGAGGTAAGGATAGATGAAAAGAACCCGGATAAGTTCTTTTTGCCCGGTTTGTCGTTGTCCAGCACTGAGAGATTAGAGGTCTTGGAATTTTTGACCTCTAATATCGAAGTGTTCGCCTGGACACCATACGACATGCCAGGCATTGATCCTAACTTCATCTGTCACCAACTCAATGTCCACCCATCCGCCAGACCAATCATTCAGCGCACACGCAGATCGACACTCCACCACGCCGACATAGTAGCAGAAGAAGTGGGAAATCTGCTAGAAACAGGAGCTATTAGAGAGGTGCACTACCCCAGATGGATCTCCAACACAGTCGTGGTGCCAAAAAAGAATGGCAAATGGCGTGTCTGCGTCGACTATAAGACAGTCAACAAAGCATGCCCAAAGGACAGCTTCCCTCTACCACGGATAGATCAATTGGTAGACCTAACGGCGGGCCACAACCGACTTAGCTTTCTTGATGCATACAGAGGCTACCATCAGATTGCCATGTACGAACTAGACCAGGAGGTCATGTCCTTTACAACTCCAAGAGGACTGTATTGCTACAAGGTCATGCCCTTGGCCTAAAGAACGCAGGGGTAACATTCCAGAGAATGGTCACCAAGATATTTGAACCATTATTAGGCAGAACAATGGAGGCTTACATCGACGACATGGTGGTCAAGAGCAAGGATGAGAACAACCATCTAAAGGACCTAGGTGAGACGTTCCAGATTCTGAAGAGGCACAAGTTGCGCCTTAATGCATCTAAGTGCGCGTTCGGTGTAGGATCTGGCAAATTCCTGGGCTTCCTGGTGACCAACCGGGGTATAGAAGCAGACCCCTCTCAGATCAAAGCAATTCAGGATCTGGAGAGGCCTAACTCAGTAAAAGAAGTATAGCATCTCACCGACATGGCGGCTGTGTTCAATCGATTCATAAGCCGGTCGTCAGACAGACTACGACCATTTTTCCACGCTTTAAAGGCCAAATTTGAGTGGACGAAGAATGCGACCGTGCTCTGGAAAGCTTGAAAGAATACATGTCTTCCTACCACTGCTGTCACCCCAATACTGGAGAAGAACTCTTCCTGTACTTGGCGGTCTCACAGCACGCAATTAGCACAGTGTTAGTCCGTGCGGAAGGAATCCAACATCTGCCTATCTTTTATGTCAGCAAACATTACTGAGCGCCGAAACAAGGTACTTGCCACTGGAAAAAACTGGCCTTAGCCTTAATGATGGCCTCAAGGAAGCTGTCGCACTACTTTCACGCCCACACCATAGTCGTCCTCACAGCCTTCCCATTAAAAGCTCTTTTTGAAAGGGCAAACTTTTCTGGGCGAATCTTGAAATGAGCAGTAGAGTTGGGACAATTATGACATCAAGTTCTAACCCAGAACTGCGATAAAGGCTCAAGCTTTGGCAGACTTTGTCGAGAATTCACCCCAGGAAGTCATCATATCTGCCCAATCGACCTGACTGAAACAACCGAACTAGGGATGGAAGTTAACGTCGGAATAACGCAACCCTTGGTACAGGTTACCCAGTCAGGTCCCAAGGCAGACCAGAGTGAAGTAAGAGAGGAAGAAGAAAACCATACTACACCAAGCCAAGATTTACCAACAAATAAAGACTTGGTACAATCAGATAACAAGGGGCAGACAACAAGCATGGACCCTGAAGAAGACACAGCGACGCTCTGACCCCAAGGCATCATCTGATCCCTCCACTTGCTGGAAGTTGTTCGTTGAGAGATGTGGAAGCTTTCGTGGATGGGGCATCCAACTGGCACGGAGCAGGGCTGGGTATAGTCCTCATCTCTCCAGACGGCCTAGTAGTGGAGCAAGCAGTCAACCTTGGCTTCCCAGCATCAAACAATGAAGCGGAGTATGAAGCGGAGTATGAAGCGCTTCTTGCAGGCCTCAAATCAGCATTCTACATGAAGGCCACCGAACTAATGGTTTACAGCGACTCACAGCTGGTGGTAAACCAAATTTCAGGCGACTACGAAGCAAAGGATGACAGGATGGCTAAGTACCAGGAGTTGGTCAGAACAGAAATCAAGAAATTTGATGTGGTGCGGATAGAACAGATCGGCAGGGAAGAAAATAGCAGAGCAGATGAATTAGCAGGCTTTGCTTCAATGGCAGATACTTCCATCCCTCATCCATTGCTAATCGACTACCTATCCAGACCAAGCATCGAAGACCCCGAAGCAGAAGAGGTATGTTGCGCCGAGTTAGGCCCTTCTTGAATGGACCCCATCATACTGTTCTTAAAAGATGGCACCCTACCAGAAGAAAAGAAAGCAGCCAACAGAATAAGGGCAAAGTCACAACAATTTTGGCTCTCCCCATCTTTGGCATTGTACAAGAAATCGTTCTCAGGACCCTACCTAAAGTGTGTTCATCCCAGTAAAGTTGAAGCATTTTTATTCGAAATACACGAAGGCATGTGCGGAAGCCATCAAGGGGGAAGGTCACTAGCATACAGAGCAATCTCGCAAGGATATTGGTGGCCTTACATGCAAGCAGACTCAGAGAAGTATGTGAAGAAGTGCGAAAAATGTCAGAAGTTCACACACCAAATACACCAACTTGCCAGAGAACTTCTACCTCTAACTAGCCCATGGCCCTTCGCAATGTGGGGGTTGGACATAGTAAGACCACTTCCAACATCACCAGGTAACAGGAAGTTCTTTCTTGCAGCAACCGACTACTTCACAATGGGTGGAGCAGAAGCCTGGCATCAATCAAGGAAAAACGTGAAGAAGTTCGTCTGGCAGAATATCATCACTCGGTTTGGCATACCAAAAGCCCTAATATCAGACAACGGCACTCAGTTCGATGGCAGAATCTTTAGAGGCTTTTGTGAAGAGTACAAGATAGAGTTCTACAATTCTACACCGGCATATCCCCAAGCAAATGGTCAGGCAGAAGCATCAAACAAGGTAGTCTTGGATGGATTGAAGAAAAGGTTAGAGAAAGCAAAGGCAAGTGGGCAGAAGAGCTCCCTCATGTTTTATGGGCTTACCGCACCACACCTCGGCGGTCAACAGGAGAAACTCCATTCTCCTTAGCCTATGGTATGGAAGCAGTAATCCCACTAGAAGTTGGCCTCCCCACAATTCGAAGGAAGAATTTTGATCCAGACTTAAATGGCGAAGCCATAGCATTGGAGCTCGACCTTGCAGAGAAAGAAGAGAAAGAGCACTGGTTCACATTGCCTCATACCAACAAGAGTTATCCAGGAAATACAACAAAACAGTGCATCCAAGGCAATTCAAGATCGGGATTGGGTGCTGCGCAAAGTGATGGGAAACACCATGGTACCGGGAGATGGCAAGTTAGGGCCCTAATTGGGAAGGACCTTACAAAGTGGTTGGATTAGCAGGCAAAGGGGCATACCACTTAGAAGATGAGGACGGCAAACAATTCCCAGGCCATGGAACACTGCCAATCTCAGTTATTTTATTTTTAGTTTTTTTTTATGTGTAATTTTTTCTTTCTCAATAAAACAAGTATTCTTTTCAGTATAGTTTTTTCTGTAAAAGATAGTTTTAGTGAGTTAGGAACATTGTAACATGGTTGGCTGGAAAAACACAGTTGGCTGGATTAAACCAACACCCTTCCTAAGCCCAGGATAAGGATCCAGGCTGCAGGACGTTTGGTCGGAATAACCAAACATTTTACTCTAGGTTGGCTGGAAAAACCAACTTAGAGGTTGGCTGGATTAAACCAACACCCTTCCTAAGCCCAGGATAAGGATCCAGGCTGCAGGACGTTCGGTTGGAATAACCAAACATTTTACTCTAGGTTGGCTGGAAAAACCAACTTAGAGGTTAGCTGGATTAAACCAACACCCTTCCTAAGCCCAGGATAAGGATCCAGGCTACAGGACGTTCGGTCGGAATAACCAAACATTTTATTCTAGGTTGGCTGGAAAAACCAATTTAGAAGTTGGCTAGATTAAACCAACTCTTAGTACTCTTCAGCCAAAGTAAGGGTATGGGCTGAAGAGTGGTTGGCTGGATTAAACCAACTCTTATTACTCTTCAGCCAAAGTAAGGATATGGGCTGAAGAGTGGTTGGCTGGATTAAACCAACTCTTATTGCTTATTGCTCTTCAGCCGAAGTAAGGGTATGGGCTGAAGAGTGGTTGGCTGGATTAAACCAACTCTTATTACTCTTTAGCCGAAGTAAAGGTATAGGCTGAAGAGTGGTTGGCTGGACTAAACCAACTCTTAGTACTCCTCAGCCGAAATAAGGATTAAGGCTGAAGAGGCTGGAAAAACCAAACTCTTATTATGCTTCAACTGAGATATAGATCTAGGTTGAAGCGGTTGGCTGGTATGGCCAGTCTGATTACAAGATTAAGACCGGGATGAATTATCTCGGCAAGAGAGTGCACTACTTCATTCAAACTACAGTAAGAAAACAAGTACAAGTAGAGCAGCAAACCGAGATAACAGTTAGAGCAAAAGAAGATTTTCATCGATAAAGTTCAAAGCAAATCACAAAGGAGGGGCTCCAGCCCAGTTACAAACTTTTTTTCCAACAAAAAGAAGAAAGAACAAAATCAGTTGAACAGATCATCAAGATCAGCATCTATATCAACCCGAAGCCCGGTTTCAGACGGGAGCGCGGTCTCGGTTGGGAGCTCAGTCTCTGCTGGAAGCACGGTTTCAGTCGACAGCTCGTTAGTCAGGTCTTCCACCGTTGGCTCCAACCAAGCTGATTGACCGGTAGGTTCATTGACAACCGGGGTATTATTGGGCTCTGTGTCTTCATCATCATCTGAACCCTGAAGAAACTGTTGCTGAACGGATGCAGCGTACTCCGCCAGTGAGCTCGGTATGAAGTACTGAGGAGGATTGTAGACCTCGGTCTCAGGCTCACAACCGAGCTGCACCACGGCTGCCCTCCAACCGCATTTGAAGAATAAATCTTTAGCTGCCTCACATTGTTGCATATAGAGGGCCTCCCCCTCCTTGAAGCCTTCAGCGTTTGCATCATCCGCCTTCTTTTTTAGCTCGGCGATCTCTGCGTTTTTCTTTCCTTCAAGCTTGACTAGCTCACGCAGGTACTTGTCCTTCATCACGGTTAGTGCCCTCTGTTTGTCAGCATTAGCCGAGGTAACCAGTCCGGTCAGACGGGCTACCTCGGCCTCTAGCTCGGCTGTCTTCTGTTGGGAGTCTTTTAGCTCGGTGGTTTTTTCTTCGACTTCGGCCATGGCTTGCCTTACTATTTTACGAAGCTCCAACACATGCTTGTGTGCAATTTGACTCTTTTGCATGGCCTGAAAAAGAAGGGAAAGAAACTAATGACAAAACCGAGCAGAAAGTTGGAAAAAATTAGAGAGACAAGAGGAGCAACTTACTAGGATCATTGATTTCGTCGCCGACCGGATGTCCTTGAGCTCGGTCAGGTGCTTGTGATGCTCCATATCAGGGGGCAGACATACACTCTTAGCCAGATTGAAGGCTAGCATGTGGTCTTTGTCAGCCACCACTGAGTCAGTATCACGGATAGCACGGTTTTGGAAAGTCATTTTTGGAGTCTATTTAGAGGAGCTAGCTCGGTCGGCAAGCTCCGGTTGCGGACTCGGTGGAGGGCTTGGTGGAAGGGTGGTTTCGTCTTCATCAACGAGGCGTTGCTCGGTCTGGGTAGTCCGGGCGCGCTTACTTGGGCGTGATGAAGAGGGTTGCTGGGATGGAAGAGCCACCACGGTTTCCTGAGTCTGGTTGGGTGGCGGTACTTCGGCTCGGTGTGTTTCGGTTAGGAGGGCCCTTACTCTGTTCCTCTTCGCCATTTCTTCTTCTTCAGTAGTACGGACCAAGTTAATTTGTGGCAAGTTGGGGTCCGGTTCAGGAGAGGCTTCCAGTAAGAAGTCTGTTACTCTGGCTTTCCGTCGGTTGCTGTATCTGTACGTCGGTTCAAAATTCAGCAGCTTGGCCCAATTTCTTTCGGGGTATCGTAGTGTGGCGCGAAGAGTGTTCAGGTTGGGGTAACTGTATAGTGATTTAAGATGGGCTGAATCTGCATAAAGAAGACAACTGTTAGTTCGGTTCAGGAATAGGAAACCGAAATAAAACAGGAGCATGCAAAGAAACCGAAGTAATTATACCGGGGGTTCCTTTTTTCCAGTTTATATGACGGCCTGGGATTTGGGCTTGGTGGTCTTCAAAATTTCCAGATACCTAGAAAAAATCATCGTTATTTAAGTCTTTATTCGGTGTGTCCTTTATTATTTTCTCATGCCGGCGTCGTATTCTTAAATAGTAAACCCAACCGTCTTCTTTTGAGCCTATAGAATACTGGTGGAAGAGTTCGGCTAAGCCGAGGTTAATACCAGCCCGGCGGTTTAGCTTGGCTATACTATTTATTATGCGGTATGAGTTTGTGGAAAGCTGGGTTGGGCATATCCTAGTTTGCCTAAGGAATTCTCAAAGTAAAGGCTATAGAGGGAATCTTAGGCCGGTTTCTACGATGGAAAGGAGGGTGAAGGGAACAAAACCGGGGTTTCCCCAAGGTGTGATATCTAGGCCGGCTAAGGTGAGGTGAACATCGTCTGGGATGTTATAATCCTTCGGAATTCAGCCATGGCACCAGGTGAATTAACTAAAAAACCTATACCCCATTTATGTTTTAAAGTTATGTAAAATTATAGTCGAGTGTTAGCTCGGTTGAAGATTTGTGCTGAGTAGCTCGGTTGAGCGTTCAAAGGAGTGCTTGGGTAACCTAAGTCTGCAAAGTGAAAAACAAAGGTGTTAAGCACAGATCGTGGGACCGTGCTAAAAGAAATAAGGCAAGATAAATGAAGTTCTAGCTCGGCAATGCGAGATGCTATGGGTCGTAGCTCGGTTTTTGCAAGTTATTTGTTATTCAAGGGGTTTTAGCCCGGTTGAGCCTCTAGGGACAGCACTCTTAGTTCGGTCTGAACTAAGAAGCTGGTGGTTTAGCCCCAAGTTATAGCTCGGTCGGTATTAGGACTTTCAAGCACGCTATTCACAGACTTAGTTTGGTTGGATAGTCTGGATAAAGTGACATCAACTACAAAAACTTTTTAGTTCGGTATGATTTTGGATCAAAATCAATGGTTTCACAGATTATTCATGGAAATTGGTGGTTCTATTACATGGCTCTTCAACGATAAGAAAGGTATATGTTTTGAAAAACATATAAAATACAGATATTATAAAAGCAAATGCGAAAACAACAAAAACAAGGCAGATTTGTGATGCTTACCTAATGAAGATCAAAAGAGCCTAGAGGATGGGAGCAAACGACAGTAGCAAAACACGAGCTCTTTCAGAAAACAAAGAACAGAGAAACTCAGAAAAAAAGAAGAGAGAGAAGAGGAATGAATAGTGTAATGGTAGATCCAAAACAAAGAATTTTGTTTTGATGCAAGGACCAAGGCGGGGGGAACTGTTCAAAAAAATACGAGGTACGAGGGCGGCGCGACAGCTGCTTTCAGCCAATGAGAGTATGCCACGTGTCACTGGAATGAGAAGCGATCCATTTGTTGTGATTGAAGAGACGTTTTGACCGGACAAGCAGAGCCTGGTGTGAAATTAGCTCGGATGGAAAGGCTTAAGAGTTTTAGCTCGGCTAGAAAACGCTAAAGGGTTTTAGCTCGACTGGAAAGGCTTAAAACTTTAGCTCGGCTGATAGACAGGTAATCCCTATCATGCTAAGCAGATGGAATTAAGGGGCAATTGAGAGGGGAATTTATATGTAAATTTGGCCGAGCTGGGTAAATGGGCCGATCCATGGGCCGTGATTAAAAAGGCTTGGAAGATGGGCCGCGGTCAAGTGGTAGCCCGGTTCAAGATGAGAAGCTTGCCGACCAGATTGAGTAAGAAGGCTTAGTTCGGTCACCGCAATTGGGTTAGCTCGGTCCAGAGTATGTTTAAGCCACCAAGTGGAGTAGAAGAAGTTAGTTCGGTCACGCCACTCGGGACCTAGGTATGACGGCTTTGTACGGTAAACCTAGCTCTGGTTAGCCCGGTCCAAGCTTGTTACGGATAGCTTGGTCTCACCAGATGAAACCGAGGTACAAGTTGTGAAAAGAGAGCCGAGCTAACTACAGTTCGGTCGTTTCTGCCTGTCTAGTATGGCAATGTTATCTCGGTCGTATGGTTGTCCTGCCGAGGCAAAACCATCTCACTTGGTTTAAGCAGTGAGGGGGGTGTTGAAGGATAAGCATTATCTTTCAGGAGTATGAATCCTAGGAGGACTCTACATGGAGGAATAAGAGTCCTACTTGGATTGTGCCACACAGAACCTATAAAAGCTCACAAACATCACCTATAGAGGGGTAACGCAACTTTGATTTCCGAATACACAGAGCTTTTAGCTACTTGTCTATTTTGCTGACTTAGGCATCGGTGTCACGACCTAAACCCGCCCCTATGGGTTTAGCACCGTAACCGGCCAGTAATCCGAGATTACTGAAGGCCTGCTTAACAGTAATACAGTAAAACAGAGTACAGGGGCATGGCGGAAGCCATTACAGTAATAAAACGATGTCCAACGAGCTGTGACAGTCTGTATGCAAAAAGATTTTTCATACATATAAACATTCAGTACAGAACGGTTATGCACATTATTTACAATCATTCAGTACAGGGACTTAATCTCTACTAAACAATACAGTATGGTGTTGCCAGTCTATACAGTATTACAAAACAGTACTGAGACAGACGGGGAATAAAAACACCCCTAAGCCATAGCTTGGCAGGTTCGGACCTCGCAGTGGGGCACATTGGTTGGCTTGACAAAACTGGAGCTTACCCCGGCGCTTCTAGCATTGGTCCGGTGCCTGTACACCTACATATATATGAGCAGTGAGCTAAAGCCCAGTGAATAACACAATGTGTAAAGAGGTTAGAATGAATGTCCTTACAGTAATGAAAACGGTTCATTTCAATCAGTATATCAGTTGTTCAGTACAGTAAACAGTCATATGTGGTACATCCATTAGCATAACAGTAAGCAGTAGGTCTTAAAAGATCGAACAGTAATGATGGCCATCAATCAGTAAACAGTAGTGGTTCCACGAGGGAACCGACAGAGATCTCTGTAACGGTAACGGTAAACAGTAGGTGCTAAGGATGCCACAGTACAGTTCAGAATATAGGACATACATTCCTTCAGCAAACAGTAAACAGTTCAGAAAACAGTACAGTTCAGTTGTTCAGAAGATAATCATTTTGAACATATCTTTACACAATTGTTACTCACAGAGTTCTGGGCTACAGTGAACTAGAGCGTCTCCTCGGAAAGCCAACCCTACACAGTTTACAGATTGAACACACATTAAGCTACACAGTTGGGAAAGATGATAACTTAACCCCTAATTTGCCTCGGTGTGGTTCTACATCTATATCCTCATTAAGATGCCTTAAATTAGGCCTAAGAATGCCTAGGATGGGATGGGGATGCAAAAATGCACTTTGAAACATTTTACAAAATTTGCTGAAAACAGGGGTCTCGCTCGAGCGAGGATTCCTTCGCTTGAGCGGACATGCAGACAAAGGATCTCCGCTCGAGCGTGAATTTCGTCGCTCGAGCGGACCATGTGCTACAGTAAAAATACTGGATGCTCAGAATTTACTATCGATGCTCACTCGAGCGTGAGACACAGCTCTTCGCTCGAGCGTAGGTCCCTTCGCTCGAGTGTACGCCTGTGCGCACCAAGATTCTGAGAGCTTGAAATTTACGCTTGAGCCACCATTCCTTCGCTCGAGCAGAGCTCAGAAGAAATGATGGTCGCTCGAGCGTAGAATCCTTCGCCGAGCATAGAGCCAAATTCTGGAATTTCCAGATTTGCCTCCCAAGCTCAAACCAAGCATTCCTTAGCTCAAAACTCGACCTCTTGGGCCCAATTTTTGGAAAACACATTTAACTCAATACAACAAGTTTCAAAGCTCAATTTGAGAAATCAAAGCCCAAGGGTGAGTAATTAAATCCAAATTCAAACCCATTTTCATAAACATGAAGGACATGCAAACATGGATGAATTCAAATCATTTCAAAGCTTCAATTTGATGCTCTAGTGAGCCAATTGTTCCAAAACAAGTTGAAAACATGGACCATTGCAAAATTATGAACATGCATGTACCAAATTCTATGTAATCAACCTCAAAATGCAAGGATATAGCCATGCATGCAACAATTAAGCTTTATATGAACACTTATTGAACTAATTCATGCCTTAACTCTACAATTTAACTTGAATCATGCAAGATTAACCTCAAACACCACAATGAAGGAGGTCAATGGTCTACCTTAAGTCTTGAATTCAAGTGTAGAAGTCCAAAAATGCAAGAATCCCTTCAATTCTCTCAACCTCCAAGCCAAATCTCAAGAACTCAAGCTCTCTCTCCTATCTCTCTCTCTAATTCGGCTATGAACAAGAAATGAGCTGAGCGAAATGTTGCTTAAGTGTATAAAGGCTCAAATATGGTCTTAGATAGTGGCCACTAGGTGGCATGATTGTAATTAAAGCCAACCTATGCAATTTAACATATTTTACTCTAGTTTAATCTAGTTTAATCATACCAAATAAATTTTCAGATAAATACACCATAAAATCACAAAACGTATGATGATCGTAAAACACTAATCGATTTCCGGTTCGGCCGCCGATAAGGCCTTCAATTAACAGTTTAAACATAAAAACTGAACAGATAATTAAACAGTCAAACAGATAAAATGCAATTCAAACAGATACAGACGATCAATTTAGTTTCAGATTTCAGTCAGTCAGTCCAGTATTTTAATCAGTTCAATTACTTCTCATAATCAGTCTCAGTTTAACGGTAATCATTAATCAATCGGTAAACAGTGACGAGGGTTGTTATAGTCTCCCCTCCTTAAAAAGAGTTTAGTCCTCTAAACTCGAGTTACCTTCGTTCTGGGAAAACAGGATTCAGTGGAAACAGTTCAGGATATCTTTTAGCCATGTCATCTTCCCTTTCCCAAGTGACATACACACCACCATGGTTTTGCCAGTCAACTTTCACTAACGGGATTTCTTTGTTTCTCAGTTTCTTGATCCGTCGATTCACAACCTGTATAGGCCGTTCCTCGTAAGTGTAGTCATCACTCAACACTACACGAGTAGGCTCTATCACATGGAAAGGATCCCGGAGATAACTCTCAACATCGAAATGTGGAAGACGTTATGCATATGCTCCATTTCAGGGAGGGCGCAACTTGATACGCCACCGGATTGATTTTCTCAATAATCTCATACGGTCCGACAACTTGCCTTGACTCCAAAACGAGTCTAGCCTTTCATCGTGTCACTTTCACAAAAACGTGATCACCCACTTCATATTCTCTGTCTCACCTTCTGACATCTGCATAACTTTTCTGTGGCTCTGTGCAGGTTTTCAGTCTCTGTTGTATCAGTTTCACTTTCTCAGTTGTTTCATAAAACAATCTCGGGCCCAGCAAAGGCCCATCTCCAACTTCTGCCCAGCAAATCGGAGATCTACATTTTCTGCCATATAATGCCTCGAAAGGCGCCATACCGATACTTGAATGATAACTGTTGTTGTAGGCGAACTCAGCCAATGGCAAATGGCTTTCCTAGTTTCCCTGAAAATCAAGGACACACATTCTCAGTAAATCCTCCAGAGTTTGGATGGTCATTTCTGACTGACCATCTGTCTGAGGATGATAGGCACTACTCAGTCTCAGTTCAGTACCCAATGCAGTTTGTAGGCTTTGCCAAAATCTCGATGTAAACTTTGAATCCCTGTCAGAAACAATGGACACAGACACTCTGTAGACACCCCATTTTTGACCGCCCTCAAGACTTGGGCATTACTAATGGTTTGCTCTGTGTTGGAAGGTGTGCAGGGCGCAGGTGCAAGGAGAGAGGCGAATCTCAACTTCACACCCCGTTTTGGACCACAATTATTTTGGATGGTTTTTAGACTTTAAAACCTCTCTTTTCAAAATATTTTTTTTGAAATAAAATTCCCACGATGTTTCCGACGCTCGCATTTCGGTAAATGTTGCGCTTTCGGTAAACGAGCAAGAAGTGGAATGAGTGAAGGAGAGATGAAATCTTTGAAAAAACCCTTCAAAAACACCTTGCTTAGGGGTTTGAAGTTGAAGAGAAGAGGAGAAGAGGGAGAAAACCAGTTGGAGAAGAAATAGGCAAGAATCGCTAAGAGAGGGATGAGCAGTCCTGCTAAATCGAGCTTATTTGTCTATACACTTGGAGTTAAGTTATGAGGCTACCACCATTGGAAAGAAGACTTCCGGGGCTTCATTTTTCATACAAAATCTCTTAAACCCGAGTCCGGATGGTGGAGATATGATTGGTTGAAGTTGGGCATCATCCTGGTTGGACCGAAACTGAGCAACCTTCACCAAAACAAGCATAAATTTCTCCACAGGAGGAATTTAATGGCAAGGTTTGCGGCATTGGAAAGCTTACTCCGGGGCTTCAATTTTGACACAAGAATGACCTAAAAAGGAGTTCATTGAAGAAGTTATGCCCGTTTGAAGTTGGACCTACAGAGCAGATTTTTCCTGCCGACCGGCCAATAGAGTGCCGACCGGCCAGAAATAGAGTGCCGACCGGCCAGAAAGAGTGCCGACCGACCATTTTTGCTAGCCGACGACCTTCCGGTGTATTCTACAGATTGAATGGATGCCAGCTGTGCCAGCTGGAGGGCACAAACTGGATCCTCCATACACGTGTATGGGGATCTGGCTCTTGGTTTTGAAGCTTCTAAGAGAAGTCTTGGTCCTTTAGCTCTATAAATGGAGCTCTCCTCTTCCTTATGCCAGGTTAGAAAACAGCTGGAGTTAGATACATACACCCTCTATATCTATCTTATCCAAGTCTCCAAACACCCTTGTTCTTGGGCCATTTCTTCATCAACTCAAACACAAGGCATCCTTGCTCCATTCCAGCTTGAGTCTGTTCTTCAGAGCTTAGGAGCACCTAAACTTGGTCAAGAGGTGCTGGTTTGCTGGTCTTCAAGGGTAAGTCCTCCTTCCCTTTTCTAGCATTTCCTGGCTCATTTAGCCATTTTCTTACTATTTGGGCTCCGACCAGAATGAGAAGGTCATTATTTTGAGCCATATTCATGTTTGTTAAGGCTCAACCCTGTTTGAGCCCTCCATTTGGTACTTGCTTCAATACCCTCTTAAATGCCACAATCTTGCATAGTATTTCTAGCCTATGAGTGATCTGTTTTCGAGCATAATGTAAACTATAAGAGGGCCTATTTTGAGCCCCTCTTCAACATTGAAGAAGGGCTCAACCCTGTTTGGGCCCCCTATCTTGCACTTGCTTCATAATCTCTCCTATTTACCGCAAATTTGCATGATTTGTTTGGCCTATATGTAAATTGTTTTGGAGCATGTCATGAACTGTGAGTGAGCTTATTTTGTGTCCCTCTACAATATTTTATAAGGGATCAACCTTGTTTGGGGCCTCCATGTTATACCTACCATTATACCCCTCTTTGGCCCCCATTTTTGCATGCCTTTTTAGGCTTATCTAGCTTCTGTTTTCGGCCATCATCAGAACTGGAAATGGTCATGTTTTGACCCCCTGGATATATTTCATGAAGGGTCTTTGCTTCTTTGATGAATGTTTGGCCTACTTCATGTTATACCCTCTTATGGCCTATTTCTTACATGGCATTTTTGGCATGTTTGCATACTGATTTGAGGGATGTCATCCACTGTGAATGTTCATATTTTTAGTCCCTCTTCAGTGTTGTAGAAGGGTGTTTTTCCATTTGGGCTTTGCATTTACCATCTACTTCAATACCCCTCTCTTGGCCCCTATTTTTGCATGCCATTGTTGCCCTATCTATGCTTGCTGTTTGGCCATGTTTTGTGCTGGAAGAATGCTTTTTTTGGGGCTGCCTTGCTACTGTATTTTCGTTCCATGTCCATATTGTGCATGCATTGCATAGCTATAGGCCATTTCGGGTGCCTAAATTCGCATTTCGGGACCATTCCTTGCATTGGGTACACCTTGGCCACGTTTCGGGACTGTTTTCCCCCCCACATTTCAGTGCTGAAATTCATTTGCATGTTTGCATATCATATTTTAGCATCATTGCATTCCGTATGCCATTTTCTTGGTTTGCGTGCTCGTGTGCACGCATTTCGAGACATCTCATTTTTCATCTCATGGCCTCCTATGTGAGTGTGGCTGAGGTTCACTTGTATTGGTGTAAGCCCATCTTGCATTGTGTATGCCATGTTACAATGCGTTGTGCATGTTATGTTGTTAGCATTGTGTATGCCATGTAGTTGCATTGCATGTTTGTATGTTAGCTTGCATGCTTAGGTTGCATGTGCATTGTTGTGCATTGCCTTGCCTCTTGATCAACCATGATTGAGGTTGGGTCCCTTGTATGTTTTGTGTGCATTACATTTGATATTAAAATGCACACTTGACTCTTTGGCCATCATGTATGGAAATGCGCGATTGATGGCCCGGGGGTCGAGGGCCATGCTCCCTTGAGTCCATTGCATGATAGGGAGTGTGTCCGTGCATACATTTGCCTGAAAATTCCATGCCATACACTGCTTGCCCTCTGCTGCTGTCAATTGCAGGTTCTGCAGCAAGTTTTGGCCGGTCGGCTAAATAAAGTGCCGACCGGCCAGGAATTTGTAGCCGGTAGATCAAAATGCAGCCGGTGATCATCCCCTTTGGCCGGTGGTGTTTCCCCTCAGCCGGTGTTGTCCCACAGAACTCAAAGAAGCAATCCTGAGACTTTGGCAATTTTCAGAGGAGCAGGGCAGTGTAAACAAAGGCAACAGTGCTATGGCAGCGAGTTTCTGGGCGAGACGGGTCAAGCATGCATCATTCACGCATCCCGAGGCAGGGCTGCGGCCACCCCCTTTCTGCATTTATTTTTGTTAATTAAGGGTCTGTAATAATTAATTAGCTAGGATAGTTGATTTGTTATTTGGGCTGTATATTCTTTTGGTCCCTCCGTGTGAGGGCATAATTGTAATAAGTGTGCGTGGGTGTGTGTATGTCTTCCAACCCCCACTTCTTTCTTCCCTTTTATTTACCTGCTTATGATGGTAGATTAGGGCACGTTTATTTTTAGCATACCTTATGCAATGCATGCGTGCATCCATGCATTTGTCTAAACATGCACCGGGCTCGGTACATCATACAAACTGCATCGTACTTTCAATTCCAAATTGAATACGTGATAGTTGTAGCATTTCACATGCCATTTTAGGGTTAGCCGAGCCTACTCTAGATTGCACCCTTGCCTGTGTTGCATTAGCCACTCTAACATGAACTAGGACACGCATATTTGCTAACTAGTTCCTTGTATTGGCACGGAGTACGATGTAAGTATTTTACGCTTTAGCATACCACATGCGTGTGAATGTTGCCATGACAGTATGCTTACCATGCGGCTAAATGCTTATATGATATAACTGCTTGACTGCCTGTGGGTGGAGGTTGGATTGTCTGAGTTGGGAAAACTCATTGAAATCCGTGCTTTAGCCTACTTGCGGGTAGCGAATTTCAAAGCGCTTTTCAAAACGAACGGATATGCAATGTTTGTTTCCAAATTAGGCAATCTGGTTATACTTGTTTGCTGCGCGCATAACATAGTAAATTCTAGGCTAATAATCGGAATAAGAACACGTAACGTTTTCAAAATCGGATATCACGGTTAGTAGAGGCCGGTCTTCGGACCGGGCGAAAGGGGTGCTAGTGATCTGACCTTCCGATCGTACCCAAGCTCCCGAGCCAAGACATTTGGTGATGACGGACACGTTGCCTTTGGCACCGAGTCAGGGTTTCCTAAATTCCCCCATTAAAAAATATTTAGGTGGCGACTCTGTATCTGGCAAAGCAGTCCATGTTTGGCACTACTTTTCAAAAATCTATTTTTCTTCAAAACGATTTGCCAGAGTTGGACTCTTTGGTTCAGATTTAGAACCGCAACAAACAAAATCGAGTCCGAGCTGTAGCCGAGGTCCCACGCGGGCGTTGTTACACACTCCATGCAGTCTAACAATTTCATCAATATAGAGTATAGCCAATTTGTCCGCATTATAAATTGTCTTAATAGGTAAGAAGTGAGCAGATTTAGTCA
This sequence comes from Camellia japonica, assembly GCA_030407325.1. Lineage (NCBI taxonomy): Eukaryota > Viridiplantae > Streptophyta > Magnoliopsida > Ericales > Theaceae > Camellia > Camellia japonica. The sequence continues at coordinate 88,296,825 of JAPPVO010000036.1, forward strand.
GTCTATCACCAATAACCCAAATTGAATCCATACCTTTTCTAGAGCGGGGCAATCCAACGATAAAATCCATCGTGATATGCTCCCATTTCCACTCCGGTATGGGTAAGGGTTGTAGTAAGCCTGTGGGTCGCTGATGTTCCGCTTTGACTTGTTGGCAATGAAGACATTTTGACACAAAGTCGGCAATTTCTTTCTTCATTCTGGGCCACCAAAGATTCAGTTTCAAATCTTGATACATCTTCGTGTTTCCTAGATGGATAGAAAATTTCGAGTTGTGGCCCTCTTGCAGAACTCTCTTTTTCAATTTAGAATCATTCGGTACACACAGTCTCTCTTGAAATTTTAGTACATTATTTTCAAATTTGAACCTTGGTTTCGGTTTAGATTCTCTTTCTTCGATGATCTTCTTCAAAAAGTCATCTGTTTGCTGTTTCTCTTTAATTTCTTCGATCAATGCCGGTTGAGCAGAAATAGCAGCTATTGTTCCACCTTGTTCTCTCAAAACAACTTCAATTTCAGATTTTTCAAGGTCACAAAGCAACTCTTTCTGTCCGGTAAGCAAACAAGCTAGGTTTCCAATCGATTTCCGACTCAATGCATCGGCAACGGTATTGGCTTTTCTCGGATGGTACAGAATCTGTAGGTCATAGTCTTTAATCAGTTCTAGCCATCTCCGCTGTCTCATGTTCAGTTCTTTCTATGTGAAGAAATATTTCAGACTCTTGTGGTCGGTATATACTTCACATGTCGCCCCATACAGATAATGACGCCAGATTTTCAGTGCAAATACTACTGCAGCAAGTTCCAGATCATGGGTCGGGTAGTTCTTTTCATGTGGTCTCAGTTGTCGGGAAGCATAAGCAATTACTCTCCCATTCTACATTAAAACACATCCCAAACCCTTATGAGAAGCATCACTAAATACAGTATAACCATCCGTACCTGAAGGTAGGGTAAGGACCGGTAAAGTCACAAGTCGAGTTTTCAACTCTTGAAATGCTGATTCCCTTTGGTCAGTCCAGTCAAATGATGTCCCCTTCTGAGTTAACTGAGTCAACGGTAAGGCAATTTTGGAGAAATCTTTGACAAACCTTCTGTAGTAGCCAGCCAAACCCAAAAAGCTTTGGACTTCTGTCACATTTGTTGGTCTAGGCCAGTTCACTACAGCTTCAATTTTCTGTGGATCAACTGGAATCCCATCTTTGCTAATAACATGTCCCAAAAACATAACATGGTCAAGCCAAAATTCACATTTAGATAGTTTAGCTTAAAGTTTTTGTTCTCTTAGGGTTTGTAGGGCAAGTCTCAGATGATATTCATGTCCTTCTCTAGTCTTAGAATAAATCAGAATGTCGTCAATGAATACAACAATAAAGTCATTAAGGTATGGTTTAAAGATCCTGTTCATGAGGTCCATAAATGCAGTAGGTGCATTGGTAACTCCGAAAGGCATAACTAAAAATTCGTAATGTCCATACCTCGTTCGAAAAGCAGTTTTATCAATGTCTTTTGGTCTAACTTTCAGTTGGTGATATCCAGATCTGAGATCAATCTTAGAAAACACTTGAGCACCCTGTAACTGATCAAATAAGTCATCAATACGTGGTAATGGATATTTATTTTCACAGTTACTTTGTTCAGTTCACGGTAATCAATGCACAGTCTCAGTGAGCCGTCTTTCTTTTTCACAAACAAGACAGGTGCGCCCCACGTGAAGTACTAGGCCTGATAAACTTATTGTCTAACAGTTCTTGCAGTTGCACTTTCAATTCTTTCAATTCAGTTGGAGCCATTCTGTAAGGAGCTTTCGATACAGGCTGTGTACCCGGAATCACATCAACAGTGAACTCAATCTCCCTGTCAATCAAATCCCCTGGCAGATTATCTGGAAAACATCTGGGAATTCTCTGACTATGGAATACTGTTCACATTAGCATTATCACAGTAGACACAGTCAATACAGAACACAGATACCCTTTACACCCCTTTCTAATCAATTTAACGGCTTTCACAGAGAAGAAATCAAATACGGAGGAGGTACTACTCCAACCCATTAAACACAAATTCGGGTAAACTAGGTGGACGGAAAACAATTTGCTTTGTCACACAGTCAATGGTAGCATGATATTTTTGTAACCAGTCCATCCCCAATATTACATCGAAATAAACAATGTTCAATGGCAGTAAATCAATAAACAGATGCATATCCCCAACAATGATTTCACATGCAGGGTACATATAAGCACATGTCATGGATCCCCCAATAGGTGATGATACAGCTAACAGATAGTTCATGGGTTCTAAGGGTCTATTCAATTTTCGTGAAAAAGCATGCGATACGTATGAGTGTGTAGACCCCGAATCAATCAGTACATATGCATTTTGAGTACAAATAGAGAGGATACCTGACACAACGGTCTCAGTTTTGCAATCTCCCGGTACTAGGGCGAACATCGGCCCTGCCTCATGGGCTCTTTCCTGGTAACTTTGGGGTTCGGTTTTGGTGCAACAGTTGATGCTCCGCGCGCCTGCAGCTTTACTATTGCCCGGAGCAGTGGAAGGGCAATCTTTAACCATGTGGCCACCTTGCCACACCTGTAACAAGCACCAGAAATTTTATAACAAACTCCCTTATGGTTCTACCACATTCGGAACAGGGCGGAAAGGAACGATTTCCTTGACTAGAAGTAGTCGTTGACCCTGTATTTTGCTTTTTGTTCAGCGGGTTGTTCTTGCCTTTCTTGAACTTAAAATTCTGCCTTTTACCACGCCATTCAGACGCCGGCGTTTCAGATTGTTTCACAGCTTCGATGTTCGCTTCAGCCATCAAGGCTCGGTCAAGAACATTCACATAAGTCGGTAGTTTCAGAACACTTATTCTGTCCAGTATTGCAACACTCAGGCCGCCTTCAAACCTTCTGGCCTTCTTGTAATCAGTGTCCACCATGTGTGGTGCATATCTAGCAAGTCCGGTGAACTTTGTTTCGTATTCGGTAACGGACATCGTGCCCTGTCTCAGTTGTTCAAATTCAGTCACCTTCCTATCCCTGACACATTGAGGGAAGTACTTTTCAAAGAAGGCTACTTTGAATTGAGCCCAAGTCATAGCAATGTTGTCATCACGGGTAAGCATCCACCACCTTCTAGCCTCTTCTTGCAAAGTGAAGGTGGCCAACAGTACCTTATGTGCCTCCGAGCACGGAAACACTTCAAACAGTTTTTCAGTCTCCAAAACCCATGCTTCAGCTTTAACAGTTCAAGGCCTCCCTGGAAGGATGGCGGTTTAGTTTGCTGAACTTCTGGGTAAGAGCAATTATGTCCCCATCATTACATTAACATTCTGTTCCGGTACAGCCGGAGGAGGAGGTGGGGGCTGTTGGTTCTGTTGTTGCTCTAATCTTGCAGTTATCAGTTCCATCATTCTTTCCATTCTTGCCATTCTTGCCTCAGTGGATGAGGACTCAGATTCATTTGCATTATCCATTTCACTATAAGCAGTTATAGCAATTAAAAATATAAGCAGTCGCATTCTTAAATAGTTTAACACATTAGCACATATTCAGTCATGCCATAACCACACACTTATCATGCTCATGTAATGTCCTAATCGCTTTTCTAGGACATCCTATAGCTCATTTGGATACGTGTGTGCGGTATAACTCGTGGTTAAGTATCGCTCTTATACCACTCTGTCACGACCCAAACCCGTCCCTATGGGTTTAGCACCGTAACCGGCCAGTAATCCCAGATTACCGAAGGCCTGCTTAACAGTAATACAGTAAAACAGAGTACAGGGGCATGGCGGAAGCCATTACAGTAATAAAACGATGTCCAATGAGCTGTGACAGTCTGTATGCAAAAAGATTTTTCATACATATAAACATTCAGTACAGAACGGTTATACACATTATTTACAATCATTCAGTACAGGGACTTAATCCCTACTAAACAGTACAGTATGGTGTTGCCAGTCTATACAGTATTACAAAACAGTACTGAGACAGACGGGGAAATAAAAACACCCCTAAGCCATAGTTTGGCAGGTTCGGAACCTCGCAGTGAGGCACATTGGTTAGCTTGACAAAACTGGAGTTACCCCGGCGCTTCTAGCATTGGTCCGGTGCCTGTACACCTACATATATATATGAGTAGTGAGCTAAAGCCCAGTGAATAACACAATGTGTAAAGAGGTTAGAATGAATGTCCTTACAGTAATGAAAACGGTTCATTTCAATCAGTATATCAGTTGTTCAGTACAGTAAACAGTCATCTGTGGTACATCCATTAGCATAACAGTAAGCAATAGGTCTTAAAAGACTGAACAGTAATGATGGCCATCAATCAGTAAACAGTAGTGGTTCCACGAGGGAACCGACAGAGATCTCTGTAATGGTAACGGTAAACAGTAGGTGCTAAGGATGCCACAGTACAGTTCAGAATATATGACATACATTCTTCAGTAAACAGTAAACAGTTCAGAAAACAGTACAGTTCAGTTGTTCAGAAGATAATCATTTTGAACATATCTTTACACAATTGTTACTCACAGAGTTCTGGGCTACAGTACTAGAGCGTCTCCTCGGAAAGCCAACCCTACACAATTACAGATGAACACACACTAAGCTACACAGTTGGAAAGATGATAACTTAACCCTAATTTGCCTCGGTGTGGTTCTACATCTATATCCTCATTAAGATGCCTTAAACTAGGCCTAAGAATGCCTAGGATGGGATGAGGATGCAAAAATGCACTTTGAAAAATTTTACAAAATTTGCTAAAAACAGGGTCTCGCTCGAGCAAGGATTCCTTCGCTCGAGCGGACATGCAGACAAAGGATCTCTGCTCGAGCGTGAATTCCGTCGCTCGAGCGGACCATGTGCTACAGTAAAAATACTGGATGCTCAGAATTTACGCTCGATGCTCGCTCGAGCGTGAGACACAGCTCTTCGCTCGAGCGTAGGTCCCTTCGCTCGAGCGTACGCCTGCGCGCACCAAGATTCTGAGAGCGTGAAATTTACGCTCGAGCCACCATTCCTTCGCTCGAGCGGAGCTCAGAAGAAACGATGGTCGCTCGAGCGTAGAATCCTTCGCTCGAGCGTAGAAGCCAAATTCTGGAATTTCCAGATTTGCCTCCCAAGCTCAAACCAAGCATTCCTTAGCTCAAAACTCGACCTCTTGGGCCCAATTTCTGGAAAACACATTTAAACTCAATATACAACAAGTTTCAAAGCTCAATTTGAGAAATCAAAGCCCAAGGGTGAGTTAATTAAATCCAAATTCAAACCCATTTTCATAAACATGAAGGACATGCAAACATGCATGAATTCAAATCATTTCAAAGCTTCAATTTGATGCTCTAGTGAGCCAATTGTTCCAAAACAAGTTGAAAACATGGACCATTGCAAAATTATGACATGCATGTACCAAATTCTATGTAATCAACCTCAAAATGCAAGGATATAGCCATGCATGCAACAATTAAGCTTTATATCAACACTTATTGAACTAATTCATGCCTTAACTCTACAATTTAACTTGAATCATGCAAGATTAACCTCAAACACACAATGAAGGAGGTCAATGGTCTACCTTAAGTTTTGAATTCAAGTGTAGAAGTCCAAAAATGCAAGAATCCCTTCAATTCTCTCAACTTCCAAGCCAAATCTCAAGAACTCAAGCTCTCTCTCCTATCTCTCTCTCTAATTCGGCTATGAACAAGAAATGAGCTAAACAAAATGTTGCCTAAGTGTATAAAGGCTCAAATATGGTCTTAGATAGTGGCTACTAGGTGGCATGATTGTAATTAAAGCCAACCTATGCAATTTAACATATTTTACTCTAGTTTAATCTAGTTTAATCATACCAAATAAATTTTTAGATAAATACACCATAAAATCACAAAATGTATGACGATCGTAAAACACTAATCGATTTCCGATTCGGCCGCCGATAAGGCCTTCAATTAACAGTTTAAACATAAAAACTGAACAGATAATTAAACAGTCAAACAGATAAAATGTAATTCAAACAGATACAGGCAATCAATTCAGTTTCAGATTTCAGTCAGTCAGTCCAGTATTTTAATCAGTTCAATTACTTCTCATAATCAGTCTCAGTTTAACGGTAATCAGTAATCAATCGGTAAACAGTGACGAGGGTTGTTACAATCGGAGAGGTTTCCGGCACACACCCGCCGGCTAGCTCACATTTGTGTTTTGAGGGAATAAAGCGACGACGTACGGAGGAGCGCAGACTTGATTAACAGGATTATACGAGAAGGTTTATTTCTTTCCCGTACACTAACTATGAAAAATATTTTTCGTTGACTTTCATTTTTTATTATGCCATATACTAGAAAATAGTTTTTGCCCAAACAAACAGAGCTGAAAAATCTAAAAACTCTTGAGATATAGATTTATGATTATGTTTTAATTTAAAACAGTGAATATCAATCCTAATCAAATAATCAATGACAAATCGGCACAACGATTTAATGTGGAAAAAAAATCACAATTGGAACATCTCCAATTGTGATAAAAGATTATGGGCCAAAGTCACAAAACAATCTATTAAGAAAATAAAAAAGAATTACGCACGAATACTCTCAATTACTTAGCGAATCTATGCCCGAATTGAACCAAACTTGATGTGCCTTTTCCACTACTATTTTCAGCTTGGAATTGCTTTGCCCAATGTTGAATTCACAATGTCGATGTCAAATCCATGACAGTGAGTCACTCTAGAATTCACTAAAGCTTTAGGCCCAAGTTCTTCGGAATCCACCGATGAACACTTCTCTCTTTTTGTGAATAAACGAACAAAATCAGCCCTTGATGTTTATTAATATGTAGTTCGTTGATCAATCGATCACCTTCTATATACCAAAGAAACTCATATAAACCACCCTCCAATATAGAATATTTTGTATTTTATTCTTCTCTGAGAATCTGGACGGGTTCAACCCTAAAAATGCAAACAACACACTTTATACTAAATAGAGTTACGAAAATTGCTCGAACACCCATTTTATAGCTCGAGCGGTGTGACTAAAAGATGGTGCAAATATATAGTGCAACTGCTCGAGTGCAACATTGACCACTCGAGTGGTGAAACATATTTCCTAGAAGTTCAGTTTGCAGGCCGAGATACTGGATGATCCACTTCATCGCTCGAGCAGTCCAACAACTTTGGCTTCGATTCCAGTACATAGTCAGCGAAGTGTCAAATAAGGAATGCTCAAAATATGGAATATCAGCATAAACTCCTCAACACAAGCACAATTTGGGTTGGTTTCATATCTAAACACTAACAGCCTCACTGAAATATAAGAGCAAATAAAATTACAACTAAAATGAGTTTTGTCAAACGAGATTGCCAATTACAAAAACCTAACAATCTCCTTTTTTGGCAATTCTGTGACAAAACATACTTAACAAAGAAAATTATTATCACCCTAACCCATTGCAACCAACAAAGACAATTTTCTCAAGATCATGATCTGCAAAACAACTATTAGTGCCACAGAAATATATGATAGCATGAAACATACCACTTCAAAAATAACACCACTTCAAAAATCTCTTCCTCAAATATAGCGCTAGTATAATTTACTTATTTTTTATTAGTATTTTAATATTTCACTCTTAATTTATCATACAAGTGAAGTTTTTTACTTTGAATCGATTAAATGTTAGGTCGTTCCCCTCAAGTGACGCACTGCGCTTGCCTTCGGGTGTTTCGAAAAGTGAGCAAGGGGCGCCACATCAACGCCTGGGTGCGGTGAAAAATGGACAAAGGTTCCCGCGTTTTTCTAGACGAGTGTGGGTAAAGAAGCGAGTCCAAGACTATAGTTTAGGGTAGCCACTTGGAATATATGAACTTTAATTGATTAGACGATGGAATTGGTAAATGTTATGATTAGGAGGAGAGTTAGTGTAGCGTGCGTACAAGAAACTAAGTGGACGGGTGAGAAAGCTAGGAAAATTGAGGATACCGGTTTTAAACTGTATTATAGTGGTAAGGATAGACGCAAAAATGTGGTAGGAATTATAATTGCCAAGGGTCTTGTAGAAAATGTAGTCATGGTCATTAGGAAAGGGGATAGAATTATGTTAGTTAAACTAGTTATTGGAGGGAATATAGTGAACGCTATTAGTGCATATGCCTGTAGACACTCAATTTTTGACCGCCCGCAAGACTTGGGTGCTTTGTTCTGAGCACTTGATGATGAAAGTTGCATTATGTATGGTTCGAATTCTCAATGGAGGAATTTAAGTTCAAGCTCTGAAACAGTCCTAAAACCTTCATATCTATACTATTCTTATTACAGAGGTCCATTTTTGAATATTGTGCCAACCTACACTAAGCCTGAAACAGAGGAAGATGGGAGCACATTAGGGCCCGTCCATGGCTATTTGGGGAGAAACACTGTTCCGGGTAAAAATCAGCTAGCTGTCTATTTTTGAAGATATTTTCGACCTATTTTGCTCAAATTCTATAAATATGAGTTGATCCCACTGTGTTGAGGGTTAGAAAAATTTCAAAGAAGCTAAAACACCTTTGAGAGCTCCTTCTTCTTGTGCAAGCTAGCTTTGAGATATTTTATCATCCTTACACCATATACAACCTTAGAGCAAAGCCTTAGAGTCTTGGTTGATGCTTGAGAATCACAATTCAAACTTGAGAGTGCCTTTGGATTGAATTTGGTTTACAACAAGAGCTTGTTCTCTTCAAGAGGTATAAGCTTATCACATTTTCTCTTGCTTTCATTTCTGTCTCTTTCTATCAATTTCTTGTGTTTTTGTGTTGTTTTGAATCCATTTCAAGTGTTGGAACTTCGCGTTGAATAGCTACCAAAGGTAGAGAGGCTTGGCATCCTTTCTCGTACCTAATTTCATAGCTCATACCCTTTGTTTGTACACTCTTTTCTTTGACTTTCAAACTGATTTTCAAAGTTTAAAAAGGCTGATAAACATGGTTTAGAAGTCTCAAAAATGGAGGGGTTAGTTACATCTCCTTATTCTTGTTTACTAGCCTTGTGATTCCTTATTATTTCCTATCTTTTTGTGCTCTTTAACATAACTTTTAGGTGCTACTTTTTTATTTTATTTTATTTTTTTTATTATGTTTTGGGGATTGTTTTAATTCATTTAATTGGTTTATGCTTTGAATACTTTGCTTGTTGTATTGTACGTCCTCATGGCTTCGGTTGTTTAGGCTTTAGACACCGAATCATTCGAGTTGATAGCCTTCTTTATCTCATTTTAAATAATCAATCTCGCATAATCATTTCTGCACTCTCCCTCATTTCTTGGTCTTTCTTTGTTTGAGAGTCATTTTAAGCGATTGATTGTTATTCAAGGCATGAGAAAGAGACCTATGCTCAATGGCTTAATCTCTACGGAGGTTCATCGTCAAGGCATAGTCTCTCTTTCATGCTATGGATCACTTCTCGTTTAACATGTCTTCTCATTTAGTGGACTTAACTATCACTTTGGACAAATTGATTAAGTAATGGAAAGGTAAAGCAAAAAGGTTAATGAAATAGGTTTAAAATTAATGAAACTGACATAAAGAAAATGCTTTAAATCAGTTGGATTCTGCTAGACATTATGCCGAGTCCATCGCTTCAAGAATTGTCACTTATCGATCCATGATATTTTGACGAAACTTGAGGCGTGCCTATCTTCCTCCTTGAGTTAAATTCATGATAGGAGGGGAGGGTGGTGGTTGTTCATTGCATTTATCATTTTTTTTTTGTCTAATCGTGTTCGGAATCATCAAGCCATCAACTTGTTCCTATTGATGGTTTTGGGCTTGAATTCACTCTTCTCTTGAGTTTCATGATAGAGAAGAGCAGAAGGGACAAACATGGCTTAAAGTTGCTCTGTCTGCATTGTTTTCACCCCAGAGCACAAAAACAGATTTTTGCACGAAATTAGGGCACGACCGGCCTTTTTTGGACTCGGCTGGGTCTCATTAGGAGCCAATCGGGCTCCAATGTTTGGTAAACAGAGTGTTCTGGCAGAAACAGGGGGCAGTGGCTGAGGGTGAAACAAGGCAGATTCCTAGGGAGGTAGACAGAGTAGTTTCTGAAGGCTGGCCGCATGGACGCGTATTCGATTCTTGTGCATTATTAATGTCATTCATGTTATAGCTATAATCATTGTTGTAATTACTTTCATATTATTGTTGCAAATATTCTTGTTGTAATTAGCATTATTGTATTCTTGTTGTAATTGTTATTATCATAATATCTTTGTTGTAATAAGTTAGATAGCTAGTTATTTTCTTAATATTCATTCAGATTTGTAATAGTTAGTAAATTCGGACATTTGGACACTCATTCAAACCCTCTTGCACAAGGGCAAAATATGTAATAATTGTGTATGTCTTCCAACCCCATTTTTTTCTCCCTCTTTTTTACCTGCTTATAATGGTAGCACCATGTTTACTTAGCATTTTTCATGATTTGTATCCATTCGTCTTACACGCATAAGGGTTCGGCTCACCATAATAACCAATATCAATTTCAAATTCATTTCTCGAATACGTGATTTATCCCATGTCTTGAATTAAATCAAATGCCATGCTAGTAGCCGAACTTGTTATATATATAATGTGTGCGTTGCATTAGTTATTTTACATCGTTAGGATCATGCACTTTTTCTAACCATTTTATTTCCCTCGGCGCGCCTTGGAGTATTAGGTGAGCGTTTATTGTTTTAGCATATTGCATTATATGTTTATGTTGCCATATTAAGCATGTTTTTCCATGAGGCTAAGTGTTTAATTGATATACCTGTTTGAATGCCAGTGGATGAAGGCCTTTTTACTTAAGTTGGAATAAATTGATTAATGTAAATACGAGCTCACTTTTTTCAAGTGACATGTATTCAAAACACTTTTTCAAAACAAGTATAAAACCAATGCGTTCCAAATTTCGTGAATTAGTCTATACTTGTGTGCATCACATAGTAAAATTAGTCTAATAATCGGAACAAGAGAATATAATCTAAATAAGAATCACATCATGATTAATAGAGGTCGATCTTTGATTGAGCGAGTGGGGTGTTCAAATCACGACCTTCCCCTTCGTACCTAAGTTCCCGAGCCGAGATACTTTGGTGATGACGGATAAGTGGCCTTTGGCACGAGTCATAGGTTTCCTAAATTTCCTAAAAACATTTAGGTGGCGACTCTGTAATCTGGAAAAGCAGTCCATTTTTGACATTTTGACTCAAAATCAATTTTCTAAAAGATTTGCCAGATTTAGACTTATTTGTGTTTATCTATTTCACGTTGCACTTGTGGAATCAGATTCAGAACCATGGGAGTCCAAACTGTAGGGCTAGTCGTATCCGAAAGGAGCACGAAAAACAAGCTACAATGCCCCTCAAGTAGGATTAGATGATCAGACAAAGAGGGATTTTTTTGGAGCAAATGGATGAGATCTTACAGGAGATACTTATGAGAGAACCTAGTTATAGGTGGAGATTTCAATGGCCATATAGGCATAGATAAACTAGGGTATGAAAGGGTGCATGGTGGATACAGTTTTGGTGATAGAAATGAGGCTGGAGAGAGTATCTTAGATTTTGCGTTGGCTTCTGACCTGGTGGGGCCAATACTATGTATAAAAGAGGGAGGCATTTGATAACCTTTAAGAGTGGGTCAGTTAAGAGCCAATATATTACTTTTCAGTGAGAAAAGTGGACCGCCTAAAATGCAGTGATTGTAAGGTGATTCCTGGAGAGAGCCTGGCCTCTCAACGTAGGATTTTGATACTAGATTTATGTTTTAAAGGGCAAATACCAAGCTAGGAAGGATGGTGGGTCGTAGGGAGATGGTGAGACTTAAAAGGGATAAACTAGAAATTTTTTTAAGAATAGAATGGATAAGGAAGGTACTTGGAACTTGGAAGATGATGTTAACACTATGTGGAACTCGATGGCCAATTGTATGAGGAGAATCTCAAGAGAGAAGTTTGAGGGAGAAAGAACGGATTCGGCTCTAGGAAACTTGGCAATGGAGGGAAGAGGTTCAAACGGTAGTTAAGGTAAAAAAAAGTGCTTTAAAAAGTGGCAAAAAGGATAGAACTGAGGAAAACCTTAAGAGCTATAGATTTGGCTAATAAGGAGGTCAAGAAAATAGTGAGAGGCTAAGTTGAAAGCTTATGATGACCTATACACTAGATTAGATAGTAAGGAGTGAGAGAAGAGGGTATACAAACTTGCTAAGATACGGGAGAGGAAAACAAGAGATTTTAATCAAGTTAAGTGCATCAAAAGTGAGGATTCTAAGGTGTTGGTGAAGGATGAAGAGATTAAGGAGAGATGGAAGAACTATTTTGAGAAACTATTAAATGAAGAACATTGAGGAACGCCAATAGGGAAGAAATAGCCAGTAATATGATAAACCAAAACTATAGGTTCTATCGCAAGATTAGGAACTTTCAAGTGAAGATTGCACTTAAGAAGATGAAATTAAATAAGGTTTTGGGACCCGATGATATCCATATTGAAGCTTGGAAGTGTTTGGGTAAAACGGGGGATGCTTGGTTGACTAGGTTGTTTAGCAAAATTTTGTTGACTAGGAACATGCCAGATGAGTGGAGGAAGACTATTTTAGTGCCAATCTATAAGAATAAAGAAGATGTCCAAATTGCAATAACTATAGAGCAATCAAGCTAATGTGTCATACAATGAAAGCATGGGAGAGGGTGATGGAACGCCGATTGCGAGACATAACAAAGGTGTCAGAGAATCAATTTGGGTTTTTGCCTGGCAGGTCAACAATGGAAACGATCTATCTTTTGAGGAGAGTAATAGAAAAGTATAGGGAAAAAAAAAGAAATATTCATATGGTGTTTATCGACCTTGAGAAAGCATATGATAGTGCTTCGGGATATAATATAGTGGGTGTTAGAGAAGAAAGGGGTGACAAAAAGTTACATTAAAGTGATGAGAGACATGTATAAAGGGATGGTGACCACTATTAGATCGCTTGTTGGAGAGACAAATGAATTTTCTATTACTGTAGGGTTACACCAAGGATCTACCTTAAGTCCTTATCTTTTTACTTTAGTTATGGATGAGTTGACGAGAAATATTCAAGATGATGTGCCATGGTGTATGCTTTTTACAGATGATATCGTGTTAGTGGATGAGACTAGAGAAGAAGTTAACACAAAGTTGAAGATTTAGAGAAAAACACTTGAATCTAAAGGATTTCGGATAAGTAGAACTAAGACAAAGTATATGGAGTGTAAATTTAGTAACAGTAACAATGAAAGTAAAGGAGAAGTGAAGATTGAGAACCAAAAACTGTCTAAGAGTGAACATTTTCGTTATTTAAGGTCAATAATCACAATGGTGGGGGAGATTAATGCAGATGTGACCCATAGGATTAAGGCGGGATGGCTTAAGTGGAGAAGTGCGTCTGGGGTACTGTGCAATAAATGAATACCCACTAGACTAAAAGGAAAGTTCTATAGAACGACTATTAGACCAACGATGTTGTATGGGACGGAGTGTTGGGCAACCAAGAAACAACATGTAGATAAGGTGAGTGTTGCTGAGATGAGGATGCTAAAGTGGATATGTGGCAAGACTAGATAAGACAAAATTAGGAATGAGTGTATTCGGGAATGGGTAGGAGTAGCACTGATAGAAGATAAGTTGAGAGAGAATGGATTGAGATGGTTTGGTCATATTCAGCGGAGACCAATAGAGGTAATGGTGAAGAGATGCGATGCAATGATGGTAGATGAAAGTGTTAGAAGACTAGGTAAGCCTAGATTAACATTGGTTAGCGTTGTAGATAGAGATATGGCTATGCTTAATTTGACTAACGAAATGACCTTTGATAGAGCCGCGTGGAGAAGAAGAATTTATATAACCGATCCTATTTGATGGGACTTAAAGCTTGGTTTGGTTAATAATAAAATATACGAGTGCAACTCACAAAAAAGTACCGTGTAACTCTACACTATATTGCACACCTCTACGTTTATATATATATATATATATTTATCTATTTTACTAGATTATAATTCTTCCAAAAATTATATGATGCCACTACATGTTTTAAATACATTAATTTAGACATTAATTCGTGTAAAAAATGTATTTATGACATGGGTAGGCTTTGAGGCTTGAAAGTGATTGCGTTGCAACAATGCTCAAGCGAAGATTTGTTTGGCTCATCTTTGAATCTTTCTTTAATCAATTTTTAATTTTTATGATCATTTTTAATTAACACTTATTTTTTTTTGTTAGAACTGGGTTTGGAATTCTGTCAAAACAAAACAAAAATAAAATACAATCAATTTTACTTCTTCAATAGCATATGAACAAAACAACAAAATTCAATAATGAATGGGTAAGCCAATGGGTACTAAAAATGCTGTAATGCTATAAAACCGAATGAATTACACATTAACTACTCACACTAGATACACACACATTAGAGCAAAGAACAAGAACGGATATTTGTTTTTGTTTTTGTTTGTTTTGTTTTAAATGAAAAATCGATAAGAAAAACTTATTTGTTACATATATATATATATATATATAAACAAACATCCAACCGACTACTTTTATTAATATTTCACAAACTATCAATGGAGAGTACACTGCACCTGATGCTAAGGATTTCACGTCTTTCTATTCTTCCATTTTGATGATGCATCGAATGCTTTCCCCTTTTAGCATGTATTCAAAGGCCTTGTTGATCTCTGAGAATGGGACTTGATGAGTGACGAACTTCTCCAGTTCAAGTTCCTACAAATTCAAAAATTTAGGCAAATAAGAGTTCCACATTTCGAGCTTTCATACGCACTATGGGCATAGAGATTTGCAAAGTGGGATTCAGAAACTCACTTTGTTCGTGTATTTTTCAACAACAGAGGGAATGTCAGATCGGGGTTTGTAGTTTCCGAAGACAGCATCTTTGTGAGGGACTCCCACAAGAACAGCAACACCCCAGCCCTGCAATGGCAGGTTGTAGTGTATCTGATAGAAAAACTTTGCGAAACATAAACTAAAAACCATAAGGATTCAATTCCATACATGAAAACTATATGAATTTCTAATATACAAAATAAGTGAATACATACCTTGATCCATGATAGTATGAAATCCTCTTTTAAGAAAGAGAAACCTTGAATAGAAGATCTTGATCTTTAAGTTCTTGACTTTCTAAGATCTTCAAACCACTTCTCTCTCTAGGCGATGGGAGCCTTGTTGTGTTGACAACTTAAGTTTTTTTTGATGGAGAGTATGTTTGGGACCTTACCTATTTATACTAATATTCTTCCCATCAAAGAACCCTTCATTCAATGAACTTCATTAAATAGATTAATGTATCTATATATTCATGATACATAATGCATCTTTCATATTTAATTGAATTCATTAGATAAGACTAATGTATCTTACATATTCATAATAGATACAATGTGCATCTCTAGATTCATTCATAATGAATTCATCACATTTAATGTGCATTAGCATTGTCTTCTATACATTGTATATATAGGTGCATTCATCAATAATAGTCCCCATCTAATTGATGTACATGTAACTTACTTAATGAGATGATCTAGTATAATTATGCATAAGCCACATTAGGAAAAATGAAAATTCTTACAATCTCCCACTTGGCTTGCATGATTATATTACGTCACTAGATTATCATAATATGGCCAACGTTCTCCCACTAGAAGATTGAACCATCACCATTAGATTCTGTTCAATGAAATTATTAGCACCAAATCATTGTAGTCAGTGATTTACACATTGATCAAGACTGTACAATGGTTATAGTGTTAATATTTTCCATCAACATGAATAAGTGAATTTTAAAACACAGAGATGACATTAGCAACTAATGGTGATTAATGCTAATTCATCTATAACGGTCCCGCCGTTGTTTCATCTTCTTCTAAATTGTGCACAAGTATGAAGAATGAAAACAACAAACATAATCATTATTAACAGAAGATGATTATAACATACATCTATCACGACATAATACACTCATTTCAAATCTAAACATTAAACTTTCTACTAAGCCCATGCGCGCAACATGTTCTTGAAAGAGCTTAGGTGTGAGACCTTTAGTTAAAGGATCTTGCTAACATGAGTGTAGTACCAATATGAGAGATGGAAACAGTTTGATTCAGAACCCTTTCTTTAACAACTAGATACTTGATATCAATATGCTTTGATCCTCCGAAGTTTTGTTATTATTGGAGAAACCGCACAGCAGCATCATTATCACAGTAAATCTGTAAGGGCTTTGAAATTGAATCGACAAGTTGTGATCCAGATATGAAATTCTTTAGCCATACTGCATGACATGTGGCTTCATAACATGCTATAAACTCTGCCTCCATAGTAGAAGAAGCTGTCAGAGTTTGCTTATGACTCTTCCATGAAATGGGTCCATTCGCAAGCATAAAAATGTACCCAGAAGTGGACTTTTGAGTGTCTTTAATCTAGCAAATCAGCATCTGAATAACACAACCATTTCAAGGCTGTTCTGTTTCTTTGATAAGTGAGCATGTAATCCTTAGTGCCTTGTAAATATCGCAACACTTTCTTAATTGCTTTCCAATGATCAAGTCCGGGATTGCTTTGGTATCGACCCAGCATACCAACTACAAATGCTATGTCAGGACGTGTACAAACTTGAGCATACATAATGCTCCAACTGCAAGGCATAGGAATTTCTTCATTTGTTCCCTTTCTAATTATTTTTGGGACACTGAAATTCACTAAATTTATCACCCTTAACTATAGGGGCAACACTACTTGAACAGTTCTGCATGTTGTACCTTTTAAGAACCTTTTCGATATAGGCTCTTTGGGACAATCCTAAAATACCACGAGACCTATCTCGGTGAATTTCTATCCCAATGACAAAAGAGGCTTCACCAGATCTTTCATTTCAAAATTTCTCGTAAGGAATTTCTTTGTCTCATGTATCATTCCCAAATTATTGCTAGCAAGCACTATATCATCAACATACAAAAACTATAATGCAGACATTGCTCCCACTGATTTTAAGGTAGACACATTGATCACTACATTATCCTTAAAATCAAATTTGGTGAGAACTTCCATGAATTTAAGATACCATTGTTGAGATGCCTGCTTTAGACCATATATTGGACTTCTTAAGCCTACAAACCATATTTTCCTTGCTTCATCCCTGAAAACCTTCAGGTTGGTCCGTGTAGACCACTTCATGCAAGTCACCATTCAAAAAGGCTGTTTTTAACGTCCATTTGATGTAACTCTAAATCATAATGAGCTACTAAGGCCATGACTATTCTCAAGGAATCTTTATTAGAAACAGGATAATAAGTTTCCTTATAGTCTATCCCTTCTTTTTGAGTGTATCCTTTAGCAACTCAATCTGGCCTTGTATCGTTCGAACATTGCCCTTAGGATCAACGCTTGGTTTTAAAAACCCATTTGCATCCAACAGTTTTGGCTCCCTAGGCAATTCTACAAGATCCCCAGACATTTGTTTTCTTTCATGGATTTTAACTCATCTTTCATGGCATTTAACTACATTGAGTTGCATTTCATTTTTCATGGCTTTGGCATAAGAAACAGGATCGTTCTCTAAGCCAAATATCACACTCATTTAGGTAAACCTCATAGTCATCTGATATGGCTGGTTTTCTTTTCTCTTTGTGATCTGCGTAAAGGTTTGTTCTACCACTGGGACAACTTCTTTTCAATGTGAGAAATCTCTTGTGTACCAATAGGTTTAGGTACAACATTTTCTTGGATAATCGTGGAAGGCGTAAACACGATTTTTCCTCCGAAGAGATATTTTTGAGATTCATACTCCCACTAATGTTTTCATCCTCTAAGAACACGGCATTTCTAGTTTCAACAATTCTAGTGCTATGAGTGGGACAATAGAATCTAAAACCCTTTGATCTCTCAAGATATCCAATGAAATAACAACTTATAGTTCTAGGGTCTAATTTCTTTATTTGTGGGTTGAAAATTTTTGCTTCAGCAGGACAACCCCATACATGTAAATAATTCAAATTAGGTTTCCTACCAACCCACAACTCATAAGGAGTTACAGGCACAGCCTTACTAGGAACCCTATTAAGAACATGTACAGCAGTTTTTAAAGCTTCACCCCACAAGTAATCTGGCAAAGAAGAGTTACTCATCATGCTTCTCATCATGTCCAAAAGAGTACGGTTTCGTCGCTCAGCTACACCATTTTGCTCAGGTGTACCAGGCATTGTGTAGTTAGCAACAATACCATTCTCAGCCAAAAATAAAGCAAAAGCACTTGGATTTTGACCCGACTCAGTGAATCTACCATAATATTCACCACCTCTATCAGATCTTACACTTTTAATCCGTCTGTCAAGTTGATTTTCAACTTCAGCTTTATAGAGTTTGAACATATCCAGTGCTTCTGATTTTTCACGAATAAGATACACATAAGTATACCTAGAAAAGTCATCAATAAAAGTAATAAAATATTTATGTCCAGAAATAGTTGGGACAGTAAAGGGACTACATATATCAGTATGAATTGTGTCTAATAATTCAGTAGTCCTAGTAGCACCCTTTTTCTTTGTCTTTGTGTATTTTCCTTTAATGCAATTCACACAAGTGCTAAAATCAGAAAAATCAAGTGAACTTAAAATTCCATCTTTAATAAGACGTTCCATCCTTTCTCTTGATATGTGGCCCAAGCGCTTATGCCACAACATGGATGAATTTTCATTCACTTGCTTTCTCTTTTTATTTACCAAGTCGTTGACATTAAAGGATAAAAGAGATTGTGCATAAGTGGAATCTAAATTCAATGAATAAAGATTACCATATAAAGTACCAGAACCAATCATATGAGAATTGTGAAATAAAGAGACTCTATTATTTCCAAACTTAAATTCATAACCACAGGAATCAAGTTATGAAACATAAATTAGATTTCTAGTAAAAACAGGAACATAAACTATGTTTACTAAATCTAAAATGAAACCAGAGTCTAAAATTAGACGGAGGGTGCCAATAGCCTCAATGTCCACTTCTATTCCATTCCCAACCGTAATGGTTCGTTCTCCTTTATTTAGTTTCCGACTTGTAAGGTATCCCTGTAAGGAATTTGTTATGTGAATACTTGCACCAGTGTCAATCCACCAAGAATTTGGTGGAACATCTACCAAAAGGGATTCATAAGACACAAAGCATTGAGTGTTACCTTTCTTGTCCAACCAACTTTTAAAACCTGGACAGTCCTTTCTTATGTGACCTTTCTTTCGACAGAAATGGCATCGAATCTTATTTTCTTCATTAGCCTTGTGAGTTTCATCATATTTCATTGTCATCATTTTAATCATGAGAGTACTAGCAAGGGATTTGGAAGTTCCAATGAATTGTTCTTCAATAGATTTCATATAGCTCACTGCACTTTCAGAAACAGGAATTGCTCCTTGAATTGCAGGCGTAATTGAGCCTTTCATAATCATTAGACTTAAGCGATTAGAGCGTTCCCATTTTTCATATAAAGCCATGTGTTCCTTAGAACTTGTATCATTGGCTTTATAGGAGCTGGCTCTCTTAATGCATAGTCTAAATCCATAATTCCCAAAACAATTCCAATTTGTTCCTTCCATTTCTTAAAATTAGTTCCACTCAAAGCTTCAATACCAGACAAGTAACTATTAATGGAAGTAGGATTCAATGCTGCAAACACATAATATCCATTACATAATATAATCAAGAAAACTACTTTTCACATCTCATAAAAATAACACCACAAGTTAAATATATCTAACTATAAAACATAATTAGTTAGATACGAAATCAAGTTATCCTTCCGTTGGGCCGAATAACAATATATTTTAACAATTCATAAAAGTAAATGAGATGACTAATAAAAATAAACAACATAAAATAAAATAAAATAATAATTAAGACCGTAAGGAGTTTATCACCGTTGGGCAGAAAAACTCAAATGTCTCTTATTTTATTTTATTAACTAAAGCACGTGAGAAGTTTATCACCGTTGGGCAGAAAAACTTATTGCTATATTTATTATACTAATCATCTCGGTTGTTCAAACATACATAGTGTTGAACCTCCGTTGGGCTGATCAACAATGTTTCAACTCATAAGGTGTGTAACAAAACATTATAAGTGCATAAAACATTATCTTAATTACCACTTGTTCAATAATTTTCAATTTTTATTTTAATATCAATAGAATAAAAGATTGGCCAAAAATAAAAATAAAATTGGACAAGTGTAAATCAAGGTTTTGCACTTGTTACACCAAACATCATCATAAAATGAAATTCATACTTATACGTTTCATGCATCAGAATTGAGAACATTGGCTCTGATACCAATTGATAGAAAAACTTTGCGGAACATAAACTAAAAACCATTAAGGATTCAATTCCATACATGAAAACTATATGAATTTCTAATATACAAAAAAAGTGAATACATACCTTGATCCATGATAGTATGAAATCCTCTTTTAAGAAAGAGAAACCTTGAATGGAAGATCTTGATCTTTAAGTTCTTGACTTGTCTAAGATCTTCAAACCACTTCTCTCTCTCTAGCGATGGGAGCCTTCTTGTGGTGACAACTTAAGTTTTTGATGGAGAGTATGGTTTGGGACCTTACACTATTTATACTAATATTCTTCCCATCAAAGAACCATTCATTCAATGAACTTCATTAAATAGATTAATGTATCTTATACATTCATGATACATAATGCATCTTTTATATTTAATGAATTCATTAGATAAGACTAATGTATCTTACATATTCATAATAGATACAATGTGCATCTCTAAGATTCATTCATAATGAATTCATCACATTCAATGTGCATTAGCATTAGTCTTCTATACATTGTATATTTAGGTGCATTCATCAATAATTAGTCACCATCTAATTGATGTACATGTATCTTACTTAATGAGATGAATCTAGTATAATTATGCATAAGCCACATTAAGGAAAAATTCTTACAGTATCAGCATTCAAAATGACATAGATACATTTTATATGTTGTAGTCTAGAGCTCCACTTTGTTGTCAATGAAAAAAATAAGTGATAATCAAAGTGGTGGAAACTAGGGGAAACATACATCATGGACACATTCAAATGCCGCGATCATGGCCTCTGTGCTTCCAGTACATTCAACGCTTCTGTCCACTCCTCCATTGGTCATCTCAGAAATCACCTGAAGAGAAAGTCAGGAAGAAACTTAATCAAATACTTGAAAATGAAAGGGAAGATTTTACAAGTACAAATAAGAAGTGTAGAACTGTACCTCTTGAACTGGTTTGTTGTAGTCTTTGGGGTTTACAAATTCTGTCACACCAAACTTCTTTGCTGTTTACCCAAGAGACAGAATGACAGAGAAATGTTTAATATTAGAAATTAAAGTCCATTATATTTTAACTGAAATGTGAATCAAAATGATTGTGTCTTTACTCTTGTATTATATGATGCCTTTATTCACATTTACTATTATTATTCAAGAAATGCTCAATGATGACAAAGTGGAGGTTACATGTAGCCTATGTTGCAAGTTTCAACCAAGAATTTAGATGCAATTGGCCCATCAAAATTACCAAATTCCTAATGTTCTCCTGTTTGGTTGTGTTTTTGTCATTTTTAGTATTTTCGAATAAAAACAATGAAAAGTTCGAAAATACTCATTAGTTTTTTTGTTATGATGGGACACTTATCATATTATTAAAGTGAAGTGGATCTTTTCTCAAATTCTAAAACTCCGTTATTACATGTCACATTAGTTAGTACCAAAAGTTTACAAATTTCGATACTTATGGTCTAACATTTATCAAAAAAAAAAAAAAATGGTTTTGAAAAATATTTTGCCAAACAAAGAAAACAGAAAATAGAAACTCAACCAATTTAGAAAAGTTGTGGAAGAAATGCATACTGGTGTAGAGATTTAAAGAATTTAATGGAACAAAGATGCAATCGACTCGGACAGATTATAAATGCAAGTAAGAAATTATGCAACAACACAAATACTATAGTTAGTTTTATGAATATAAAATTGTATCAAACACTGCCGTAAATATAATGCTTGCTAGTCCCATTATGTGATCACCTACCTTGTTCATATCTGTTAGAATTCAAATCCACATCGATAATCCTTGAAGCACCAGACACTTTGGCCCCTTCTGCAGCCAAATCACACAAAATTATCATCAAATATAATATTGATCAGATACATTTGGCTAACAGAGATGCTCAATAATCATATTTATAAGGCAATTAGAGGGGAAAAAAAAAAAAAAACTCACAGCTATGCCTACAGCTCCCAATCCGAAGACAGCCACAGTTGAGCCCTTTTTTGGCTTGGCAACATTCACGGTGGCACCAAATCCTACCCAAAACAAAATCAATTTGTTTATTAGAACAATATGAATTGAATGGTCTGACAATGATCAACTCTGCAATCAGTTATTAGAATCAATAAGCCTACAAATCATTCATCTAAATTTTTTTTAAAGCCTTCTTATTGGATGATCATGGTACTTTCCAAAACACAATCAATCCCTTGAAATCTTTTGATAGAAGCTCGTTGATATCTTCTTATTATAAAGCAAATTGATGGAATAAGGCAAACACAAAAGGGATTGACATTAAAATTAGATTATCATTTTTTTTTTTGGGTACCTGTGGAGATTCCACAACTAAGAACACACACTTTGTTGAGAAGAGTGAGGGGGTTAATCTTGGCGAGACAACCAATGTGGACTACCGTGTACTTGCTGAAGGTGGATGTTCCAACAAAATGGAAAATTGGTTTGCCATTGATTGAGAATCTTGATTTTTGATCATGGCTTATCACTCTCTTGTCTGTGTTGATCCTGAGGAGATCACAGATGTTGCTCTCTTCAGATCTACAACGAGCACATTCCTTGCATTCCCCTGTAAAGACTGGAAGAACATGATCACCTGGTGTAAGATCAATCACTCCTTCTTCTGCACTCTCCACAATCCTGCAAATCCACCAAAATCTGTTGGAATATGGAATGTTGGAATATGGAAGTGTTGGAATATGGAAAGTTGGAATATGGAATATTGTATATTTAATTTAGGAATTTAATTTTAGGGTTTGATTGTGTAATTATTTAATTCCTTTTTCATGTATCTTATATTGATTATATATAGACATGGTCTCACCCAAATTAGGGTAAGCCAATATTTTATAATTCTCTTCTTGGTATCAAAGCCAAACCTTAGCCACCTACCCAAACCCTAGCCACCCACCATCTTTGTCTTCTATTGTCGGCAGCCCTAAACCACCTACCCAGCTACCCGACAGCCCTTCTTCTTCTCTCCACCCAACCGAAATTTTCCTCTTCTTTCTCAACCTCTCGGCAGTCCCTTTTTCCTCACTGCCGCAGCTTCCTTAGGTGCCGACTAGGCCCTCCTTGCCTTGGGTCTAGTGCGACTTTCCCTCCTGGGTGTTGTTCTTCTCTCTTTCATGTGCTGATGTGGTAAGCACTTTCTAGTTTGATTTTCTATTGTGTTGGGCTACCGGTGTGTTCGGTAGCCGACTCATTCTATTGATCTTCATCAGCTTCAATCTCAGATTGGTCGCCTTCAAGAGCAACTTGGTTCATTCACTACCATGTCTCCAAGTGTTCTTTCCACTGCTACACTCACTATAGGTACTTTTACAGCCTTTCATGTTCGCATTGCACCTACTTGGTATTGGATTTTGGGGCCACTGATCATATGACCGGTGAGTTTTCTTATTTATCCTCTCCTGTCTCTACTACTGCTTAGACTGTATGTCTTGCTGATGGGTCTATTTCACATGTCCAACATAAGGGTGATGTGTCCTTGTCGTCTGATATTACACTTACTTTTGTCTTACATGTGCCCCGTTTTGCTTATAATCTTCTCTCTGTGAGTCGCCTTGCTAAAAACCTTCATTGTGCTGTTATTTTCTTACTTACTCATTGTTTATTACAGGACCTGACTTTGAAGAAGATATTTGGTAGGGGGTTTGAGCACGACGGGCTATACTATTTCGAGGACCCACCACATTCTCATCCTATCACTTCTGGCCTACAAGCAGTTGTGTTACCTGAGTTGTCTTCTTATGTGTTTTCTTTTCAAACTTTAGCCTTATGGCATGCTCGTTTAGGACATGCAAACTTTAATTATTTATGTTTACTTTTTCTGTCCCCTAATAAAGTTTGCAAGGATCATCAGTTTCATTGTGTTGTTTGTGAACTGTCTAAACATACTCGTACTTCTTATATTCCTCGCATGTATCGTGCCTCATGTATGTTTGACCTTATTCACTCTGATATCTGGGGTCCTTCTCCTCTTTTGGCTTTTTTTGGGCATCGCTATTATGTCACTTTCATAGATGACCATTCTAGGTGGACTTGGGTTTATTTGCTTCAAAAGAAGTCTGATGTGCTTCCACTTTTTATTCAGTTTCTCCAAATGGTCAAAACCCAATTCCACATCGTTGTACGCAATGTTCGTTCTGATAATGGGGGGGGGGGAGTACATCTCTGATGCATTTCGCTCCCAACTTAATCAGCAGGGAATTTTGCAGCAACTCACTTGTACTTACACCCCTGAACAAAATGGGATTGTTGAACGTAAAAACTGTCATATTATGTCTGTTGTCCGGTGTCTTCTTTGTGGAATGAATGTCCCTAAGTCCTACTGGCATATGGCTGTGCTTACTGCTGTTTACCTTATTAATCGGACACCTAGTCGGATTCTTCATGGGTCGGCCCCTTTTCAATTACTTCGACCAGATACTGTGTTATTTCCTCTTGTGCTTCGTGTGTTTGGTTGTACTTGTTTTGTTCAGGATCGTAGTCCAACTCGGACCAAGTTAGATAACAAGTCTCTTAAATGCATCTTCTTGGGTTATTCCACTCTCTCTAAAGGCTATAGGTGCTATGATCCGTTGTCTCGTCGTTTTTATCATTCTATGGATGTCACATTTTACGAAGCTCTACCATTTTTTGGTTCTAACCCTGTGTTTCAGGATTCCGCCTCACGTGCATCGCCTCCTGCTGTGTCATCGAGGGCTCGCCCTTCCTACACTTGATTCATTTGCTCCTTCTTCATCGCCTATATCTGCACCTGCTAGTCCTCCGCCATTACCGACATCCTCTCGTCGCTCTTGTGCTCCGTCTCCTCTAGTATCTTCTTTGTCCTCCAGCCTAGGTACACCCTCTCCTATTCCCTCCCCAGCTCCTTCCCTGTATCCAAGCCATGAACACCGTCCCCCTAATCAGTTTGGTTGGTTTAGTAGTACTAATCACCCTATTTCCCAATTTTTATGTTATGATGCCCTTTCAGCTTCTCATCGGTCTTTTCTTGGCTAACTTGAGTCAGTCTCTATCCCGCGGTCTGTGTCTGAGGCTCTCCAGAATCCCCAATGGGTTACCGTTCTGCAAACTGAAATGGCTATTTTGGAGCATAATCACACTTGGGATCTTGTCTCGTTACCTTCTGGTGAGACGACTGTTGGGTGCAAGGGGGTTTTTACTATCAAATACTTGGCTAATGGTACCGTGGACCACTATAAGGCTCGTCTTGTTGCTAAGGGCTTTACCCAAGTTCCTGGCAAGGACTTTGGGGCTACGTTTGCACCGGTTGCTAAATTGACCATTGTTCGTTTACTTATTTCCTTGGCTGCCTCTTCTTCTTGGCACCTTCATCAACTTGATGTCAAGAATGCTTTTCTTCATAGGGACTTACTTGAGACGATTTACATGGATCCTCCACCCGGGTTTCGGGCTGAGGGGGAGTATGCTGGCAAGGTCTTGTCTGCGTAAGTCTCTTTATGGCTTGAAGAAATCTCCCCGTGCATGGTTCCATCGTTTCAGCTCTATTATCCTATCTATGGATTTTACTCAGTGTCACTCCGACCATACATGCTTCATCTATCGTCAGCCCACTGGTCGATGTATTATTTTGTTGGTCTATGTGGATGATATCATCCTTACAGGAGATGACACCATTGGTATTGCTAAAGTAAAACAGGAGCTTAGTCAAGTTTTTGACATCAAGGACTTGGTCCTCTCAAATATTTCTTGGGATTGAAGTAGCTCGTTCTCGCAGTGGGATATCATTGTCCCAACGAAGTATACTTTGGATCTTCTTCAGGACACCGGTAAACTTTCAGCTGAGTCTGGTGAGTTGCTTTCTGATCCAACTCGCTACCAGAGATTGGTAGGACGTTTGATCTATTTGACTAATACACGACCAGATTTGACATTTGCTGTAAGTGTGGTTAGTCAGTTTATGCATTCACCTTGTACTGCTCACCTTGATGTTGTTTACCACATCTTGAGATATCTCAAGTCATGTCTAGGTTTGGGTTTATTCTTCAAAGGTGGGATTCAGACATGATTGTCCTATTTTACTGATGCAGACTATGCCGGTTCATTGACTGATAGACGTTCCACTCCTGGGGTATGCACCTTTCTCGGTACCCATCTTCTGTTATGGAAATGCAAAAAACAGGTAATTGTTTCTCGATCCTCTGCTGAAGCTGAATATCGCGCTATGGCTCATGGGACATGTGAGTTACTATGGCTTCGGTCCATTCTTATTGAGTTAGGCTTTGAGGAGAATAATTCCTCAAGTTATTTTGTGAGAATAAGTCTGCCATCTTACTTGCCTCTGACTCTGTGCTTCATGAGTGCACTAAGCATATTGAGGTTGATATTCATTTTATCCGGGAAAAGGTTCGAGCTGGCATTGTATGTCCTTCATTTGTTCCATCTTCTAATCAGACTGCCGACATCTTCACCAAATCTGTAGGACCATCCCACTTCGATCTTCCATTGGCAAGCTGGGGTTGGTTGACATCTTTGATCCAGCTTGAGGGGGAGTGTTGGAATATGGAATGTTGGAATATGGAATGTTGGAATATGGAATATTGTATATTTAATTTAGGAATTTAATTTTAGGGTTTGATTATGTAATTATTTAATTCATTTTTCATGTATCTTATATTGATTATATATAGACATGTCTCACCCAAATTAGGGTAAGCCAATATTTTATAACTCTTTTCTAAATCAACAAAATTCATATTTTCAATCCATAAAATTAGATAACCCATTTCATTTTAGGCTTCAAAACTTAACAAGAACAAACAATTTGATTGAAATTAAGATTTTCTTGGAAAGAAATCAACTTACCCTCCTGCCTCGTGGCCGAGGATTCGAGGAAAGATGGGGTTTTGGCCCTGCAAGATTGAAAAGAACCAATTTGGGTGTCACCATGGTGGCTTGAATTTATTAAATTTATGTGGAATTTTTAGGAATACTATATAATGTGAAAAATGAGTTACCTTGGCTTCCCAGAAGTAAACATCAGTGTGCAGAGAGAGGTAAAGGATCTTCACACGAACCTCCAACTTTCTGCGGTGGCGCTACCTCCACTTCTTCTATCACCAGTGGCTTCCCTGCTTCCCATGCCACAGCAGCTGCCACCAAAAAAAAAAAAAAATTTTGAAGAAAGACTTTGTTAACCAATCATTTTCAGAAGTAGAAACAGTTTGATTTTTTGAAGAAATTGCTGAACTGTTTCTGAAAACTGTTTTCGAAAAAAATTGATTCCAAAATCAGTGATGATGATATTATACAAACCTTTGCAATGAATGACTTGACCAGCTGTGTTTGACATCTTTCCTTCTTCACTGAAAATAAACCGAGACTTTAAAGCTTTTGTTATGTTTAGAACGCTTCTCCATGCAGTTGTTTGTGTGAGATGATGGAAAGGCTCTACTCTAAATGCATTATTTATACAAGATTGCAGAATATAAATTAATAATAGTTGCAAGATTATTTTAGTGGTAATCACATGTGATTTTTTTTAGATTAAAAAAAAAATTTCACACATAATTATCACTAAAATAATTTTATAAAGTGTAACTATTCAATCACGTGTAATTGAATAGTTGTCTTTGGTCTTATCCTCGTGGACTTTAATAAAATATTAATCAATCATCAATTGGTAAAGTGGATACAATAGGCCATGTCAAAATCATTTCTGGATTTTTAGTCGCTGGTATTTTGGGATTAACTTTTTATATTATAATAGTTTACAAAACCATTTCCGGATTTTGGTAGTTGGTATTTTGGGACTGAACTTTTACTTTACAATATCATACAAAATCATTTCTGAATTTTGATAGTTGGTAGGTATTTTAAATTGTTGAAATAGAGTTCATAATAAGTCCTACAATTCCCAGCAACACTCCCTCTAATTCAACAATAGACTCGAAAAAACTCTATGCTTTCAGTTAGAAGAGACTACAAGGTTTAGAATCATTAAATTAACATCTTTGTTTCAGAACACAGAACACTAATGATATAAAAAGAAATCAAAAAATAAAAAATTGTAAATAATAATAAATGTTTGGTCATCTATATAATGTTTTATATAGATTTTTTTATTTGACATTTTTTGGAATAGCTAATATATTTGTTTGGAAACTATGCCTTCTAATCGAAAGATATTTGAAATAGATTCAAGTATTTAAGACAAGCAGTATATTATTGACTGAAAAAAATTCAACAAAAACTATTAAATTTTATTATTTTAATTAATAAATATCAAATTGCGACGCCACATAAATTTGTTTCAATGTCACTAAACAATTTTTTCAAGGTCAATGAATTCCAATAAGCCTTATCTTGTAAATAATGGTAACCTTTGAGGTGGTTTGTAAAGGAAAGCCCCATTCAGCTGGGCCCCACATAATCACAAAACCAGGTATTGTAGTATCCCGGTAATGTTAGGGGCTTGCATTGGTACAAAACTGGCCACCTTATTTTGAATTCGTTGGGGGAAGTGAATTAACTTTTTAGACTTTAGATTTTTTGAAAATTTTAATTTAGAGTTAAAAAGTTTTGTTTATGATAAGTTTTTTAATTTTTTAGAACTTTTATAAGAGAAAAAATAAAATGATTATGAATTGAATGTGATGTTTTATATTATTGGATTAAAAAATATATTTTGTCTTTTGTTACTAAAATAACCTCAAATCCAACCCAACCCTTCTTTCTAAACGAGTGCTAATGGTTTTCTTGTTGAAATCCTATTTTTGTATTTTTGTTTCATTAATGTTGTGTTTGGTTGAGAGATTTAAAAATGGATTTGGAAAAAAAAGAAAAGAAAAGGTAAGTGAAATGCCAATAAAATATACATATATTGTAGGACAAGTTTGTATCACAATTGTTATTTATTTTTATAGATACAAATGTGAGTGGATGAAAGGGTAAACGATATCTGATTAACTTGATTTTTTACAGGTATATTTTACTTGATGTATTCTAAAATGTGAACGGTTCAGATTATCGAAATAAGTCCTGAAATGGGCCAATTTAACTATATAACAGTGTCTGCTGCGCACCTCACACGGCAGCCACCCCAAATCTCATTTTACCTAATTTCACACATATTTTCTCTTTCTCTTTTTAAATTTATTTTCAAATCTCCTAACCCAACATAACATTAAGATAATCAACACTCGATTTCTATGAAAACAAAGTCCTGTTGTTGAGATGCTCTGAAATGAGAAAAATATATATTAAAATATAGAGATACATGTAGGGGTGCAAACGAGCCGAGCCGAGCCGAGCTTTGCTGGGCTCGAGCTCGGCTCGTTAAGCTATCGAGCTCGTTTATTGAGCTCGAGCTCGGCTCGATAAGGGACTGGCTCGAGCTCGGCTCGGCTCGTTAATTTTGTCGAACTCGAGCTCGCTCGGCTCGGCTCGATAAAATTTTTTTTATATTATTTATATTATTTAAATATAAATTTTAAATAAAAAATATTATATATTATTTAATATATAAAAAATGCATTTATATTATTATTTATATATATATTTATATTTTTAATATAAATAATGTATTTATATATATTTATATATTATTTAATATAAAATAATATATTATTATATAATTTAATTATAGATAACGAGCCGAGCCTACCGAGCCGAACACAGTCGAGCTCGAGCTCGGCTCGTTAACGAAACGAGCCCAATAATCGAGCTCGAGCTCGGCTCGTTTAGTAAACGAGCCGAGCCGAGCCGAGCCCTTACCGAGCCGAGCCGAGCCTGTTCACGAACAGCTCGGTTCATTTGCAGCCCTAGATACATGTAGATTCATGTGAAAGTAAAGAAAAAAAAAGAAAAAAAAAGAAAAAAGAAATATGAGTTAATTATTTTTATTATTATTATTTTCCCCCCACACATCAAACATCCAAACACCACAGAAAAATTGACAAAAGCAGGCAAGTTCATGCTTTTCTACAAAATATTCTTTATTAGTTAATTAATTTTGTTCAAAAGTTTTATTAGCCATATTGCATTTGCTTCTGTCTGATAATCATTGATTATCCAAGTATTCTTTCTTTTTTGATAATCAAATAAATTTAACCTCCTGTATTTTTAGAAATTTTTTAAATAGAGTGTTAATATTCATAGAATAATTTCAATTTTACATGTATAATTCTAGATAAAATAATTGTATAAGAATTTTGTTATCTAACCTTCTCAATTATATATAATTTAGAGGATTGGATATGATCGAATTGTCATAAATATGATTAGTTATTATGATTAATAAAAAATTATTTAGTATTCTTGGCGTAAAGGCATATGGTGTCCACCATATTTTTTTAAAATTTTTTATAGACTTGCGGATGGACACATGCGATGTGGTGCTAATCAAAAAAGTACTGAATTTTTTTTTAGCTAAAAAAATGACTATAAGTTATTTGTTCTCAACATCACAAACCCATTAACAAAATAGATAGAGAATACTTACAACTTTGATATAAACCAAGTAAAATAATAATTCTCGAACAATCAATACTTTTTTAAAAAACTACAAACACAAGATTCTTACAACACTTATAGTCAAGAGATTTTGTTATCGCCAAGGTTATTCAAATATAAATCTTATGACTTTGATTATTGACAAACATTTTGAATTCATTTCATTATTCAAAGTTTTCAAAAATAGTATAAAAATTGTGCTTCATGTTTCTAAAAGTTATATGGCTCTAGAATGTTATTTTTTCAACGGTTTTTAACCTCTCAAAACATAGATTAGTACTTGGTTGCAAACTCTATCCATGCTTAAAAACAGGTCTAAGGGTTGACACCAAGATAGTAAGGGTTGACACCAGAGTAAAATCCAAAATGCTCAAGGGTTCCAGCAGCAAGGGTGACACCCAAAACAATAAGGGTCAACACCAAATTTCAGAATGTAATCCAGCACCAAGGGCCGACACCAAAAACAGCAAAGGTCAACACCAAATTTCAGAATGCAATCCAGTAGCAGAGGTCGACACCAAATTTCAGAATGCAATCCAGTAGTAGGGGTCGACACCAAGAATGATAAGGGTCGACACCTGGAACACCTGGAACTCAACTTAGCGAAGAAAAGAAAGCAAAGGGTTGATACTTGTAAATCTGGGTTTAAAAAATTCCACCTGCCAAATCAGATCCAGACTGTTGCAGATCATTTCTCAGCTACTTTTTCAGATATGTGTGCAGAATACGTCATATCTTTGACCACTGAGCAGATCCTCTGGCACCATATCTTCTCCAAAAAGTTGACTTATGAGGTTAAATATTAGATAAAAAGCTTATGCATTTAATGAAACCTCTCTTCCCAAGACCTGCCTACAGTCTGCCTTCTTCTTGTTCTGATCAAACACAGCTGGAGCATATCCTTCATGATCTTCTCCAACGGATAGGAGATTCAAATCTCATCTCTCTCTAACAGCTAGAAGTCATCAATATTATAAATGTGGAGGTCTCCTTGTTCATTCAATACACTTCTTAAATACAACAAGCCTAGAGCATTCAAGAGTAATTAAGAGCTTTTAATATGCTCCATTTGTACTTCCATTTTCATATCTGAGTGAGTCTAAATTACTTGAGAGCTTACACTTTCATATCCATCTTTTGTGAGAGAAATTTGTAAAAGAGGATAGTTGTACCTCTATTTTGTTCCTTATTTTCTAAGTGACACACTTGTAAAGTAAGGCATTTGGTTGAGAGTCCTTAACAGATTGAAGTAAGTCCTTGTAAAAATCCACAAGCTAGTGAAGCTTGGTGTATCTATTCATAGTGAAGAAATTCTCCAGAAGGTCTCTTGAGAAGTGGACGTAGGCCGGTGAGCCAAATCACTATAAGTCCTTGTGTCGTGCTCTTCGTTTCTTTTTATTTTCTGTGCATTCATTTATTGTCATCTGCTTTTAATCATTTAATCTTTGCAAATTTATTTCGGAACAAATTTTTAATTACCCAATTTACCCCCCTCTTGGGTGCCTTCCAAATAACAGATTTGATACACACAGAAAAATAAATAGTTTACAGTGAAATAAATTTGATATAAACGAAATATAGTAATAGTTAACTATTTTCCCAAGGAATTTGATAACATAATAAAACTTTTATCTTCTTTTATTTTTTAATGAAAAAAATAAAAAAGTATAATTAATAGGGGATTTTTTTAAGGTCCATGGTATTAAAATTTTATAGCATAAAGGACATATAATATTTTCATAATGTCTAAGGTCTCTCAACATCGATCTAGAGAAAATTTGATGGGAATTTCTCTGGACTTCCTGTTCTCCAGAGAAATTCTGGACTTCCCAGAAAATTATAACTCAAGCCTTCATCATCTTTCTCTTTCTCTAGAAATTCTGGGAAGTTTAGAAAAATTTTCTCCAGAGAAATTCTGGACTTCCCAGAGAAATTCCTAACTCAAGCCTTCATCATCTTCTTTCTCCAAAGAAATCTTGGAATCCAGAGAAATTCTCTCCAGAGAAATTCCTAACTCAAGCCTTTATCATCTTCTTTCTCTAGAGAAATTCTAGAAAGTCCAAAGAAATTTATCTCTAGAGAAATTCTGGATTTCCTAGAGAAATTCTGGATTTCCTAGAGAAATTCCTAACTCAAGCCTTCATCAACTTCTTCCTCCAGAGAAATTTTGATATCTACCATACCATAGAACCTGGAAAGTGAGAGTTACAGTCAGACTTAGACCAAGAAATGTAGAGGATCTTCTTTCAGATGCTGATTTTACTGATTGTATTGAAACACAACCAGAGGTGATTGATTTATGCTGCTAATTTGTCATTAATCCAATTCCTCAACATTGATATGAATGAAAACATACTTGGTAGTTGATTTCAGTTGATTGCAAGGATATACTTCTCGTTATTAGTTTCCTCTCTCTTACTTGCATGTGCATGCTCATGCTCACATTTCAGTAGTGACCAAGACCTTTAAATTAACTTTTTTTTTTGGTCCCCTTTATGTAGCTCAACAGGTTACAGTTGAAAAAAAAAAAAAAAAATTGGAATTCAGAATCTTATAAATTTGATGAAGAATTTTTAAAGAGTGCTTTTCAAAGGCGTGTTTATGAAGTAGTAGCAAAACTTGTAGTTGAGGTAAGTGATAAAATAGCTCAGTCATATGTCAGTTAAGAGATAGTTGTTTCCATATATGCATAAGTTTGTATCGAACATATTTATAATATCCATATGCCCTGTTTAATGTTGAAGCTTTGTGACGTTGTGACCAGTGCTGAAAATCTTAATTCATATATGTACAGGTTTGTATCCATATGCCCTATTTAATGTTGAAGCTTTGGAATTTCTTTGGACTTTCCACTCTATAGAAATTCCTAACTCAAGCATTCATGATCTCCTTGAATTCAAACTAGAGCAACTCTCTCTAGAGAAATTCTTCCCAGAGAAATTCTCTCCAATTTCTCTAAACTTTCCAATCTCTAGAGAAATTCTGGATTTTCCAAAGAACTTCTCTCTAGAGAAATTCTGGAAATTTCTTCCTAGAGAATTTCTTCCTAGAGAGAGAACACCAACATTAACAAGAGAAAGAACATCTAATATTTTTATTAATTTTCTACGTGAAATGTTCCAAAATTGTTAATTTTAAACTCCAACTTGGACAAAATTGTTAATTTTTGAAATTAGACTTTACAAATACAACTGCAGATCTATTTGTAAACAATTATGTTAACAAATTTGAAATCAAGACAAATACCCAGATTCATGAACTAACAACTGCAGATCTAGATAAAATTAATTGAGCAAGAAGAAGAAGAAGAAGAAGAAGAAGAAGAAGTGGGTTTACTTAGTACCATTTAGAGCAAAATGAAGATCAATTTTTCTTCTAACTTGGAGACTTTCCTCCCAAAACCCTCTGCTAAAGATTTCCCCCATTTCCTCCACCGTGGCACATCCTTTGGTCCTTGAAACCTGGGTCTTGGCAGCGAGACTTACATTAGCTCCTTCTGCAACTTGTCGGGTTTTCTGAATCAAGAATTCCTTGCCTGTAGATATTGGCAGACCTGAGAGTCAGATTCAACGGCTAACACCAGTAAAGAATGCACAAGTGGTCAAGAAGGCATGGATCAACAAGTTTCTCTGTGATATATGGGTGTGGGGTTGAGGGACCTTAGACATCACAAAATAATATTGTGAATCTCTTTCATTATTAAAAATGGGAGAGGGATCTTAAACTAATTTTTTCTAATTAATATTAGTACACACAAAATACAAAAATACAGATCCAAAACTCTTAGAACACAATCAATTAGATTTATATAAAAATTAAAATAACAAAACCCCAAAAAACAAACCAAAAAAAATAACGTTTTTTAAAAAAAAAATAAAAATTAAGAGCAATGAATTAGACACAAAAAAAATTTAAGTAAACAAACAAACCAAAAAAAAAAAACACAAAATTTATACAAAAAAAACAAACAAAAGAATAAAAAAGTGAAACATGAACAAAAAATCTGAATAGAAAATTAAAAAAAAAAAATAATTTGAGTGTAAAAATAAAAACACAAATAAAATAGAAAAAATATAAACTCAAGACTCTTATAATACTTACAGTCAAAGAGATTTGATTTGCACAAAGAAAAATAATAGTGAAAGTGAAACAAATTTGATATAAATAAAGTACAATAATAATATTTTTTTCTCCAAAGAACTTGATACGTAACGAAACTTTTTAATATCTTCTTTTATTTTTTAATGAAGAAAATAAAAAGTATAATTAACATTGGTACACACAAAATACAAAAATACAAGCCCAAGGTTGTTAGAACACTTACAAGTTACAATCAAAGAGATTTATATAAAAAATAAAATAACAAAACCCAAAAAAGATACCAAAAAACTAAATTTTTGAAAGAAAAAAAAATTAAGAGTACTGAATTTATTATTATTTTTAAAATAGACACAAAAAAAGGGTAAGTAAACAAGCAAATCAATTTTTAAAAAACAGAATTTATACACAAAAACAAACAAAAGCTTAAAAAAGTGAAACATGAACCAAAAAAACTGAATATAATTTTTTTTTTTAAAAAAAAATTGAATATAAAAATACAAAAACACACAAAATAGAAAAATACAAAGACTCTCATAACACTTATAATCAAAGAGATTTGATATATACAAAAAATAATAATAATGAAACCTATTATTATGAAAAATAAAATAAAATAACCTCAAAAAAATGTTTCTTTTAAAAAAATTAAGAACACTGAATTCTCTTTTAAAAAAAGATACACCCAAAAAAATTAAGAAAATAAACAAACAATTTTTTTTTTAAAAACTACAAATTTAAGACTCTTATAATACTACCGTTAAAGAGATTTGATATACATACATAAAAATAATAGTGAACATTTTAATATAAAAAGTAAAAAAAATCCAAAATCAAAAAAAAAAGGAACTGATTTTTTTTATTAATTTTTTTTTTAAGAATTGAATTATTTCTTATACTGTGTACTTTTTTTTTTCCCTCCAAAAACCTGATACCATAATGAAACTTTTTAAGCAATAAATTTGTATTTTGAACAGACACTCTATCAACTTGCAGCGAAACCATAAGATCAACATTCTTAAATGGTCTTTCTCAGGAAAAAAAAAATTCTTAAAAAGTGATTCAAATCCAAGACTCTCATAATACTTACAATAAAAGAGATTTAAAACCAAAAAAAAAAAATCCAAAAAAAAAAAGTTTTTTTTATTTTTTTTTTTAATAAATTAATTTTTGAAAAAAAGACACACAAAAAAGTTAAGTAAACGAATAAACCAATTTTTAAAAATAGAATTTATACAAAAAAAAACAAAGAACAGTTTAAAAAAGTAAAACAGGAATAAAAAATTGAATATAAATTTTTATAAAAAAAAGCACAGAAAAAACATAAATACAACATCAAACAAAAAGTATATATACCCAGAGGCGATTTTCTATTTTGTGATCTTGGTTGTCTTCTCTAACTATCCATCATCAAACAAACAAACCCAACAGAAATTCCCAATTACCCAGAATATGTAACGCCCCGAAAAAATTAACATAAATAAACTCATCATATCCCACCAATGATCTTGTTTCAATTTAATAGCTTCCATTGCATAAATGTATAAGGGATATAATGCCACATCATTAACATCATCATCAAATCTCTAACATTTGTATTCATAAAACTCTAGAGATTTACAAAAGTATTCCGCATGCAATTATACATTTAACATTTTTAGAATATGAATCTATAACATGTGACACAATAAGTCAAGTACAATTCAATGCCCACAAGGGGCAACAAATTCTAAGGCTTATGCTTGGATACACAAAATGGTTATCAAATCCATACATATAAAGCCCTTGGCTTGCCAACAATAATTACAACAAAAGAAAAGAGCCTTGTACCTTCAAAATACATTTCCACCCCTTTAACTCGGAGGAATCACCACATCTTTTCTTACACAAAATCCCATAGGGTGAGTACAAAGCCCAGTAGGAAAATCTTAATAAAGTATATACATTTTATACAGTCTCTTGGAATGAATGCATAGGCCATTTCATGCTCAAAACATATATCTCTATCTTTTGAAAAATCTTGTGCCCAATGCAATTTGAAACACAACAATTCAATAACTTTAATGTAGTTACAAGGGGTGACAAATATGACTCAGGTAATCCCTAGATTGCTGTCTGCAAGTAGGCATAACAAGCACTACCAATTGCTACTTTACCGGTTGCTAACTGAAAGGCACGTGGTACTTCTCCGCGTGTTTTTGATCTTTCACATTTGACACTTAGGCCAATTTAAACAATACCAACTACACCGCTTATCCGGATTTACCAATGTATTTACCCCAAAACAAATCAAAATGATATTGTTTCACAAAACAATTCCTTTCTCAAAGCAATAATTTTCCAATACAAGATTCAAAATCAATTGTAACAATGATTAAATGGAATGGCAATAAAATGTAATAATGCCTTAATATAGTTCCATCTTCCATTACACCACATAATCCTCCATTGTGATCAAATTCCTACATCTCTTATCAATATAACATCATAATATATTTCCAAAAGATAGTTAACAATACCATCATACATGCACTCACCACATATTAATCATCATTTTTAAATTTGGCTTTCCATGACAAACCAACAATGAGCTTTTCATCAAGCTTCAAAATCAACATTTCTCATTTCTCCATGAAATCTCTCATTTGATACAACTATAGAAATTCCTCCATTATTTATTCACATAACAATTTATCAAGCATGAATTTCACAAAATCTTAAGATTTTCTAAAAAATTTCAAATTCTAGGATTTCCACCAAAACTAAGTTTTTGTTCTATTTTGAAAACATTTTTCCAAAACAACACCTACACTTTATAACATAGCTCATACTCTCAAAAGCTTTGGGAAAAATAGAGGAAAGCCACTCATAATATCATTTAGGGTTCATCAACCAAAACCATGGTCCAAACATGTAAGAAATACTCCAAACAAGTATAGACTTGCGAATATATATATATATATATAATAATTCTAAGAATGTCCTATCTCAAGCTTAGGAGATGAATGAGATGAAAAGCCTAAAACTCAATGTTGAAGAAAACTCGATTCAATCGGTGAAAACGTAGCTTTCCTCGCCCTCTTCGATTTGGTGTAAAAAGTCCTATCAAATTCTTGAAGATTTTTGCTAAATCTTAAAGAGAAGTTTGGATTTGGATGTCTTTGTAGAGGGAAGGAAGAGAAAAGATGAATATATATATATATAGAGAGAGAAGTGAAAAAGTGTCTCAAATATGTTTTTGGCATTAGTTTTGAGAAAAAAGGGCTCAAAATTCGAGACAGACGTGCCAAAATCTGCACAGCGAATCCCAAATCGCACGAGTGGATTCTGTGCCTCCCGGGCGGTTTGCTCCAGAGAAAACCTAGGATTTTTCATCAAAATCCGCTCGAGTGGGACCCAAAATCCACACAAGCGTTTCTGCCCAGGAAACCCCTATGATTCCGCTCGGTTTTCCCAGCTAAAGCCAAAATTGATTTTGCAATCCAAAATAAGTTCCAACGCCCAAAACTCTAAATTTTTAACTCGGAAATGTTAAGAGAGGTTAAGTAAGAGAAGAAAAAGAAATCTCAACGACCTAATATGATAATCAAAACGCCGAAAGTAAAACAAACTATTTTACTACGCAATATCGATCAAGTCCAAGACTTGGGACCTCACAGAAAATTTCGGTAGAAAAAAAAAAAAAAAATCAAAGATGGGTATTCGAAAAAGTGATGTTTTCCAATGAATAGAGAAAAGTGAAGATGGTAAAGCTGAATTGAAACATAACAGTTTAGGGAACGTGGAAAGTGAAAAAGTGAAAGTGGTTTCTATTTTAAATTGTTGTATTTGTGAAAGTGGTCTGTATTTTAAATTACTATTTTTATGTTGAGATGGAAAAACGTAGATAACTTTTATTTATTTATTATTTTATAAATGTCACATAGCAAAAGTTTTCAAAGTCCAAAGTAAATGTTTCCTTTTAATAGGATAGATAACACAACAAATGTTATCAGTTGGTATGAAGTATCCCCAAATAAGTTTAAGACGATGGAATAACTAACAAGATTATTATATGTACATATATAAATTACTATGATTAATTAAGACAGAACAATATGTGATAATTAAGGAGAGTTGATTATGCTTGCTTCTATTTTTTTTTTCAACAATCCTTAAGTCATGTCATGGTCATGCTTTTTTGTTCATGTTTGTTTATTTTTTTAGATAGATTACACTGTTTTCGTTCATGTGATTGGCTGTAATAGGGAACAACAAAAGGCCACCTTTGGCCCTTGATAAGTACTATGAATTGGACATTGATATAAAAGTCCAGAAAATACAAGAAGAAGAAGCCTTATGAACAGATTTTGTTTATGAAGAAGAAAGCAAAGATGTTGAACTAGAGGAGGTGGGAGCAGAACAAAATGAAGAAATTGC
The DNA here is from genome assembly GCA_030407325.1 of Camellia japonica. Taxonomy (NCBI): domain Eukaryota; kingdom Viridiplantae; phylum Streptophyta; class Magnoliopsida; order Ericales; family Theaceae; genus Camellia; species Camellia japonica. The sequence continues at coordinate 88,336,236 of JAPPVO010000036.1, forward strand.
TTCGAAGGTAGAAGAAGTCAAAGGGGAAGCATTGGTAAATGTTCAAATACAGTGCTTGGCTAAGTCCCAGTGACATGAACCAGTTGTTGGTAGTCCTAAAGCAATATAAGGATTGTTTTGCGTGGTCTTATAATGAATTTCCTGGACTGGACAGGTCATTAGTGGAACATAAGCTCCCTATGAAGCCTAATTTCAAGCCACATAAGCAGAAACCAAGACGGATGAGCCCTGAAGTGGTTCAAAAGGTGAAAGAGGAGATTCTTAGGCTCCTTAAGGCAGACTTCATTAGAACAACCAAGTATGTTGAATGGTTGTCTCATCTTGTACCTGTGGTTAAAAAGAATGGCAAGATAAGGGTATGCATTGATTTTGGAAATCTGAATTTGGCAGCTCCAAAAGATGAATACCCCATGCCTATAGTTGATCTATTGGTGGACAGTTCAGCAGGGCACAGGATTTTTTCTATGATAGATGGGCATTCTAGTTATAACTAGATCTACATTGCAGAGGAGAATGTCCACAAGACAGCATTTAGATGTCTTGGGAATATTGGCACCTTCAAATGGGTTAAAATGCCATTTGGTTTAAAGAATGTTGGAGCAACATATCAAAGGGCAATGAACACTATTGTACGGGAAAGAAATAAACCTTCTCGTATAATCCTGTTGATCAAGTCTGCGCTCCTCCGTACGACGTCGCTCTACTCCCTGAAAACACAAACGTGAGCTAGCCGGCGGGTGTGTGCCGGAAACCTCTCCGATGCCTAAGTCAGCAAACTAGACAAATAGATAAAAGCTCTGTGTATTCGGGAATCAAAGTTGTGTTACCCCTTCATAGGTGATGTTTATGGGCTTTTATAGGTTTCGTGTGGCACAATCCAAGTAGGACTCTTACTCCTCCATGTAGAGTCCTCCCAAGATTCATACTCCTGAAAGATAATGCTTATCCTTCAACCGCCCCTCACTGTTTAAACCAAGTGAGATGGTTTTACCATGGTCGGACTCCAATGTGACTGAGGTAAGTATGGCTATGCTTAGCCGTAGAGTAGACCGAACTATCCTTAGTTCGGTTCGTCCTTCCACTGCCCTTACCTCAGCTCCTCTTCCACAAATCGTGGTAGGCCTAAACCGAGCTAACTTTAAGTAAGGTTTAGACCGAGCTAACTGTGCAATGACCGGTATAAGTTTTTAGTATGGTGACCGAACTAACCGTAAGCTCTTTGGGACCGGAGTAACTCGGCATCTTCAAGACCGGAGTAACTTATATGGCCATTTTACTCAGCCCTTCGCACTGCGGCCCATACCGGCCCATTACCAGCTCGGCCTAATTTCCATATAAATTACCCTCTAATTGCCCCTTAATTCCATCTGCATAGCATGATAGGGATTATCTGTCTATCAGCTGAGCTAACAATTTTAGCCTTACAACCGAGCTAAAAACTTTTAAGCCTTTCCAGCCGAGCAAAAAACTCATTTAGCCTTTCCAGCCGAGCTAAATTCAAACCGGCCGACTTGATTTGTCTGGTCGAAACGTCCCTTCAGCTGTGGTGACTGAATCGATTCCCATTCTAAGGACACGTGGCAGGCTGTTATTGGCCTACTGTAGCTGTCACGCCGCCCTCGTACTTCGCAAATTGAACATTCCCGCCTTTAGGTCTTTTCAACAACAAACCCTTTCATTTTTTTTTCAAATTTATTCACCTCATTATTCAACCCCTTCTCTTCTCTCTTCGAACCTCTATTGCTCTTCAACCTTGTAATTTTTGAAGCTCGTGTTTTGATGCTGCCGTTGCTTCCATCTTCAATTTCTTCCTCTTTACCTGGTAAGCTATTCAAATCTGTCTTGCTTTCCTTATTTTTGCATTTGTTTAATCCATAGCTTTAGGTTTGTGTTTTCGTGAAACACTTTCTTTCCATATGCTTTGTCTTGTATATTTCTGTAAAAACTTAATAAGAACCATTTGAATTCAAGAAAGAACATGAGAAACACTAGTTTTGATCCAAATGAAACACCAACCGAAATGAAGGTGTTTGTGGTTGATGTCAATCTAGCCGGACTGCTCAACCGAACTAATCTTTTTACGCTATACTTGTAGTCGTAACGAGTCAAACCAGCTTTTTCACCCAATTTAATCGAGCATTGAACCGTACTAGGTCTATACAGTAGTGTGCTTGAAGGCTTTGTTCATGTCCGAGCTATAACCTGGGGCTAAACCAGCATTCTTAGTTCAAACCGAACTAAGAGTGCTGCCCCTAGAGGCTCAATCAGTCTAAAAACCGTTGCACGAACTGAGATAACGAACCTCTTGTAAAAACCGAGATACCAAATCCTTAGTGCAAACCGAGATAACCAAACCCTTGCTCAAACCGGGCTAAGACACGTAGCATTACATAGCCGAGCTAGACTGATATATCTTGCCTTTATTTTCTTAGCACGGTCCAACGGTCTGTGCTTAACACCTTTGTTTTTTCACTTTGCAGACTTTAGGTTGCCCAGGCACTCCCTTGAGCGCTCAACTGAGCTACTCAGCCCCTTCCGCGACCGAGCTAACACAAGTATAATTTATTCATAATTTACGAAAAAATGGGTAAATATAGGTTTTTAGTAGAACCCTGGTGGCCTGGCCGAATTCCGAAGAGAGTATAACATTCCTGACGACGTCCATCTTACCTTAGCCGAACAAGATATCATACCTTGGGGAAACCTGGTTTTGTTCCCTTCACCCTCCTTTCCATTGTAGAAACCGGCCTTAGATTTCCAGTACAGCCCTTACTTTGTGAATTCCTTAGGCAACTAGGATGCCCACCCACCCCAGCTTTCCACAAACTCATACCGCTAATAAATGGGTATAGCCGAGCTAAACCGCCGTGCTGGTATTAACCTCGCCTAGTTGAACTTTTCCACCAATATTCCATAGGCTCAAAAGAAGATGGTGGGTCTATTATTAAGAATACGCCGCCCGCCGAGGAAAATAATAAAAGACACCCGGACACAAAGACTTGAATGATGACGATTTTTTCTGGGTATCTGGGAATTTTGAAGACCACCAAGCCTAGATCCCAGGCCGCAGTATAAACGGGAAATAAAGGAACACACCCGGCATAATTACTACTTCGGCTCTATTGCATGCTTCTGCTTTATTTCGATTTCCTATTTCTGAACCGAACTAACAGTTGTCTTCTTTTTGCAGATTCAGTCCATCTTCAATCACTATACAGTTACCCCAACTTAGGCGTACTTCGTGCCGCACTACGATACCCCGAAAGAAGTTGGGCTAAACTATTAAACTTCGAACCGACGTACAGATACAGTAGCCGACGAAAAGCCAAAGTAACAGATTTTTTACTAGAAGTCTCCCCTGAGCCGGACCCCAACTTGCCTCAAATCAACCTAGTCCCTCTGACTGCTGAAGAAGAAATGGCCAAAAAAAACAGAGTAAGGGCCCTTTTAACCGAGACAAACCGAGCCGAGGTACCACCACCGAACCAAACTCAGGAAACCGTGGTGGCCCTTCCTTCTCAACAACCTTCTTCATCACGCCCAAGCAAGTGCACCCGGACTACCCAAACTGAGCAACGCCTTGCTGATGAAGATGAAGTTAGTCTTTCACCAAGCCCTCCGCCAAGTCCACAACCGGAGCGTGCCGATCGAGCTAGCTCCTCCAAATGGCCTCCAAGAATGACTTTCCAAAACCGTGCCATTTGTGATACTGACTCAGTGGTGGCTGACAAAGACCATATGCTAGCCTTTAACCTGGCTAAGAGCGTATGTCTGCCCCTTGATATGGAGCATCACAAGCATTTGACCGGGCTCAAGGCCATCCGGTCCGCAACAAAATCAATGATCCTGGTCAGTAGCTCCTCTTGTCTCTCTAATTTTTCCAACTTTCTATTCGGTTTTGTCATTAGTTTCTTTGTATTCTTTTTCAGGCCATGCAAAAGAGTCAAATTGCGCACAAGCGTGTGTTGGAGCTTCGCAAAACGGCAAGGCAAGCCATGGCCGAAGCTGAAGAAAATCCACCGAGCTAAAAGAATAGAGGCCGAGGTAGCTCGTCTAACCAGACTAGTTACCTCGGCTAATGCTGACAAACAGAAAGCCCTGACCGTGATGAAAGATAAGTACCTTCGCGAGCTAGCCAAGCTCGAAGGAAAGAAAAATGCAGAAATCGCCGAACTAAACAAGAAGGTGGATGATGCCAATGCTAAAGGCTTCAAGGAGGGGGAAGCCCTCTGCATGCAACAATGTGAGGCAGCAAAAGATTTATTCTTCAAATGCGGTTGGAGGGCAGCCGTGGTGCAGCTCGGTTGTGAGCCTGAGACCGAGGTCTACGATCCTCCTTAGTACTTCATACCGAGCTCACTGGCGGAGTACGCTGTATTCGTTCAACAACAGTTTCTTCAAGGTTCAGATGATGATGAAGATACCGAGCCCAATAATACCTCGGTCGTCAATGAACAAGCCAACGATCAATCAGCTCGGTTAGAGCCAACGGTTGAAGACCTGACGACTGAAACCGTGCTTCCAATAGACACCGAGCTCCCAACCGAGACCGCTCTACCGTCTGAAACCGGTCTTCGTGTTGACATTGATGCTGATCTTGATGATCTGTTCAACTTCTGTACTTTCTTTCGTTGTTGCTTGTTTTCATAATATTTTTTTCTCTTCTCTTTTGGTCTTGTAACCGGGCTGAGGCTCCTCCTTTGTATTTGCCTTGAACTTGATCAATGAAAATCTTCTTTTGTATTCAACACTTATTCCGGTTTGATCTGTATGCTTGTACTTGTAATGAGTTTTTAATGAGTTCTTTTGCTCTAACTGTTATCTCGGTTTATTTTTCCTGTTTGTGCTTGCTTTCTAACTGCAATTTGAACGAAACACAATATTTTTCGGCCGAGATACTTTATTCTGGTCTTAGCTGAGCAATCTGACTGGGCTTACTAGCCAACCACTCTTTAGCCGATATACGTACTTCGGCTGAAGAGTACCAGGAGTTGGTTTAATTCGGCCAACCACTGTGTAGCCGATATCCTTACTTCGGCTGAAGAGTAATAAGAGTTGGTTTAATCCAGCCAACCACTCTTTAGCCTATACCCTTACTTCGGCTGAAGAGTAATAAGAGTTGGTTTAATCCAGCCAACCACTCTTCAGCCTATACCCTTACTTCGGCTGAAGAGTAATAAGAGTTGGTTTAATCCAGCCAACCACTCTTCAGCCTATACCCTTACTTCGGCTGAAGAGTACTAAAAGTTGGTTTAATCCAGCCAACCACTCTTCAGCCTATATCCTTACTTCGGCTGAAGAGTAATAAGAGTTGGTTTAATCCAGCCAACCACTCTTCAGCCTATACCCTTACTTCGGCTGAAGAGTACTAAAGTTGGTTTAATCCAGCCAACCATCTTCAGCCTATCCTTACTTCGGCTGAAGAGTAATAAGAGTTGGTTTAATCCAGCCAACTCTAAGTTGGTTTTTCCAGCCAACCTAGAATAAATGTTTGGTTATTCCGACCAAACGTCCTGCAGCCTGGATCCTTATCCTGGGCTTAGGAAGGGTGTTGGTTTAATCCAGCCAACCTCTAAGTTGGTTTTTCCAGCCAACTTAGAATAAAGTGTTTGGTTATTCCGACCAAACGTCCTGCAGCCTGGATCCTTATCCTGGGCTTAGGAAGGGTGTTGGTTTAATCCAGCCAACCTCTAAGTTGGTTTTTCCAGCCAGCTTAGAATAAAATGTTTGGTTGTTTCGACCAAACGTCCTGCAGCCTGGATCCTTATCCTGGGCTTTAGGAAGGGTCGCAGTTGGTTAGTCCGGCCAACTGTGTTTTTAATGCCCCTAACTCACCTAACTCACTAAAACAAACTTTTACAGAAGAAAACGCCTATACTAAAAAGAAAACTACTTGTTTTATTGAGAAAGGAAAGAATTACACATATTTAAAAAAAAAAAAGCTAAAAATAAAATAACTTGAGATTGACAGTATTCCATGGCCTGGGAATTGCCTTGCCGTCCTCATCTTCTAAATGGTATGCCCCTCTGCCAGCTAATCCAACCACTTTGTAAGGTCCTTCCCAATTAGGCCCTAACTTGCCATCTCCCGGTACCAAGGTGTTTCCCATCACTTTGCGCAGTACCCAATCTCCGATTTGAATTGCCTTGGATGTACTGTCTTGTTATATTTCTAGACTCTTGTTGGTATGAGGCAATGTGAACCAGTGCTCTGTCTCTTCTTTCTTCGCAAGGTCGAGCTCCAATGTTATGGCTTCGCCATTCAAGTCTGGATCAAAATTCTCGCTTCGAATTGTGGGGAGGCCAACTTCTAGTGGGATTACTGCCTCCATACCATAGGCTAAGGAAAATGGAGTTTCTCCTGTTGACCGCCGAGGTGTGGTGCGGTAAGCCCATAAAACATGAGGGAGCTCTTCTGCCCACTTGCCTTTGGCTTTCTCTAACCTTTTCTTCAATCCATCCAAGACTACCTTGTTTGATGCTTCTGCCTGACCATTTGCTTGGGGATATGCCGGTGTAGAATTGTAGAACTCTATCTTGTACTCTTCACAAAAGCCTCTAAAGATTCTGCCGTCGAACTGAGTGCCGTTGTCTGATATTAGCTTTGGTATGCCAAATCGAGTGATGATATTCTGCCAGAAAACTTCTTTCACATCTTTTTCCTTGATTGATGCCAAGGCTTCTGCTTCCACCCACTTTGTGAAGTAGTCGGTTGCTGCAAGAAAGAACTTCCTGTTGCCTGGTGCTGTTGGAAGTGGCCCTACTATGTCCAACCCCACATTGCGAAGGGCCATGGGCTAGTTAAGGTAGAAGTTCTCTGGCAGGTTGGTGTATTTGGTGTGCGAACTTTTGACACTTTTCGCACTTTTTGACATACTTTTCTGAATCTGCTTGCATGTATGGCCACCAATATCCTTGCGAGATTGCTCTGTATGCTAATGATCTTCCTCCTTGATGGCTTCCGCATACGCCCTCGTGTATCTCGAATAAGAATGCTTCCACTTTGCTGGGGTGAACACACTTTAGGTAGGGTCCTGAGAATGATTTTTTGTACAATGCAAGATGGGGAGAGCCAAAATCGCTGCGACTTCGCTCTTATTCTGTTGGCCTCTTTTCTTTCCTGGTAAGATGCCATCTTTAAGAACAGATGATGGGATCCATCCAAGAAGGGCCTAGCTCGCGCAACATACCTCTTCTGCTTCGGGGTCTTCAATGCTTGGTCTAGGTAGGTAGTCGATCAGCAATGGATGAGGGATGGAAGTATCTGCCATTGAGCAAAGCCTGCTAGTTCGTCTGCTCTGCTGTTTTCTCCCTGCCGATTTGTTCTATCCTGCACTACTTCAAATTTCTTGATCTCTGTTCTGACCAACTCTTGGTATTTGGCCATCCTGTCCTTTGCTTCGTAGTCGCCAGATATTTGGTTTACCACCAGCTGTGAGTCGCTGTAAACCATTAGCTCGGTGGCCTTCATGTAGAATGCTGATTTGAGGCCTGCAAGAAGCGCTTCATACTCCGCTTCGTTGTTTGATGCTGGGAAGCCAAGGTTGACTGCTTGCTCCACTACTAGGCCGTCTGGAGAGATGAGGACTATGCCAAGTCCTGCTCCATGCCGGTTGGATGCTCCATCCACGAAGAGCTTCCACATCTCTCCAACGAACAACTTCCAGCAAGTGGAGGGATCAGATGATGCCTTGGGTCTTCCATGTTGCTGGTGTCTTCTTCAGGTCCATGCTTGCTGTCTGCCCCTTGCTATCTGATTGTACCAAGTCTTTATTTGTTGGTGAGTCTTGACTTGGTGTAGCATGGTTTCTTCTTCCTCCCTTACTTTCTGGTCTGCCTTGGGACCTGACTGGGTAACCTGCACCAGGGGTTGCGTTATTCCGACGTCAACTTCCATCCCTAGTTCGGTTGTTTCAGTCAGGTCGACTGGGCAGATATGATGACTTCCTGGGGTGAATTCTGCGACAAAGTCTGCCAAAGCTTGAGCCTTTATCGCGGTTCTGGGTTGGAACTTGATGTCATATTGTCCCAACTCTACTGCCCACTTCAGATTCGCCCAGAAAAGTTCGCCCTTTCAAACAAAGCTTTTAATGGAAAGCTGTGAGGACGACTATGGTGTGGGCGTGAAAGTAGTGCGACAACTTCCTTGAGGCCATCATCAAGGCCAAGGCCAGTTTTTCCAGTGGCAAGTACCTTGTTTCGGCGCCCAGCAATGTCTTGCTGACATAAAAGATGGGCAGATGTTGGATTCCTTCCGCACGGACCAACACTGCGCTAATTGCGTGCTGAGAGACTGCAGGTATAGGAAGAGTTCTTCTCCAGGTATTGGGGTGACAAGCAGTGGTGGAGAAGACATGTATTCTTTAAGCTTTCCAGAGCGCGGTCGCATTCTTTCCCACTCAAACTTGGCTTTTAGAGCATGGAAAATGGTCGTAGTCTGTCTGACGACCGGCTTATGAACCGATTGAGCGCAGCTGCCATGCCGGTGAGATGCTGTACTTCTTTACTGAGTTTGGCCTCTCCAGATCCTGAATTGCTTGATCTGAGAGGGGTCTGCCTCTATACCCCGGTTGGTACCAGGAAGCCAGGAATTTGCCAGATCCTACTCCGAATGCACACTTGGACGCATTGAGGCGCAACTTGTGCTTCTTCAGGATCTCAAACATCTCACCTAGGTCCTTGAGATGGTCATTCTCATCCTTGCTCTTGACCACCATGTCGTCGATGTAAGCCTCCATTGTTCTGCCTAACAATGGTTCAAACATCTTGGTGACCATCCGTTGGAATGTCGCCCCTGCGTTCTTTAGGCCAAAGGGCATGACCTTGTAGCAATACAGTCCTCTTGGAGTTGTAAAGGACGTGACTCCTGGTCTGGTTCATGCATGGCGATTTGATGGTAGCCTCTGTATGCATCCAGAAAGCTAAGTCGGTTGTGCCCGCCGTTAGGTCTACCAGTTGATCTATCCGTGGTAGAGGAAAGCTGTCTTTTGGGCATGCCTTGTTGACTGTTTTGTAGTCGACGCAGACACGCCACTTGCCATTCTTTTTTGGCACTACGACTGTGTTGGAGATCCATCTTGGGGTAGTGCACTCTCTGATTGCCCTGCCTCCAGCAGGTTTCCTACTTCTTCCGCCACTATCTCGGCGTGGTGGAGTGCCGATCTGCGTGTGCGCTGAATGATTGGTCTGGCGGATGGGTGGACATTGAGTTGGTGACAGATGAAGTTGGATCAATGCCTGGCATGTCGTATGGTGTCCAGGCGAACACTTCGATGTTAGAGGTCAAAAATTCCAAGACCTCTAATCTCTCAGTGCTGGACAATGACGAACCGAGCAAAAAGAACTTATCCGAGTTCTTTTCATCTATTCTTACCTCTACCAAGTCTTCCACCACTTTTTGATTAGCTGCTTTGCCGACATCTGTGAACAGTTCATTGCTCTCAGGTTCTTCCACCGAATGAACATATCCCTTGGCGGCGCGGCTGCCATTCACAGTGACAAAGCATTGCTTGGACATAATCTGATCTCCATAGACCTCTTCAATTACCCCAGTTTCATTGGGGAACTGCATTACTTGGTGGTAGGATGACGCCACCGATCGCATGGCATGTAGCCATGTTCTGCCCAAGATGATGTTGTAAGTGGAAGGGACTTTCAATACCCAGAATTCCACTTGTTTCGTTACGCTTCCTGCTCTAACTGGAAGAATTATTTTGCCGACTGACCACTCTGGCATTGAGTTGAATCCAATCAAGGGAGATACGGCAAGTGCCAAGTCTTTATCTTGTAACTTCAATTGTTTAAATGTTTCGTAGTACATTATTTCACATGAACTGCCCTGGTCAATCAAAATCCGCTTGACGTCAAAATCCTTGACTCGGAGAGTGACAACCAGGGCATCATTGTGAGGGCAATATATCCTCGCCAAGTCTCTATCTGAAAAAGACATGACGTTCGTGGCCTCTGTCTTCCCCTTTTTTGGTAGGTTGGCACTTAGTACCTCTCTTAAGTGCTCAGCCTTCTTGATTGACCCTCTGAGCTCGCATACACGCTCAGGTTCGAAGACTCCATGTATCACATTGATTATGCCTTGAGGTGGGGCGTCGATTGGCATCCCGTTGGGGTTATTGTGGTCCTGGGGGCTGGTTGCGTCCCTCCTTCAATGTATTTATCCAGGTGACCTGCTGCCACCAACTCCTCCAGGTGCTGTCTCAATGGCGTGCAATTTTCAGTGCGGTGCCCCTTTTCTTTATGGAAGGTGCACGCGACCTTTCGTCGTAGTCCTTCTGAGCTTCCCTAGCTTGGCTGGCCATCTGACGAAAGGCTCATCTCGTATTTCACTTAGAATTCGGTAGATCGGTTTTTTGAATACCGTGGTTATAGCAGTGCGGACTCAACCATCTTTTATCCTGGTCTTCTCCGTTGTCTCGCCTGCCTCGTCCGTTTCTGACGGTCTACCGCGTTGACCTTTGCTGAGGCCTTTTTCTCTGGTTGCGGTCGTGCCAGATTTTGTTTTGGCACGGCGCCATCCTCTTCCACCCTGATGTGCTGATGCACTCTTTCCATCAGGCTCCATGGTGAGGGGTGGCGTCATGGTGATTGAGTCCCTTAGTCTGTTCCCGACTGGAAGGCCTCTTTTGTACTGTGCAATGGCGAGATTGGTGGGGCAGTCCCCAATCTGGTTGAAGGTCTCCCAGTAGCGACTATTGTAGGATCTTAGGGTCTCCTTGTCGCCCATGTCGATGGAGAGTAGCTGGTCGATCTCCACCGGGGTTTTGGTGTTTGTTCTGAACCTTGTTACGAACGCCTCCGCCAATTGCGCCCAGGAGGCTATGCTGCCTTCTGGAAGTTTTTCGAACCAAGTCAAGCCTAGGTCGCCAAGGCTAGATGGGAAGAGGATGCACATCAAAGCCTCGTTTCGCCGGTATACAGCCATGACCTGGCGAAAGTGGCTCAAGTGTGAGTAGGGGTCCGTCTTTCCCTCATATGTAGTGAATTTGGGCTGAAGGAAGCCTGATGGTAGGGGCGCGTTTTCAATCGCCGGAACGAACGGCGAGGTCTGCAGCCTTGCTAATGCCTTGTCCGTCGGTTCGTAGGCAGGGCGCGGTATTGGCATTCCAACCTCGACGCTTCCATGCGTCCGAGGAGCCAACCGCTGTAAGGCAGAAACTCTGTGTGGATCGCGTGCCCTGGCGTCCTCCTTCCATCGTGCCTTCTCTTCGAGCACGGTTCGTAAGTCGGATGATCTGGGCAACTCCGTCTGTCTGGATCTTGTTTGGTGCGTATGTGAGGGCCAATAGGTGCTTCCTTCAGTGTACGACCTCTCAGATCTCGTCCTCTCAGACCTGGAGTGACGAGTTCTGGAAGACCTGGATTGGGTATCGCCTGTCCTGAGGCTTCTACTCTCTGCTTGTGAGGGTGTGGTATTCCTACTACGATCTTCCGAGTGGCGAGGGGGCGTCTTGCTTGTGCGCCCCTCTCCTGTCGCCACTCATTTTCCCTTCATCTGGCGCTTTAGAGATTCCATGCCGGCCATCTTCCTTATAATTCATCCTGCTTTGACGCGATCCTCCAAAGCTTGAGGATCAATCCTCCGCCTTTGTCTGTCTGGACTTGTGAACGAGAGTGACGGGGGCTGTTAGTCCGCCTTCTCCCCTAGCATCCCTCCTGGGTTATGTCTGGGGCTCTAAGTCCGCCATAGGAGGGATGGAGGCAAACCTTCGCGCCTCCCACCTCCTTCTGGGTTTGTCCATCAATGGCGGACTGTGGCAAATCTTCGTTGTGCGCCATTGATTCTAAAGAGGAAAGCTTGATCAAGAGGTTTTGTTCTTGTTAACCCACAGACGGCGCCAATTGTACGGGAAAGAAATAAACCTTCTCGTATAATCCTGTTGATCAAGTCTGCGCTCCTCCGTACGACGTCGCTCTACTCCCTGAAAACACAAACGTGAGCTAGCCGGCGGGTGTGTGCCGGAAACCTCTCCGATGCCTAAGTCAGCAAACTAGACAAATAGACAAAAGCTCTGTGTATTCGGGAATCAAAGTTGTGTTACCTCTCCATAGGTGATGTTTGTGAGCTTTTATAGGTTCCGTGTGGCACAATCCAAGTAGGACTCTTACTCCTCCATGTAGAGTCCTCCTAGGATTCATACTCCTGAAAGATAATGCTTATCCTTCAACCCCCCTCACTGCTTAAACCAAGTGAGATGGTTTTACCATGGTCGGACTCCAATGTGACCGAGGTAAGTATGGCTATGCTTAGCCGTAGAGTAGACCGAACTATCCTTAGTTCGGTTCGTCCTTCCACTGCCCTTACCTCAGCTCCTCTTTCACAAACCGTGGTAGGCCTAAATCGAGCTAACTTTAAGTAAGGTTTAGACCGAGCTAACTGTGCAATGACCGGTATAAGTTTTTAGTATGGTGACCGAGCTAACCGTAAGCTCTTTGGGACCGGAGTAACTTCGAGCATCTTCAAGACCGGATTAACTTATATGGCCATTTTACTCAGCCCTTCGCACTGCGGCCCATACGGCCCATTACCCAGCTCAGCCCAATTTCCATATAAATACCCTCTCAACGATCTTTCATGATCTCATTAGAGGATACCTTGAGTGTTACATTGATGATATTGTTGTAAAGTCTCAGTCTATGGAGAAACACCTGGTTCACTTGACAACAGCTTTCGAAAGAATAAGAAAGTTCAAGTTGAAGCTTAATCCTCTCAAATGCACTTTTGGTGTATCAGCTGGAAACTTCTTGGGGTATGTAGTGCACAAGAAAGGAATACAGATTGATTAGAATAAAGCCAAAGCCATCATTGAGGCCAAACCTCCATCAAGTAAGAAATAATTACAACGATTCCTTAGTCAGGTTAATTTCCTTTGAAGATTTATTTCTAATACTGTAGGAAAAACTAAAGTATTTTCTTCTTTGTTAAAGCTAAAAAATAAAGAAGAGTTTGTGTGGATCGCGGAGCATCAAGCTACTTTCGAAGGAATCAAAGCCTACTTGGCCAAGCCTTCAGTGTTGATGCCACCAAGGAGGGATAAACCCTTGAAGTTGTACATTGCTACAACAGAAGATTCATTGAGAGTTTTTCTGACTTAGGACAATGAAGAAGGCAAGGAACAAGTAGTTTATTACCTTAGTAGATTTTTAAATTCTTAGAATTGTACTTTGCAGCAATGAAATTAAGATATTATCTTTTGCCTACTGTTGTCTGGGTAATTGCAACCACAGACTTGGTTAAATACGTGTTACCTAGACCTATGCTAAAAGGAAGAATTGGAAAATGGATATTAGCTCTTTTCAAGTTTCATCTAGAATATGTCCCCCAAAAGATAGTAAAAGGACAGGTTTTGGCTAACTTTTTGGCAGATCATCCATGTCAAACAGAAAGCCAAGAGATAATGGACCTTGGTATGGTCAACATTGAGCCATGGCAAATGTGGTTCGATGGATCAAAAGCCAATGGTCTAATTGGAATTGGTGTTGTGATTAAATCACCACAGTGGGTAGAAACCACACATGGTTTCAAAGTTGATGAAATTACTTGTTCTAATAACCAAGCTGAGTATGAAACTTTAATAATGGGACTTGAGATGCTTATTGGATTATAGGCTCATGCGGTTGATATATTTGGAGATTCTCAATTGGTAATCAACCAAGTAAATGGAATTTTCAAATGTCAAAGTGCAAGCATGTTGCCATATTATGTTACTGCATTGCATTTGCTTTCTCAGTTTTAGATAGCCAATGTGACTTAAATCCAAAGATTTATGAATCACAAGGCCAATGATGTAGCCCAGAAGGCCTCAAATTTCAGAAGAAAGGGTGACACCCAAATGGATATAAGTCAAGCAACATATCAGAAGTTAATACCACCTTTGGCTGAAAGGGGTATCATGGTAGAAGTTAACCAAAATAACTTAGAAGAGCATGATTGGAGACATCCAACCATTCAATATTTAACTGGCCCTTGTTCGAAGGCCAGCAGAAAAATTAAATTACAGTCCATGCAATATATATTGTATGGCAATGCTCTTTACAAAAGGGGAGCAGATGGATTGCTATTGGAATGTTTAGGGCCAAAAGAAGCATTTACTGCTATGGCTGAAATGCATGAAGGTATTTGTGATGCCCATCAGCCTAGTGTGAAAATGAGATGGTTGCTTCGAAGGCATTCCTACTATTGGCTAACCATCCTAAAGGATTGCATAGAGTATGTAAAAGGATGTCAAGCATGTCAAAAGCATGGCATGTTAAGACATGTGCCAATAGTTGATTTGCATGCAGTAGTGAAGCCATGGCCATTTAGAGGATGGGCAATGGATATGATAGGAAAAATATATCCACCCTCTTCGAAGCATCATTGTTTCATTCTAGTAGCCACAGATTACTTTACTAAATCGGTTGAAGCTAAGCCTTATAAGGTTGTGGATCAGACTGAGGTTATTGGATTTATTAGAGAACTAATCCATAGGTTTGGCATCACTCAGACCATAACTGTAGATAATGGGACTATGTTAGATGGAAAGATGGTGAAGTCTTTTGCAGCAGAATTTGGAATTAGTCTTGTCAATTCCACCCCCTATTATGCACAAGCAAATGATCAAGCTGAATCATCTAACAAGTCATTGAAAAAAGGAATACAAAGAGTTGTGGAAGATAATCCTAGAAATTGACACAACTTCTTGTTAGATGTGTTGTAACAATTTGAAAATTTAAGTTGTCCCTTAAATTTTATACTATTATTATGGTTGTATGTGATAATATATTATTAAATAAATAATAATAAATACAGAATCTAATTTGGCATTGGATTATCAAATATGTGATTAATTAGGGATTATTATTTGGGGCCAAACTAACAGAAATATAGAATTATAATACTAATTGGGCCATATTAAAGTTACAGATAGTAAATAAAAAAATATAAAGTAAGAATAAATAATAATATAATAATAATAATAATAATAATAATAATAATAATGGGTGTGGTAGTAAAATAAATAATTAATTTACTGTTAGTATACGATAGAGTGTAATTTAATTAGGGATTAATTTATTTATATAATTATATTAAAATCTAGGCCAAAGTATAATTATTTTAAATATTTATTAAAGATAAGAATGAATCTATATAATTAATGGACGAATCTGTGAGAGGATACGCAGGTCACGTATGCTCTTACCTCCTTATTAATAGGGAGGAGTGATCAACTCAGGGGAAAGAAAGGGAAAGAAAGAAAGAGAGAAAGAAAGGAAAGAAAGAAAAGGAAAGAAAGAAAGAGAGGAAGGAGAAGGGAAAGAAAGGAAGAAAATGAAGGAAAAAATAATGGATGCTGAGAGGATCTTTGTAGAGGAAAGAAAGAGTAAGGTACTACTTTTAAGGTGAGTTATATTATACCTTGAGTCACCATAATATATTTTACGTATGTTTTGACATACCATAATTTATTTTATACAAGTTATGTTTTATAAATTATATTAATATTTCAGTTATGTGGGTTATTTTCTGAACTCTATTTGTATAAAATGAAACCCATGGATATGTTTGTTTATATTTTAAAGAATATTTGACAATGACCTTATAAACAATTATGTTTTGTAAGTACCATCACGGGAGTCCCACGCTTTGGGGGACTTAAATAACCATTGGTTTCTGTTTGGTCACTTTATGGCCCTCTATTGTCATGGATCCATTGACCTCTGTTCTGTGTGGAGCAAAGTGCTGTGCGGAGATAAGTGCTACACTATTGTGGGAGCCACCTCTATAATCCGTACTAGCCACCTCTTGAATCTGTACCTCTGTATTGTTAGGAATCCATTGACCCTCTGATTTCTGGTACGGAGCAAAGCGCTGTACGGAGTTAAGTGCTACACTATTTTGGGAGCCACCTCTAGAGTTCGTACGAGCCACCTCTTGAGTCCATACGCAAAGTGTTGTGCGGAGATAAGTGCTACACTATTGTGGCAGTGTCGACACCCCATTTTTGAACGCCCTTAAGACTTGGGCGCCACTGATTTCTTACTTGGTTATGAAAGATGTGCAGTGCAAAGGTTCAATTTCTTTGGCAAGGAGAGCGTCAAATCCCAACCTTACACCCTTTTTTTTGGACCAAAACCCTATCTTTCAAAATATTTTTGAAACAAAGTTCCTACGATGTTCCGAGGCTCACATTTTGTTAAATGTTGCGCTTTTTGGTAAACTGAGTATGGACAAAGTGGAAATGAATGAAAGAAGGGTGAACTCTTTGAAAAATCTTTCAAAACATCGTGTTTAAAGGTTTGGATTTGAAGAAAATTGGAGGAGAGAGAAGAAAATTAGTTGGGAGAGAAGTTGGGCGTCAACCGTTAAGAGAGAGTCGAGCAGCCCTCGCTAAATCGGGCCTATCCATTTTGTACACTTGGATTTCAGATATGAGGCGACCACCGTTGGAAAGAAGACTTCTGGGGCTTCATTTTACACTCAAGAATCTCCTAAAGCCAAGTCCGGATAGGGGAGATATGGTTGGTTGAAGTTAGGCATCAATCCGGTTGGACCGAAACTAAGTAGTCTTCACTAAAAGAGGGATATCCCTTAGCACACATGGAATTTTGATGTGAGGATGCCACCATTGGAAAGCTTACTTTCGGGGCTTCAATTTAGGCACAATAATGACCTACAAAGGAGTCCAAACGAAGGAGATATGCCCATTTGAAGTCAGGCTTGGAAGCAGATTTTTGGTGGCCGACCGGCCACCACAAGTGGACGACCGGCCACTACTTCTGGCCGTCGGCCACTTGTGAAAAAAGCTCAAATTTTCCAGATCTTTGCCTCCAGCTATCTCCCACACTGCTCTAGATATTTCTGAATTGATATTTTTGACCAAAGCTCTTGTATTTCTATATATAGAAGGCCATCTCTGTTGTTTTCAAGGTTAGCAA
This sequence comes from Camellia japonica, assembly GCA_030407325.1. NCBI lineage: Eukaryota > Viridiplantae > Streptophyta > Magnoliopsida > Ericales > Theaceae > Camellia > Camellia japonica. Next base: position 88,353,165 of record JAPPVO010000036.1, read on the forward strand.
ATTTTGGGAGCCTCTCTCTCTAAAAATCCTCTCTCTCTAGAATTTCTCTCTCTGTCTCTCTCTCTCCTCTCTTCTCTCTCTCTTCTTGTTTATGTTTGAAAGATAGAATTCTCTACACCATTGCATACAACCCTGTAGATACCGCCATTTTTGACCTTCCTCAAGACCTGGACATCACCGCTTGAACCCCTCGGTGATTATCCATGTTTGCGTTCGTCTGGAGTTCCCGGAGTTCTCGGCTCGCGCTGCCTCAGGACTTCCGAACTCGACCGTTTTGTGTTTGGTTTTGCACCAAACACTTGTGTTTTGCCTTGGAAGGGCGGGAATGCTTTGTGAGGCATCCCCACACACCACCGGCACTGGCTAGAGGCCACCGGCTGGCTGGTGTTGCCATCGGCACTTTATTGTGCCGACCGGCACTCTTTTGTGCCGACCGGCACTAAGTCTTGTCAAAATGACACTCTTTGCCGGCCGGACACTGTGCAGTTGCTTTTTGAGATATTTTCAGACAGCTGTATAGTTTTGGTTCCCCTCCATACACGTGTATGGAGGGATGACCCTCTTAGTTAGCTTAGCTTGTAAGCTTTGCAAGCTTTGCTTGCCTATAAGAGGACCACTCCTCTTCTTGGCTTAGGGTTACAAAATTTTAGACATTTTAGACAGACCAAGCTCTGGTTTTTAGGGTTAGGATAGATACACACCCTATCTCTCTTCTTCCCTCTTGTTTTGTACACTAGGTGTTTGTGTCATACTTTTGCTCACCAACACCTAGTGTTTCACCTTCTTTGGTTCTTGAGGGTCCAGAGGTCTGTTGTGAAGCTTTGAAGCTAGTTTTGGTGCTCAAGGAAGCCAACACATCATCTTTGTTGAAGAGGCTCCAAGGGTAAGACACTAACTCTCTTTTTACCCCATTTTGCACCTTGTTTTTACCTAGTTTAGAACTGTTTTTGTACTTAGTGTATAACACAAAAAGTTCTGATTTTTAGGCCTCTTTATTGTTTATCAAGAGTGTTTTGTGTTTGAGTAAGTTTGACCACCCTTAGGCCTTGAAAAGGTCCTTTTTTGTACTATTTTGTGAGAGATCCGAGACTTTGGTGCTTGGGCCTCTCCACCACTGAAATCTTGAGGGATTTCAGTGGTGGAGATGTGCCTTGAAGTCCCAAAAGGGGAGGGCCACCCCCTCTCCTTAATGTCCTTGAAAAGGGCAAGTTTTGGCCTCCAAAGGAGCACCATGTTTGGTTGTGTTTTGAGCATGTCTTGGATGCATTTCATGCTTATTATGCCATGATTTAACTTGGTTCTAAGTTGGTTAGGTCCCTTATGCATGCTTAGCATAGTTGCCTTGTAATGCCTTTTGATCCTCTAACATGCCTAGGTTGTATGCCTTAGCTTCTAGCATGTTTTAGGCTTGCATTTGTGAAGTTTTTGTGCTCATATTTCCATGTTTTAGGTCTGTCTCATGTTGTTTGAGCCAACCATAGCATGTTTAATATAGCCTCTTTGCATTGGGCTTGTTGGCCTTAAGAGCACGAGTGTGTAGCATGCCTTGCTTGCTTCATTTTTGACGGTTTGGAACCATTTTGCATGCTATTTCAGTCCTTCATACATGTTTGTTTGATTGCTTAGCATGCCTCTTTAATGCTTTAAGAGTATGTGTTAAATGCTCCATGTTTTGGCTTTGATGCATGCCTTTGGATTCATGTCATCTAGATGCCATCTAGGTGGTCCTTTAGGCTTAGTTTTATGTGTTAAAACTTTGTTTTTAAGTGTTTAAGTATTGCCATGTGTGGTTGTGCTAAGTGTGGTTCAAAGCCTCATTGATTTGCTTTGAACCTTAGACCATTTGCATGCTTTGTTCGGCTTGTTTTGTTGCATGATTTGGCATCATGTTTGCATGATTTTCAGAGCTTTACAATGTGTGTTTATTGTCCTTGTTTGGTATCTCCAAGTGTGCTTGGGGGTTGCCATTTTATGCCTTGGGTTTGGCCATAACACTTGCATGTGTGTGTGTGTGTTTAGTCTCCATTTCTAGGCACTTTGGCCACTGATTTTAGGCCAATTAGGAGTAGTCTAATTCATGTTTTAGTCCACTCCATTGCTTGGTTTATATGCCTCTTTGCTTAGGTTGTATGCCTAACATGTTAGCTTGCTCGCATTGTTCATGTTGCATGCTAGATAACACGCTTAGAGTTGCATTGCATAAGCATGCATGCTTGGCCTCTTGAGATGAAAATGATAGAGGTTTGGCACCCTTTCATGTTTACTTGGTTGCATGCATTTGAAAGTGAAGTTGCATCCTTGGTTCCTTGGGCCATCATGCATGGAAATGCGCGATTGGTGGTCCGAGAATCGAGGCACATGCCCCTTTGAGTCACTAACATGATAAGGGATGTGTTTGGTGCATAAATGGCTTGAATTATATTGCCATGCATGTTGTTGTCCTCTGCTGCTGTGAGTTGCAGGTTTTGCAGGCATTTTGTGCCGACCGGCACTGTTTAGTGCCGACCGGCAGTCAATTGGCTGCCGATGGATGAATTTTGTGCCGGTGGCCTCCTCTTTCAGCCGGTGGTGCTCTACCCCAGCCGGTGGTACTCCCCAGTGCCCTGAGAGGTACTTCTGGGACTTTGGCAATTTTCTGAGGAGGAGAGTAGAGGAAACAGAGGCAATCCGTGCATGGCAGTGCGGTTCCGAGCCAGTCCCGAGCGCGTGTTGCATCCGGTCCTCATCCCGAGGCGGTTTACTGCTTTAATTAGATTAATTAATTTAGTGAAATTTGTAATATTTTAATTAGCTTGCGTAGTTAATTAATTTGTATATTCTTTTGGTCCCTCCGAGTGAGGGCAAATTTGTAATAAGTGGGTGTATGTCTTCCAACCCCCATTTCTTTCTTCCCTTTTATTTACCTGCTTACGATGGTAGATTAGGGCACGTTTATTTTAGCATACCTTATGCAATGCATGCGTGCATCCATGCATTTGTTAACATGCACCGGGCTCGGTACATCATACAAACTGCATTGTATTTCAATTTCCAAATTGAATACGTGATAGTTGTAGCATTTCACATGCCATGTTTAGGATAGCCGAGCCTGTCTAATTGCACTCTGTATGCGTCGCATTAGTCATCTTAACATGAACTAGGACACGCATGCTTGTTAACTAGTTTCTTGTTTTGGCACGGAGTACGATGTAAGTATTTATGCTTTAGCATCTCGCATGCGTGTGAATGTTAACATGACAGTATGCTTACCATGCGGCTAAATGCTTATGTGAGATAAACTGTTTGAATGCCTGTGGGTGGAGGTTGGGTTGCTTGAGTTGGAAAACTCATTGAAATCCGTATTTTAGCCTACTTGCGAGTAGCAAATTCCGAAACATTTTCAAAACGAACGGATATGCAATGTTTGTTTCCAAATTAGGCGATCTAGTCTATACTTTTGTGTTGTGCGCATCACATAGTAATTCTAGGTTAATAACCGGAATAAGAACGCATAAAGTTTTCAAAAACGGATATCACGGTTAGTAGAGGCCGGTCTTCGGACCGGGCGAAAGGGGGTGCTCATAGCTGACCTTCCCCGATCGTACCCAAGCTCCCGAGCCAAGACATTTGGTGATGACGGACACATGGCCTTCGGCACCGAGTCAGGGTTTCCTAAATTCCCCATTTTAAAAATATTTAGGTGGCGACTCTGTATCTGGCAAAGCAGTCCATGTTTGGCACTACTTTTTCAAAAATCTGTTTTTCTCAAAACGATTTGCCAGAGGTGGACTCTTTGGTTCAGATTACGAACCGCAATCCAAACAAAAACGGAGGAGTCCGAACTGTAGCGCGGGGTCCCACGCGGACGTGTTACAAACCCCTTAACCCAATTGGATCACCTTGGAGCTGAGGCATCTTGGGACCTATTTTGGGCTGTTGAAGGATTATTTGAGCCTAAAGAAGTGGCTGTTAAGAGCTGTGCTTCAAAGGTATAAGTCTTACCTCTTTTAAGCTCTTTATATACTCTTGCTTTACCATCTTTTTGTGCTGTTTTGAGCCTAGTTTTCAACTACAAAAAGTTCTGATTTTTGGGCCTAAATATGTTGGTTTAAAGCCACTTTGTGCTAAGGGGTTGTATCCCCCTTCTTGTTGCCTATTTGTATATGCCTTTGCATCATCTCTTAGCATGTAAAAGTCAAACTTTTTGGGCCTTTAAACCACTGGAATTCAGAGTTATTTCAGTGGTAAAAAGTGTGTTTTGAAGTCCAAAAATGGAGGGGGTGGCCTCCCCTCATTCTTTCTCTCTTCCATGCCTAGTTAGCATTACAAAGTAGCATGTTTTTGTGGCTTGTGTTAGCTTATTTCAAGCATGTTTTAGGCTCTATTTTGACATGTCTCAACTCTGTTTTTGGTTGGTTGGAGCACTTGTTACTTGTTTCTTGCACTCGTAGTGCAATTGGGCTTACTAGTCTAGCATGCCTAATGAGTTAGCCCATCATTCTGGTTTGTGTTAGCTTGACACCAGCACATTTTAGCTACTATTTTGGCATGCTTTAAATCTGTTTTGGGTCAGTTAAGTCCTTCGAGGCTTGGTTTGCATGGCATAAGTGTAATGGTCTTCACTAGTCCATTGTTTTGAGGCTTTGAGCATGAAGTATTTGAGTTGTTTGTATGTTGTAGCATCATTTAACATGTGATTTCAGTACATATATCTCTGTCACACTCTCACTTATTTCACTCTTTCATTACTTTTGAGAGTTGCGCTTTGTGTCTTGCTTGCGAGCCAACACATGAGCATGTTTTTCTAGCCTTTTGTGCTTCAATTTCAATATGATTTAGCCACTGTTTTGGCATGTTTTTGTTCTGTCCAGAGCTGGTTTGGCCAATTGAGCTTAGTATTGCATGCTTATAGTGTCGTGCTCTTCACTAGTTTCGATGCTTTTGGCTCTTAGCATATCTTGCATGTGTTGCTTGCATGATTTAGTGTCCTTTTGCATACCATTTCAGCACTAAAAGTCTGCAACCTCCCTGTTTGCTTCACTTTCTACTTTGCTTTGAAAGTGACCTTGAGCCCCTTGTTGGCTTGAGCGTGGAATTGAGGCTCTCATGCCTAATGGTTTTAATCCTCCCTTGAGGGTTTCTACTAACTAACAGCATAAGACCTCTTTCATGCTCAAGGCTCTTGTGGCTTAAGACCTCTTTCCAATTAGAGGACTTCCACTTTGGACTTAATCGGTTAAAGGACTAATCGGTAATTTAAAATGTGTAAACAAAATGAATCAAGTAAAACTTGAGCAAGTTAAACATATGTGTGTTGCATTGCATGTGTTTGGATCGGAAGTTAATCCAAACACAAGAAATGTGGGACGTTTCATACTCAAAGTGATGAAACGTGTCACGTTTCTTGGTCGCCGTCACCCTTGATCATGCATGATAGGGTGGTGGTCCTTTGAGCCTTATTTGTGCATTCATTAAGCTTGTACAAGCTTTGTTACTAGGCCATCATGCATGAGATGCTTGATTGGTGGCTTGAGAACCAAGTGCCTTACTCCTTTGAGCTTGAGAAATGATAAAGAGGGTGGCAGTACACACATTTCCTGCAAAATACATTACTTTGCCCCTATTGCTCTCTGTTGCAGCAAAAACAGAAGTTTGGAAAAGCAGGTGGCCGATCGGCCACTTGAGGTAGCCAACCGGCCAGTTAAGGTGGCCGACAGCCACTTTTTGTGGCCGACCGACCACCAGTGAATTTTTGTGCAAAAGTGTTCCTGTTTTGGAGCTGTGGTAGTCTGGAAGTTGACTCAATGTTCAGAGATTAAATGAGTGCAAACAGAGGTGGCCGATGGCAAGGCGATGGATTTTCGGGAGGAAACCAACCGAGCATGCATGTCTCCTTCATCCGTGAGGCCACTTTATTGTTTTATTAGCTAGTTGTAGTTGATTAATACAAGTGTTGTAATTAATTAGTTTTGTAATATTTTAATTAACTTAGAATAGTTAGTTAATTTATTTCAATTGTGTTGTAATAATTAATTAGCTAGAATAGTTAATTAGTTGTTTTGTAATAATTAGCTTAGCTTAGTGTAGCTTAGCTTATTCATTCGGACCCTCCTTCGTGAGTATAGACCCGACTTTCTTCGTGTCCTCTTTCGGAGAGCATCGAATCGGTCTCCTACAGTTCGGACTCCTGTCACGGTTCTGAATCTAATCTCACAAAGTGCAATGTGAGACTGATAAACACCAAAGAGTCCATATCTGGCAAATCGTTTTGGAAAACTGATTTTGAATAAAAAAGCGCCAAACATGGACTGCTTTGCCAGATTACAGAGTCGCCACCTAAATATTTTATTTTTGGGAAATTTAGGAAACCCTGACTCGTTCCAAAGGCCATGTGTCCGTCATCACCAAAGTTGCCTCAGCTCGGGAACTTGGGTACGAGAGGGGAAGGTGCTGAAATGAGCACCCCCGCTCGCCCGATCAAAGAATCGGCATCTACTAAGCATGATATGTTGTTTTATAAACACACGTGTTCTTATTCTGATTATTAGCTAATTTCTAATGTGATGCGCACAGCATACAAGTATAGACTAAATCGCGAGAATTAGAACAAAACAATTCATGTTTGTTTTTGAAAATGGTTTGAAAGTGCCACCCTCAAGTGGGCTAAAACGCGGATTTGCCACCCTCAAGTGGGCTTAAAACATGATGATTTGCCACTTCGCAAAGTGGGCTTAAAACTCACATTTGATGAATTGTCCAATTCAAGTAATAAAGCCTTCATCCACAGGCATTTATGCAGTTAAGCATTTAAGCAAATAGCCTCATGGCAAGCATGCGAAACATGGCAACACTCACACTCATGCAAGTATGCTAAAGCGTAAATACTTACAGTGTACTCCAAGCCAAAACAAAAGCTAGTTAGAAATATGCATGATCCTAACTATGCAAAATGCCTAATGCAACACATGCAAAAATGCAACTAAATAGGCTCGGCTATCTAAGATAGCATATGAATGCAACTTGATAACATGCTTTGAAACACGTATTCAAATAAGTATTGAAATACGATGCAGTTTGAATGGAGCTCCGAGCCTTGGTGCATGCAAGACAAATGAATGATGCACGCATGCGAGCATAAGGTATGCTAATTGAAAATGTCCCTAATCTAACCATTGAAAGCGGATAAATGAAAGGGAGAAAGACGTGGCTTTGGAAGGCATGCACACACACACGCACACTTATTACAACATCATGCCCTCGTGAAGGAGGGTCCAAATGAATAAGCTAAGCTAGCTACGCTAAGCTAATTATTACAACACAACTAGCTATGCTAAGCTAACTAAAATATTACAATATGATTGAATATTAGCTATGCTAAGCTAATTAAGATATTACAAAATAAATTGATTAATTAGCTATACTAACTAATTAAAGCAATTAAAATGGCCTCGCGGGCGAGGGAGACATGCATGCTCGGTTGGTGTCTGCTTGGAAATCCATCGCTTTGCCGTCAATTGCCTCTGTTTGCACTCGCCTTGGTTTCGGGACATTGAACCAACCTCTACACTGTTTCTGCTCCAAAACAGGATCACTTCTGTACAAAAATGGATTGGTGGCCGGTCGGCCACAAAAAGTGGCTGCTGGCCACCTTAACTGGCCAGTCGGCTAGTAGAAGTGGCCGGTTGGCTACTACAAGTGGCCGGTCGGCCACCTGCTTCTCCAAACTTTTGGTTTTGCTGGAGCAGAGAACAACAGAGGTAGAGCAATGTATTTCTAAGGAAATGTGTGTACTGCCACTCTCCTTATCATTTCTCAAGCTCAAAGGAGTGTGGCACTTGGCTCTCAAGCCACCAATCAAGCATTTTCATGTATGATGGCCAAAGACCAAGTTTGTACAAAGTCAATGAATGCACAAATTGACTCAAATGACCGCCACCCTATCATGCATGATCAAGGGTGACGACGACCAAGAAATGTGACGCGTTTCATCACTTTGAGTATGAAACGTCCCACATTCCTAGTGTTTGGATTAACGTTCGATCCAAACACATTCGATGCAAACAAAATGCTTATCTTGTATAAGTTTCACTTGGTCCAATTCTTGTTTACACATTTTAGCTTTCCAAGCCATTCCTTAACCGGTTAGGTCCAATGTGATAGTCCTCTAATGAGAGGGGTCAACCAAAAGGGTGGTTTAGGACATGAGTGAAATCATGCCTCTGACTAGGAGGAACCCTCAAAAGAGGGTTAAAGCCATTTGAGCATAAACTCTAACTCATGCTTAAACACAACCTTAAGGCCAAACAACCCTCAAAACAAATTGAAAAATGAAGAAATGGAGGACGTTGTAGATGCTTTTAATGCTGAAATGGCATGACAAATAAGACTATAACATGCAAGCAATGCATGCAAGATATGTTCAAAGCAAAGAGCATTAAAGCTAGTGAAGGACACAACACTAGAGGCAAGCAATGCAATGCTCAAATGACCAAATCATCCCAAAATAAAGCTACAATATGCCAAAACAGTGACCTAGACATGCTGAAACTAAGGCATAGGAAGCAAGAAAAAATGCTCGCATGTTGGCTCACAAATAAGGCATAAAGCACAACTCTCAAAAGCGATGAAAGAGTGGAATATATGAGAGTGTGACCATGATATATGCTCTGAAGTCACATGCTAAATGATGCTATGGCATGCAAACAACTCAAGAAAAGCATGCTAGAGACTTCAAATACAAAGCTAGTGAAGCCAACTATACTATAGCCACACAAAGCAAACCCCAAAGGACCAAGACCACTCAAAACAGAGCTAAAGCATGCTAAATCAGTGGCAAAAATGTGCTGGAGCCAAGCTTACACATGCTAGAATGATAGGCTAACTCATTAGGTATGCTAGGCTAGTAAGCAAAATTACACTACAAGTGCAAGATGCAAGCAACAAGTGACCCAACCAGCCAAAAACAGAGTTAAAACATGTCAAAACAAGGCCAAAAACATGCTTGAACTAGGCTACAAAAAGGTAGAAAAGCATGCTCAAATACTAGGCCACTACAACATGCAAACAAGAAACAAGGAGGGGAGGCCACCCCCTCATATTTTGGACCTCAAAACATACTTTTGGCCACTGAAATTCCCCTAAAATTTAGTGGTTAAGAGGCCAAAAAGAGGTTGTTTGAAAAGCTTTGAAACATGGCTCAAAAGGCTTTACAAGCCAAGGAGCAAAGGGGGGCAACCACCCCCTAACCAAACAAGGCTTAAACCACCACTTTTAGGACTGAAAAAAAGAGGTTTTTGTAGTTCAATACCACCCCAAAAACAGCCCCAAAGTAGTTGAAAACTATGGCAAAGCAAGTATGCAAAACAAGCTAAAAGGGAGAGAATTATACCTCTTGAAGCTCAGCACAAATCAGCCACTTTCTCAAGCTTCAAACAACCTTCCAACAGCCCAAAAATAGGTTCCAAGGGACCTCAGCCCAAAGATATGCAACTTTGATGAAGGATGTCTAGGCAAACTAGAAGTATTTCTCTACTTCTATGCACAATCTCTATTTGTAGGCACAAAAAGGCAAGAGAGAGAGAAGGTCTAGAAAGAGAGAGAATTGTAGAAAGAGAGGAGTTTTAGAGAGAGAGGCTCCCAAAATTTTCTAACCTCCTCATATGAGAAGAATGGCCTCCATATATAGCAATATACAAGCCTCAATTCGAAATATTTGCAAAACAGACAGCTGGAGGTTGTGTAGAACAATTGGAGGGAAAAGATCTGCAAAATATCTGAGTTTGGGACATTAGTGGCAAGTCGGCTACTTCAAGTGGCCGGTCGTCCACTTTTCTTTCCGGTCGTCCAATTGTGGTGGCCGGCCGGCCGACCACTAAAAATCTACTTCCAGGCCCGACTTTAAACGGGCATAACTCCTTCATATGGACTCCTTTTAAGGCCATTATTGTGTCTAAATTGAAGCCCCAGAAATAATATTTCCAATGGTGGCAACATCACATCAAAATTCCAAGTGTGCTAAGAGATATGCTCCTTTTAGTGAAGACAGCTCATTTCCAGCTCAATCGGATTGATGCCCAACTTCAACCAACCATATCTCTCTCATTTGACCTCGGCTTTAGGAGATTCTTGAATGAAAAATGAAGCCCCGGAAGTCTTATTTCTAATGGTGGTGGCCTCATAGCTAAAATCCAAGTGTGCAAATTGATAGTCCTAATTTAGCAAGGGCTACTCAACTCTCTCTTAACGATTCATGCCCATCTTCTTCCCAACTTGGTTTCTTCTCTCTCCTCTTCTTTTCTTCAACTCCAAACCCCTAAAAAAGATGTTTTAAAGATTTTTTCAAAGATTTCACCTCTCTTTCATTCATTTCCACTTTGTCCTTGCTCGGTTTACTGAAAAATGCAACATTTAACGAAATGCGAGCCTCGGAACATCGTGGAAACTTTTTCAAAAATATTTTGAAAGAGAGGGTTTTAAAATCTAAAATCTTTGGTCAAATTCATTTTGGTCGAAAGAAATGGGGTGTGAGGTTTGGATTTGACACTCTCCTTGCCAAAGAAATCGAACCTTTGCATAGCATAGCTTGCACCATCGACTGATCTAATCAGTGGTGCCCAAGTCTTAAGGACGGTTAAAAATGGGGTGTCTATAGTGAGGGCGCAATGTTGTAATAAGCGTGCGTGTGTGTGTGCATGTCTTCTCACCCCACGTCTTTCTCCATTTTATTTAACCGCTTTTGATGGTTAGATTAGGGCACGTTTTGATTAGCATATCTTATGCTCACATGCGTGCATCATTCATTTGTCTTGCATGCACTGAGGCTCGGCGCATCATTCAAACTGCATCGTATTTCAATACTAATTTGAATACGTGTTTATGTTATCAAGTTGCTTCATATGCCATCTTAGATAGCCGAGCCTATTAATTGCATTATTGCATGTGTTGCATTAGGCATGTTTCATAGTTAGGATCATGTATATTTCTAACTAGCTTTTGTTTTGGCTCGGAGTACTCTGTAAGTTTTATGCTTTAGCATACTTGCATGAGTGTAAGTGATTGCCATGATTAGCATGCTTGCCATGAGGCTATTTGCTTGAGTGATTAACTGCATGAATGCGTGTGGATGAAGGTTTTGTTGCTTGAATTAGAATAATTCAACGAATGTGAGTTTTAAGCTCACTTTGCGAAGTGGCAAATCATGTTTTAAGCCCACTTGAGGGTGACAAATCCGCGCTTTAGCCCACTTGAGGGTGGCATTTTCAAACCATTTTCAAAAACAAACATGAGTTGAATTCATTCCAATTCTTGCGACTTAGTCTATACTTGTGTGTGCGTCACATAGTAAAGCTAGTTTAATAACCGGAATAACACATGTGTTTATAAAACTGTTTAGTAGAGGCCGATCTTTGATTGGGCGAGCGGGGGTGCTCATTTCAGGACCCTTCTCTCGTACCCAAGTTCCCGAGCCGAGGCAACTTTGGGGATGACGACACGTGGCCTTTGGCACGAGTCAGGGTTTCCTAAATTTTTCAAAAACAAAATATTTAGGTGGTGACTCTGTAATCTGGCAGTAGTCCAGTTTTGGCATTTTTTGATTCAAAATCTATTTTCCAAAACGATTTGCCGGATTGGACTCTTTAGTGTTTATCAGTTTCACATTGCATTTTGTGATATTAGATTCAGAACCATGACAGGAGTCCAAACTGTAGGACTAATTCGATGCTCTCCGAAAGGGGGCGCGAAGAAAGTCGAACCCACAGGAAGCCACCTCTATAATCCGTACGAGTCAGTTCTTGAATCCGTATCTCTGTTCTGACTATCACTCCTGTGACTTCTATTTTGTTCTGTTCGGTATCGTGGTTATGGATATTTATTTACATAATCTCAGTTTTGCTACTTAAATGATTATTTGTTCAGATTAAGTTATCTTAAATATTTTAGTTACATAACTATCCATGGTTATTTTGTGTCCCTTATACTCTTGACATAATATTTCTCACTCTGCCGTGTGCTTATAGCTGTTTACCAATTTTTAGGAAACCATGTAATTCAGAAATAGCTTTTGGAAAGTCTTAGATGCGAGATTACGGAATAGACACACACAACACTTTTATGATATGTTTATATGTAAATATCGGCATTTTTGGTCAATAAATTTTGTAATAAAATAGAAGCTCCATGATTATTTTGGTACCCTCACTTAAATATTATTTTCGCTCTTGTTTGTTAATTTGTTTAAGAATTGGCCGAGGTAACCTCAGTTACTGGCCATCACGATGCTTAACCCTTGAGTACGTGACAAGTGGTATCAGAGCAATGATTTATAAAATAAATAAATAAATCATCATTGGAGTATAGGACACACACACATTTAAAAGTAGGATAGTGGGTACTTAGTCCCTAAATATTATATTTGTTTTGTTGATTTTATTAATATTTCTATTATATGATTTTCTATATATAATTTTTTTTTTGGTGCATAATTTGTGAAGGATAGATATAATTTATATTTGTTATAGTAAAAGAAGGAAAAGAAACAAAAGGGTGTCGGGCTCAAGCACCCATAAAATTTTAATATAATTAAATACGTATAATTTCCAGTTCAGTATTTAAAAAAAAAATTCATTTCAACTTTTTAAAAGTGAGTTCAAATTATAAAGATACTAATTTTAAAACTATTTCCCATCAATGAAAAGTTCATCTCAAATTTTTTCAACTCTTACATATGATTCTGTCATTGTGTTCTCATTTTATTTTTTATTTATTTTTATCGTAAACAAAACGAGTGAAAAGTTTTTAAAGTCACCAATTGTTTCTCATTTTGGTCCAAAATAATTTTTGACAACTAGACAGTGAGTTGTTTTTGGTAATTTTTTTTTTGAGGTAATATTTTCTATCGGGTTAATCATCTAATATGTATTTATCAGAGTGTGCAGCAGATAGCTCACACATACGACAAATTTCGAGGATGAAATTTGTAAAAAGATAGAAGATTGTAACAATCCGAAAATTTAAGTTATCCCTTAAATTTTGTACTAGTATTATGGTTGTAAGTGATAATATATTATTAAATAATAATATAAATACATAATCTAATTTGGCATTGGGTTCAATATGAGATTATTAGGGTTATTATTTGGGCCAAACAACAGAAATATGGAATTATAATACTATTGGGCCATATTAAAGTTAAAGATAGTAAATAAATAAATATAAAGTAAGAATATAATAATAATAATAATAAATAATAATAATAATAATAATATAATATAATAATAATAATAATAATAATAATAATAATAATAATAATAATAAATAATAATTAATAATAATAATAATGGGTGTGGTGTAAAATAAATAATTAATTTACTGTTGGTATATGATAGAGTGTAAGTTAATTAGGGATTAATTTATGTATATAATTATATTAAAAAACTGGGCCAAAGTATAATTATCTTAAATATTTATTAAAGATAAGTATGAATCTATATAATTAATGGACGAATCTGTGAGAGGATACGCAGGTCACGTATGCTCTTACCTCCTTTATAAATAGGGAGGAGTGATCAACTCAGGGGAAAGAAAGAGAAAGAAAGAAAGAGAGAAAGGAAGGAAAGAAAGAAAAGGAAAGAAAGAAAGAAAGAGAGGAAGGAAAAGGGAAAGAAAGGAAGAAAATGAAGGAAAAAATAATGGAAGCCGAGAGGATCTTTGGTAGTGGAAAGAAAGAGTAAGATACTACTTTTAAGGTGAGTTATATTATACCTTGAGTCACCATAATATATTTTACGTATGTTTTGACTTACCATAATTTATTTTATATAAGTTATGTTTTATAAATTATATTAATATTTTAGTTACGTGGGTTATTTTCTGAACTCTATTTGTATAAAATGAAACCCATGGATATGTTTGTTTATATTGTAAAGAATATTTGATATTGACCTTATAAACAATTATGTTTTGTAAGTTCCACCATGGGAGTCCCACGCCTTGGGGGACTTAAATAACCATTGGTTTCTGTTTGGTCACTCTATGGCCCTCTATTGTCATGGATCCATTGACCTCTGTTTGTGTGCGGAGCAAAGTGCTGTACAGAGATAAGTGCTACACTATTGTGGGAGCCACCTCTATAATCCGTACGAGCCACCTCTTGAATTCGTACCTCTGTATTGTTATGAATCCATTGACCCTCTAATTTCTGGTACGGAGCTAAGTGCTACACTATTTTGGGAGCCACCTCTAGAGTTTGTACGAGCCACCTCTTGAGTCCATACGCAAAGTGCTGTGTGGAGATAAGTGCTCCACTATTGTAGGAGCCACCTCTATAATCCGTACAAGCCACCTCTTGAATCCGTATCTCTGTTCTGACTGTCACTCCTGTGACCTCTGTTCTATTCTCTTTGGTACCGTGGTTATGGTTATTTATTTACATAATCTCAGTTTTGCTACTTAAATGATTATTTATTCAGACTAAGTTATCTTAAATATTTTAGTTACATAACTATCCATGGTTATTTTGTGTCCCTTATACTCTTGGCATAATATTTCTCACTCTACCATGTGCTTATAGCTGTTTACCAATTTTCAGGAAACAATGCAATTTAGAAATAGCTTTTGGAAAGTCTTAGATGCGGGACTGCGGAATAGACACACACAACACTTTTATAATATGTTTATATGTAAATATCGGCCTTTTTGGTCAATAAATTTTGTAATAAAAATAGAAGCTCCAATGATTATTTTGGTACCCTCACTTAAATATTATTTCCGCTCGCGTTTATTAATTTGTTTAAGAATTGGCCGGAGGTAACCTCAGTTACTGGCCATCACGATGCTTAACCCTTGGGTACGGAGAGCGGGTCGTGACATGTGTTGTGGGCATACATGACTTCTCCTAGGTCAAGTATAGGGATCACTCATTATGCCTTAGTAAATGGGCATAATGTAGTACTGCTTGTAGAAATCAATATTAAGTCCTTAAGGGTAAAATGTCAAGACCAGTTAACTACTGAGCGATATCATCAAAGCATGTTCTTGGAATTAGAGAATGTAGATGAAACTAGAATTTTGGCATTAAATAATATCCTCTTCCAAAAGAAGAAGGCAGCCAAGAGTTATAATAAAAAAGTCAAGCACATTAGCTTTGATGAA
This sequence comes from Camellia japonica, assembly GCA_030407325.1. Lineage (NCBI taxonomy): Eukaryota > Viridiplantae > Streptophyta > Magnoliopsida > Ericales > Theaceae > Camellia > Camellia japonica. The sequence goes on from JAPPVO010000036.1 coordinate 88,368,294, forward strand.
GGTGACTTGGTATGGAAGACAATACTTTAGTAGGTATTAAAAGCCAGAAATTTGGCAAATGGTCACCTAATTGGGAAGGGTCAAAGTCCTTCTTGGGGAAGCCTATCATTTGAGAAATTTAAATGGTTATGTGCATCCTAAGAAAATTAATGGCAGATACTTCAAGCCTTATTATCCAACTATGTGGGAGACACAAGAAGTGTGAGAAATGCTAAGTAAGGATAAACAAAAGAGCATGAAACACTCAAATAATAAATAAGGATTTCATTTCTTAATGAACTAAGTACGTGCAGCCACCAATTGGCCCAAAAATCAGTACAATGCTTCAGTTGTTCCCTTACAATTGATTTGTTACTCCTAAGGGATGGGAACAACTGAATGGCTGCAACTATGTCCTGCTTTCTATCAGCCAGTCCTTGGTTAGTAATTTGCAGCATTTTAGCATTTCAATCTAAGGCTAGATTGACTGCGGCTAGCTCCTCTTCCAGTTGGGCTTTATTCTCCAAAAGTTGGGTTCGAAACTGGAAGGCATCGGAATGTTGTCCCTTTAATTCAAACACCTCAGCATGTATATGGGAGACAAACTCCTTATCTTTCAGCAGTTTCTCTTCTGTAGCTTTGGCCATCTGGCAGATATTGACATAAAAATCTAAGGTGGCTGCTACTTGGGATAAGTGACTTGAGAAGGCCATGTTGGACTGCTCGAACACTTTGCAACACTTAAGGAAACCATTTTTAATAATAGGCTTTTGTAAGACTTCAAATGGAATCCTTGAGAATGATTGCAGAAGGTCCAAGCAAGTGCCCAAATCCCTTTGAGGCAAAGAAGCTTCGGTGGTAGTTGAGAAGCTTTCAATAATTTCCAAGAGAGAGTCTGCAAGGACCAATGGCTCAGTCTCACTGCTTGGTGCTTGAACTAGTGAAGATATGCCAAATAAGCTGGCTAGTTGAGCCTCGAAGATGTCCATCTCTTCCTCTGACATTGGCAATACAGAAGAGTCACTAGTTGAAAGAAGAGATGGAAACCTAGGGATAAGAGAAAGAGTGGAGGAGTCCCTAGTAGTGTCCATTGTCCTAGCCACCAGCAAGTCAAGAGAAGAGGGACTGGAGCTAGATAGTGAGAAAGAAATTGGTGAGCCACCAGTGTCTTCCTTGCTAGTACCAGTTACCACTAAAGATAAAGTGACAACTAGAATTCTCTCAGGTGATAAAGGGGCTGCCAAGACTATAGGAGAAGTAAGATGAGATAAGAGGAAAGATAGATAGGTAGATATGGAGTTAAGCCTAGGTATAAGAAAGGTGGGATGCTTTGCTTCAAAGAGGAAGGCATGGGGAGTATAGAGCTGGGAAGTGGAAGCATCATTTGAATGGGCTCTATACTCATTGGCACTTCAGTATGAGCCTTTCTTGTTCCTTTTGAGGCTAAAAAAGCCAATGTCGAAGGAGGAATGACTGCTGCTGCATAACAGAAAATAGAAAGAAAATGTTAACTTTTTGTTAAGTCCTGGAGAGGGGATTAAAAGGAATTAAAGAAAAATTACCAGCTTCAGAGGTTGTAATGGTGATGATTGAAGAACTGTGAAAGGCATAGAGCTCAATAGTTTGTTTCTTCCTTGCAATCTCCTTTTGTATTGCTTCAGCAGCAGCAACCTCTTCTCTTTACATTTGTTGCTGTCTCCTTTTCTCAAACCTCTAGAAAACAATAATTTCTTTGGAATGCTCCTGCTCCACTGCCTTCGTAGCTACCTTATGAGTAAGGTCCTAAGAAAAATCAGTAGGAGAAATTGTCATTTTCTTCCTCCTCTTAAGTAGAGTTTCTTTTTCCATTGCCGCTTCCTCATTTTCTGCAGGGGTTTTAGGTGCCTCTTCTTTAGGATCAAACAAGAGTTTCCTTTTCCTCTGTTGTTGTTACTTGCCCTTAAGAATGCTCAAAGCTTGAGCTCTGTAAAGGGAGTCTTCCTGTGGCTCTCATGCACCAAGAATATAAGCTATAAGTAAATAAGCAAGGCATCATAAAAGAAAGACAAAGGGAAAATAGAAATTCATACCTTTCTTCGAAGTAGCCCTGGTGACTCTTGGATGAGGTGAGACAGTAAGAGCAGACACGGGGACAGTAGGAGTAAAAGTTGGAATGATAGGGGCAGTGAAGGCAATAGTAGTGGTCCCAGTCTCTTTGGACTTAGCTTGAGAGGGCACATCTAGTTCTACCAATAGATCCCATGAGAGATAGCCAGAAACACCTCCATATTGGCTATCTACCAATTTTGGTACCTCCTCAATGCAGTGCTGTGTGGGATGAAGGAAGTGAACCTGAATTCGACTAAGTCTTGTATCAACTTAGAAGTTGCCTTATCCAGCCTGGTTTTTGGCACCTTCAGCTCTCTGGTTGCAAGATTGGTGTTAGTTTGACTATAGAGAGGGACATAAATTCCTTGAGTAAGCCCAAATTGCCTAGCAAATCGGACAGGGCAGTAGGGTTCAGTGATGCACTTATAAGCTTGAAAGTTCAAGGTACTAATGTAAAGCTCCCTTGGAATCAAAATCGAGGCTCACATATCCTTATGAATGGGGTTGGAGCAGGTGCAATCAGCCTAGAAAGTCCTTAGCCATGTTGGCCCTGTGTTAGCCGCAAAGGGGCAGAAGAAGGTGGAAAGAGGGGAAGCTAGAAGTTGATGGAAGAAAGTAAGGTAATAAGCAAAGCTAGAAGGGTAAAGTAAAACTCTGGCATACTTCATTCCATAAGTGGTAGGGTCTTGCACCAAGAATCTCAAGTACCTAGAATGCAAGTCGGTGAAGTAAGCGAAAAGCCAGAGTTGCAACACCCAGAGTGGTCCTCCTTGGTTGGCATCGAGGGGTTTCTCACAAAACTGAGAGCAAGCTCTATATACATGGCCTAGTACATAAGGAGCCAAGGATATCTTCTTAGCTGAAGTGAGAGCCTTAGCAAGAGGGGCGAATTCAGGCATAATCCTCTATGAGGAGGTACAGAATAAAAATTTGCAGAGCCAATATAAGAGAAAAGAAAAGAACTCTCGATCGGTCACGGGACATTCCTTTCTATTCTCAGACTTCACAAAGTCACTAAAGGAAAAAGTCAGAGGGGGAATAGAGAAAAGGACATTAAGATCAAGATAATAAGGATCGAAGGGGCAGTGGGTGATAACCCTAGAAGATGACACATGTTAAGGACAGTGGGAGCCATCATGCCACACCGAAATTAAAAGAAATTGAAAGCCGAGTTCCAAAAACAAAGAGCAGCAGGTATGAGAAAAGGGTCTTCAGGAATGGAAAACTTGGTTAATCGAAGGGCGTCGAGGAGACAGAGTTCTTAGAGGTCCAGCATCCTGGCAAGAACAACTCGGTCGTACCATTCCTCTCTTTCTGGCCTCAATGTGGGCCAGCAGCGATGAAGATGGTTCATCTTCCAGCTTACCCAATCAAGGGCACCCTTATAAAGGAGGCATTGATCTTCTAAGCACGGATATAGAGTAAAGAATTTGGTGGGAGCTTCTCTGAAAATGGGACCAAGAACAATCTTCCCTTGAGCATGGTGTTGGGGAATAAAGATGCGCCCATCGATAGCACACCGTTCACCAGCCTTGTATTTGTCATAGTCTTCGTTAGTGATTCTCCTCAAAGCCATAAATGGGCTCACACACTCGACGACTGGTATTTTGGAAGAAGAAGCCATTAGCAAGGAATTGAAAGAATAAAGTGAACAGAAGGGCAAAGAGCTGCAGATAGGAGCAATAAGAGTGAAAGAAACTTTGGACAAGCGTATAGATAAAGCGCGAGAAGAGGGGGTTTTTAAACCTTTCTGTCCAAAGCTACCTATTTAATATAACGGGTTAAATGGACCCAGGTTCTAACCCATGTGTGATTAAGGCTTTTATTTTAAATCCCTTGAGAACACAAGGAAGAAGACTATCTCCGAGCCAGTATGCAAATACCTTATGAAGGAGGGAAACACATTTCAAATACCCAGCTTGGCTTCGAAAAGTGTTAGTTAGCTTCGAAGCCAGTTTTTAAATACTTAGCTTAACTTTGAAAACAGGTAATTAGCTTCGAAGCCAGTCTTATACCTTGAATTCAAGCATAGTTAAGATTTGCTCACTTCAAAAATCCTAGAGGTGTGTTTTTTTTTTTAAACTTTCCAACAAAGGAAGTTTCCTTCGAAGAGATCTTTGTAATGACCTATGATTAGAATATGGTTCTTGCCTATTCTTTTAGCATAAATAAGCACTATGAAACCAATTCTTGGTTAAGTAGCATAGAAAGACCAAGGGCCAAAGGACTTATCTTGCACTTTTGCTTAGATAAGACCATTCGAAGGCGAAAGTGGTCATTCTAAAGAGAAATTTCATGTTTCGAAACACCTTAGCCAGGCCTCGAAGCAAGATTGGTTAGTTCAAAGCTGTTATTTCACAGATTATACACAGATTATTAACCATACGATTGGGGTATGAAAACCCAAGGCATATATGAACACTCCTTTGAGAAATTCCATGCTTCGAAGTACTTAAAACCAGACATCAAAGCAAATTGGTTGCTTCGAAGCTGTTATTCACAGATTACATAGACAGAATAAGGAATAAAGCCATATTCACCATGCAATCGATCATATAATTAGAATATAAAACTATATCATGACAGATGAGATTTGAAGAACTCAGTTTTATTGATATGCAATATGTACATTGGGAAAACCTACTTGGTTACATTCTTAATTTCATAAAAATAAGGAATTGACAAAGTCACAAGATCATGAAACTTTGTCTAGCAAAATTCAATAAATACATACTATTTTCCTAACCTATCTTCTATCCTATCTGAATTTGGTTTATCTAACTGATGAGCCCTTAGTTGGAAGAAGAGGATCTTGGGCCTTCATTTCAAATGCTGTTTGTTTAAAAGCCTTATTTGTTTCATCCATTCCTCCTTTCTCGTGTGCATTGCCTATAATGGCATCTTCTCTATTCTCTGAATCTTGGTTCTTAAAGTCTTCATATTCTTCAAGAAGATTCTCTACTAGTACTGAATTTGAATACAAGCGGCAGAAGTGTTCTCCAACAACTCACTGGTAATAGTGTTTGTGTACCAGTTGAGTAGAAGAGGAAGTTGATCCAAGAAAGTATGAAACTTTGCCTGGGCTATAGGGTTAAGGATGTGGCTTCGAGAGATAATATCACAAGACCACAATAAGTTCTTGTGAGGAATGTCATCTCGAAGGACCTCAAAGGATAACTAGGAGAAAGCGGCAAGCAGAGTCTGGGCTCTATATTGTTGGTAAGCAGTAGGAAGAACTGGGGCTTGGTAGGGAGCAAAATGCTAGCTCTCGAAGAGGGTGAGTTTTAGTTCTTCAATCCAGTTAGGATTGGAGGGTAGGGAAGGAGCAGTTGGGTCCTCTCTAAATGAAGGTGGGAACTCAGGCTTGTTCATACATTCTAGCCAATCAGAAAAGCAAAGTTTTGCTTTTTTTGGCTAAGAGTGAAGGACTAATTCCAAAGGATTCAACAGGGTGTGGAGTCCTTCACACTATTTTGGACGGTAAGATAGAAGTATACCATGTCGAAAGCAAGTTGTCCTCAAGGCTGCGAAGACGGTCAAAGGGTACGTATGGATAGACTACAAAACTGCGAATGAGGGCTTAATTATAGTGAGGTCATCAAATTCGGGAAATCGATGGTGGATTCGTTCCCTTGTTTGAGGTTGAGTGGTGTAGGCCAAGCATCCCAGCCAGTATTTCCAGAAGACAATAAAGTAGCCTCATCCTATGCAGAGAGTTTCGAAGCAAATAAAGAGATCCATTTGTGCAAATGTTTGGTCCAGTGGTTTGTATGGTGCAAATGCTTCCATAACTTGTAGAAATGGGGGCAAATAAATGTAGCCAATAAATGTATGAAGGTTCTTTCGAGGTCGGTCATCATTGTCACATGCCTCCTTGTATGCTCGATCAATGTAAGAGCAAGTTTGGTTGGCCATTAGAGATGTATCAATCCCTTCGTATTTCGCAAATGATGGAGGGAATGTTCAAAGCATAGGGAAGGATTTAATGAAATTCAGTGCTTCATTTCTAAGAAGACGGTTATACTTTAGCCAAGTCCATGTATGTCCTAGGATGTGGGCAAAGTGCACTAGTTCACTAATATCACCAAATATTGGGTATATTAGTGCGGGGGATAATGTTGGCTATATATTTTGTATAAACCAATCACAGCTTAACACGTGGCATGAAAAGGATAATTTGGGGAGTTAATACAAGTCTCCAGCCAATGACAGACACGTGGCGGTTCATATTGGTAATAATGGATCTGCGCAGCACTGGAACAGCTAGAAGGCGCAAGATGACGTGGCCCAATGGTTACTCACAAATTCAAATTCAAATTTAGGAGGGAAGCCTAACTGCAAGAATGGTGTAGTGGGATTAACTGTGAGAGAGCATGATCAATAATTGTGAGAGGATATTTCGACGGTTGGAAACCCGCTTCGACGGTTGCCACTGGAGAGTATAAATAGAAAAAAGGCCCTAGAATGAAAGACCCAGACTTAGATCCAGAAACCAATTTATTTACTTCTTATTTCCTTCCATTTTTTACATTTTTAGTTCTTTACATTTTCAACACTTCAATTCCTGTATTGCATTTCATTTCCTAGGAGTAGTTTCAAGTAGTAAATCTTCTCAAGGCTGGGTCATTTCATTGTAAGTTCCTATTTACTCAATGAAATTCAGTTTTTGAATTATTTCTTATAAATTTCTCCTAAAACAAGCCACCAGTAAAAGTTCTCTTCATTGAGGTTGAAAGAACTTCAACACAATCGTCTGATAATTGGTTGGCAATTAAAATTTTGTAAGAACTGATTGATCCTTGCTAGCACGCTTAGATTTACAGTATTAACCTTCGAAAGCCAAAAAAGCCAACAATATCAATATTAAGATATATTTATATCTGAAAAACTATTTAAGACCAGATCAGGTTAGAACTTGAATAAAAAATTGATGGCTTATTAAAAATATTTAATAATTATAAATTTAAATTTGATCAATTTTTCATTTAATTTTTTTCATAATAGAATTAGGTTTTTTTGATAATTATAATTTATAGTTCCAATTTTTCTTTGTATTTTTTTAAAAATATTTTAAAATTATATATAATTATAATTTCTTTTGAACTTTCCTTTTCAATATCAAATTAGTTATAACTTGAATTACATATAATTTATTTTTGACTTCTCATCTACAAAAACTAACAATGAACATAAATTATTTTTTGAACATTGTAAAAAATAAATAAAGATATATATTATCAATAATAATAACAACAAAATATATTTTTATTTATCATGTGATATCTCACCACTGCATTGATAATAGATATTAATAATAAAACTCATTACAATAATACAGTAATAATATATCAGATGATAAATGATATGTGATCACAATAATTTTTTATAGTTACACAAAAGTACCCAAAATGATATATAAAAAAAATAATATATGATCCATATTTAATTTTTATATAGTAAAATTCACACTTAATCTCAACAACATATTAGTTTTCTAAATCAATTCATCACCCAAACTATCTACTATTCTTTTAAGTAATATTCACCTTTTCAAAACTCACACCCAAACAATACTCTGACCAAGCTCATCATCATCCTTGTTGTTGCTATGCTCATTGCCTCCACTAACCACTATGCAACTCTGGCATATATAGTTTTTTATCTTTGCAAATTTAAAACAACAATGTTGGGGAAATAAAAATGTACCGTTAGAGTTTTAAAGAGTTAACAATAAAAAATGAAAAAAAAAATATGTGGTTTTAGTTTTTCTTATTCCATATATGGGTAATAATTTTTTTTTTAAATCCATAAATTATGAAACAGTGTTCATTATTTAAAATTTTATTTAATGATGGGCAAGTCAATTAAAAGTTTTTAATCTTTCACAAATAAAAAAATTTGAAAAATTTGTTTAAGAAATTAAAAAAAATGGTCAAATCATAAAGAATAATATAAGATGTCATATTCTATTAAAAAACTCATAACTGTATTATCAATTTACCTATATCAAAAATAATAATAACAACAATATAAAAAAATACACAAACATCGACCAAAAAAATAAAAATAAAAGTTCAAATTAACTCCAAAACAAAGATAGTTAAACAGATATATATATATATATGTATATATTATCAATTTAGTTGAAAAAATAAAAAAAGTCATATAGAGAAAAAAAAAAAATACTCACACGAAAATAGAAATTTACAAATATTTATATATATATATAAACAAACAAACAAACTTGAAACAAGTTTGGACTATTGACAAAGAGAGAGACTAATCTTTGTATCATTACATTTGGAGAGGAGTTGGTCGGGCTGGAAAAAAAAAAAAAAGGATCAAATATTGGCTATTCTGAAGAGAAAATTGTATTGAATTTTTAATTTGATTGGGTTTCTAAAATTTTAGGATTTATATTATTTTCGAAAAGGATGAGGGTGTCTTACCATATTATTTTGAATTTTAAAATTCAAAATCATAGATAATTAGTGCCTTTTTTTTATTGTTTCTTTATTTGAATTGTTTTGATCAATATTAATTTTGAAAAGTGTGAGGGTGACTTATCATATTGTTTTGAATTTTAAAATTCAAAATTATAGATAATTAGAGCTTTTTTTTTTGTTTTTGGTTTTTTGACTTAAGGAAATAACCAATAGAGTTTTTTTTTTTTTTTAAATTAAAAATTAACAAAATTAGTTTGGGAGTTTGGAGCTCCCACAATCAATATTCTTAAAAAGTCCTTTTTCCTTATATAATATATATATATATATATATATATATAGATTTATCTATTTTACTAGATTATAATTCTTAAAAAAATTATATGATGCCACTACATGTTTTAAATACATTAATTTAGACATTAATTCGTGTAAAAATGTATTTATGACATGGGTAGGCTTTGATGGCTTGAAAGATGTGATTGCGTTGCAACAATGCTCAAGGGAAGATTTGTTTGGCTCATCTTTGAATCTTTCTTTAATCAATTTGTAATTTTTTATGATCATTTTTAATTAGCATTTATTTTTATATGTTAGAACTGGGTTTGAATTCTGTCAAACAAAAACAAAAAACAAAAAATACAATCAATTTTACTTCTTCAATAGCATATGAACAAAACAACAAAATTCATTAATGAATAGGTAAGCCAATGGGTACTAAAATGCTGTAATGCTATAAAACCGAATGAATTACACATCAACTACTCACACCACACATTAGAGCAAAGAACAAGAACGGATTAATATTTCACAAACGATCATTCACTATATATATCCATAAACAAACATCCAACCGAAAACTTTTATTAATATTTCACAAACGATCAATGCAGAGTCCACTGCATCCGATGCTAAGGATTTCATGTCTTTCTATTCCTCCATTTATCGAATGCTTTCCCCTTTTAGCATGTATTCGAAGGCCTTGTTGATCTTTGAGAATGGGACTTGATGAGTGATGAACTTCTCCAGTTTAAGTTCCTGCAAAGTCAAAAATTTAGGCAAATAAGAGTTACACATTTCGAGCTTTCATACGCACTATGGGCATAGAGATTTGCAAAGTGGGATTCAGAAACTCACTTTGTTCATGTATTTTTCAACAACAGAAGGAATGTCAGATCGGGGTTTGTATGTAGTTTCCGAAGAAAGTGCTCTTAAGTGTCCTCTCAGATCGGGGTTTGTATGTCTTGAACACAGCATCTTTGTGAGGGACTTCCACAAGAACAGCAACACCCCAGCCCTAAAATGGCAGGTTGTAGTCTATCAGCATTCAAAATGACATATATACATTTATATGTTGTAGTCTAGAACACCACTTTGTTGTCAATGAGAAAGAGGAAAAAAAAAAGTGATAATCAAAGTGGTGGAAAGTAGGGGAAACATACATCATGGACACATTCAAATGCCGAGATCATGGCCTCAGTGCTTCCAGTACATTCAACGCTTCTGTCCACTCCTCCCTTGGTCATCTCAGAAATCACCTGAAGAGAAAGTCAGGAAGAAACTTGATCAAATACTTGAAAATGAAAGGGAAGATTTTACAACTACAAATGAGAAGTGTAGAACTGTACCTCTTGAACTGGTTTGTTGTGGTCTTTGGGGTTTACAAATTCTGTCACACCAAACTTCTTTGCTGTTTACCCAAGAGACGGAATGAGAGAGAAATATTTAATATTAGAAATTAAAGTCCATTATATTTTAACTGCAATGTGGATCAAAATGATTGTGTCTTTACTCTTGTATTATATGATGCCTTTATTCATATTTACTATTATTATTCAAGAAATGCTCGATGATGACAAAATGGAGGTTACATGTAGCCTATGTTGCAAGTTTCAACCAAATTTAGATGCAATTGGCCCATCAAAATCAGCAAATGCCTACCGTTCTCCTGTTTGGTTGTGTTTTCATCATTTTTAGTATTTTCGAAACAAGAACAATGAAAAGTTCAAAAATACTCGTTACTTTTCATGTTATGATGTGACACTTATCATATTATTAAAATGAAGTGGATCTTTTCTCAAATTCTAAAGTTCCATTATTACAAGTCAGATTAGTTTTTTTTGATCGGCAAAGAAAACCTTTATTAATAAAACAAACAAGGAATGAAAGATTACATCAATAAAGAGGAATTTGGGGCTAAAAAGCACCCAGCTCCAGTTGGTGAGAAACCAACAGAGCAGCCAAAAAGGGAGCAGAATCCTCACTTGACACAGAAGGCATTACCCAATTCTGATCAAAACACTAATCATCATAGCCTACACTACTGATGAAGGCAGAAACAGACCAACATCCTTCCCATTCTGATGAAAACAGACCAATCTGTTGAAACAGACCAAACGACCTTCCCATTCTGATGAAAACAGATGGCCAGCCTTCCCATTTCTGAAGCATGAGACAGACCAGACAAATCTAACCACGACCACAGCATAACCACTAACAGAGGACTATCCCACTAACAGCAAAAACCAGCTAGAAGATGACTAAAAAAACAGCACACACCGTCAAACAACTTCACCACAAGGACACCTACAAACAGCCTAACAGCACGCACAACCAGAAACACACACAAAAACCAGCAATACAACCCATTCAAACTTGCAAGCCCCGGATAACCAGTACACCAGCATCACAGCAACCATCCTCTATTCTTTCCAGAGTACTTTCTTGATCTACCTTCTTTTCTCTGGACTGCCAATCCCTCTTATACTCCATGATTGAATCCTCATGAAAACAAAATTTACACTTTTGGTCCCCTGACAGTATTAGCCTAGTTGGCATCCCCATCCCGTGTTCTAACTTTCTCCAAATCATTGGCTTCTAGCTGCAGCAGTTTGCTAATAACCTCTTCATCCTGCCTACAAAATCAATGCGAGAGTTTTACCCAATTCCAAAGTTGCTTCCGCCTCAGACAGATCAACCCTCCCTCTACTGGATTTACTTGCCATGGATAGTGAAATGGTAGCTGCTGCTGATCTGAAGACAGCTCCCTTACGCAGGTTCAGAGTTGATTTCCCGAATCTAGAAGATCCAAACTGTAAGCTTTTCATCTGCCGATGCTTTTTGCTAGTTGCTTTCCTCTGAAAGATTAAAGAAGTGAAACTATTTGGGGGTGAGCTACCCCCAATTTGCTGGGGATGAAGATGACCCAAAACCCCATCACTTTGGAAGATCGGAGCAGAAGGTAAGTTTGGGTTACAAATATCTATAGGAGCCAACCCAACAGTGAGAGGAGCTAGCTTACTTGGGCCGACAACCGAATGGTCCAAAACTGAGCCCACATCAGATCCATTACACTCATGGGTTGATTTCAGATCCACTACTAACTTAATCCCTCGGCCCATATTTTCAGGCCCACACAAGGTTTTGATCACTCCAGAATTTTGAATTTCTCCTTCGAAACTCCCACCTCCATCAACGGCTCTCTTCTTGGGACTCACCCGCAGTCTTGCAGGGTTATCCTGGCCTGCGTAGCCGATATCTTCTGACAAACCTATTTGCAGATCTGATTCAGCCACCACCGAAGTGACCCTGAGCTGGTCATCCTCCACCATGACGCTGCTGCTATCATGTGCTTCCACAGCTGCTATTCGTTCCGCCTCAGCACTCGAGTCCACCTCATTGCCATCAAAGATAGCCACATGGACATCATCTTCCTCATGCTTACTTCCTCCATCTGCAATCTGATTGTCCTCTTTTACAAGAACATCATTTCGGATTCCACCAAAATGTCCTTCAGATGAATTGCTGAGGCCAGACATCTTCGTATCTTTGATGAAAATGATTTGCTCCTCACACACCCTAACTGCGTAGAGAGCACCCTTGCATTCTAAATTGAGGATTTGATTAATGGGTTCCATAAAGCTTGTCGCAATCTTCACTTTCCCATATTGAAAATGGTTTAAGTTCTGAGTATCCTCATCTAAAGCAGACACAACACCCCACACCTTGCCAATGTTAATGAAAGTGTTACAATTCCAAAGATTTAGTGGAACTCCATAGCAATAAAGCCAAACATGCCGTTCTTGGGCCATGGACATCCCATGTTTCCATTCGAGGACTGAATCGCACCATTCATTGAGCCATCTCTTCATTATCATAAGTTTTTCCTTCATGGCCTCCTTTGATTGGAAGGATAGTACCAAATCTGTCCACCACCGACTCTAACTTGAACTTCCCCAAGATCTCCTACTGCTATTTCTTTCTGAAAGTCTTCCACGGCGTGAATTGGTTTTAACCTGGCTATGACACTTTCATATAGCCATCCATTGCCTTCCTCATAGGCTTTGATGGTGCAGGTGGTATTGGATCCTGCTACCTTACCGCTCACCACCTCCGCAAAAGATCTCTTACCTTGGTAGCCAACATGGGTTCTAATAGGTTTCTCTGCAAACTTTCTAGACTGCGTTGTTGATCCAGCCTTATATTACATACCATAGTCCTTCGCAAAATCTGCCATTTTTACCTTTAATGCTTTATCATCACACCAGAGTCCATTAGCTTTTTGGACAGCCAGATTAGTTAGCAACAAAAGTTTACAAATTTTGCTAGTTATATTCTAACATTTATCCAAAAAATAAAACTGGTTTTGAAAAATATTTCGCCAAACAAAGAAAACAAAAAATTATGGGCCCGTTTATTTTCAGAGGTAGAATGGAGAGGATTCATAGTGAGGGGATTAATAGTGAGGGGATTAAGTAAATTGTTTGTTTTGATGATAGTTGTAGTGTAGGAATGTTAAATATTTTTATATAAAATAATAAAAAAAAAAAAAATAAAAAATTATACATTAATATTTTAAAAAAAATTCCCAATATATAAAAATAAAAATAAATAAAAAAATTTCTAATCCCCTCACTATTTCTAATACCATCTCTACCTTTTCCTTCTCAATCCCCTTCCAAGGCCTTTACTAATACCAAGAGATTAAGAGTCCCCTCCCCATCTCTAAAAACAAACACCCCATATAGTAGTCCCACCTCACTATTAATCCCAATCCCCTCCCTATAACTCCAAACAAACGGGGCCTAGAAACTCAACCAATTTAGAAAAATTGTGAAAGAAACGCATGCTGGTACAGGGATTTAAAGAATTTAATGGAACAAAGATATATGCAATCGACTAGGACAGATTATAAATGCAAGTAAGAAATGATGCAACAACACAAATAGTGTAGTTAGTTTTATGAAAGTAAAATTATATCAAACACTACTGTAAATATAATGCTTCCTAGTTCCGCTATGTGATCACCTACCTTGTTCATATCTGTTAGAATTCAAATCCATACCAATAATCCTTGAAGCACCAGACACTCCGGCTCCTTCTGCAGCCTAATCACAAAATTACCATCAAATATAATATTGATCAGATACATTTGGCTAACAGAGACACCCAAAAATCATATTTATAAGGCAATTAGAAGAAGAAAAAAAAGAAAAAAAACTCATAGCTAGGCCTACAGCTCCCAATCCGAAGACAGCCACAGTTGAGCCCTTTTTTGGCTTGGCAACATTCACGGTTGGCACCAAATCCTACCAAAACAAAATCCATTTGTTTACTAGAACAATATGAATTGAATGGTCCGCAATGATCAACTCTGTAATCAGTTATTAGAATCAATAAGCCTATAAATCATTCATCTGAATTTTTTGAAAGCCTTCTTATTGGATGATCATGGTACTTTCCAAAACACAATCAATCCCTTGAAATCTTTTGATAGAAGCTTGTTGATATCTTCTTATTATAATGCAAATTGATGGCACAAGGCAAACGCAAAAGGGATTGACATTAAAATTAGATTATCAAATTGATGGAACAAGGCAAACGCAAAAGGGATTGTTGTACCTGTGGAGATTCCACAACTAAGAACACAAACTTTGTCGAGAGGAGCGCGGGGGTTAATCTTGGCAAGACAACCAACGTGGACTACTGTGTACTGGCTGAAGGTGGATGTTCCAACAAAATGGAAAATTGGTTTGCCATTGATTGAGAATCTTGATTTTTGATCATGGATCATCACTCCCCTGTCTGTGTTGATCCTAAGGAGATCACACAAGTTGCACTCTTTAGATTTACAGTGAGCACATTCCTTGCATTCCCCTATAAAGACCGGAAGGACATGATCACCCGGTGCAAGATCAGTCACTCCCTCTCCTACACTCTCCACAATCCTGCAAATCCACAAAAATCAACAAAATTCATATTTTCAATCCATAATTAGATAAGCCATTTCATTTTAGGCTTCAAAAATTAACAAGAACAAACAATTTGATTCAAATTAAGATTTTCTTGGAAAGAAATCAACTTACCCTCCTGCCTCATAGCCGAGGATTCGAGGAAAGATGGGGTTTTGGCCCTACAAGATTGAAAAGAACCAATGGTGGCTTGAATTTATTGAAATTAATGTGGAATTTTTAGGAATACTATATAATGTGAAAAATGAGTTACCTTGGCTTCCCAGAAGTAAACATCAGTGTGGCAGAGAGAGGTATAGTGGATCTTCACACGAACCTCCAACTTCTGCGGTGGCGCTACCTCCACTTCTTCTATCTCCAGTGGCCCTGCTTCCCATGCCACGGCAGCTGCCACCAAAAATTGAAGAAAAGACATTGTTAACCAATCATTTTCAGAAAGTAGAAACAGTTTGATTTTTTGTAGAACTTGCTGAACTGTTTCTGAAAACTGTTTTAAAAAAAAAAATTGATTCCAAAATCAGTGATGATGATATTACACAAACCTTTGTAGCGAATGACTTGACCAGCTTTTTTGTCATCTTTCCTTGTTCCCTGAAAATAAACTAAGACTTTAAAGCTTTTGTTGTGTTTAGAACTTTCTGTATGCAGTTGTTTGTGTGAGATGATGGAAAGGCTCTACTCTAAATGGGTTTATTTATACTATGAGTGGAACATAGTAATGAATAAGAGCTCTGTACAACAAATATAGAAAATATTTTTCAAAAAATGTTTCTGCCAAAACAAACAAAGCATCAGTGGAATTTGCCTTATTTATTTATTTATTATTTTTAGGCATTTCACTTTTAATTTATCATAACTACTCGATTTTTGTTAGGCAAAATTCTAAGAATATTATTTTTGATTAATTAAGTCTAAAAATAGAAATTTACTTGTTTTCAGCCTCTTAAAAAGATAAAATAGGAGAAGGATCCCTGTAAGGCCCGGTGTCCCACATCGAGAATGGATGGGGAGTTCCTGGGCTATAAAAGTAAAAATCTGGACCCTTATATAGCATCGAGGCCTTTTCCCGGTGGTGAAATCCTAACAGAACTCCACAGTTAAGCTGCTTAGGCTGGAGCAATTCTGGGATGGGTGACCCATGGGAAGAACAAATCCGTGCGGGCATGGCCCAAAGCGGACAATATCGATGACATGTGAAGGTTGGAGCGTTACAATGGTATCAGAGCCGACTCTCCGGAGTACTGAGTGTGGGCCCCTGGCGTCTCTCGGTGTATGTGGGCGGGCTTGCGAGCTGGCAGGCTACTGCACGGGGGCGTGCAGCCTTACGGGGGGTGGATTGTAAGGCCCCGGTGTCCCACATCGGGAATGGAGGGGGAGTTCCTGGGCTATAAAAGTAAAAACTTGGACCCTTATATAGCATCGAGGCCTTTTCCCGGGTGGTAAAATCCCTAACAGAACTCCACAGTTAAGCATGCTTAGGCTGGAGCAATTCTGGGATGGGTGACCCACTGGGAAGAACAAATCCGTGCGGGCATGGCCCAAAGCGGACAATATCGATGACATGTGAAGGGTTGGGGCGTTACAATCCCTCCAATCCAAAATCTGGACTGGAGGGTGCTTTTTGGGCCTTTGGGATCCATTACGGGTCCCATTTCAATCCGAAACATTCATTTTGTAAAACACTTTATGTATTTCATCCATAAAAAAAAATTAGGTCGATCCGATAATTGTAATTTATTCAATTTATTGTGTTTACTTCCAAAAGGGAACACATCTCGTTAACCAATACAATTATAACTTCATCTCATAATAATACTCATGGGATTGGAACCCATTAGTTACCCCATTAAGTTTTTCATTGAGATTAAGGTTTTAAGTTAGTTAGTACAAGCAAATAACGGGAATAAATTAGCATAAAGTGTAAGCATCACTGAAGGACTAAAATAAAGGATATACAACTATGACATGTATAATATCATACCAAGACATGATCATATATTAATAAGTATATTCATGAATATAAGAGCATAAAATACCAATGCCAACAGAATTTCCAGATTCAGTACCACTTAAATATTAAGATCAAAAGGGTCATTTCAGATTTTTCCCGAACTCGTACTTCCTATGGTTCGTAGAGAATTTAATCTAGTTTCCAGAATATATTTCGGAAATGGAATAACTTTTCTAGATTTTTAGTTATTTAAGAAACATTCCAGCACTATCTGGATTCGTCAACAGTTATGAAAATCGGATTTTCTCACAAACCGCTCACCCTTTTTGGATGAAACTAATTTTTATTGAAATCTAACTCTTTAAGGAAGATTTTGACGTAAAACCTAAGTCCAGGAGATTTTTCTACATTTTTCAATAATTTTTAAAAGTTGGCTGTAAAACAGGGTTTTTATTCACAATACTTAAAATAAGAATGTTGGTGGGGAAAGAGGCCAACTAAAGAAAAATTTTCACTTCTTTTGTGATGAAAACATACGAAATAATGTATCAATAACTCAGATTTTTAAAGAGATGATGTGCCTTTGGAAATAATGTAAGATATAAGAAGAAAAAGGTAGTTTTGCATCTATTTAGAGAAAATATGAGTAGAAGAAGAATCAAGCCCAATTCATCAACTTTAAACACATGAACACCATTAAAACACATCTGAAAATATTATTTTAAGACTCTAATTACATGTATTTGAAAAAAGAAAATCAAGGAAAGAGTTGTGTTGTGGCTTACTTGAGGCTTGATTGCATTGCTAGCGGCTTCATTCTCTTTCTTTCCTATCCTCCACCAAGTTGAGTGTCTTTCCTCTCTTTTCTTTCAACCGTGTCTGGTGTGCATGTTGTTCTTGTGTGAAAAATGCAAAGGATGAGGTTTCTTTTATAGGAAAATTGGTGCAAAATGTCCATTTTGCCCATTGGTTGGAATTGGATTGGATGTTTTGGATTTAGTTTGAATTTAATGGAATAGTGGAGGATTAGAGGGCTTAGCTGAGTACTTAAGCATGATCTTGTTAGGGTTTTATCTTAATCAAACCAACCAAGTTACAAATACAATGTATGCGAGAACCCGAATATAAAAATAAAGTAAATAATTAAATAATAATAATTTTACAATCTCAAATATCTTGATGGTGAATCCTAAGGTGTAAATTAAATATTATTGGAGGGTCTTTTAATTAATTTTAAAACTTAAAATAAATTTATGGTCAAAGTCTTTAATTTAGAGACAAGATTTATTATTTAAAAATAAATAAATAAATAAGTGTCAAATTAGTAAGCATATGTTGATCTAATAATATTTGTATTTTATTTAAATTAATGGAGAGAGAAAATAAATTAAAACAAAAGATAATATTTTAGGGCCTTTTGTGTAGATACATATGTAACCCTAGGTTGCATAATACTATTTATAGCAGCAGCAGGAGCCACCACGGGAGAGAGAGAAAGGTTGAGAGAAAAGAAGAAGAAAAAATAAGGTTGCAAACAAGGAAGAACTTTTGGGTGTGTGGTTGGTTTCTAGCTTTCTTCTTTCTTTTATTTTTGTTCTTTATCCTTATTCTATTTTATGATTTAATTCATTGATGGAGGGGTTGTAGGTTTATGTATTTTGTATATATATATACTGTTAAGAAATCTGAGGAGAAAAACTGGTGCGTAAAATATTGGTGCAATTGTTAGTTTAAAAATTCTGTACAGAACCACAAACTTTAAAAATCAAGGAATCATATCAAACGGATAAATTTTGAACTAAAATTTTTACAATATATTAATTACATATTAAATTGCATGTCAGAATTTTCTCATAATTTTTGGGAGTCAAAACCTATAATAACTGCTGCATTCAAATCTATCCAGAAAACTAGTTTAAAACAGTAACTTCGGAAGTGTTTTTCTCTTTGGGTATAAATCTAAAAATTATCAAATCAGCGTCATTAGAACCGGTTACGAGTCTAGTTTCTTAAATTTTTGGCCTTGCATTGATTGCTTGTGTATACTAAGAGAACCATTAATTTGTTTAAAGTGCTGCAGAAAACAACCTATTTGGGCATAATTAATTGTACATAATTATTTTGATAAGAAAATCAAGTAAAACCAATTGGGTTTGAAACTTAGGATATATTAGTTGATATCTGGAGGGTTTTGGAATTTTTCGAATAGCATGGAGTGGGTTTTTAATTTTCAAAGTTAGCAAATAGATTGGTAAAACTTTTTTAAAATTATGTTTTATTTTAAAGTTACTTTTAGTTAAGTTACGATCGGAACCCATGTCTTGGGTAATTTTAGACCTTGAAGAACATGAACTTAGGTATTATTTAAGAGTAACGGTGAGTGGGGTTGAGCTGTGTTAGTGCGCTTTAGTTTGGGGTTACTTAGTTCTTATTCTTTAGTATTTTTAAATTAGTAGTGACGTGTAGTTTTCATACTTGGTTCAGGGAACTAGTTAGACTTTGATACTCTATTCGAGGATTACATTGTTCCGTTTTCAGGTGAGTAGTTTCATGCTACAGATTTTTATAAATGTTCCCCTACCATGAACTGTTGGAAAATTAAATCGTTGTTTCAGGACTAAACTGTTTTGATAAATTATTATATTATCAGTGGAATCAAATTATTTCTGAAACATGTGTGAACTTGGCATACTGTAAACTATTTGTTTTGGTCTCATGTTTATAATGGTGAACTACCATGTTTTGCGAAACTGATGTGTATTAATTATTGGGACCATCTATATATTTTAGTCCAGGGAAATTATTTCACTGTGTGTGGTGACTCCGGCCACTAGGGAACAGATTTGGGTTGGGCCGTGATAACTCTAGTGCTCAACGATTGTAAGGAAAAGACCTAGGTTAAGGTAGGTGACCTTCAATCGGATCGTCTTAGAGAAAAGGCCCGTGTTGCCTCCCTGAGAATGACTCTTAGTTCGGTATTGGATCCAACGAGGCTTATAGCCTTGAGAACTGTGTGGCATGTTACTTGTTATTTCTTGGTAGAAAATTATTGGTGTTCATGTTGTAATTTGTTTTTAGCGGAAAATGTCATCTATCATGTTCTTGAAAGACATGAATACTTTAACTATTGAACTGTGAAACCTTCTTTTTGAAACAGATTGTCTTTACCAAATTGCATGCCAATCTAGTTTCTGTGATATATATCTTATTTTGGAATTGATCCATGTTTTCAAAACTGTATATACTTGTAACACGCCCGCGGGTGACCTCGCTACAGTTCGGACTCGATTTTGTTTTGCGGTTCTTAATCTGAACCAAAGAGTCCAAATCCGGCAAATCGTTTGAGAAAACAGATTTTTGAAAAGTAGTGCCAAACATGGACTGCTTTGCCAGATTACAGAGTCGCCACCTAAATATTTTTAAAATGGGAAATTTAGGAAACCCTGACTCGGTGCCGAAGGCCACGTGTCCGTCATCACCAAAGTGGTCTTGGCTCGGGAGCTTGGGTACGATCGGGGAAGGTCAGCTATGAGCACCCCCTTTCGCCCGGTCCGAAGACCGGCCTCTACTAACCGTGATATCCAATTTTGAAAACTTTATGCGTTCTTATTCCGGTTATTAGCCTAGAATTACTATGTTGTGCGCACAGCAAACAAATATAGACTAGATCGCCTAATTTGGAAATAAGCATTGCATATCCGTCTTGTTTGGAAAACAGTTTGAAATTGCTACTCGCGAGTAGGCTAAAACACGGATTTCAATGAGTATTCCCAACTCAAGTAATCCAACCTCCACCCACAGGCATTCAAGCAGTTTATCACATAAGCACTTAGCCGCATGGCAGGCATACTGTCATGTTAACATTCACACGCATGCGACATGCTAAAGCATAAAACTTACATCGTACTCCGTGCCAAAACAAGAAACCAGTTAGCAAAACATGCATGACCTAGTTTATGTTAAGTGACTAATGCATCGCATACGGAATGTAATCTAGACAGGCTCGGCTATCCTAAGCATGGCACATGAAATGCAACAACTATCACGTATTCAATTTGGAATTGAAAGTACGATGCAGTTTGTATGATGTACCGAGCCCGATGTATGTAAACAAATGCATGAATGCACGCATGCATTGCATAAGGTATGCTAATTTAGATGTGCCCTAATCTACCATCATAAGCAGGTAAATAAAAGGGTAGAAAGAAATGGGGGTTGGAAGACATGCACCCACTCACACACACTTATTACAAATTTACCCTCGCTCGGAGGGACCAAAAGAATAATACAAATTAATTAACTACGCAAGCTAATTAATTATTACAAATTAACTAAATTAATTAACAAATTAACTAAGTTAATTAAAGCAGTAAACGCCTCGGGAAGAGGGCTCAAATGCAGCGCGCGCTCGGAATTGGCTCGGAATCGCATTGCCATGCACGGATTGCCTCCGTTTCCCCTGCTATCCTCCTCTGAAAATTGCCAAAGTCCCAGGAGTGCCTCTCAGGGCACTGGGAGTACCACCGGCTGGGGTAGAGCACCACGGCTGAAGAAGGAGGCCACCGGCACTAGATGAAGTTATCGGCTGGCAATTGACTGCCGGTCGGCACTAAATAGTGCCGGCCGGCACTTAACACCTGCAGAACCTGCAACCCACAGCAGCAGAGGACAACAACATGCATGGCAATGTGATTCAAGGTATTTATGCACTATACACACCCCTTATCATGTTATTGACTCAAAGGGGTATGTGCCTCGATTCCCGGACCACCAATCGCGCATTTCCATGCATGATGGCCCTAAGAACCAAGAATGCAACTTTGATTTCAAATGCATGCAATGCAAACAAGCAAACAAGGGTGCTCAAACCTCTATCATGACTTGGTCAAGAGGCTTAGCATGCATGTCGATGCAATGAAGTCCTAAACATGTCAACTAGTATGCAATATGGCAATACAATGCAATCATGCAAGTAAGCATACAAGACAAGCATGCGAATCAATGGAAGGATGGTCTTATACATGAATTAGGCAACTCAAATAGTCCTAAAATCAGTGGCCAAAATGCTAAGTTAAGAGGGCCAAACACACATGCACACATGTATAAGTTAAGGCACCAACACTTAAGCATAATTAAGCAACTCTTAAACACATCTAAGAGGCACAAACATGGACTATTAGCATACATGAAAAGCTCTGAAATCATGCAAAACATGGTGCCAAACCAAGCTAAACAAGACCAAACAAAGCATGCAAATAGCCCGAAAAGCAACATGAGCGAACTAACTTGACAAGACCAATCATGGCAAGACTCGAGCAACCAAAAACAGGTTTTCAGCATGTGAAAATACACCCAAAACTCACACTCACGGCATCCTAAAAGCTCTAAACACACAAGCATGCACAAGGCACCCTTGAATGCATAAAAGGACACACCCTTAAAGCATGAAAGAGATGAAAAAAATGAACATGTGAGCATGGATTAGGGTCTGAAATAGCATGTAAGAGGGTTCCAAACCCTTGAAATCATGGAGGCAATGCATCCTACACATGCACCTACTTGAAGCATACAAGCTACAATGCAAAGGGCTATAGAAAGCATGCCAAGATTGACCCAAACAACCTAGGACAGACCTTATACATGGAAAAACAAGCACATTTCCAGTTTATGACCAGCCACAAAAATAGAAGCAAGATAGGCTAACAAAGCATGCAAAATTACGGTAAATAGAAGAGATTATGAAACAAGTGCAAGATAGGGGTCCCAAACAGGGTTGAGCCCTTCTTCAATGTTGAAGAAGGGCTCAAAATAAGCCTACTTACAGTTTATTACATGCTCAAAAACAGATTATACGCCAGCCAAATATACTATGCAAGAATCATGGATACAAGGGGGTAAAGAGATAGGTGCTAGATGCTATCATCAAACAGCCAAATACCCTTCATGGACATGTAGAGGGGGGAAAAATAATCTACTTTTCAGGCCTGTCGAAGGCCCAAAAATGGAAGCATGGTAGGCTAAAGAAACATGCAACAAAATAAGGTCCCAAGAGGGTATTGAAGCAAGTCATACATGGGGTCCCAACAAGGTTGAGCCCTTCTTCAATGTTGAAGAAGGGCTCAAAACAAGCCTCTTTGTAGTTTACATCGAAGCTCAAAAATACATGCAACTATGGCTTAGATATGAACCAAGAAAATGCTAATTTTGGGGAAAAGTGTGCTTACCATTGTAGACCAACAAAACCAGCACCCCTTGGTCCAAGTTTCTGAGCTCCTAACCTCTGCAAATGACCTCCCAAATGCTGGAATGGAAGATGGTGGTGTTGTGCTAGGTGTTTGTAGAGCAAATGATACAAGAACCAAGGTGTTTGGATGCTTGGATAAGATAGATATAGAGGGTTGTAGATATATATGTTAGATATATATGTCTACTCTCTGGTTTTTTTTGCTCAAAAACTCTAACCCCCAACAATGGAGGAGGAGGGTTGCTTATATAGGCCAAGACCAAGTCTAAGACTTAGTGGCTAAGCAAAGGAGAAGGGTCAAGGGGTGCAAAGAGTTTGTGGCTTCTAGAGGAAGCTAATACAGCTGGCCAAGCTTCTCTTGGAGAAGGGTTCAACCTCTTAGAGGGAAAAAAGGGGTCAAAAGGGTGGAAAGGTTGCAAAATAGCAATATATATGCACGGGGAACTGGTTCTATACATCCCAGCTGGCACTGCTGGGATGCACCATGCCTGCAAGAGTCAAAAGGGTCAAATCGGCCATGAAAAGAGGTCATCGGCACAATATATTGCCGACCTGCACTTTATTCTGGACGGTCGGCTAAATAGAGTGCCGGTGGGTAGCCGGTAATGTCAAAAAGTGCCGGTGGATGGTCAAATTGAAGCCCCGGAAGTTAGCTTTCCAATGGCGCAAACCTTGCATCAAAATGCCTTCTGTGCAAAAAGTTATGCCCTTTTCCGTGAAGCCGCGCAGACTCGATCCAACCGGGATGATGCCCAGCTTCAACCCATCATATCTCCTCCACCCGGACTTGGCTCTAGGAGATTCTTGAACCAAAAATGAAGCCCCGGAAGTCTTCTTTCCAATGGTAGTGGCCTCATAGCTAAATTCCAAGTATGCAATTGAATAAGCCTGATTCAGCGAGAGCCGCTCGACTTTCTTCTACCGGATTCATGGCGAACTTCTTCTCCAACCTATTTTCTCCCCTCCTCTCCTCTTTTCTTCAACTCCAAACCCCTAAACAAAGTGTTTTGAAGGGTTTGCCTCTCTCCTTGTCGAAGAAACTGAACCTGTGCCCTGCACATCTCTCAACACCGAGCAAACCATCAGTAATGCCCAAGTCTTGAGGGCGGTCAAAAATGGGGTGTCTACAGTTGCCCCTCTTTGACAGAACTCGAAAGTCATAACAATGACGGGAGTGAATGTCAAAGCCCAGAGACGACCCATTTTTGACAAGGTCGAAGACTTGGACAAACAAACAAAATATAGATAGATAAATGGTTGTGCCCGTAGGCTGCCTACGTATCCTTTTGCAAGGAATCAAACCAGCGTAGTTCAGGGGCAGGATGCAAAGTGATGCACAATGCAAGTGCATAACTTATGATCATGCAAAGGATGCTGTAATGAAGCAATTATAAATGCAACATTTTAAGCGAATGCTATGCAAGCAAGTAGACATGAACCAAACTACATCTCATGTAGAAAGGATGTAAGAGAATTATGCAATTCTCACGAACATGTGCGTTAGATACACAAAAGTGAACGAAGTGTGATGGATACACTAAGTGGACAAACATGTGTGATGGATACACCAAAGTGAAGAGAGTGTGATGGATACACTATATGAATAAAGTGTGATTGATACACTAAGCGAATACGTAATAGATATACTAAACGAATGTGTGTGATGGATACACAAAGGGAGCATGTGATAGATACAAAAAGTGAACGTGTGTGGTAGATACACAAAGTGAAGCGAGTGTGATGGATACACTATATGAAGCAAAGTGTGATGGATACACAAGGTGAGTGCAGTGTGATGGATGCACTGTATGAAGCAAAGTGTGATGGATACACAAGGTGAGCATAGTGTGATAGATGCATAAAGAGAAAGTGTGTGATTGATACACAAAGCGAGCGTGTGATTGATACACAAAGCGAATGTGTGATGGATACACAAAGGGGATGTGTGATTGATACACAAAGCGAATGTGTGTGATGGATACAAAGCGAGTGTGTGATAGATACACTATATGAACTAAGTGTGATTGATACACTAAATGAATGAAGTGAGCAAAGCGTGATGGATACGCAAAAGGCAAACACAAAGTGTGATAGATGCACTAAGTGAGCAAGTGTGATGGATACACAATAGGTGAACACGAAGTGTGATCGATGCACTTAGTGAACAAGGTATGATTGATATACTAAATGTGAACACGAAGTGTGATAGATGCACTTAGTGAACAAGTATGATGGATATACTAAAGGTGAACACAAAGTGTGATAGATGCACTTAGTGAACAAGTATGATTGATATACTAAAGTGAACACAAGTGTGATAGATGCACTTAGTGAACAAGTATGATGGATATACTAAATGTGAACACGAAGTGTGATAGATGCACTTAGTGAACAGGAGTATGATTGATATACTAAATGAACACGAAGTGTGATAGATGCACTTAGTGAACAGGAGTATGATTGATATACTAAATGTGAACACGAAGTGTGATAGATGCACTTAGTGAACAGTATGATGATATACTAAAAGTGAACACGAAGTGTGATAGATGCACTTAGTGAACAGGAGTATGATTGATATACTAAAATGAACACAAAGTGTGATAGATGCACTTAGTGAACAAGTATGATTGATATACTGGATATGAAGTGTGATTGATACACTAAGGAAATAAGTGGTATGTGCGTGATGATACACAAAAGTATGAAGTGTGTGGATACACTAAAGAATTGAAGTGAACATGTGTGTGATAGATACAGAAAATGAGAATGTGTGATAGATACACTAAGTGAAGAGAGTGTGATTGATACACGGAATGTAATCAAGTGTGTGATTGATACACTAAATGAAAATGAAGTGTGTGATTGATACACTGAATGCAATGAAGTGTGTGATTGATACACTTGCAATAAAGTGTGTGATTGATACACTGAATGCAATAAAGTGTGATTGATACACTAAAGTGAGAATGGGTGTGATAGATACAAAATGAGAATGTGTGTGATTGATACACAAAATGAGAGAAGTGTGATTGATACACTAAGTAAACTGTGATAGATACATGAAGCAAATAGAGTGTGATGAGGTGTGATGGATACACTAAAGTAAACATGTGATATGAAGAGAAGAATACACAAAGTGAATGAAGTGTGATTGATACACTAAGGCAAATAAAGTGTGTCAGATACACTGAGTGAATGAAGTGTGATTGATACACTATTCTGGCTTGAAGCAGACTTGATCTTGAGCTTGAGGTAGAGGTACACTCATACTTCGGAGCATTGGCAAGGCCTGAAGAGGTACACACGGGATGTGGTCTCGGAACTTACTGAAGTTGAAACGAACTCGGATACCCGATGTTTTCCTCTTTTGCTTTTGCTTTGCAGTCCGGAACCATTATAGCTTCAGATAGGTCCCGATTCTACTATTCTCACATGACCTGGGTTGAACCCTGCGGTTTTATGAAAGAACAAATATTGTTTTGCACAAATGTGGAGAATGGCACAACACTCTGAGCACAAGATGATTTTTTTTGAAATTGACGGTGAGAATAAGTTCTCGACTGGGTATTGAGCCTACGACTGAACACAGCACACCACGACTCAACAACGGAAAACAAAAAGGTAAACAACCTAAACACATCTATTGACACTCGAAACGACTCAAAACAAGAATCGAAACAGACAAAACAAAACACAAGACTCAAATGTGCACAGGGAGCCTGTTTTACCGGGTATTATTTCCTACCCTTTCTCATTTGTGATTCTCACATCACTCGGCATTCAATCTCTTGTTTTCTGAAAAAGCCCTTTTCTCACTTTTTCTCTCATCGCACACCTCTCTATTCTTCAATCTCTCATTTTTCAATCCCTCCCCTAGATGGTTGATGGATAACAGCAAGTTGTGGGCTCGTGCCCTAGCATTCTGCTAGATTATCATTCTGTTCACAACAATGAGTTTCTCCCACAGAGGGTTGCGCTACAACTGGGTGTGTAGCAAATCTGCAGCTGACATCGATTGATGATGCTCTGCTGGGGAATTTGGACGTGGTTAGATCTGTCCAGATGAGGAAGTGGAACATCTTGATCCATTCCAATTCATGCTTCGCACTTGACTTGATACCTTGCTGCTTGGAGGGTGATAAAGCTTTCAGTCCTTTTGCGGTTAGCTTCAGTGGTGCCCTTTTCTTGGCAGGTAGAGTGCCCTTCTTGGCAAGTATGGTGCCCTTTCTGGCAAGTATGTTGACAATGGGGAAAAGACAGAACACCTGACTCAACTGTGCCCCTAGTTCATCTTTTGACCATTTTTTGTTTTTTAAAACAATTTTGACCAACATGAAAGTTAGAATTAACATGCTTATTCGACTTTTTGATTTAAAATCATGCAAGTCAGGCTATGAGCACTGAAATTTTCCCTTTTTTGGGTCCAAGAAATGGTCCAGTTTTGGAAAATGAAATAATTTTCGAGAGAATTGGTCAACCTTAGTAAAAATTCTCAAAAACTATTTTTGCAAACGGCCAATGCTCAACAAGCATGGAACCTACTCTTGAGATGCACAACCTCGGACCATTAGCAATGGAAAATTGCCCCTTGTCTGAAGGACACTGTATGGCAACGGAAAGTTGCCCCTTGTTTGAAGTGACACCGCGACGTTTTGAATGGCAACGGAAAGTTGCCCTTGTTTGGATAGCATCGCAGCGTATTGAAATCATCCTTCAGAGTGACGATCACAACCGAACTCTCGGATACAGAGAATGCAAAGATGATCAAAACCATTTCATGGACACAATTGAACGAAGTGTTTTAGGGCTGGACTTCAGAACGAAGTTGCCTACGTATCCCAAACATGGGAATCAAGCCTTACGTAGTTCGGGGTTAAGGTACATCGGGTATTTAACCTCTCCTTTTTATGCTCTAACTTTTGCCAAGGCGCCTGTTGCAGGTTTTCGACCTTGCGAGCTTTGTTCTTCTTTCTTTTCTTTCTTTTTCATTTTTTTCTCTTTTTCTTTTTTCTTTTAGGCTCTAACTTTTGCCAAGGCGCCCGATGCGGGTTTTCGACCTTGCGAGCTCTTTTTCTTTTCTTTTCTTTTTCTTCTTCCTTTGTTCTTCTTTTTCTGTATTTTTTTCTTTCCTTTTGTATGTATTTTTTGCTTGCTCTAACTTTTGCCTGGGTCGCCCTTCCGGGTTTTCGACCCAGCGAGCCTCTCAAAGGGTAAAAGTGTAGCAAGTCCATGCCAAATGGTTTTAGGGTTTTGATGCCATCCGTATCCAGGAGAGTGGCTGTTGATTCGCAAGAGAACTCATCTTCGGCTCTTCGGCACATCTGACATCTTTGCCCTAGTTTGAGGGGGGGCTTCTGATCTAGCTTCCCAAGCCTCTCTTGACGACATCTGATCTTCTTGATTTGACTTTCTTGCCTCTTGTTCGAGGCTGCTTTGAATCTGGTCTCACAGGCCTCACGTTGTAGTTAACCGTTGAACATTCTGAGTTTGAGTCCAAGGTTCGAAAATGAGGGGTCGAGTCTCGAGGCTGAGAGCGATCCTAGGCTGCACAATCTCAAGAGCGATTCCACACATGTCTTCGCAGGACCGCGCAAAACATTTTTTGAAAGTTTTTAAGAAAGCGACAAATCGCTCGCGCTGAAGATAGTGTAGAACCAATCTGGATCAAAGCTAGGGTCCTTCTCAGTACTCACACTAACAAGCATGATTTCATTCATTAAGGGCTTAGCACGCCTCTCTTTCTCTCAATTGATCAAATTTTTGCAAATCCCAAGGAATTCCTTCCTCTTCGTTTTCACCACAGTGTTGAAAAGTTTTGAAAAACTTAGGCCAATGCAATGACTTCAAGGCACAGAAAAGACAGAGTTCTTAGTCAAATACTCCATCTCATTTAGAATTTCTGGCACAACTGGCACACGGCAGAAGCAAACACAAGAGTGTGAAAATCACTGCTGTTCCGATTCAAATCTTCTGGTGTAACTGGCTGCAAGGCAGAAACAGACTCAAAAGAAAATGAAGACAAACACAAAACAAAATGGTGATGTCCGAGGTAACACCCCCGGAATCACCCGACTCCTACATAACAGGACTGACTCGATACAACAAGACAGACCTTAACCCAAAAGACTGACTCAAAACAAAGAGAGACAGACTCAAAACAAAACAATAGAACTGGCTCAATACCCAAGTCAGAAAATACAAAACTAGCATTTCGCCAATGCTCAAAGCAGTGCATGCCAAACGCCACATCTGGAGTAAACTGAGTGTTGCCCGCAGGTGGTTTCATCCCCGATCACACTTCATACTATCCCCCAAGTTCACTGATCCAGTGACGATAGACCTTATTGAGCTGGTGCGGTGATGACGTTGTTTGTCAAACAATCTTGTACATCATGGCGCAGACGAAAGCAGCTATCGGTCTCATGACCGGTTTGTTGATGGTACGCACAGTACTTAGTCCGGTCATGCTTTGAAGGGAGAGGATCAGGTAAAGGCCGTTGTTCCAATGGTTTCAGATGTCCTTTCCGGATTAAGACCTCTAGAGCCTTTGACAAAGGCATATGAAGTGGGGAGAAAACCCTCTTGACTCGGGGTGGGTATTTGGTTTTCTGTGAGCTACTTCCGGACGCACCGGTGAAAATAAGTGCACTTATTTCATCTTTTTATCTTTTTTGGGTCACATCAATCAACATCTCCTCTCTACTTTTTCTACACATAATACAATAAAAGTCAAAAAGTGCACTTATTTAGTCTTCCCAAACTAGTCTAAAAATAAAAATTTACTTGTTTCCGACTTAAAAAAAAAATATTGGTCTACTCAACCTTTTCCAAAAGTAAAAAATAAAAATATATATATATATTTTTGTAATTATTCAAGGCATTACCTTTAAAAATTAATTGCCAGACCTCACTTGACTAATACAAGTGAAGTTTTCTATATGATTTTTTTATTTTTTTTTATTTATGGAAGAATTACAATTCAGTATATAGGATTTAAAAATTTTATCAAAGCATCGGAGTCCAATTCACAAAAATGAAGGGTTTAACTCAAACATATATTGCACCCACTATATATTTGTGTAAATTTTTTTATTTATTTATTTATTTTTTTTTTGGGGGGGGGGGGGGTCTATTCTACTCATTTATAATTCTCCCAAAAATAATTTCATGCTAAATGCAGTACTATAAACACATTTTAGTTATTACTTTGTGTAAAAATTTATTTATGACGTTTGCTCCTTCCAAACACCAGTGATGGTGAAAAAAAAATTATATGGTGATCTTGAGATAAATTCACGTAGTGCTTGAACTTATTATTTATTAATTAAAATTATGAATTTAATTTTTTTAATTATAATTTTGAGTTGGCATTTATCAAATAATAAATGATGTGAGTAGTATCAGTACAATAGTTTATTAAACAAAAAACATTAAAGCGTAAAACACACTTATATTTTATTAGGTCATTTATTTACTTATGTAATAAAATTATAATTTTATATAATTATATCAGAGAGTGTGCAGCGGAAACATGATAAGGCCACCAAACAATCACTTGAGGATGAAACACCATTGTTGCAATACAATAATAATGCTCAGCATGTGGGTACGATGATCTATTTGGTTTAATTTTTAATTGGTTTTCTTAATTAATTTTGATTTTTTTATGAACATTTTTAATCAACATTTATTTTTTTATTTGTTAGAAATGGGTTTAAATTTTGTTGAAAAAAAAATCAAACCTGATAATGCAATAACTTTAATGGAAAAAGAATCGAACTGATCCACGGTTTCAACGGGTCTGCTAGCCTTGGTGTCTTTGAAATGTGCTTGTAAAACAGGTCCAAAGGGAGAGATAGACCCCAACGATTAAGTTAGGTCAGGATAGATTGATTTTAGAGAGAGAGAAGCAAAGGGGGTGAAGACTTTCTCTAATGTATCTCGAAAGTTTCCTTATATCTTTTGCTCATCATTTCCTTGTCCATTCTAAGGTGTTTTATTGGCCGAAAGTCTATGGCCTAGCTAACATCATTTATGGTGATTCTGCTTACTTTGGCGTGAGGGGTCTTGCTGCATTTAATGCTATAGTGGCCTCATTAAATGGTTGATATGTGGGTATAATAACTTTGTAGAATCTTTGTCTACTCACGTAGTTAATTCCCTACCTGACAAGTGTTTGAGTGCCACTGGTCCTGGACCAACATTGGTCTGGGCCAACATTGGCTTCTCAAAGTTATTGGGCTGACTGGGCTTTAACATTTGGGCCATGAGCTGCGCCCTCCTTGGATGCCCATCAGTATTAGTAGTCCCATATTTCCAAGTGTAGTTTTAGTCTAACGAAAGGAATAAGAAAGAAGACAATAGTCCCCCAGAACGCCAAAAAGCACTACAAGAAATAACAGTTTTGCCGACCAAAATATTAGTCACCGAAGGTCTGATTTTTAGTTGCTAATACCATTTAGCGACTAAAATTTTTTGTCGCCAAGTTAGTCGCCTAAACCCTATCGGCGAATATTTTGGCGACTAAACGCGTGTTTGGTTGCTGAAAGTGCAACATTTGGCTACTAATTTTTTTAGTCGGCAAATGTTACCTTTTAACTACTAAATTTTATTTGGTCGGCAAATGTTACCTTTTGGCTACTAAATTATTGGTCGCCAATAGTCAATTCTATTTTTTTACATTATACATTTACCGACCAATACTCAAGGAATCGGCGACCAAACCTTTTAGTCGCCAAAAGCTCATTCGTGAATTTTTTTTTTGCAGTCAATAGCTTCTCATCTGTTCTTGTGGAGATTCAAACTAACAACCTCCCATACCATAAATCGTATACAAGACACTCTTTCCACTACGCCTCTATAACATCATACGATTATATATGCAACATATATTATTTTATATAGCACATTGACCCGTATTAATATAAAAGTATATATATAAATATAATTATTTTTTATTGAACATAAGTTTCATTTTCCTCTGTTGTTGTTATTTGCCCTTAAGAATGCTCAAAGCTTGAGCTCTGTAAAGGGAGTCTTCCTGTGGCTCTCCTGCACCAAGAATATAAGCTATAAGTAAATAAGCAAGGCATAATAAAAGAAAGACAAAGGGAAAATAGAAATTCATACCTTTCTTCGAAGTAGCCCTGGTGACTCTTGGATGAGGTGAGACAGTAAGAGCAGACACAGGGACAGTAGGAGTAAGACTTGGAATGACAGGGGCAGTGGAGGCAATAGTAGTGGTCCTAGTCTCTTTGGACTTAGCTTGAGAGGGCACATCTAGTCCTACCAATAGATCCCGATGAGAGATAGCTAGAAACACCTCCATCTTGACTGTCTACCAATTCTAGTACCTCCTCAATGCAGTGCTGTGTGAGATGAAGGAAGTGAACTTGAATTCGACCAAGTCTTGTATCAACTTAGAAGTTGCCTTATCCAGCCTGGTTCTTGGCACCTTCAGCTCCCTGGTTGTAAGATTGGTGTTAGTTTGATTATAGAGAGGGATAGAAATTCCTTGAGTAAGCCCAAATTGCCTAGCAAACTGGACAGGGCAGTAGGGTTCAACGATGCATTTATAAGCTTGAAAGTTCAAGGTACCAATGTAGAGCTCCCTTGGAATCAAAATCGAGGCTCACATATCCTTATGAATCGGGTTAGAGCAGGTGCTGTCAGCCTGGAAAGTCCTCAGCCATGTTGGCCCTGTGTTAGTTGTAAAGGGGTAGAAGAAGGTGGAAAGAGGGGAAGCTAGAAGTTGATGGAAGAAAGTAAGGTAATAAGCAAAGTTAGAAGGGTAAAGTAAAACTCTGGCATACTTCATTCCATAAGTGGTGGGGTATTGCACCAAGAATCTCAAGCACCTAGAATGCAAGTCGGTGAAGTAAGCGAAAAGCCAAATTGCAACACCCAGAGTGGTCCTCCTTGGTTGGCATCGAGGGGTTTCTCACAAAACTGAAAGTAAGCTCTATATACATGACCTAGTACATAAGGAGCCAAGGATATCTTCTTAGCCGAAGTGAGAGCCTTAGCAAGAGGGGCGAATTTAGGCATAATCCTCTATGAGGAGGTACAGAATAAAAATTTGCAGAGCCAATATAAGAGAAAAGAAAAAACTCTCGATCGATCACAGGACCTTCCTTTCTATTCTCAGACTTCACAAAGTCACTAAAGGAAGAAGTCAGAGGGGGAATAGAGAAAAGGACATTAAGATCAGGATAATCAGGACCGAAGGGAGTACCAGTGGGTGATAACCCTAGAAGATGGCACATGTTAAGGACAGTGGGGGCCATCATGCCACACCGAAATTGAAAGAAATTGAAAGCCGGGTTCCAAAAACAAAGAGCAGCAGGTATGAGAAAAGGGTCTTCAGGAATGGAAAACATGGTTAATCAAAGGGCGTCGAGGAGACAGAGTTCTTGGAGGTCCAGGATCTTGGCAAGAACAACTCGGTCGTACCATTCCTCTCTTTCTGGCCTCAATGTGGGCCAGCAGCGATGGAGATGGTTCATCTTCCAGCTTACCCAATCAAGGGCACCCTTGTAAAGGAGGCATTGATCTTCTAAGCACGGATATAGAGTAAAGAGTTGGGTGGGAGCTTCTCTGAAAATGGGACCAAGAACAATCTTCCCTTGAGCATGGTGTTGGGGAATAAAGATGGCCCATCGATAGCACACCGTTCACCAGCCTTGTATTTGTCATATTCTTCGTTAATGATTCTCCTCAAAGCCATAGATGGGCTCACATGCTCGACGACTGGTATTTTGGAAGAAGAAGCCATTAGCAAGGAATTGAAAGAATAAAGTGAGTAGAAGGGCAAAGAGCTACAGATAGGAGCAACAGGAGTGAAAGAGAAACTTTGGACAAGCGTATAGATAAAGCGCGAGAAGAGGGGGTTTTTAAACCTTTCTGTCCAAAGCTACCTATTTAATATAACGGGTTAAATGGACCCAGGTTCTAACCCATGTGTGATTAAGGCTTTTATTTTAAATCCCTTGAGAACACAAGGAAGAAGACTATCTCCGAGCCAGTATGTAGATACCTTATGAAGGAGGGAAACACATTTCAAATACCCAGCTTGGCTTCGAAAAGTGTTAGTTAGCTTCGAAGCCAGTCTTATACCTTGAATTTAAGCATAGTTAAGATCTGCTCACTTCAAAAATCCTTGAGGTGTGTTTTTTTTAAAAACTTTCCAACAAAGGAAGTTTCTTTCGAAGGGATCTTTGTAATGACCTATGATTAGAATATGGTTCTTGCCTATTCTTTCAGCATAAATAAGCACTATGAAATTAATTCTTGGTTAAGTAGCATAGAAAAACCAAGGGCCAAAGGGCTTATCTTGCACTTTTGCTTAGATAAGACCATTCGAAGGCTAAAGTGGTCATTCTAAAGAGAAATTTCATGTTTCGAAACACCTTAGCCAGGCCTCGAAGCAAGATTGGTTAGTTCAAAGCTATTATTTCACAGATTATACACAGATTATTAACCATACGATTGGGGTATGAAAACCCAAGGCATATATGAACACCCCTTGAGAATTCCATGCTTCGAAGTACTTAAAACCAGACATCAAAGCAAATTGGTTGCTTCGAAGCTATTATTCACAGATTACATAGACAGAATAAGGAATAAAGCCATATTTACCATGCAATCGATTATATAATTAGAATATAAAACTAGATCATGACAGATGAGATTTGAAGAACTCAGTTTTATTGATATGCAATATGTACATTGGGAAAACCTACTTGGTTACATTCTCAATTTCATAAAAATAAGGAATAGACAAAGTCACAAGATCATGAAACTTTGTCTAGCAAAATTCAATAAATACATACTATTTTCCTAACCTATCTTCTATCTTATCTAAATTTGGTTTATCTAACTGATGAGCACTTAGTTGGAAGAAGAGGATCCTGGGCCTTCATTTCAAATGCTGTTTGTTTAAGAGCCTTATTTGTTTCATCCATTCCTCCTTTCTCGTGTGCATTGCCTATAATGGCATCTTCTCCATACTCTGAATCTTGGTTCTTAAAGTCTTCATATTCTTCAAGAAGATTCTCTGCTTCGTACTGAATTTGAATACAAGTGGCAGAAGTGTTCTCCAACAACTCATTGGTAATAGAAGCGTTTGTGTACCGGTTGAGTAGAAGAGGAAGTTGATCCAAGAAAGTATGAAGCTTTGCCTGGGCTATAGGGTTAAGGATGTGGCTTCGAGAGATAATATCACAAGACCACAATAAGTTCTTGTGAGGAATGTCATCTCGAAGGACCTCAAAGGATAACTAGGAGAAAGCAGCAAGCAGAGTCTGGGCTCTATATTGTTGGTAAGCAGTAGGAAGAACTGGGGCTTGGTAGGGAGCAAAATGCTAGCTCTCGAAGAGGGTGAGTTTCAGTTCTTCAATCCAGTTAGATTGGAGGGCAGGAAGGAGCAGTTGGGTCCTCTCTAAATGAAGGTGGGAACTCAAGCTTGTTCATACATTCTAGCCAGTCAGAGAAGCAAAGTTTTCCTTTTTTTGGCTAAGAGTGAAGGACTAATTCCAAAGGATTCAACAGGGTGTGGAGTCCTTCACACTATTCTGGACGGTAAGGTAGAAGTATACCATGTCGAAAGCAAGTTGTCCTTAAGGCTGCGAAGACGGTCAAAGGGTACGTATGGATAGACTACAAAACTGCGAATGGAGGGCTGAATTATAGTGAGGTCATCGAATTCGGGAAATCGATGGTGGATTCGTTCCCTTGTTTGAGGTTGAGTGGGTGTAGGCCAAGCATCCCAGCCAGTATTTCCAGAAGACAATGAAGCAGCCTCATCCCATGCAGAGAGTTTCGAAGCAGATAAAGAGATCTATTTGTGCAAATGTTTGGTCCAGTGGTTTGTATGGTGCAAACGCTTCCATAACTTGTATAAATGGGGGCAAATAAATGTAGCCAATAAATATATGAAGGTTCTTTCGAGGTCGGTCATCATTGTCACATGCCTCCTTGTATGCTCGATCAATGTAAGAGCAAGTTTGGTTGGCCATTAGAAATGTATCAATCCCTTCGTATTTCGCAAATGATGGAGGGAATGTTCAAAGCATAGGGAACGATTTAATGAAATTCAGTGCTTCATTTCTAAGAAGACGGTTATACTTCAGCCAAGTCCATGCATGTCCTAGGACGTGGGCAAAGTGCACTAGTTCACTAATATCACCAAATATTGGGTATATTAGTGCGGGATAATGTTGGCTATATATTTTGTATAAACCAATCACAGCTTAACACGTGGCATGAAAAGGATAATTTGGGGAGTTAATACAAGTCTCCAGCCAGTGACAGACACGTGGCGGTTCATATTGGTAATAATGGATCTGCGCAGCACTGGAATAGCTAGAAGGCGCAAGATGACGTGGCCCAATGGTTACTCACAAATTCAAATTCAAATTCAAATTTAGGAAGGAAGCCTAATTGCAAGAATGGTGTAGTGGGATTAACTGTGAGAGAGCATGATCAATAATTGTGAGAGGATATTTCGACGGTTGGAAACCCACTTCGACGGTTGCCACTGGAGAGTATAAATAGAAAAAAAGGCCCTAGAATGAAAGACCTAGACTTAGATCCAGAAACCAATTTATTTACTTCTTATTTCCTTCCAGTTTTTACATTTTTAGTTCTTTACATTTTCAGCACTTCAATTCCTGTATTGCATTTCATTTCCTAGGAGTAGTTTCAAGTAGTCGTTGCTGTAAATCTTCTCAAGGCTGGGTCATTTCATTGTAAGTTCCTATTTACTCAATGAAATTCAGTTTTTGAATTATTTCTTATAAATTTCTCCTAAAACAAGCCACCAGTAAAAGTTCTCTTCATTGAGGTTAAAAGAATTTCAACACAATCGTCTGATAATTGGTTGGCAATTAAAATTCTGTAAGAACTGATTGATCCTTGCTAGCACGCTTAGATTTAGACTATTAACCTTCGAAAACCAAAAAAGCCAACAATATCAATATTAAGATATATTTATATCTGAAAAACAATTTAAGACCAGACCATGTTAGAACTTGAATAAAAAATTGATGGCTTACAAAAAATATTTAATAATTATAAATTTAAATTTGATCAATTTTTCATTTAATTTTTTTCATAATAGAATTATGTTTTTTTTTATAATTATAATTTATAGTTCCAATTTTTCTTTGTATTTTTTTAAAAATATTTTTAAAATATTTATAATTATAATTTCTTTTCCTTTTCAATATCAAATTAGTTA
This sequence comes from Camellia japonica, assembly GCA_030407325.1. NCBI lineage: Eukaryota > Viridiplantae > Streptophyta > Magnoliopsida > Ericales > Theaceae > Camellia > Camellia japonica. The sequence goes on from JAPPVO010000036.1 coordinate 88,405,492, forward strand.
TAACTTGAATTACATATAATTTATTTTTGACTTCTCATCTACAAAAATTAACAATGAATATAAATTATTTTTTGAACATTGAAAAAAATAAATAAAGATATATATTATCAATAATAATAACAACAAAATATATTTTTATTTATCATGTGATATCTCACCACTGCATTGATAATAGATATTAATAATAAAACTCATTACAATAATACAGTAATAATATATCAAATGATAAATAATATGTGATCACAACAATTTTTTATAGTTACACAAAAGTACCCAAAATGATATATAAAAAAAATAATATATGATCCATATTCAATTTTTATATAGTAAAATTCACACTTAATCTCCACAACACATTAGTTTTCTAAATTAATTCATCACCCAAACTATCTACTATTCTTTTAAGTAATATTCACCTTTTCAAAACTCACACCCAAACAATACTCTGACCGAGCTCATCATCATCCTTGTTGTTGCTATGCTCACCGCCTCCACTAACCACTATGCAACTCTAGCATAGTTTTTTATCTTTGCAAATTTAAAACAACAATGTTGGGGAAATAAAAAGGTACCGTTAGAGTTTTAAAGAGTTAACAATAAAAAATGAAAAAAAAAAATGTGTAGTTTTAGTTTTTCTTATTTCATATATGGGTAATAATTTTTTTTTAAATCCATAAATTATGAAACAGTGTTCATTATTTAAAATTTTATTTAATGATGGGCAAGTCAATTAAAAGTTTTTAATCTTTCACAAATAAAAAAATTTGAAAACTTTGTTTAAGAAATTAAAAAAAAATGGCCAAATCATAAAGAACAATATAAGATGCCATATTCTATTAAAAAACTCATAACTGTATTATCAATTTACATATATCAAAAATAATAATAACAACAATATAAAAAAATACACAAACATCCACCAAAAAAATAAAAATAAAAGTTCAAATTAACTCCCAAAACAAAGATAGTTAAACAGATATATATATATATATATATATTATCAATTTAGTTGAAAAAATAAAAAAGTCATATAGAGAAAAAAAAATGCTCACACGAAAATAGAAATTTACAATATATATATATAAACAAACAAACTTGAAATAAGTTTGGACTATTGACAAAGAGAGAGACTAATATTTGTATCATTACATTTGGAGAGGAGTTGGTTGGGCTGGAAAAAAAAAAAAAAAAGGGATCAAATTATTGGCTATTCTAAAGAGAAAATTGTATTGAACTTTTAATTTGATTGGGTTTCTAAAATTTTAGGATTTATATTATTTTCAGAAAGGATGAGGGTGTCTTACCATATTATTTTTGAATTTTAAAATTCAAAATCATAGATAATTAGAGCTTTTTTTTTTGTTTTTGGTTTTTTGACTTAAGGAAATAACCAATAGAGTTTTTTTTTTTTTTTAAATTAAAAATTAACAAAATTAGTTTGGGAGTTTGGAGCTCCCACAATCAATATTCTTAAAAAGTCCTTTTTCCTTATATAATATATATATATATATATATAGATAGATAGATTTATCTATTTTACTAGATTATAATTCTTTCAAAAATTATATGATGCCACTACATGTTTTAAATACATTAATTTAGACATTAATTCGTTTAAAAAATGTATTTATGACATGGGTAGGCTTTGATGGCTTGAAAGATGTGATTATGTTGCAACAATGCTCAAGCGAAGATTTGTTTGGCTCATCTTTGAATCTTTCTTTAATCCTTTTTTAATTTTTTATGATCATTTTTAATTAACATTTATTTTTTAGATGTTAGAACTGGGTTTGAATTCTGTCGAAACAAAAACAAAAATAAAAAATACAAATAAATTTTACTTCTTCAATAGCATAAGAACAAAACAACAAAATTCAATAATGAATAGGTAAGCCAATGGGTACTAAAATGCTGTAATGCTATAAAACCGAATGAATTACACATCAACTACTCACACCACACATTAGAGCAAAGAACAAGAACGGATTAATATTTCACAAACGATCATTCACTTGTTTGTTACATATATGTCCATAAACAAACATCCAATCGAAAATTTAGGCAAATAAGAATTTCATGTCTTTCGAATGCTTTCCCCTTTTAGCATGTATTCGAAGGCCTTGTTGATCTCTGAGAATGGGATTTGATGAGTGATGAACTTGTCCAGTTTAAGTTCCTGCAAAGTCAAAAATTTAGGCAAATAAGAGTTACACATTTCGAGCTTTCATACGCACTATGGGCATAGAGATTTGCAAAGTGGGATTCAGAAACTCACTTTGTTCATGTATTTTTTAACAACAGAAGGAATGTCAGATCGGGGTTTGTAGTTTCCGAAGAAAGTGCTCTTAAGTGTCCTCTTATTTGGGAAATTCAGGTATGTCTTGAACACAGCATCTTTGTGAGGGACTGCCGCAAGAACAGCAACACCCCAGCCCTAAAATGGCAGGTTGTAGTCTATCAGCCTTCAAAATGACAAATATACATTTATATGTTGTAGTCTAGAACACCACTTTGTTGTCAATGAAAAAGAGGGGAAAAAAAAAAAAAAAGTGACAATTAAAGTGGTGGAAAGTAGGGGAAACATATATCATGGACACATTCAAATGCCGAGATCATGGCCTCAGTGCTTCCAGTACATTCCACGCTTCTGTCCACTCCTCCATTGGTCATCTCAGAAATCACCTGAAGAGAAAGTCAGGAAGAAACTAAATCAAATACTTGAAATTGATAGGGCAGATTTTACGAGTACAAAATAACTGGTTTGTTGTAGTCTTTGGGGTTTACAAATTCTGTCACACCAAACTTCTTTGCTGTTTACCCAAGAGACGGAATGAGAGAAATATTTAATATTAGAAATTAAAGTCCATTATATTTTAACTGCAATGTGGATCAAAATGATTGTGCCTTTACTCTTGTATTATATGAAGCCTTTATTCATATTTTACTATTATTATTCAAGAAATGCTGAATGATGACAAAATGGAGGTTACATGTCGCCTATGTTGCACGTTTGAACCAAATTTAGATGCAATTGGCCCATCAAAATCAGCAAATGCCTACCGTCCTCCTGTTTGGTTGTGTTTTCATCATTTTTAGTATTTTCGAAACAAGAACAATGAAAAGTTCAAAAGTACTCATTACTTTTCATGTTATGATGTTACACTTATCATATTATTAAAATGAAGTAGATCTTTTCTCAAATTCTAAAGTTCAATTATTACAAGTCACATTAGTTTGCAACAAAACTTTACAAATTTTGCTAGTTATAGTCCAACATTTATCCGAAAAATAAAACTGGTTTTGAAAAATATTTCGCCAAACAAAGAAAACAAAAAATAGAAACTCAACCAATTTAGAAAAGTTGTGAAAGAAACGCATGCTGGTGTAGGGATTTAAAGAATTTAATGGAACAAAGATGCAATCGACTAAGACAGATTATAAATGCAAGTAAGAAATGATGCAACAACACAAATACTGTAGTTAGTTTTATGAAAGTAAAATTGTATCAAACACTACTGTAAATATAATGCTTCCTAGTCCCGCTATGTGATCACCTACCTTGTTTATATCTGTTAGAATTCAAATCCACACCAATAATCCTTGAAGCACCAGACACTCTGGCTCCTTCTGCAGCCTAATCACACAAAATTACCATCAAATATAATATTGATTAGATACATTTGGCTAACAGAGACACTCAATAATCATATTTATAAGGCAATTAGAGAAGAGAAAAAAAAAGAAAAAAAACTCACAGCTAGGCCTACAGCTCCCAATCCGAAGACAGCCACAGTTGAGCCCTTTTTTGGCTTGGCAACATTCACGGTGGCACCAAATCCTACCCAAAACAAAATCCATTTGTTTACTAGAACAATATGAATTGAATGGTTCGGCAATGATCAACTCTGTAATCAGTTATTAGAATCAATAAGCCTTTAAATCATTCATCTGAATTTTTTTGAAAGCCTTCTTATTGGATGATCATGGTACTTTCTAACAAGAAATGAGAATATTGAGAAATTATATTTCATTCACCACAATATTACATTTAGGCAGACACCTCTTTATAGTTAATACAGGAGAGTTGGTTAGTGTTGGTTAGGAGTTTGTTACAACAAATTCTAACTGAGATAACAAACTCCTAACTGAATCTAAACTAACAGACTGAATATAGTGGCTGTACTGACTGCTGCATAAGGAAGCAGATCAGTGGAGGAAGGAACAGCAAAAGATTTCGGAGCAATAGGAGTGGTGCAGGGCTTACAATGAGCCATACCAGCTTTATGGAGCAGCTCTTGAGCATATTTGTGTTGAGACAAGAAGTAACCAGTGGAAAGAGCTTGAACAGAAATGCCTAAAAAATAGGAGACATCTCCTAGTTCCTTCATGGAAAAGGCTACATGCATCTGAGCAAGTAAGGCTTGGATCAAATTTGGATCACTTCCAGTTAGCAGAATGTCATCTACATAGATGAGCAAAATAGTGATACTAGTAGAGGTCTTTCTGACAAAGAGAGAAGGATCAGCATAACTATGACAGAAGCCTTGAGTAAGTAAGAAAGATGAGAAGGTGGAGTACCAAGCTCGAGGAGCTTGCTTGAGGCCATACAAAGCTTTGTGTAATTTGCACACATGATGAGGAAAGGTGGAATCAACAAAACCCTGAGGTTGCAACATATATACCTCTTCATCTAACTTACCATGTAGGAAAGCATTGGAGATGTCCAACTGCTTGAGAGACCACTGATTTTGAAGGGCAAGACACAAGAGAATCCGAATAGTAGGTTGCTTAGCAACGGGACTGAAAGTTTCATCATAATCAATGCCCTCTTGTTGCAAGTATCCCTTAGCAACTAAGCGAGCCTTGTAACGAGCAATGGTACCATCTGAATTTTTTTTAATACGAAAAACCCACTTACAGCCTATAGCAGATTTGGTAGAAGAAGGAGGAACAAGGGTCCAAGTACCTTGTTTATGGAGAGCTTGAAATTCCTCATTCATAGCATTAAGCCAGAGAGGAGAAGTTAAAGCTTGAGCAGCATTTTGAGGCTCAGTGCTAGTAAGATCCACTGGAGGAGTGTGAGTAAGAAGACAAGAAGGAGGTACAGTATTCTGGGAAAGAGAAGAATCTGCATTATGCTGAGAAAGAGAATTATGCTGAGAAAAGGAACCTTTAGATCTAGTAGTCATAGGATGAGTACTACAAGAAGTAGAGTGAGAAGGGAGAGGTGGAAGGTGAATAGAAATAGAGTCAATAGGAACAGAAGAAGAAATAGGAACAGCAGTAGAGACTGCAGGAAAACCAGTAGCAGATGCCTTAGTAATAAGAGGATCAGGTGCTGCAGTAGGAAGAGAAGAAGAAACCGGAACAGCAGTAGAGACTGCAGGAAAACTAGTAGTAGAAGCTGCAGGAAATATAGGAGCAGGTGCTGTAGGAAGAACAGCAGGTGCATCAGGAAAAACAGAAACAGTAGGTGAAACATTTGTAGGGACAGAACTGGTAGATGGAGTAGAAAATGATGAGGAAGGAACAGGAGAAAGAGATGAGGAAGATGTGGTAGATGGAGAAGAAGACCAGAAAAAGGATGTGAGATTAGGTAGAGTAGGAGGAGAAGGTGTTTGAATAGCAAATGGGAAGCAAGACTCATTGAACAAGACATGTTAGACAACACAATTTTTCCAGTAGAGGGATCCAAACACCTGTAGCCTTTAATGGATGGATGGTAACCTAAGAAGACACAAGGTGAAGATCTTGGTTGAAGCTTATGATCAATATAAGGTCGAAGCCATGGAAAACATTGGCAACCAAATACTTTGAAAAATTCATAATCTGGAAGAGCATGAAAGAGTAACTGAAAAGGTGATTTATGATGAAGAGACAAACTAGGCATCCTATTGATAAGAAACATAGCTGTAGCTAGAAGCTTCAAACCAGTAGGTGAGAGGCATGCTAGATTGATACATTAATGCAATAGCTGTTTCAACAATATGTTGATGTTTTCTCTCAGCAATACCATTTTGTTCAGGAGTGTAAGGACAAGTGAGATGATGTAGAATACCATTTTCAGCAAGATAACTATCCATTTTATGATTGACAAATTCAGTTCCATTATCAGTTCGGAGAATTTTCAAGAAAGTATCAATTGTTTTCCACATAAGCTTTAAACAAAAGAAATGTAGAAAAGACTTCACTCTTAACATAAAGAGGATGAGATCCAAGTAAATCTTGTGAAATCACAACAAACAAGATAGTATTTATAACCAGTGAGAGAAGCATGAAATGGGCCCCAAACATCACTATGCACAAGAGAAAATGGCTTATTAACTGTGGAAGTAGACAGTTTGAAAGGCAACCTATGTATCTTAGCAACACTACAAGAAGTGCAAACTAATGACAATCTTTATTTGATAAAGGGGCAGGTAAATGTTGAAGAAGATGATGAAATTTTAGTGCAGAAGGATGACCAAGTTTTGATGCCAGGTAAGACACAGAGACTTGTGAGTTTGCCTTAGCAACATGAGCTTGAGTAATCATGGAAGAGGATGAATCAGCAAATGGTAAAGTCCATGAATATTAGGTCCTTTATGTAGAATCTTGTTTGTAATGCTTGTCCTGAACCACAAAGAGTTAGAATCAAAGTTATAGAAACACTTATTATCCTTAGTAGTTGATGAACAGATAAGAGGTTAGAGGAAATGTTAGCACATGAAGGAGTTATTGAGAGAAAAGAATATGAGGAGTAGGGATTAATCCCTTAAATGTGTTGAATGGGAACAGCCTGACCATTACCACAGTGACTTGGTCTGAGCCTTGGTAAGGTTGATAGAGTTGGAGATTAGCCAAATCATTTGATATGATATGATTGGGTCGCAGAGTCCTATGTACCATGGTGTAGATGAATCAGATGAAGCAAAAAACTGATTAGAAGAAGATGGATTTGCAGTGACAGAGTAAGCGTGAGATGGAAAGACTGAGAATTAATGAAAAGAAGCCTGAACAGGTTGATAGTTGGAATCCATACGAAAAAAACAAAAAGCACTATGAGTATGACCTCACAGATTTGACAGCCAGAATAAGAAGCACTGCTTGAACTACTATCATGTCTGTTATCATATTGCTTCCCTGACTGTCCTATATCTACCTCGCGATATCTTCCAGTTCCTCGGTATCTTCCTCTATGTAAAATGGATATCTACCTGATTTCCAGATGAATATCCTCTATTAGACGGAGGAATGAACAGATCCCAGATGCAGAGCAGTAGTGATGCACATGCCATTGGTAAATCACTAATAAGAGCATGTTTAATTTTATTGTCTACATGTATTGCTTCAGAAAAAAGTGAACTCAAATCTTCCATAGTAATAGCCTCTGCTCTGGCTCGAATAGTAGTTTTTCAAAGCCTCATATTCAACTGGCAATCCGTTGAGAGTTAACAAAAATCTTCATCTTCAACTGTAGCTGATACAAGACTGAGTTGATCTGCAGTAGTGCGAATCTGAGTCAAAATTTCTCCATTGGAGATTTCTTGGAGACTGATTGAAGTTATTTTATTGATGTATGTGAGATCGAGAGAGTGAGGTAAATCTCTTCAGAGCACTCCAGACTTGAGCACTGTGTTGATAATGAAGAACTGTGGTGAACACAGATGAGGAGAGAGTTGCAGTAATGCAACTCATAGGTGTGCATCAATGATCTTCCATTTGGCAAACTCTGGATTGTCATTACTTTTCTAGAGGCATCAAGAATCTGTGGATCTGGACAAGAAATACTCCAGTTACAAAATCAAACAAATCGGTGGCTCTAAGCACAATTCTGCAGTCAGTTGATGTTTCCAAACAAGAAAATTGGAGAATAAGTTCACTGTTACTAGAGACTGAGGAGTTTGAAAGTAGAGACTAAGATTTGGTGGTTAGAGAAGATGAAGAAACCGCCATGAATGAACCTTGCTCGTGAGAGCTATATGGCTCTGATACCATAGCAAGAAATGGAGAATATTGAGAAAATTATATTTCATTCACCACAATATTACATTTAGGCAGACACCTCTTATAGTTAATACAGGAGAGTTGGTTAGTGTTGGTTAGGAGTTTGTTACAAACAAACTCTAACTGAGATAACAACTCCTAACTGAATCTAAACTAACAGACTGAATCTAGTGGCTGTACTGACTGTTGATGTGGCTTCAATGGTTGCAGCTGCTGCTGCTGCTTCAATGGTTCAATGGTAATCTGCATGCTGCTGCTTCAATGGTACTCTGTTTCTTATCACTTTCTAAAACACAATCAATCCCTTGAAATCTCTTGATGGAAGCTTGTTGATATCTTCTTATTATAATGCAAATTGATGGCACAAGGCAAACGCAAAAGGGATTGACATTAAAATTAGATTATCAAATTGATGGCACAAGGCAAACGCAAAAGGGATTGTTGTACCTGTGGAGATTCCACAACTAAGAACACAAACTTTGTCGAGAGGAGCGCGGCGGTTAATCTTGGCAAGACAACCAACGTGGACTACCGTGTACTGGCTGAAGGTGGATGTTCCAACAAAATGGAAAATTGGTCTGCCATTGATTGAGAATCTTGATTTTTGATCATGGATCATCACTCCCCTGTCTGTGTTGACCCTAAGGAGATCACACAAGTTGCTCTCTTCAGATTTACAGTGAGCACATTCCTTGCATTCCCTTGTAAAGACTGGAAGGACATGATCACCCGGTGCAAGATCAGTCACTCACTCTCCTACACTCTCCACAATTCTGCAAATCCACAAAAATCAACAAAATTCATATTTTCAATCCATAATTAGATAACCCATTTCATTTTAGGCTTCAAAAATTAACAAGAACAAACAATTTGATTGAAATTAAGACTTTCTTGGAAAGAAATCAACTTACCCTCCTGCCTCGTGGCCGAGGATTCGAGGAAAGATGGCTTTTTGGCATTTCACTTTTAATTTATCATAACTACTCGATTTTTGTTAGGCAAAATTCTAAGAATATTATTTTTGATTAATTAAGTCTAAAAATAGAAATTTACTCGTTTTCAGCCTTAAAAAGATAAAATAGGAGAAGGATCCCTCCACTCCAAAATCTGGACTACAGGGTGCTTTTTGGTCCTTTGGGATCCATTACGGGTCCCATTTCAATCCGAAACATTCATTTTGTAAAACACTTTATGTATTTCATCCATAAAAAAATTAGGTCGATCCGATAATTATAATTTATTCAATTTATTGTGTTTACTTCCAAAAGGGAACACATCTCGTTAACCAAATCAATTATAACTTCATCTCATAATAATACTCATGTGATTGGAACCCATTAGTTACCCCATTAAGTTTTTCATTGAGATTAAGGTTTTAAGTTATAGTACAAGCAAGTAACAGGAATAAATTAGCATAAAGTGTAAGCATCATTGAAGGATTAAAATAAAAGATATACAGCTAGGACATGTGTAATATCATACCAAGACATGATCATATATTAATAAGTATATTCATGAATATAAGAGCATAAAATACCAATGCCAACAGAATTTTCAGATTCAATACCACTTAAATATTAAGATCAAAAGGGTCATTTCAGATTTTTCCGAACTCGTACTTCCTATGGTTCGTAGAGAATTTAATCTAGTTTATGTTTCGGAAATGGAATAACTTTTCTAGATTTTTAGTTATTTAAGAAACATTCCAACACTATCCAGATTCGTCAACAGTTATGAAAATTGGATTTTCTCACAAACTGCTCACTCTTTTTGGATGAAACTATTTTTTTTATTGAAATCTAACTCTTTAAGGAAGATTTTGACATAAAACCTAAATCCAGGAGATTTTTCTACATTTTTCTATAATTTTTAAAAGTTGGCTGTAAAACAGGGTTTTTATGCACAATACTTAAAATAAGAATGTTGGTGAGGAAAGAGGCCAACTAAAGAACATTTTTCACTTCTTTTATGATGAAAGCATACGAAATAATGTATCAATAACTCAGATTTTTAAAGAGATGGTGTGCCTTTGGAAATAATGTAAGATATGAGAAGAAAAAGATAGTTTTGCATCTATTAAGAGAAAATATGAGTAGAAAAAGAATCAAGCCCCAATTCATCAACTTTGAACACATGAATACCATTAAAACACATCTGAAAATATTATTTTAAGACTCTAATTACATGTATTTGAAAAAGGAAAATCAAGAAAAGAGTTGTGTTGTGGCTTACCTGAGGCTTGATTGCATTGCTAGCGCCGTATTCATTCTCTTTCTTTCCTATCCCTCACCAAGTTGAGTGTCTTTCCTCTCTTTTCTTTCAACCGTGTCTGGTATGCGTGTTGTTCTTGTGCGAAAAATGCAATGGATGAGGTTTCTTTTATAGAAAATTGGTACAAAAGGTCCATTTTGCCCATTGGTTGGAATTGGATTGGATATTTTGAATTTAGTTTGAATTTAATGGAGTGAAGGATTAGAGGGCTTAGCTGAGTACTTAAGCATGATCTTGTTAGGGTTTTATCTTAATCAAACCAACCTAGTTACAAATACAATATATGAGAGAACCCGAATATAAAAATAAAGTAAATAATTAAATAATAATAATTTTACAATCTCAAATATCTTGATGGTGAATCCTAAGGTATAAATTAAATATTATTGGAGGGTCTTTTAATTAATTTTAAAACCTAAAATAAATTTATGGTCAAAGTTTTAATTTAGAGACAAGATTATTATTTAAAAATATAATAAATAAATAAGTGTCAAATTAGTAAGCATATGTTGATCTAACAATATTTGTATTTTATTTAAATTAATGGAGAGAGAAAATAAATTAAAACAAAAGATAATATTTTAGGGCCTTTTGTGTAGATACATATGTAACCCTAGGTTGCCTAATACTATTTATAGCAGCAGTAGGAGCCACCACGGGAGAGAGAGAAAGGTTGAGAGAAAAGAAGAAGAAAAAATAAGATTGCAAACAAGGAAGAACTTTTGGGTGTGTAGTAGGTTTCTAGCTTTCTTCTTTCTTTTATTTTTGTTCTTTATCCTTATTCTATTTTATAATTTAATTCATTGATGGAGGGGTTGTAGGTTTATGTATTTTGTATACATATATATACTGTTAAGAAATCTGAGGAGAAAAAATGGTGCGTAAAGAATTGGTGTAATTCTTAGTTTAAAAATTCTGTACAGAACCACAAACTTTAAAAATCGAGGAATCATATCAAACGGATGAATTTTGAACTAAAATTTTTACAGTATATTAACTACATATTAAATTGCATATCAGAATTTTCTCATAACTTTTGGGAGTCAAAATCTATAATAACTGCTGCATTCAAATTTGTCCAGAAAACTAGTTTAAAACAGTAACTTCGGATGTGTTTTTCTCTTTGGATATAAATCCAAAAATTATCACATCAGCGTCATTAGAACCGGTTACGAGTCTAGTTTCTTAAATTTTTGGCCTTGCATTGATTTCTTGTGTATACTAAGAGAACCATTAATTTGTTTAAAGTGCTGCAGAAAACAACCTATTTGGGCATAATTAATTGTAAATAATTATTTTGATAAGAAAATCAAGTAAAACCAATTGGGTTTGAAACTTAGGATATATTAGTTGATATGTGGAGGGTTTTGGAATTTTTCGAATAGCATGGAGTGGGTTTTTAATTTTCAAAGTTAGCAAATAGATTGGGAAAACTTGTTTAAAATTTTGTTTTATCTTAAAATTATTTTTAGTTAAGTAACGATCGGAACCCATGTCTTGGGTAATTTTAGACCTAGAAGAACATGAACTTAGGTATTATTTAAGAGTAACGGTGAGTGGGGTTGAGCTGTGTTAGTGCGCTTTAGTTTGGGGTTACTTAGTTTTTATTCTTTAGTATTTTTAAATTAGTAGTGACGTGTAGTTTTCATACTTGGTTCAGGGAACTAGTTAGACTTTTATACTCTATTCGAGGATTGCATTGTTCCGTTTTCAGATGAGTAGTTTCATGCTACAGGTTTTTATAAATGTTCCCCTACCCTGAACTGTTGGAAAATTAAATCGTTGTTTTAGGACTAAACTGTTTTGATAAATTATTATATTATCAGTGGAATCAAATTATTTCTGAAACATGTGTGAACTTGGCATACTGTAAACTATTTGTTTTGGTCTCATGCTTATAATGGTGAACTACCATGTTTTGCGAAACTAATGTGTATTAATTATTGGGACCATCTATATATTTTACTCCAGGGAAATTATTTCACTGTGTGTGGTGACTCTGGCCACTAGAGAACAGATTTGGGTTGGGTCGTGATGACTCTAGTGCTCAACGATTGTAAGGAAAAGACCTAGGTTAAGTTAGGTGACCTTCAATCGGATCGTCTTAGAGAAAAGGCCCAGGTTGCCACCCTGAGAATGACTCTTAGTTTGGTATTGGATCCAACGAGGCTTATAGCCTTGAGAACTGTGTGGTATGTTACTTGTTATTTCTTGGTAGAAAATTATTGGTGTTCATATTGTAATTTGTTTTAGCGGAAAATGTTATCTATCATGTTCTTGAAAGACAAGAGTACTTTAACTATTGAACTGTGAAACCTTCTTTTTGAAACAAATTGTCTTTACCAAATTGTATGCCAATCTAGTTTATGTGATATATATCTTATTTTGGAATTGATCCATGTTTTCAAAACTGTATATACTATCCATGCTATTACTCACTGAGCTATCAACTGACCTAGTTGTTTATCATTTCTAGGCATTAGAAGGACTTAGGGTGGACTCATGGCGTAGCGCGACTCAATTGCATGGACCTCTAAGACATTCATTTATTTTGTTTTAGATCGTTATGTCAAGTTTGTGCATATTTATTTTTATTTTTATTGGGATTCATTTAGGATTATTTTGATATGTGGGCTGTTTATATCCCATAAGTTTGGATAGTTTTGATTACGGTTGGTTTTGCCATTTATAATTGTGGCATGTCACTGGATTGAGTTTTGGTTTATTATTGAACTATTGTTTAGTTATTCAATATGTTTATGGATTCGTGTTTAGGCTTACGTGTGCCTTGGGCTAAGGCCTTATGGGCCACGGCCGGTTATACCCAGGTTTGGGGTGTGACAATGTATATATACATTTATATGTAAGTTTGTAACCAAAGTCAAAGATATTTTCCTTAATTCGTGCAAGTTGTCTCAAATACAATGTATACATTTACAAATACAATGTATATATACATTTCTATAGATACATTGTATCTATATAGGCAATGGTGATTTGAGAGACTTATTTTATATATATTTTTTTTGTGTACAAATGTTGGAAATTGTGAAGTATGGTGTATAAAATAGATTTTAGGATACAAGTGTATATGTATAATGGTACTTGTTGGGGTCCATTTGTTATTTAATAAAAATGTGAGGGCTTTGGGTTTAATTTATGAATTGGAACGTTTAACTAAGTATAGTATATAACTTATTTAGAATTTGGGAATTTAATTCAGTTAAAGTTTCTTTGTTTTGAATTAAACGACGAATTGCACTGAGAACCGAAAACCTAGGGTTTTTGTGTGAAAAATATATTTAGAAAAATAATTTAATTATTATTAGGGTTTTAGAAATGGTTCCTGAGTTCTTGGACTCAATCAAGATTTGCAAGTTTTCAGTTGGCGTGCGTTTTCAACTCTATAGCTAAAGCAAATAAGGAATCGAGGGTCTCTATTGAAATAGTTCAAAAGTAAGGGTCAAAATAAAATTACAAAGGTCATGGGCCTCATAGTTAAATAATTAATATTAGCATGTAGAAATGATTACTAAGTTATCAGAGCTGATTAAGGTTTGTATGGGTTCATTAGCGATGCATCTTTGACTCTAGGGTTAAATTTGCGAATAAATGAAGAACTGATGGCTTTATTATAATAACTCAAAATTTACGGACGTAATAGGGCCTACAAAAGTTTGGGGTCTCACAGAATATGTTATGATTATTGGATTAACCTAATTTTTTTGTGAATGAAATACATGAAGTGTTCGACAAAATAAACAGTTCAGATTATCGAAATAGAATACCTTGATAAGTTCCACAAGTCCAAACAGCGATCTACCTCCACTAAAATAATGATCCACTCAACTTTTTCACCCCCCCCCCCCCAAAAAAAAAATCATTTTTAGTAATTATTCAACATATATATGTGTATATTCTGTTCAAATAGAGTAATTATTCAATACATTAATTTTAACAAGTGAAGTTTTCCATATAAGTTTTTTTAAAGGAATTACAATTTATGGTATAGCATAAAAATAAAAATGAAAAAACAAAGTATGAGAGTGCAACTCAAAAAAAGTAATGTGTAACTCAAAAATGTATTACACTCCTCTTTGTATAATTTTTTTTTGTATGTTCTACTAAATTATAATTCTGTCAAAAATTATATCAGGCCACAGGCTGAAGGTTGCTGTTGTACCACAAGGCACATCAGCCTTGTTGTGAAGACCTTTAGGGATTTTTTTTTCAGGGCTATTTTAATAATCCGAACTATTCATATTATAAGATTTGTCGACTATATCATCCATGTAAAAAAGAAAGTTAATCGGACATCCGTAACTCCATAATTAGGTCCTAATTATTTTTTAAAAATTATTAAAATCATGTTAACCATTTTTTATTTTTTATTTTTAAAACAAATACGCTCTTATTATGGGGCTAAAGATATCAAATTTACTTGATTTTTTGCATGGATGATCCGCTCAACGAATTTTACAATATGAATGGCTCGAATCATCGAAAGACTCAAGACAAGCCCTCAATGGGCCTCGCAGTAGGAACCCCAATGCCTCATGCCACTACTAGTAGTATTATAAACACATTTTAGTCATTAATTTGTGTAAAAATGTATTTATGACATGGAGATAAACTCAATTTCATACTTTATCTCGTCCGTACCTCTCTTGTTGGCTCTGATCTAAACAGATACAGATGATTCGAACTGTCTACTTCGTAGATCTCGCAGCAAAAGTTATTTATGCAAAAAAAAATCAACTTTATTGAACAACTATGAATACCAGAACAAATTGTATTTTATTTTATAAAATAAATGGTTTAAGTTTACAATCATATTTGCCCTTTTTTTATAAAACAAAATATACTTTATTTTTGTATTTATAAATATCCGATTGTTAGGTTTTTATTCTTGGCAATCTCGTTTGACAAAACACCTTTCAGTTGTATTTGTTTTTGCACTTTTATTTCAGTGAGACTATGAGTTTTTAGATGCGAATCCAACCTGAATTGTGCCTTGTAGAGTAGTTTGTGATGTTAATTCTTTCAAGTTTGCCACTTCACTGACTATGTCAGGGATCGAGTTGCTATGTCAGGCAGCGCCCCCGAAGCAAAATTCAAAAATGCATTCAAAGTTGCCTGTCCGCTCGAGCATCCATTTCCCCACTCGAGCAGAGAATGTTTGATTCCAGAAGTTTGACCTGTCTGCAAATATGCTGTGAGGTGTGTTTTTACGCTCGAGCGTCCATTTCCCCACTCGAGCGTACATCTTGGTTTGGAACACGCGTTTTAGCATCCCCACTCGAGCGGACCTCGCGATTTCAGATTCTATAAATCCTCAAGTTGCTCCAATTCTAAGGTTACGTTTTCCAGATATTCTTTGAGGGTTTTAGGGTTTTTTTTTGGGTGTATTTTGCTAGTTTTCTTTGATATTTGATTGAGTATTCAACTCTTGGTTTAAGAATTATACATCAAAGGATTGTTTGTAAATTTATACAAAAGAGAGAATTGTTCTTTGGTAGATTTTAGAGAATTCGAGCCTGAACCTTTGGTGGATTCTAGAGTGACTCATCGTCGTGGATTCGACGTCGGTGTTGTGGATTCAACGTTGGGTAAGACAATTCCGAGGTGAAGATGGGGCTAGAAGAGGCATATTGGGGTCAGTTCAATTCAAGCGTGGATTCGCTAGGTAATTAAGAGAACACTTGTGTAATTCCTTTATATCTTCCTAATGGATTGTTTTGTGGCTTTTGCCCGTAGTTTTTTTTATCACAATTGGAGGCGCTCAAGTTGTAGTTTTTTCACGTAAAATCGTTGTGTCGATTTGTTATGATTGTTTGATTGTGATTGTTATTTACTACTTAAATTGATACATAATCACAAATCAACATTTAGGGGATTTTTAAATTTTTCACCGATGAAATTAATTTTTTATACGAGTAACCTTCATTGTAAGGCTTACAAAATAAAATGGGACTCTAAATTAAGACCCACATGAGGATTAGATGGATAGAGGGAGATGAAGGAATGGAGGGACCTCATCCTATGATCCGAGTAGTCTTTGATGACTTGAAGGATGGGAATGTGTTGCAACAATGCTCAGCACGTGGGTATAAGGATTTGTTTGGCTCATTTTTGAATCTTTCTTTAATCGATTTTTAATTTCTTTATGATCATTTTTAATTAACATTTATTTTTTATTTATTTGTCAAAACTGAGTTTTGTCCCAAGAAAAAAAAAAAAAATCCATTCCATTTTACATCTTGAAAAGCATATGAACAAAACAACAAAATTTTCATTAATGAATAATGAAGTCAATGGGTAATAAAATACTAGTAAGTAATGCTATAAAACCGAATGAATTACACATCAACTACGTACAACAGAGATACCACACATTTGTCAGCTCCATTAGCTCCATGCCGACTATGGATAGTGGAAGAGGTTAGGTAATGGTGGCTCTCCCACTTCACCAACCCACTCACTAGTGGAATAAGCCCACTCACTAGTGGAAGTAGTAGGTGGTGACCAATTGGGCTCTCCCTCATAAATGAGGTGAGGAGGAGGGGCTGAAGAATTTGAGATTGTGGTGTAGAAATACAGAGTGAGCAAATCTGTGAGTGAGAGTGCTATAGAGAGTGAGTGAGGTGTGAGTGTTGTAAATTTTCTCCGAAAAATTCTATAGTAGATATCTCTCTCGTGGACGTAGGCAATTGCCGAACCACGTAAATTTCTTGTGTTATCTATGTGTGATTGATTTTTGGAGTGCTTTAATCCTAACAACATTAGAGTAAGGAACAAGAATGAATTTTTGGTGAATGTGTTTTCTTTTTTTTAAAAAATGAAAAATCAATATGGAAAATTTGATTGTTACATATATATATAAGCACAAAAAAACACCCGGGTGACAACTTTTATTAACATTTCACAAACGATCGAAGCATAGGATTTCGCGTCTTTCTATTCCTCCATTTTGATGGTGCATCGAATGCTTTCCCCTTTTAGCATGTAATCGAAGGCCTTGTTGATCTTCGAGAATGGGACTTGATGAGTGATGAACTTTTCCAATTCAAATTCCTGCAAAGTCCAGAATTTAGGTGAATAAGAGTTACACATTTTGAGCTTTCACATGCACTATAGGCATAGAGATTTGCAAAGTGGGATTCAGAAACTCACTTTGTTCATGTATTTTTCAACAGCAGAGGGGAACGTCAGACCGGGAGCACCACTTTGTTGTCAATGAGAAACAGAAAAAAAGTGATAATCAAAGTGGTGGAAAGTAGGGGAAACATACATCATGGACACATTCAAATGCCGAGATCATGGCCTAAGTGCTTCCAATACATTCGAGCTTCTGTCCACTCCTCCATTGGTCAACTCAGCAATCAACTGAAGAGCAAGTCAAAAAGAAACTTGATCAAATACTTGAAGATGAAAGAGAAGATTTTACAAGTGCAACTAAGAAGTGTAGAACTGTACCTCTTGACCTGGTTTGTTGTAGTCTTTGGGTTTCACAAACTCTGTCACACCGAACTTCTATGGTGATTACCCAAGACACAGAGAAACGTTCAATATTAGAAATTAAAGTCCACCATGTGTTAACTGCAATGTGAATCATAATGATTGTGTTTTACTCTTGTATTGTATGATGCATTTCTTCATATTCACTATTATTATTCAAGAAATGTTCAATGACGACAAAATGGAGGTTGTGTTACATGTAGCCTATGTTGCAAGCTTCCACTAAGAATTTAGATACAACTGGCCCATCAAAATAAGCAAATGCCTAATGTTCGCTTATTTGGTTGTGTTTTCATTTTGTATTTTTCAAATAAAACACTGAAAGGTTTGAAAATACTAACTAGTTTTCATAGACTCATGTGACACTTATTACATTATTGAAGTGAAGTGGATCTT
Source organism: Camellia japonica (assembly GCA_030407325.1). Taxonomy (NCBI): domain Eukaryota; kingdom Viridiplantae; phylum Streptophyta; class Magnoliopsida; order Ericales; family Theaceae; genus Camellia; species Camellia japonica. Next base: position 88,423,663 of record JAPPVO010000036.1, read on the forward strand.
TTCTCAAATTCTATAATTCCGTTATTACATGTCACATTAGTTAGTAAGAAAAATTTACAAGTTTTTCTAGTTTATTATAACATTTTAAAAGTAAAAAAAAAAAAAAAATTGTCAAACAAATAAAGCAGAGAATAGAAACTCAATCAATTTAGGAAAGTTGTGGAAGAATCGCATACTGATGTAGGGATTTAAAGAATTTAATGGAACAAAGATGCATTCGACTAGGATAGATTATAAATGCAAGTAAGAAATGATGCAATAACACAAATACTCTAGTCAGTTTTATGGAAGTAAATTTGTAACAAACACTACAAATATAATGCTTGCTAGTCCCTTTATACCTTGTTCATATCTATTAGAATTCAAATCCACACCGATAATCTTTGAAGCACCAGACACTCTGGCCCCCCTTTTGCAGCCTAATCATACAAAATTACCATCAAATATAATATTGATCAGATATATTTGGCTAACAGACACACTTAATAATCATATTTACAAGGCAATCAGAGAACAAAAAACTCACAGCTAGGCCTACAGCTCCCAATCCAAAGACAGCAACAGTTGAGCCCTTTGTTGGCTTGGCAACATTCACAGTGGCACCAAATCCTACCCAAAATAAAATCCCACAAACTTTTTTATTAGAACAATATGAATTGAAAAGTCCGACAATAATTAACTCTGCAATTAGTTATTAGAATCAATAAGCCTTTAAACAGTTCATTTGAAAATTTTGAAAACTTTCTTATTGCATGATCATGGTGCTTTCTAAACCACACTGAATCCCTTGAAATGGTTTCATAGAAGTTTGTTGATATCTTCTTATTATAAAGCAAATTGATGGTATTGGCCAAAACTCAAAAGGGGCAGACATTAAAATTATCATTTTTTTTTAATTTTAATTTTTATTCTTTTTACTTGTGGAGATTCCACAACTTAGAACACAAACTTTGTCGAGAGGAGCGAGGGTTACCAACGTGGACAACTGTGTACTTGCTGAAGGTGGATGTTCCAACAAAATGGAAAATTGGTTTGTTATTGATTGAGAATCTTGATTTTTGATCTTCGGATTTGCAGTGAGCCCATTCTTTGCATTCCTCTGTAAAGATTGAAGGACATTATGCATACCGGATTCTGCTCTAGATGAAAGTGGATCGGGGCTCCACACTCGGTTGGACTATCCAGGGACTGGGGTTCCTGCCACAAGAAGCACCGTTAGAGCTGCCCGGCCGGGGTTGGCCGGATAACCCCTCCAGCGTGGGAATCAGTTATTGGAGGAAATGTATGTTAAGTGTGGTTTAGCTTGGAATAGTTCAGTTACCTTCAATGTGAAGTTCATGTTGTATATATAGTGTTCCTTACTTGCTTCTCAAGGTGGTTTCATGGAGTATAGATGTTGCCAGGTGTCCTTTCAACATTGCTTCAGGTGTGGGACCACTTGGTAGTTGTCATTGATTACATATTCTCATTGTAGGCATGCTGATAACAAACCACATCCCTTTGGTTCAATAACTTCCGTGATTCTAGGTGTGGGGGACCAGCTGAGGTGGCAACCTGCACATGCTTGCACTCACAGCTCCCACGTTTCCTTGTGAGGTTTCTCCAGCTCGGTACCCATGTACTTCAGTTCGGTACTGATGTGCCTCGGCTCGGCCTTTTTCAGGATCATTCATGGAGATGGGCTGGACCATTATCTGTTCGGCCCACAGGTTCCGTTTCGCAGCTCGGCCCAGACCAGCACTGCGGCTGGGCTAACCTTTCCACTACGGGTTGGGCCCAAGTGCTTGAGGACTTGGGTGGATTGTTGATCGTGAAATTAGGCTCAACTGGTATGTCCATATACTCATCTGACCCACTTGGATTCGGACTTTGTCGGATTGGGCCGGCCCAAGGCTTGGACCTGACCCATTTCACATTTAACCCCTTCATTTGCCCCCTAGCTCACGCTAAGGTTCCCCTTAGGGGGAGCTATTGTTCTGCCTTCCAAGAGTCGCGTCGTTTTGGTTCTCCTCCAGTTCGGCCTTGGTGACGGTTCAATCCTGACACACAATTTCTGCATGCGTCCTTTCATGTGACACGTGGCAACGTGTGATAAGTGTGCAGAGATAATGCGTCGACTTCATACTGAAGGTCGTGATTCATGTGCCTGCGCGCCGACTGGTGTAATAAATGCTCAAGCTATCAATTCAAATCCCTTGATTTAATTTTCTCATTCCTCTAGTGAGTTCCAAAGAGAGAGAGAAAGAGCTTCTTCCCATTCCTCTGGACCGATCTCGCTGGTGCTTCGCTTGGGCTTCTTCACCGCTGATCCTGTTTCGCTATCACCGTTGTGATCTCTGTAAGTCCTCTCATGACTCTTCTTCTCTTTCCCCTTTCTATTTTAATCATCTTGTCTGGCCCACTTGCTATCTGTGTCCCATACCCTGTTATCTGAATCCTACTTCTGTCCCACTAGATTGATCGAATGGGGAAGTTCCGTTCCTTGGTTGATACCCCCGAGGCCATGGCTATGTTCCGTCTGGATTACAATATTTCTCATGACGTTACCCTTTCACTGGCGAAAGTAGACGCCAAACGTATGGGTACGAGGAACACCGTTGCCTTTCCCATCGCGGCGATAGTCGAGGGAGGGGTTCGGTTTCCTCTTGACCCGTTAGTGCGCCGTTTTCTGCATCAAGTCCAGTTAACCCCAATGCAAGTATCTGTGAACCTTTTCCGTGTTGTTTGCGGAGTATCTGCCCTCAATAGATGACTGGGCCTGAACCTTGACATATGGGATAGCTTGGGATGCTACACCTTTTTCATAACAAAGACCATAGTACATACTACCTGCGTGTTCGCTCGGCTGATTGTCACTTAGTTACTGGATTACCTGATTCGGATAACACAACGACGATTTCCTACAAGTTGGTGGAAATTGGGAGTTCCCCACCGGAATCGAGTTTCAGTCTGAACGGATGCCACAGAAAGACGGCTACCCAGGTCCGGGCCTCTACTTCTAATGCCTTTGGTGTTTCTTACTTTATTTTGAATATTGCTTTGATGGGTTGCTTTCTTTTTGCAGAGCCCTCCCGTTTCCAATGAAGGCCGAATCAGGAGAATGCTGAAGCCATCAAGGCTGCCTTGAGATATAAGAAGAGATCTGCACCTGAGTTATTGGACTACCAGTCAACTTACCGTTCTGTTATTCCAAAGAAGGCAAGACTCGTTGCTGCCCTTCTGAACTCTGATACCGAGACTAACACGTCTCTCACCCCTCTGGTCTCGAGACGTTGTAGTAGTCAAGATGCATTTTCTGAGAGAGCGCCCTCCCCTGCCCCTAGTTTCGCAGGGAGCAGGTCTGCGGCGAAGAGAAGGGTGTTGGTGGATCTAGAGGTCGAGGCCTTCGGAGCCTCCGGTGCTTTGCAAACCCCTCTGGAGAAGACCGAGGTGAAGAGCCTCATGGAGGTAAAGATGGAAATTGGAGCTTCTGGGACCCCTGTGACTGCTGCCGAGCCCTCAGCTTCAATCGCTGCACGAGCAAAGAAGAGGAGAAGGGAAACCGGCAAAGCAGTGGTAGGGGAAGCTTTTGAGGATCCTGCTGATGATGATGCTTTTGAGAAATGGGAGCCGCCAATATCGTATGAGGGCAGGCCCATTTCCACCTCTGATTCAGTTGTCGCTTCACAAGATTTTGCCTTTAATTTGACCAAGTTTTTGTTGATGCCGGTTGATATGGCCGACCATAATGGGCCTCGTGACATTCCTATCTTGAAGGGGACCCTTCAAATGATGACTGCTGTAAGTGTTTTCTTCGCTTTACTTAACTTCACTGTTGTGTTGCTGTTTTCCTTTTTTCTAAGTTCCTTGTCATCCTTTACAGTGTATCTAGAGAATGCACCTGTCCATTACCGTGCTGAAGAGCTGGAAAGGGCCGTACTGGAGACTGCAATGAACATAGAGAGACTGACGGTAAACTTAGAGTCAGAGAAGGAAGGATGCCGAACCGCTGAGAGGGAAGCCTTTCGTTTGAACAAGATCGTCGTTTCTGCTAAACAATCGAAGGAGGCCGCCATTGGGACACAGGCTCAACTCGAGGGGAAGGTGGCCGAACTGGAGGCCGTTATTGCTGTGATGGCTGCTAAGCGTACTGCGCTGGAGGCCAAGCACTGGCAACAAGGCTGGGATGAAGCTGGGGCGGCGTACAAGGAGAAGGTTCTAGTGCTGCGAGACAAGCTCTTTGTAAAGGGTTGGACGAGTGCCTTAGTCACTGCGATGGTTCCTGAAGGCTCTTCCCTGTATCATGATGTCCCTGTTTCTTCGAAATCCTTAGGTTTGAAGACTACTCCTACCCCTGCTGTTCTGCCAGACGATGTTTCCCCAGAAGATGATTCTGTAAGCAAGACGCAGAGCATGAATGTTGCCGCTGAAACAGTAGACGTTGGAGGGGTTGAAACCCTAGAGACCGAAGCCACGAGAGATGTGGTTAAGGTGGCTCATACTTCTCAGGAAGTTGGAGCTTCCTCTACTTTTCCTCCCGCAGATGGCCTGGACAAAATTGCTGATGCTGCTCCTGAGTTGCCCATTGTTGATGAAAGTTGATGTTGAAAGGATTTGAACTTTTTGCTTTTCTGTTTTGGTGTATTGTGGCTCGGTTTCCATGATAGGCTTTCTTTCTTCACTTTATCAAGACAATTTTTCCTTTTCTTCTTCTTCTTCTTCTTCTTTTCTTTTTTTTTTTTTTTTTGCTGCTGGTTATGAGGCCTTCTGTGCCCTTTGCTGGATGATATAATTTTCTCTTTGAACTTGCAATTTGATGCTGTTTGGCTTTTATGCCTGAATGTATTCTATATTGCTTGCCCCCGGTCGAGCTCTGTTAGGACCTTTGGGCCAAATAGGTGCTCGGTCTGATTCTATACTGTCTTTAAATAGATGCTCTGTCTGATTTCTGTACTGCTTGCCCCCGGCCGAGCGCTGTTGGGGCCTTGAGGCCGAACTGATGCTTGGTGTGGCATTGTACTATTTGCCCCCGGCCGAGCACTGTTGGGACCTCGGGGCCGAACTAGTGATCGGCGTGGCTAATGGATGTGTTGTATGGCTGTGCTTTGAGTTCGTAAGTGGGTCTTACTTAGGTCCAGGTTGGCTTCGAAAAAAAACAATTGTTTGCCCCCACCTGGAGCTAAGTAAGATCGATATTGAAGAGTTGTCCCTTGTATAGAACTGCTTGAGTATGTTTCAACTTTGATAGTACAAGTGCATTTGAATGAGAGAAATATAAAGAGAGATGTCTTACTCAGGTCCAGGTAGGTTTTTTTTTTTTAAAAAAAAACAATTGTTTCCCCCAACTGGAGCTGAGTAAGGCTGATGCTAGAAGTTTGCTCTTGACGTAGCTCAGTTGAGTTTGTTCCAACTCTGCTTGTTTGAATCAATACTGAAGTGTTGATGTGCTGATACTTAAGAAGTTCTGTAGGTACAAAGATGTGTGCTTAAGATATGTCAGTGTAGTTTCCACCAAGCAATTCCACTTGGCTAAATAGGGATATTTTACTTAAGATACATTAGTGCGGTTTCCACTAAGCAATTCCACTTGGCTAAATATAGATATTTTACTTAAGATACATTAGTGCGGTTTCCACCAAGCAATTCCACTTGGCTAAATTCCAATTCAGTTGCCAAACATTTTTCCACAAAGCTATACCACTTAGCATGTTTGAGTGCTAACCAAATTTAAATTCCGTTCAGTCGTTCTGAAACTGAGCCATTTGGGTTAAAACCAAAGTTAATTCCGTTTGACAAACATCAAAGCTAATTCCGTTTGGTAAAGACCAAAGCTAATTCCGTTTGGTAAAGACCAAAGCTAATTCCGTTTGGTAAGAACCAAAGCTAATTCCGTTTGGTAAAGACCAAAGCTGATTCCGTTTGGTAAGAACCAAAGCTAATTCCGTTTGATAAACATCAAAGCTAATTACAAGAATTGGATAAATCTGAGAGGAGTGGGAAAACATTTGTATTGGTTAACAAATAAGTGCCTTTACATCCTGATAGAGAAATTAGGGAATGATTCTATTGGTAGTATTTCTTGAGGTTTGCTACGTTCCAGGGCCGAGATATTGTTTTGCCGTTCAGATCCTCTAGGTAGTAAGCTCCATTTCCAACTACGGCTGTGATTTTATAGGGACCTTCCCAGTTCAGCCCAAGTTTACCCTCACCAGGCACCCGTTTGTGATCCATGACTTTCCTCAAAACCAATTCTCCTGGTATAAATTGCCTTGGGAAAACTTTTTGGTTGAAACTTCTGATGAGCTGCTACTGATATGCTTCGAGTCTGATCAGCGCTGCCTCTCTTCGGCCCTCTGCCATATCCAGTGCTTGCGCGATAGCTTCCTTATTACTGGAGCTTTCAAATAATTCAGACCGAAGGGTTGGGAGACCTACTTCGAGTGGGATGATGGCCTCCATTCCATAGGTTAGAGAGTAAAGTGTTTCTCCTGTGGGGCGTCGTGCTGTAGTTCGGTAGGCCCATAATACGTGAGGTAACTCCTCAACCCATTTGCCTTTGGCATGTTCAAGCTACTTTTTCACTCATTGATGATGATGGTTTTGTTCGATGCTTCTGCCTGACCATTGCTCTGCGGGTACCCTGGAGAAGAGTTCCCATACTCGATTCTGAGGTCGGCACAAAATTTTCTGAAGATCTTACCATCGAACTGTGTTCCGTTGTCCGCAATCAGTACTCGTGGAATGCTGAAACGCACTACCCACACATTTCTCAAAACAAACCGCTTTGTGTCTACCTCTTTGATGCTTGCTAGTGTCTCAATTCAAACCCACTTGGTGAAATAGTCGGTTGCAGCAATGAAGAATCGCCTGTTCCCAGTGCCTCGTGCCAATGGTCTAACAATATCCAGGCCCCATTACGCAAAGGGCCATGGGCTGGTGAGTGGAGTGAGAGTTTTGGTTGGCTGATGAATGAGTGGAGCAAACCTCTGACATTTGTCGCACCTTTGTACGTGCTGCTGTGCATCTTGTTACATTCGTGGCCACCAGTACCCGTGAGTTAGGGCTCGTTGCGCCAGTGACCTTCCGCCAACGTGGCATCCACAAATCCCATCGTGAATTTCGTAGAGAACATTCTCGACGAGATTTGGATGCACACACAGGAGGTAGGGGCCAAGGTAGGAACGTCTGTACAGCTTCCCAGACGGTGAGATCCAGAATCGAGCTGATTTATGCCTGATCTTGTTAGCTTCCTTTTTGTCTTCGGGGAGTTTACTAGATTTCAGAAAGACTAATATTGGATCCATCCAGCACGGCTCTAAGTTGTTGCAGAGGACTAGAGATGCAATACTTGGTTCTGGTACGGACTCAACCCAAACTCTTCTGGCATCCTTGTATCCACTGATGAGCCGAGGCATGCCAGAGCATCTGCGTGGCTGTTTTTGTCCTGACTGATTCGTTCCACTCGTATGGAATGAAATTTTCTGAGTAGGTCTCTGGCCTTGCCTGCGTACATAGCCATTCTTTCATCTCGAGTTTCATAGACCCCAGAAAGCTGGTTTACCACTAGTTGTGAGTCGCTGAAAACAAGAAGCTGTTCTGCACTGAAGTGTTCGGCGCTACACAAGCCAGCAAATAACGCTTCGTACTCTGCCTCGTTGTTTGAAGCCTTCCAGCCCAGCTTGAGAGCCTGTTCCCAGATAAATCCTTTTGGAGAAATAAGAACTACTCCTGCCCCCGAACCTCGGTTATTGGACGAACCATGGACGTAGAGTTGCCAGATGTTTCCAATAAAGAGTTTCCATGCTTCCGAAGCGCTGGGTTTTCCTTGTTCAGTGGCGCATGGCACCTGTGTCGAACTCAGATTCCCCGGTTCCGTACTCTGGGTGGGAGTAAATTCTGCGACGAAATCCGCCAAGACCTGAGCCTTGATTGCTGTTTTGGGTTGATACCGAATGTCAAACTCACCAAGTTCTACAGCCCACTTTGTTATTCGGCCAAAGAAATCGGCTCGGCTGAATATAGATCTGAGGGGGAATTCAGTGAGGACATTGATTATGATAAGTAATTGAATCGACTGAAATACTGAACTGATTGATTGAATGTGCTAGTTCAAATGCATATCTATATGTTGACTGTTAAATTATCTGTTTATGTTTTATGTTTAAACTACAAATTGAAGGCCTTATCGGCGGCCGAATCTGAAATTGATTAGTGATATGTGTTAATCATAATTTATGTGATTTTATGGTGTATTTATCCGAAATGTGATTTGGTACGATTAAATTAGATTAAGGGCTGGTTTGGCTTAGCCTAAATAAGCCAAAAAGTCAAAAAGTTACTCCAAAATCCAAAAAGATATAATTATTCACCCCAAAAAAAAAAATAAAAAAATCAATTTTCTTCAAAAAAAAGTACACACCGAATTGATGTGTGTGCAGCTGTTGTGTGCGGCAGTGGAGAAAAAAGAAATGATTGGGTGTGGTTTTTACACACATCGTTGTTCGTCCCATGGGGGCCATCACGGGTCCCGTTTTGATAATCTGAACCGTTCAATGTGTAGAAATCGTCGAGTACTATATGTCTGCAAAAAATCACATTGATCAGATATCGACAACTATATGATCAAATCAGTTATGTACAACAAATGGATGGTGTTATAATTAATGATTGAAAAATAAATAAATCTGATCAGATATCTATCGATATCCGATTAACGTGATTTTTTAAAGGTACATAGTGTTCGACGAGTTACACACATTGAACGGTTCAGATTATTAAAATGGGACCCGTGATGACCCCCACGGACCAACCAAAACCGTCCAGTGCTTTGTACAAAAATTAGCCAATAATTTCCAACTCCAATTCACTCCTGCCGGTTGTACGGCTGGGGCCCACCCCTCTCTAATCATCTCCTACACACTTTTTTTATACAATTTTTTAATACACATTTTTCCATAAAAAGTCAAAAAGTTAACCCAAACCTCCATATTTTTTTCTCAACTTTTTTAGTCCAAAAAGAAAAAGTGCACTTTTTTAGGACACCCCAAACCAACCCTAAATAAAGCTAAATTATAAGAGTTGGTCTTATTTACCATCTTGCCATGCTAGTGGGGCAATATGTTAATGCACTTGTGCCTTACACTTGATCACACAACATTTTCCCCAGCCAATTTCCTTGTTCTAGCCGACTAGAGTGAGAGAAAGAGAGGAATTGAGTCCAACTTGGAGATTTGCTTGAAAATTATAGAATTGAAGGGTTCTTTGCCAAATTGAGCTTGTACATCTTGTATTCAAGACTTAAGGTAGAGTAATTACCTTCTTGTTTATGAATTGAATTACTTCTTGCATGTTTTAGAGGATTGTTGAAGATTAGAGCCAAGATATGGATTATAATGTTGAATTGAAGCTCATTCCATGTATGCATGTTGCCATTCATGAGTTTAGAGGTGTTTGTTCATGGAATTACTCATGCATGTTCATATTTTTACAATGGACCATGAATTCATCTTGTTTTTAGAACAATTGACTCATTAGAGCAATTATTTGAAGCTTGAAAGTTGTTTAAATTCATGCATGTTCCATGATCATCTTGTTCATGAAATGTTGTTTGAAATTGGGTTAAATTCCCTTACCTTTGGGCCTTGATTTTACAAATTAACCTTTGAAACATGTAATATTATGGGTTTTGAAGTGTTTTCCAGAAAAGTGGCCCAAGAGAATCGAATTTGGTGCATTAAAACTTGGTTTTGAGTTTGAATGTTCAATCTAGAATTTCCAGAATTTGGACTCACGCTCAAGCGGGATAAGTGGCGCTCGAGCGTGAAATTCGAGCATCCAGTACTTTGCACTGTTTTACAGTTCGCTCGAGCGGGAGAATGAACGCTCGAGCGAGGACTTGTGTCTCACGCTCGAGCGGAGGTTGAGCGCCCATCGAGCGTGAATTTCATGCATCCAATACTTTTGCCATGTCTTACAGTCCGCTCGAGCGGGGAAAGTGACGCTCGAGCAGGGAACCTTTGTCTACATGTCCGCTCGAGCGGGGAAAGCCACGCTCGAGCGGGACCCTATTTTTCTAAAAATTTTGCTAAGTGTTTAAAAGTGCATCCTTGCATCCTCATTTCATCCTAGGCATTCTTATGCCTAGTTTAAGGCATCTTAATGAGGATATTGAGGTAGAACCACATCGAGTCTAAGTAGGAACTAAGTCTTGTTTCCCGAATGTGAAACTTAGTGTGTGTTCATCCTGTAAACTGTGTAGGGTTGGCATCTGGAGACGCGCTCTAGCTTACCTGTAGCCCAGAACTCTGTGAGTAATAATTGTGTAAAGATATGTTCTATTATGAATATTTCCTGACTGAATAACTGTACTGTTTTCTGAACTGATACTGTTAACTGAATGAATGTATGTCCTCTATTCTGCACTGTATTGTGGCATCCATGGCAACTACTGTTACTGTTACAGAGATCTCTGTCAGTTCCTATCTTGAAACTTCTGTTTACTGTTATGATGGCCATCATTGACTGTTCGGTCTTTTAAGACCTACTATTTACTGTACTGCTATGCTAATGGATGTACCACATATGACTGTTATGACTGAATGACTGATATACTGATTTAATGAACTGTTTTCATTACTGTAAGGACATTCATTCTTAACCTCTTTACGCATTATGTTATTCACTGGGCTTTAGCTCACTGCTCATATATATATGTAGGTGTTCAGGCACCGGACCGCTGCTAGGGGCATCAAGCTAAGCTTTGTTTTGTCAAAGCCAACCTTTGTGCCTCATTGCGAGGTTCCAAGCCTGTTAAAGCCAAGGCTGTTTAGGGGTGTTTTAGTTTTTCCCCTTTTTGTATCCGTTTTTGGTAATTCTGAATAGACTGAATGTTTTGTACTGTACTATTAAATAGGGATTAAGTCCCTGTCCTGAATGATTGGAATACTGTACATACTCTTTTGGTACCGATAGTATATGTGTTATGAGACTCTTTTTGCATACAGAATCTCACAGCTCATTGGACATTGTTAATTACTATTTTGGCTTCCGCCAGTCCATGTACTCTGTTTTACTGTTCTACTGTTAAGCAGGCCTTCGGTAATCACGGATTACTGGCCGGTTACGGTGCTAAACCATAGGGGTGGGTTTGGTCTTGACAGAGTGGTATATAGAGCGATACTTAACCACGAGTTATACCGCACACACGTGTCCAAATGAGTTATAGGATGTCCTAGAAAAGAAATTAGGGCATTGCATGAGCATGAAAGTGTGTGGCTAAAGCATGAATATAACTGCTAATGTGTTAATCTGTTTAAGTATGCAACTGTCTATGTTTATACTTGTCATAACTGCTTATAGTGAAATGGATAACGCAAATACTGCTGATGGAACTGAATCATCCGAAGCCAGAATGACAAGACTTGAAAGAACTGTAGAACTACTAATTGAAGCCTTAAGGCAACAGCAGCAACAAAACCAACCACCCCCACCTCCTCCGGTACAGCCGGAACAAAATGTTAATGATGGGGATATAATTGCTCTTACCCAGAAGTTTAGCAAGATGAAACTGCCATCCTTTTAGGGAGGCCTTGAACCCTTGAAGACTGAAGCATGGGTTCTTGAAACAGAGAAATTGTTTGAAGTATTTCCGTGTTCGGAGGCACACAAAGTACTGTTAGCTACCTTCACCTTACAAGAGGAGGCTAGAAGGTGGTGGATGCTAGTCCGTGACACCAACACCGTAATAACTTGGGCACAATTCAAGGAAGCTTTCTTCGAAAAGTACTTTCCACAGTGTGTCAGGGACAGAAAAGTGACTGAATTTGAACAGCTGAGACAAGGCACTATGTCTGTCGCTGAATATGAGTCTAAGTTCACCGAGCTTTCCAGATATACACCACATATGATGGATACTGACACAAGAATGCCAGGAAGTTTGAAGGCGGCCTTAATGTGGAAATTCTGGACAGGATCAATGTACTGAAATTACTGAAATATGTAGATGTCCTTGACCGGGCCATTATAGCTTAATCAAATATTGAAGCATTGAAACAAACCGAAACACCAGCGTCTGAATGGCGTGGTAAGAGACGGGGTTTGAAATTTAAGAAAGGTAGGAACAATCCATTGAACAAGAAGCAGAATACAGGGTCGACGACTAGTTCCAGTCAGGGAAACAATTCCATACCGCCCTGTTCCGAGTGTGGCAAGAAACATAAGGGAGTTTGTTATAAAGTCTCCGGTGCTTGTTCAGGTGTGGCAATGTGGGCTACATGGTCAAAGATTGCCCTTCCACTTCCCAGGGCAATAGTAAAGCTGCACCTAGCACAGCAGCATCAACAGTTGCATCGAGACCTAATCCGAAGGCTACTGGGAAAGAGCCTATGAGGCAAGGCCGAGTGTTCGCACTCGTACCAGGAGACGTACAAAATATCGAGACCGTTGTGTCAGGTATACTCTCAATTTGTGCTCAAAATGCGTATGTTTTGATTGATTCGGGGTCTACACATTCATATGTATCGCATGCTTTTTCGCGAAAATTGAATAGACCACTAGAACCTATGAACTATCTGTTAGCTGTATCTTCACCTGTTGGAGGATCTATGACTTGTGCTTATATGTACCCTGCATGTGAAATTATTATTGAGGATGTTCATTTGTTCATTGATTTACTGCCATTGAATATTGATCATTTTGATGTGATATTGGGGATGGACTGGTTAACAAAACACCATGCTACTATTGACTGTGTAACAAAACAAGTTGTTTTCTGTCCACCCACACTGCCTGAATTCGTATTTAACGGAGTTGGAGTAGTACCTCCCCCATATCTGATTTCATCTATGAAAGCCTGTAAATTGATTAAGAAAGGGTGTAAAGGGTACCTGTGTTCTGTATTGACTGTACCTATTGATGCTAATGCTAATGTGAATAGTATTCCTATAGTCAGAGAATTCCCAGATATTTTTCCAGATGATCTACCAGGGGATTTGATTGATAAGGAGATTGAGTTCACTATTGATGTGATTCCGGATACACAGCCAGTATCTAAAGCTCCTTACCGAATGGCTCCGACTGAACTGAGAGAATTGAAAGTGTGGCTGCAAGAACTATTGGATAAAAAGTTCATCAGGCCTAGTACTTCACCGTGGGGCGCGCCAGTCTTATTTGTGAAAAGAAAGACGGCTCATTGAGACTCTGTATTGACTACCGTGAACTGAACAAGGTAACAGTGAAAAATAAATACCCATTGCCTCGCATTGATGATTTATTTGATCAGTTACAGGGTGCCCAGGTTTTCTCTAAAATTGACCTCAGATCTGGCTATCATCAGTTGAAAGTCAAATCAGGGGACATTGAAAAGACTGCTTTTAGAACAAGGTATGGACATTACGAATTTTTAGTTATGCCTTTTGGAGTCACTAATACACCTGCTGCATTCATGGACCTTATGAACAGAGTCTTTAAACCATTCCTCGATGACTTTATTGTTGTATTCATTGATGACATTCTGGTTTATTCCAAGAGTAGAGAAGAGCATGAACATCATCTGAGACTTGCCCTACAGACCCTAAGAGAATAGAAACTTTATGCTAAACTGACTAAATGTGAATTTTGGCTTGATCATGTTATGTTTTTGGGACATGTCATTAGCAAGGATGGAATTTCGGTTGATCCACAGAAAGTTAAAGCAGTAGTAAACTGGCCTAAACCGACAAATGTTATAGAAGTCCGAAGCTTTTTGGGATTAGCCGGGTATTACAGAAGGTTCGTCAAAGACTTCTCCAAAATTACCTTATCAATGACACAGTTGACTCAGAAGGGGATATCATTTGACTGGACTAACCAAAGGGAATCAGCCTTCTAAGAATTGAAAACTCGACTTGTGACTGCACCGATTCTCACCCTACCTTCAGGTACGGATGGTTTTACCATTTTTAGTGATGCTTCTTATAAGGGTTTGGGATGTATGTTAATGCAGAATGGAAGAGTTATTGCCTATGCTTCCCGACAACTGAGACCGCATGAAAAGAACTACCCGACCCATGACTTGGAACTTGCTGCAGTGGTATTTGCCTTAAAAATCTGGCGTCACTACCTTTATGGGGCAACATGTGAGGTGTATACAGACCATAAGAGTTTGAAGTACTTCTTCACACAGAAATAACTGAATATGAGGCAGCGGAGATGGTTAGAACTGATAAAAGATTATGGTCTACAGATTTGTACCATCCGGGGAAAGCCAACACCGTTGCCGATGCACTGAGTCGGAAATCGATTGGGAATTTGGCATGTTTGCTCACCGGACAGAAAGAGTTGCTTTGTGACCTTGAAAAGTCTGAAATTGAGATTGTTTTGTGAGAACAAGGTGGAACATTGGCTGCTATATCTGCCCGACCGGCACTGATTGAAGAGATTAAAGAGAAACAGCAACAGGATGACTTCTTGAAGAAGATCATCGAAGAACGGGAATCCAAACCGAGGTCGGATTTCAAATTTGAAAATAATGTACTGAAATTTCAGGGAAGATTGTGTGTACCGAGTGATATTGAACTAAAAAGAAGAATTCTGTAGGAAGGCCACAATTCAAAATTGTCCATCCACCCAGGGAATACGAGAATGTATCAAGACTTGAAACTGAATTTCTGGTGGCCGGGAATGAAGAAAGAAATTGCCGATTTTGTGTCAAAATGTCTTCATTGTCAACAAGTCAAAGCCGAACATCAACGACCCGCAGGCTTATTGCAACCCTTACCGATACCGGAGTGGAAATGGGAACATATCACCATGGATTTCATTGTCGGATTGCCTCGCTCCAGTAAAGGTATGGACTCAATTTGGGTTATAGTTGATAGACTGACTAAATCTGCTAACTTTTTACCTGTCAAAACAATTTATAATGCAGACAAATTGGCTACACTCTATATTGATGAAATTGTTAGATTGCATGGAGTGCCTGTGTCCATTGTTTCTGACAGAGATTCGAAGTTTACATCGAGATTCTGGCAAAGCTTACAGACTGCATTGGGTACTGAACTGAGACTGAGTAGTGCCTACCATCCTCAAATAGATGGTCAGTCAGAAAGAACCATCCAAACTTTGGAAGACTTACTGAGAATGTGTGTCCTCGATTTTCAGGGAAATTGGGAAAGCCATTTGCCATTGGCTGAATTCGCCTACAACAACAGTTATCACTCAAGTATTGGTATGGCGCCTTTCGAGGCATTGTATGGCAAGAAATGTCGATCTCCGATTTGCTGGGCAGAAGTTGGAGATGGGCCTTTGCTTGGACCCGAGATTGTGTATGAAACTACAAAAAAAGTGAAATTGATTCAACAGAGACTGAAAACCGCACAGAGCCGACAGAAAAGTTATGCGGATGTCAGAAGGCGAGATAGAGAATATGAAGTAGATGATCACGTTTTTGTGAAAGTGACACCAATGAAAGGCCAGACTCATTTTGGAGTTAAGGGTAAGCTAGCGCCGAGATATGTCGGACCGTATGAGATTATTGAGAAATCAATCCGGTGGCGTATCAAGTAGCGCTTCCTCTTGAAATGGAGCATATGCATAACGTCTTCCACATTTCTATGTTGAGGGATTACCTCCGGGATCCTTTCCATGTGATTGAGCCTACTCGTGTAGTGCTGAGTGATGACTACACTTACGAGGAACGGCCTATTTAGATTGTGAACAAACAGATCAAGAAGTTGAGAAACAAGGAGATTCCGTTAGTGAAAGTTGACTGGCAAAACCATGGTGGCGTGTATGCCACTTGGGAAAGGGAAAATGACATGACCAAGAGATATCCTGAATTGTTCCCACTGGATCCTGTTTTCTTCCAGAATGAAGGTAACTCGAGTTTAGAGGACTAAACTCTGTATAAGGAGGGGAGACTGTAACAACCCTCGGCACTGTTTACCGATTAACCACTGATTACTGCTAAACTGAGACTGATTATGATAAGTAATTGAATCGATTGACATACTGAACTGATCGATTGAATGTGCTAGTTTAAATGCATATCTATCTGTTGACTGTTAAATTATCTGTTTATGTTTTATGTTTAAACTACAAATTGAAGGCCTTATCAGCGGCCGAATCTGAAGTTGATTAGTGATATGTGTTAATCATAATTTATGTGATTTTATGGTGTATTTATCCGAAATGTGATTTGGTACGATTAAATTAGATTAAACAAAGCTAAATTATAAGAGTTGGTCTTATTTACCATCTTGCCATGCTAGTGGGGCAATATGTTAATGCACTTGTGCCTTACACTTGATCACACAACATTTTCCCCAGCCAATTTCCTTGTTCTAGCCGACTAGAGTGAGAGAAAGAGAGGAATTGAGTCCAACTTGGAGATTTGCTTGAAAATTATAGGAATTGAAGGGTTCTTTGCCAAATTGAGCTTGTACATCTTGTATTCAAGACTTAAGGTAGAGTAATTACCTTCTTGTTTATGAATTGAATTACTTCTTGCATGTTTTAGAGGATTGTTGAAGATTAGAGCCAAGATATGGATTATAATGTTGAATTGAAGCTCATTCCATACATGCATGTTGCCATTCATGAGTTTAGAGGTGTTTGTTCATGGAATTACTCATGCATGTTCATATTTTTACAATGGACCATGAATTCATCTCGTTTTTGGAACAATTGGCTCATTAGAGCAATTATTTGAAGCTTGAAAGTTGTTTAAATTCATGCATGTTCCATGATCATCTTGTTCATGAAATGTTGTTTGAAATTGGGTTAAATTGCCTCACCTTTGGGCCTTGATTTTACAAATTGACCTTTGAAACATGTAACATTATGGGTTTTAAAGTGTTTTCCAGAAAATTGGCCCAAGAGGATCGAATTTGATGCATTAAAACTTGGTTTTGAGCTTAAATGTTCAATCTGGAATTTCCAGAATTTGGACTCACGCTCGAGTGGGGAAAGTGGCGCTCGAGTGTGAAATTCGAGCATCCAGTACTTTGCACTGTTTTACAGTCCGTTCGAGCGGGAGAATGAATGCTCGAGCGAGGACTTGTGTCTCACGCTCGAATGGAGGTCGAGCGCCCATCGAGCGTGAATTTTGTACATCCAGTACTTTTGCCATGTCTTATAGTCCGCTCAAGCGGGAAAAGTGACACTTGAGCGGGGAACCTTTGTCTGCATGTCCGCTCGAGCGGGACCCTGTTTTTTTGAAAATTTTGCAAAGTGTTTAAAAGTGCATCCTTACATCCTCATTTCATCCTAGGCATTCTTAGGCCTAGTTTAAGGCATCTTAATGAGGATATTGAAGTAGAACCATACTGAGTCTAAGTAGGGACTAAGTCTTGTTTCCCGAATGTGAAACTTAGTGTGTGTTCATCCTGTAAACTGTGTAGGGTTGGCATCTAGAGACGCGCTCTAGCTTACCTGTAGCCCAGAACTCTGTGAGTAACAATTGTAAAGATATGTTCTATTATGAATATTTCCTGACTGAATAACTGTACTGTTTTCTAAACTGATACTGTTAACTGAATGAATGTATGTCCTCTATTCTGCACTGTATTGTGGCATCCATGGCAACTACTATTACTGTTATAGAGATCTCTGTCAGTTCCTATCTTGGAACTTCTGTTTACTGTTATGATGGCCATCATTGACTGTTCGGTCTTTTAAGACCTATTGTTTACTGTACTGCTATGCTAATGGATGTACCATATATGACTGTTATGACTGAATGACTGATATATTGATTTAATGAATTGTTTTCATTATTGTAAGGACATTCATTCTTAACCTCTTTACGCATTATGTTATTTACTGGGCTTTAGCTCACTGCTCATATATATATGTAGGTGTTCAGGCACCGGACCGCTGCTAGGGGCGTCAAGCTAAGCTCTGTTTTGTCAAAGCCAACCTTTGTGCCTTACTGCGAGGTTCCAAGCCTGTTAAAGCCAAGGCTGTTTAGGGGTGTTTTAGTTTTTCCCCTTTTTGTATCTGTTTTTGGTAATTCTGAATAGACTGAATGTTTTTGTACTGTACTATTAAATAGGGATTAAGTCCCTGTCCTGAATGATTGTAAATACTGTACATACTATTTTGGTACCGATAGTATATGTGTTATGAAGACTCTTTTTGCATACAGAATCTCACAGCTCATTGGACATTGTTTAATTACTATTTTGGCTTCCGCCAGTCCATGTACTCTGTTTTACTGTTCTACTGTTAAGCAGGCCTTCGGTAATCACGGATTACTGGCCGGTTACGGTGCTAAACCCATAAGGGCGGGTTTGGGTCGTGACACCGACGGTCCGATTTTTAGTCGCTAATATCATTTAGCGACTAAAATCTTTTGTCGCCAAGTTAGTCGCCTAAACCCTGTTGGCAAATGTTTAGCGACTAAATGCGTGTTTGGTTGCTGAAAGTACAACATTTGGCTACTAATTTTTTTAGTCGGCAAATGTTACCTTTTGGCTACTAAATTTTATTTGGTCGGCAAATGTTACCTTTTTGGCTACTAAATTATTAGTCGCCAATAGTCAATTTTATTTTTTTACATTATACATTTACCGACCAATATTCAAGGAATCGGCGACCAAACCCTTTAGTCGCCAAAAGCTCATTCGTGGAAAAAAAAAAAAAAAAACACTCAATAGCTTCTCATTTGTTCTTGTGGAGATTCGAACCAACAACCTCCCACACCATAAATCTTATACAAGACACTCTTTCCACTACGCCTCTGTATCACCATATGATTATATATGCAACATATTTTATTTATATAGTACATTGACCCTATTAATATGAAAGTATATATATAAATATAATTATTTTTTATTGAACATGATTTATGTAAAAACAAATTATTTACTGGAAAAAAAGAGACCACTTTTGGCGACTAAACTTCTTTTTAGTCGCTAATTCTATACTTTTGGCTAGTAATTTTTTTAGTCGTTAAAAAAATTAATTCCTACACTCAAATTACCACTTTTGGCGACTAAATTTCTTTTTTGTCGCCAAAAAGCCTCACTTTTGGTTACTAAAATTTTTTTAGTCGGTAAAAGCCTCACTTTTGGCTATTAAATTATTTTTAGTTGCCCAATGCCTCACTTTTGGCTACTAAATTATTTTTAGTCGCCAAAAAGCCTCACTTTTGGCTACTAAAATTTTTTTAGTCGGTAAAAGCCTCACTTTTGGCTACTAAATTATTTGTAGTCGCCAAAAAGCCTCACTTTTGACTACTAAATTTTTTTTAGTCGGTAAAAGCCATATATCGGCTACCAAACAGATTTTTAGTCGCCAAAACTTATACTTTTGGCTACTAAATTTTTTTAGTAGCCAAAAATCTTTACTTTTGGCTACTAATGCTTTTTTAGTCGCCAAAACCTATACTTTCAGTGACCAAATGTGTTTTTTTAGTCGCCAAAGATGCTTTTTCTTGTAGTGAAGAGGACCAAAGGGAGAGGAGGGTAAGGGTGTAATAATGGCCCGGCCCGGCCCAATTGGGCTTCGTGGGCTCGCATTTTTTTAGCGGCCTGGCCCATGGGCCAAAAAGTGAGGCCCAGGCCCAAGCCTAAGCCCACTTATAATAGAGCCTAGGGTTTGGGCTCAGTCCGCAGGCTGGACCTAGTCAGGCTTTTTTTTTTTAATATTAGAAATAAAAAATTATAAAAAAAAGTTATACTAGAGTATTTTAGTTACGATTAATGAAATATTTTGTTTGGTTATGTAATGTTTCATGGTGATATTTAAATTTAATTATGTATGACTTATGTTTTTTTAATTATGAACTTATAATTAAAAAAGTATGCAATTATGTGAAAAATCTAGAAATCCCCTAAATATTGATTTGTGATTATGTAACAATTTTAAACAGTATATAACAATCCCAATCAAACAATCAAGACAAATCAACACAAGGATTTTAACGTGGAAAAACCACAATTGGACGCCTCCAACTGTGATTAAAAAAACCACGGGCAACAGCCACAAAACAATCCACTAAGAAGATTTAAAGGAATTACACAGGTATACTCTCAATTACCTAGCGAATCCACGCCTAATTGAACCAACCTCTATGTGCCTCTTCCAACCCCGTCTTCACCTTGGAATTGTCTTTACGATGAGCCACTCCAGAGTCCACCGAAGTTTCAGGCTCGAATTCTTCAAAATCCACCGAAGAACAACTCTCTCTCGCTTGTGTATAACAAACAAAACCTTTGATGTACTCTCTTTAAACCATGAGTTGAATACTCAATAAAACATCAAAGAAAACTAACAAAATATCCCCAGATATAAACCTTAAGAACCAAAAAGAAGATCTGGAGGAATTAAATAGTTTTGGGAGAAAACCAACTATTTATAGAAAATCCAAAAGTAATCCTAGTTTTGGAAGAAATCCAATTACTTGTAGAAATCCAAAAATAATCCTAGTTTTGGAAAAAAATTAACTCTTAAAGAAATCCTTGTCAAACGGGATTGCCAAGAATAAACCTAACAATCTCCCCCTTTGGCAATGCCGTGACAAAACACACTTAACAAATAAAATCCTAATCAACCCAACCCACTACAACCAACAAACACAAACTTCTTTCTCAAGATTAAGATCTGCAAAACAACTATTAGTCCCACAAGAGTATATGCAAAAGCAATAAACATATGGCTAGATTATCTTGAAGCATTTGAAACATGAGATGGAAAATATTTTAAGACCATGTAGCATGAATAGATGAATACTCAACACATGCACTCGACGAGACAATCTCCCCCTTTGTGTCACAAATTGACAAAGGAAGCTTAAACAATAAAGAAGCCAATGCAAAGCTACATGCAAACCAACTAATGCCAAACTCTCTTACTAAACCAATTCAAGAAAAACCAAACTCCCCCACATTAAAAGCAATGAACACGAAGAAAACGACAAAAAATAATATGGTAGAGCAAGCAGGGAATTTCAGATTTGTACCTTAAAACACACAAGACTATCCAAGAAGCACAATTACTTGAAAACACAATGTGCACAGCCTCTAGAAAATTCCTCATAAAAGAAAGTGATGCATTATGTGAAAATCATAGATCCCATGATAAAAGTGTGTGTGTGACTCTTGGAGTTTGACAAACACAAGATTCAAATCCTAGTAGTGATATGAAAACTAGACCTCCGACAAGAGAAATCTAGAAATCCCCTAGATATTGATTTGTGATTATGTAACAATTTTAAGCAGTATATAACAATCCCAATCAAACAATCAAGACAAATCAACACAAGGATTTTAACGTGGAAAAACCACAATTGGACACCTCCAACTGTGATTAAAAAACTACGGGCAACAGCCACAAAACAATCCACTAAGAAGATTTAAAGGAATTACACAGGTATACTCTCAATTACCTAGCGAATCCACGCCTAATTGAACCAACCTCTATGTGCCTCTTCCAACCCCGTCTTCACCTCAGAATTGTCTTTACGATGAGCCACTCCAGAGTCCACCGAAGCTTCAGGCTCGAATTCTTCAGAATCCACCGAAGAACAACTCTCTCTCGCTTGTGTATAACAAACAAAACCTTTGATATACTCTCTTTAAACCATGAGTTGAATACTCAATAAAACATCAAAAAAAATTAACAAAATATCCCCAGATATAAACCTTAAGAACCAAAAAGAAGATCTGGAGGAATTAAATAGTTTTGGGAGAAAACCAACTATTTATAGAAAATCCAAAAGTAATCCTAGTTTTGGAAGAAATCCAATTACTTATGGAAATCCAAAAGTAATCCTAATTTTGGAAGAAAATCAACTTCTTAAAGAAATCCTTGTCAAACGGGATTGCCAATAATAAAACCTAACAATCTCCCCTTTTGGTAATGCCGTGACAAAACACACCTAACAAATAAAATCCTAATCACCCCAACCCATTACAACCAACAAACACAAACTTCTTTCTCAAGATTAAGATCTGCAAAACAGCTATTAGTGCCACAATCTCCAAAACAACTATTAGTCTCACAAGAGTACATGAAAAAGCAATAAACATATGGCTAGATTATCTTGAAGCATTTGAAGCATGAGATGGAAAACATGAATAGATGCGACTTGGAGATTTTAAGAACATGTAATATGAAAACTTGAAAACTTTAAGAACATGTAGTATGAAAACCTGAAAACACATGATAGATGCGACTTGGAGATTTTAAGAACATGTAATATGAAAACCTGAAAACTTTAAGAACATGTAGTATGAAAACCTGAAAACTAAGACACATACTCCCCCTTTTTTGTCACGAATTGACAAAGGAAGCGCAATCAACTAAAGCCATATCATAAACCACACAAGCAATGATATGATGATGTAAATATCAGGAGCATGCAAGAAGGAAATAATAAGCAAACAGTGCATAGCAACATGCAAAACAACTAAAGCCAATCTCCCTTACCAAACAAAACAAATTGTTCATGCTAACAAACTCTTGTAATGATAAACCAAACTCCCCCTTACTAAAAACAATGAACAAGAAGAAAACGACAAAAAATAATATGGTGGAGCAAGCAAGGAATTTCTGATTTGTACCTTGAAACACACAAGATTATCCAAGAAGCACCACTACAAGAAAATACAATGTGCACAGCCTCTAGAAGATTCCTCATAAAAGAAAGTGATGCATTATGTGAAAAGCATAGATCCCATGATAAAAGTGTGTGTGTGTGACTCTTGGAGTTCGACAAACACAAGATTCAAATCCTAGTAATGATATGAAAGCTGGACCTCCGATAAGAGAATCTTAGCACAACTAAGGAAAGTCAAACCACTAGGAATCAAGGGGTATTTGGTGAGTAAGGCAGAGGCTCCCCCTCAATCAATGAATCCTTTATTTTTTTTTTCCTTTTTTTTTCATATCTTTTTCTTTTCTTTTCTTGCTTTTGCACATCTTTTCTTTCTTTTGCACACTCATTGGCGGCTAACACGCTCAAGAGTATGGAAACCGAACCAGAGAACCATGGATATAATAAGGATAGCCTGGTTGGTGACTCTGAGGTAGCCTTTTCCTCATGCTTGGACTACAAAGAATAGAGGGGAAAGCCATGGAGATGCAAAAAATGGAAGGTGGTTAAGAGACTCAACATCACCCATGATATGCTAGTATAAGTCAATTCCTCTAGAAAAGCAAAAGATACAATGCCAGAAGTCCATAGAGAAAAATGATCACTAAGGCAGAAGACTCTAAAATTTGCTAATCCAAGAGTGTGTACAGAATGAGACATACTAACCACAGAACACACACTCCAAAATGAGTAATGACCACCGAAAGTACACACATATTAGCATGTAATGGATATTCTCATCAATTCCAATATACACCAAGGACTACTCAAAAATTTTAAGCTTGCAAAACCATACTAAGAAAATCTTTTTGGATTTTTTATTTTTTTTATTTTCTTAACCAAAGCAAGACAAAAAAAAAAAAAAAAAATGCACACATGTTTTTTTTTCATTAAAAAAACATACAGAAACCCAAAAACTAAAAAGAGTAAACACATTAACATAAGTCAAGTTTTCTCACCCAAATCTTTTTGGTCTTAACAAAATCAGGTCTAGCGGTCTTGGTAAGTGTCGTGGTGTTGTGAACACCCTCATGAATCTTGGTATTCCGCCTAGATATGTAAGTCGAATTTCTACCCTTTTGAGGCACTCTCCCATTCAACTTATAACAATAAGGGCGAATATGACCATGCATACCACAATGATGACAAATAAAAAATAGGGTGTACCTTCTTTTCTTTTACCTTACCAACTCTAGGAAGTTTGAGAAGTCCATCCTTATGTTGAATTTTTTGTTTTCCCTTTTGCTTGAGTTCTTGTATCATGAGATGTGGAAGCACTCTGTTTTTGCTCTTTCTTACCATCAAAACCAATGCCACTCTTGTCAGAACAAATTTGTTGAGACCCAATGATATTATCCAAAGTCTTTGATCCTTTGTTCCAAAGACCAATGGTAGCCATAACACACTTGAGTTCTTCCTCTTTCTTGATGATTAGCTCCTCTAAGGCAACTTGAGACAACTCGAGACTTTCAATCTTTTCTTCATCCATGGCATGGGTTTCCTGTAGCTCATTCCTCTCTGTCTCACAAGTCAATAGTTTCGCACAAAGAGCTTGTCGATCATCAGCTATCTTGATGGCATCAATCCTGGCCTCGGAAATCTCCTCATTAAGTTTGACATTCTCACTTTCACATGTGTTTGAGTTTCTTTGTGAGTTTGTCATTCAAATTGAATAAGTTAAGAGACTCCTTATACAACTTTTCATAAGCTTGCTCAAGCTCTTCATGATCACTCTCCGAGGATTCATCAAGTAGGGGTGGTCGAACCATAGAATTTCCCTCACGAATTGAATCTATTATCACGAATCAAACAAGATCTCGTTCTAAAAGAATTTAAAAAAAAAAAAATAGAACGACCTGCTCTGATACCAATTGAAAAATCTAGAAATCCCCTAGATATTGATTTGTGATTATGTAACAATTTTAAGCAGTATATAACAATCCCAATCAAACAATCAAGATAAATCAACACAAGGATTTTAACGTGGAAAAACCACAATTGGACACCTCCAACTGTGATTAAAAAACCACGGGCAACAGCCACAAAACAATCCACTAAGAAGATTTAAAGGAATTACACAGGTATACTCTCAATTACCTAGCGAATCCACGCCTAATTGGACCAACCTTTATGTGCCTCTTCCAACCCCGTCTTCACCTCAGAATTGTCTTTACGATGAGCCACTCCAGAGTCCACCAAAGCTTCAGGCTCGAATTCTTCAGAATCCACCGAAGAACAACTCTCTCTTGCTTGTGTATAACAAACAAAACCTTTGATGTACTCTCTTTAAACCATGAGTTGAATACTCAATAAAACATAAAAAAAAAAAATTAACAAAATATCCCCAGATATAAACCTTAAGAACCAAAAAGAAGATCTGGAGGAATTAAATAGTTTTGGGAGAAAACCAACTATTTATAGAAAATCCAAAAGTAATCCTAGTTTTGGAAGAAATCCAATTACTTATGGAAATCCAAAAGTAATTCTAGTTTTGGAAGAAAATTAACTTCTTAAAGAAATCCTTGTCAAACGGGATTGCCAAGAATAAAACCTAACATTATGTAATTTTTTTCTTCTTTGAAATGAATAATTTTATATATATGAAATTGAAACTTTCAATATTACAATATTAAATTATTTATATAACATTTATTGAATGAATAATTTTTATTTCAAAATGAAATAAAATATTACAAAAATTGATGTTATTAAATAAATTAGGTGTAGATTACTGATGATGGTATAGCAATTGCATCACTATAGGTCAATGTAGACACCCCATTTTTGACCGTCCTCAAGACTTGGACGTCACCGTTGGAACACTCGGTGATTATCCATGTTTGTGTTCGTTTGGAGATTCCCGGAGTTCTCGGCTACGCGCGCCTTGCCTCAGGACCTCCGAACTCGACCGTTTGGTGTTTGGTTTTGCACCAAACAATTTTGTTTTGCCTTGGGAAGGCAGGGAATGCTTTGTGAGGCATCCCCATATACCACCGGCTGTGGCTAGAGGCCACCGGCTGGCTGGTGTGGCCACCGGCACTATATTGTGCCGGTCGGCACTATTTTGTGCCGGTCGGCACTATTTTTGGCGAAATGACCATTTTGCCCTGCCGACTACTGTGCACTTGCTTTCTGAGATATTTTCAGACAGCTGTGTGCAATTTGCTTCCCCTCCATACACGTGTATGGAGGGATGAGCCCTTAGTTGCTTAGCTTGTAAGTCTTACAAGTTCTATAAGAGGAAGGTTCTTCCTCTTGGCTTAAGGTTGGGATTTCTTGAGAGGTTTCAGCCATTTTAGAGAGAGAGCAAGCTCTGGTTTTAGGTTAGATCATATATCTATCTTATCTCTCTCCTTTCTTGCTTATTTAGTACACTAGGTGCCTTAGTTCACACTATTGCACACAAGCACCTAGTGTCTCACCTTCTCCTTGCAACTGAGGTTCTAAGGGCTGGTTTTTAGTGTTCTTGACTGGTTTGGAGCTCAAGGGACCAACTACTCCAACCTTTGTGAAGAAAAGCTTCAAGGGTAAGAAACTTGCTTTATTTACCCCATTTTTGCATTCCTTTTTTGCCTAGTTTAAAACAGTTTTTGTGCTTAGTCTATAACACAAAAAAGTTCTATTTTTTAACCCTCTTTGTTGTATATTAAGGGTGTTTTGTGGTTTGGGCAAGTTTGACCACCCTTAGGCCTTGAAAAGGGCTCATTTTTGTGCTATTTTGGAGAGATCCGGGACTTGTGTGCTTGGACCTTTCCACCACTGAAATCTTGAGGGATTTCAGTGGTGGAGATGGTGCCTTAAAGTCCTAGAAAGGGGAGGGCCACCCCCTCTCCTTGATGTCCTTGAAAAGGGCAAGTTTTGCTTCCTTATGGAGCTTCATGCTTGAGTGAGTGTTGAGCATGTTTGACTTGTTTCCATGCTTATATTGCCATGATATAACATGATTTCAAGTTGGTTTTGGTCTCCTATGCATGCTTAGTATAGTTGCCTTGTAATGCCTCTTTATGCCTTAACATGCTTAGGTTGTGTGCCTCCATTTCTAGCATGTTTTAAGCTTGCATTTGTGAAGCTTGTATGCTTATTTTTCCATGATTTAGCTCTGTCCATAGTTGCTTTGGTCAATCTCATCATGCATTACATAGCTCCTTTGTATTTGGCTTGTTGGCCTTGAGAGCATGTGAGTGTAGCATGACTTGCTTGCTTCATTTTCAATGATTTGAAACCATCTAACATGCCATTTCAGACCTTATGATGTGCTTGTTTGATTGCCTTGCATGCCTTTTCAATGCTTTAAAAGCATGTGTTGAATGCTCCATGTTTTGGTCATGTTGCACGCCTTTGTGCTTGAACCTCTTAGATGCCATCTAGGTGCTCCTTAGGCTTTGTTTAGGTCTGCTTGTGACCTGTTTTGAGCCCCTTTAGCTTTGTGAGGCTTGGTAGACTTGGCCTTAGTTTAAGCCTTAATGGCTTGTTTCAAGACTTGGACCATTTGTTGCATGCTTTGGCTTGCTTTGTTGCATGATTTGGCATCATATTTTGCATGATTTTCAGAGCTTTATATGCATGCCAATTGTCCATGTTTAACTCACTTCAAGTGTGCTTGAATGTTGCTTGTTTATGCCTTGAGTTGGTACCTTAACATGTGTATGTGTGCATGTGTGTTTGGCCTTCATAATTTAGCACTTTGGCCACTGATTTTAGGCCTTTTAGAGTTGCCTAATTCATGTATAAGTCCATCCCCCATTGGTTTGCATGTTTGCTTGAATGCCTTGCATAAGTGCATCACATTGTTCACTTTGCATGATAGATAACATGCTTAGGGTTGCATCACATTCGCATGCATGTTAGGCCTCTTGAAGTGAAGTATGATAGAGGTTTGGCACCCTTGTTTGCTTGATTGCATTGCATGCATTTGAAATTAAAATTGCACTCTCGATTCTTTGGGCCATCATGCATGGAAATGCGTGATTGGTGGTCCGAGAACCGAGGCACATCCCCCTTTGAGTCAAAAGTATGATAAGGAGTGTGTTTGGTGCATATATGCTTTGAATCACATTGCCATGCATTTTGTTGCCCTCTGCTGCTGTGAGTTGCAGGTTTTGCAGGCATTTTGTGCCGACCGGCACTGTTTAGTGCCGACCGGCAGTGAATTGGCAGCCGATGGCTTCACTCAGTGCCGGTGGCCTCCCCCTTCAGCCGGTGGTGCTCTACCCCAGCCGGTGGTACTCCCCAGTGCCCTGAGAGGCACTCCTGGGATTTTGGTAATTTTCTGAGGAGGGTAGCAGGGAAAACAGAGGCACACTTGTATGACAGTGCGATTCCGAGCCAATTCCGACGCGCGCCACATCCGGCCCTCTCCCCGAGGGGTTTACTGCTTTAATTAAATTTGTTAATTTAGTTAATTTGTAATAATTAATTAACTTGCGTAGTTAATTATTTGTATTATTATTTTGGTCCCTCCGAGCGAGGGCAAAAATGTAATAAGTGTGCGTGAGTGGGTGTATGTCTTCCAATCCCCATTTCTTTCTATCCCTTTTATTTATCCGCTTACAGTGGTAAATTAGGGCATTTTAAATTAGCATACCTTATGCAATGCATGCGTGCATTCATGCATTTGTTTACATGCATCGGGCTCGGCACATCATGCAAACTGCATTGTATTTCAATTCCAAAATTGAATACGTGATAGTTGTTGCATTTCATGTGCCATGCTTAGGATAGCCGAGCCTGTCTAGATTACATCCCTGTATGCGATGCATTAGCCACTTAACATGAACCAGGTCATGCATGTTTGCTAACCGGGTTATTGTTTTGGCACGGAGTACGATGTGAGTATTTTATGCTTTAGCACTTCGCATGCGTGTGAATGCTAACATGACAGTATGCTTACCATGCGGCTAAATGCTTATGTGTTATAAACTGCTTGAATGCCTGTGGGTGGAGGTTGGATTGCGTGAGTTGGAACAACTCATTGAAATCCGTATTTTAGCCTACTTGCGAGTAGCAAAAACTAACACGTTTTTCGAGACAAAACGGATATGCAGTGTTTATTTCCAAATTAGGCAATCCAGTCTATACTTGTTTGCTGTGCGCATCACCTAGTAATTCTAGGTTAAATAATTGGAATAAGAGCATGTAATGTTTTCAAAATCGGATATCACGGTTAGTAGAGGCCGGTCTTCGGACCGGGCGAAAGGGGGTGCTCATAGCTGACCTTCCCCGATCGTACCCAAGCTCCCGAGCCAAGATCATTTTGGTGATGACGGACACGTGGCCTTCGGCACCGAGTCAGGGTTTCCTAAATTTCCCATTTTAAAAATATTTAGGTGGCGACTCTGTAATCTGGCAAAGCAGTCCATGTTTGGCACTACTTTTTCAAAAATCTGTTTTTCTTCAAAACGATTTGCCAGAGTTGGACTCTTTGGTTCAGACTTAGAACCGCGACACAAAAAGGGAGTCCGAACTGTAGAGCGAAGCCCACGGGCGCGTCTACAGTTTCTGGCGAATCCCAACTAGGTTGGCACCTACTAGCCTACCAATCATTGCATTATATTCTACCTGAATAATCTAATACAAAAAAAAAACAAAAACAAAAACAAAAACCAAGAAAAAAATGAAATGAAATGAAATAGTAAAAAATAAATTGTTGATCAATCATCGGAAGAGACAAACATTTCAGTCACGTTACCCGATGATATGTCATCCAAATCATATTGAATTCGCTCATTTTCACTAAAATTTTGTCTTTTTGTAAGCGCGTGCATATGACCTCTGGATATCATCAGTGCCTCAACCATTTTCGGGTAAAAGCCTGCTTCTATAGTCACTCAGCACCCGTCCACTTGCACTAAAAGCTGTTTCCGAAGCAACTGTAGAAACAAGAACGGTTAGTATATCACGGATCATTTGTGAAACCACAGGCCACATAGATTCATTTTGTTTTCATCATTCCAAAATGTCAAAATTATCGGAATCATCCACTGACGAGCTTTCCAAATAACGTTGTAGTTCAGAACTACTTACACTTGTATGTTGAGATATTCTTCTACTTTTTATTGCTGTGAAAATACTTAATCTCCCGCCTCGAGATTGGACTGCTAGTGTGGTGTGTGTAGGTGTATTTACAGATGCAGCTGCCCTGTATTCTTGAAATAATCTGTCGCATGTTTGCATAATAGGGGCAAACTATATTTGATCAATGAAAATACGCTCTAAAAATTCTTGTAAACCAACTTTTTTACACCTAGGATCAATTATTATAGCTAAACCTAATAGATGAGGCAAAAGATGAAAATATTTATGAAATTTTTCTTTCATTGAAGTAATAATGGTTACATAATATTTATTACTCATATATTTTATAAAACTTTAATTATTTCTGCTAGCATGTAAAACAAATGGTGAAGTAGGAGTATTATATATATATAAGAAAATAATTTTGTTGAAGTATCGAAAACTTTTAAAAAATCTTATACAAGGCTACTTGGCGCCAATTAAGTTCAGTGGGTGTCAATACTCCTCCTATTCATGTTGTTGCAAAAAAAAATATATGTTCTTCTTTGTTTACAAGCTATTTTTAACATATTATATGTTGAATTCCACCTACTATCTACATCTAAAATTAATTTTCTAAATGACATATTTTCTTGTGGCAAATTTTTCTATATTCTGAAATTCAATTATTAGAAGACATAATAGTAACAACTGCATTTTTTATTAGAAGTACAGAAGTTTTATATAGATGCATAGCTTCTTAACAATCAAACTTAAAATATAGGCACAACAACAAACATGAAATAAATCACCATTAACAAGTAATTGTAAAGTTAATTTTAAATAGGCTACAGTTTAATTATAATATGATGCATGATCTAAACTAATCGTAAATATTTTATTTTGTAAAGCCCACTCATATAATACATTTCTTATTTCTACACCAAGCAAATGACCAGTGTATGGAAGTTCAACTAATTTAAATAAAATAATTCTTTTATTAATTTCCAATCATTATCAATAAAATGTGCAGTGATACATTGATATTCAAAACAATTATTTGACCACAAATCAGATGTTAAACAAACTCTTCCATTCAAAATTTTAAAGATATCAAATAATTCACTTTTAATATCCTCAAATTTCTTTAAAAACCTGTTTCTAGTAGTATTTCTTGAAAAACTTTGATATTGCGGTGCGAAATTTTCATGAATCATTTCGGTAAAATCAAGACATTTACTAGTACTAAAATGTTGTTCTTTTTTAATAATATAATCAGCTGTAGAATTTTGTGCACGTATAGGATCATATGAAAATGTTTGCAAATTACCAGTTGATGAAGCCCCTAATTGCATTTGACTTTGAATATCAGGTTGTTTACTTTGTAAATGTTTGTCAGAATGCCTTTTTAAATGACTAGTACCCCCTGCAGATGCAGCACTAAGTAAACGTGCACAATATTTACATTTTTCTTTAAATGTAATTATGCCATCAGGATTATTTATAGATATTTTTCCAAAATGTTCCCAAACACTACTACTTCTGCTCCTAGATGATGATCCAACTGTTGGAAGAGGAATATTAAAGGAGAATCAATAGATTCATTGGTGTAGTATATGTATCAACATTAATATAAATATTAGGCATATTAGGATCCATAGTAATGCAAGTAAAACAATATATAAGAATTAACAATTGATTTAAATAATGTGTAAATTCAATCAGTAAAAAATAATAATTATATATGTGCCTAAATAATTAATAAAAATGAGTAGTAATAAAATTTAATTAAACTAATTAATGTTACCGACTGGCGAATGAATGTGATATAGAAATTTTTTCTTCTGCTAAAAGTTTCTTGTTGCACAATTTAGCCACACTTAGGGATGACACTTCAAAATTAATTGAGAGTGAGAGAGATTGAGAGTTTAAGAGAGATTGAGAGAGTTTAGAGAGAGAGAGAGAGAGAGAGAGAGAGAGAGAGAGAGAGAGAGAGAGAGAATTATTTGTTGTAAAATTTATTTTGAAAAATGAAATATAGTTATAGTAGTTTGAATTATAATTGTTTGAATTATGACCGTTTGTATATTTATATATATTCATTTGAGTTGCATTTAAGTAGGAGATGCAATGCAATGGCTCAATTTTGATCAGGCTAGGCTAGTACTATAGTAGGTAGGAGGGCTGTATGGTGGCACTAGTAGCAAGGTTTTAGGAAATGGTTGCCTCATTTTCGGGCAACCATTTGGACCGTGCTCTTTGGTTAGTGAGAGCCTATCACAGGTCCCATTTTGCTAATCAGAACCGTTTAATGTGTACAACTTGTTGAGTATTATATGTTTGTAAAAAATCACATTGATCGGATATCTATAACTATCTGATCGGCTTAGTTTTTTTTATCAACCACTGACCATAACACCATGCATTTTTATACAAAACTGATTTGATTATGTAGTTAGCGATATTCGATCAATGTGATTTTTTACAGGCATATTGTAATGGATGATTTCTACATATTAAACGGTTTGGATTATTTAAACGGGACTCGTGGTGAGCCCCTACAGGCCTAACATTACCGTCCACCTTAGTGAATATATATATGTAATTTTTTTTTTCTTTTGCGGTAGCCTGTAGGTACTTTCCAAAATTCCCATCAATGATGTAAAAAATTAAAAAAAAAAAAAATGAAGGCCAGCCACAGACTGTGCACTGCTAGCCACAGTGTGGTAGGGCGTGGTGGCGTGGCTTGATACATCATACATGATACACACACCCACTCCATTTCTCTCTCTCTCTCTCTCTCTCTCTCTCTCTCTCTCCCCTTACCCAAAAGAAAAAATTAATTTGATTTTAATTTAAAAATTTATTATTAGTTTTTGTTTTATTTTTAAATTATTAATGTTATTTATTTAATTATATTAATTTTTATTTAATTATTTAATTATTTTATTTTTATAAGATTAATCTTTTTATTTATTTTATTTTTTATTTTTTTTAATTATTTAACTATTGTAAGTTGTTTTTTATTTTTACTTTTTGAAATTTGATCATTGTTAGAGAGAGGGTTTGATGTGTGGGCTGGTTCGGGTTACCCGCAGTGCCCGAAATTATTTTGGGCCGGGCCGAGCCCTAAATGGAAGGCCCAGGCCCAAGCTACTGGGCTCGTGCTCGGGCTCGGGGCTAGGCTTAACCGGGCCAAAACGGGCCGGGCCTACCACAGGCTTCGGTCGGGTTTCGGGCCGCCTACGGGCCTCGGGCCATTTTTACACCCCTAGAGGAAGGAAAGAATGGTGGGCAAGACAGGGGATGAGTGAGAGCGGGCGCGGTTGGTGGGCGACTGAGGAGGGAGAGGACCGATCGAGGAGGGAGGGGACCGATTGAAAAAGGAGGGGACCGACCGTCGTGGTGGCCGACCGTTGAGGGAGGTGACCGACCTACGTGTTGGTCGACTATTGAGTGAGGTCACTGACCGTTGTGGTGGTTGACCATTGGGGGAGGTGTCCGACCGACGTATTGGCCGACTGACGTGGTGGTCAACTGTTAAGGAAGGTGACCGACTGACGTGTTGGTCGACCATTGAGTGAGGTGACCAACCGTCGTGGTAGTCAACCGTTGGGAGAGGTGTCCGACTGATGTGTTGGCCGACTGACGTGGTAACCGACCGTTGAGTGAGGTGACCAACCGTCGTGGTAGTCGATCGTTGGGGGAGCAGATTGACTGACGTGTTGGCCGACTGTTGGGAGAGGTGATCGACTGACATGGTGGGAGACTGAGGAGGGAGAGGACCTACTATCATAGTGGCCGACCGACGTGGTGGCCGACTATTGAAGGAGGGGACTGACCGTCATGGTGGTCGACCGACGTAATGGTCGACCATTGAGAGAGGTGATCGACCTACGGGATGGTGGACCGTTGGAGGAGGTGAGCGACTGACGTAGTGGCCGATTGTTGAGTGAGGTGACCGACTGACGTGGTGGTCAATTACGGGGGGTATTGATGGTACACGGGGCTTGAGGTATAGGAAGGCACGTGATGATGTGAAATGGAATAGACGGGGGAGAAAAAAGAGAATGAATGCAATGATAGAGAGATCGAGGAGGGACACATGGGGCAATCTGGGCCACTGGTGAGGGATGTGAACCAGTAGTAGGAAGTGAAGGGGTTATATAAGGGATGACGTAGGAAAGACGGGGGTTTTATCTTGGTGGAATTTTCAAACTGGCGAATTTTAACCGCAATGCTTGGAACATAGGCAAACCCTGGGCATTCAGACTGGTGCGATTTGCTGACCTTATTGCTAAAAATCAACACATTCCTGACTTTAGCTTCTACATCTCAGTGGACTCTCACTTCTTTCACATTGCAAATTTCCTTGCCTCCGCAACTAAAATGATATACAGAAACATGAAGGAGATGGCACAAGACAAAACGTTGGCCATGACATTGAATGCATTGGGAGAGGATGACAGAGTGGCACTAGTGGAACAATATAAGGTGGAGAGGCATGGGGAAAAGGGCGTGGAATGGCCAGTGCAACCCCTTCTGTTGACAGTGATCTCGGCAGCCCAGCTGATTAGCCAAGTGGCGCCGGACAATTGGCATACCACGGCTGACAAATCTACGCTAACGATAGAGGATTTGGAGGAGTTGTGTAGTAGATATCAGATTCTGGTAGAGGTGAAGTTGAGATTGTCAACGACGAAGGAGAGGGCGTCTGATGTACGGCGATGGAGTTCGCATTGTACAAAGAGGCGCTGTAGGGAGGCCTGAGGCTACTGCTCCCACAACTAGTGGTCGATGTGTTGAATCGCCTGGAGGTGGCTCCAGGACAACTAATGCCGAATGCATGGAAGATTCTATTTGCCTGCGCGATCGTGTGGCCACGGGCGACCGAAGGAGAGGTGATGACGGTGGACGAATTTTTTTCGTGCTACAAGGCTTTAGGGCAACAAGAAACATGGGTGACCCTGCAAGCAATAACGGGGAGGAGATTGGTGACGGAGCTACCTTTGTCAGTGAAGGGTTGGCTGCCAAAGTGGTTTTTTGTGTCGGCGAGTGGCGGGAGAGGAGTGCGCACGATGTAGAAAGTCTCCACGAAGTTGTTGGAGCCAAAGTTAGACGCAACAGCTGAGAAGAGGGTCAAACAGGTTAAGAAGTGGAGGGAGAATGAGGGGCTAAAATGGGACGACCTCGTCCAGCCCTCAGCTCTGTTTGCCCTAAATTGGTGCCTTAGCCGATCGAGGGAGAACCCATATCGGAGGAGGTGGAGGAAAGCGCAAGAGAATGAGGACACACAAGCTTTTTCCATGGAGAACAAATACAAAGAGAAACAGTTGGGCCCAATGCCAAAGCTGGTCGCAAAGAGGTTGGTCCGACCACGACCCAAACCCTTGGGAGAGAAAGACTTAGCAACGTTTGTGCCTCTGCGAGCGTTGGTGGATCCCTTGAAGGAGAGAAGTAGGAGGGAGATGGAATTAGTTTTGAAGAAAAAGAAGAAGAGAAATGTGGCTTTGGAGGGAAGTGAAGAAAGATCGTTGCTGAAGAAGATAGAGAAAGGGGCAGCGGGGTTGCCCCCAAAAGTAGAGAAAGAGGAGACCAAGGTTGGTGTGGAGGTTGAGGAGGGTTTGGCCGAGTTCCCGATCGTTCAAGGGACAAGTGGAGTAGACGAGCAAAAAGAGTTGTTAGAGGCCGAGCGATCAACAGACCGGCCCGTTAAGGACGTGCCCCTAAAAAAACTGCCCCCAAGTCAAGAGTTGGAGAGAGAGCGAGCGAGAGGAGCAGAGACGAGCGCTGCACTGGGGACCACCACTCATCATGTTTGTACGGTGGTCGACTACTTGATGGGTGATAGAGGTGAAGCTAGGACGGCTGCATACCGTCTGTTAGGGGTTGTTGAGGACATGGCCGTGCGGAGTGTTGCAGAATATACGGAGGTCGAACTCATGAGAAGATTCTGATAAGCATAGATGAAGGTAGTGACCCTGGCAGTTGCTCTGGGCAAGGCAGTGGAGGTGAAGGTGGAAGTGAAGCTGCTTAAGGCCTAGTTGGAAACAGTGCGGACGCAATTGCAGAACGTAAGGGTAAAGACGGCCGGCTAGAGAAAGGTAGCGCGGAGCGCTTATACAAAAGGCCTGGCCTATGCGCAGAGGGCGAAAAAGATAAAGGTGTTGGCGGTGGTGCAGAGTTACCTGGCTAAGCAAGCCAGGAGAGACCAGGCTAAGGTTACGTCCGAGCTGTCAGGTCTCAAGTCTGAACTTGAAGTGGTGTACCGCAGGGTGGTATCCCTAGAGTTTGAGCTGGCAAACGAGGAGAAGAGGATTGACGAGGTCCAACAGGCTTGCACCACTACCAAGGAAAGATTTGAAGAAGCCCTCGTAAATAATGAAGAGTTGCTTGATCTAGCCTTGAAGGATAAGGAGGAGACAGATACACGAGTGGCGGGGTTGGAGAGGGCCCTGGAAGAAGAGACAGCCAAGACATCCGAGTTGGCTAGGGTGATGGTGTCTGAGAGGGCTACTTATCCAGATATGTACACCACTGTAGTGGAATAATTTAAGCTATCCGCTGATTTTCGAATGGCCATTGACGCAACTGTGGCGAAAAGCTTGGCCGGAAAGGGAGAAGACATGGGGGAACCGTCAAATGTGGCTGCTGCTGAGTTAGTGGAGGGGCATACCAAAGAAGAAATAAACCAGAGGTTTCAACAGTCGGACTATTATAAGCACGAGATGAGCATATATTGGGACAGTGACTAGAGGAGCTTCAAGTACAGGGTGGAAGAGGAGACGTGGACTTTAGCGACGTGAGGCCAGGAGAGGAGGCCATTGCCCAGACCCCGCTGGATGAGGGCGTGGAAGAAGAAGATTTGGCAACCTGTGAGAACGGTGGGGGTGAAGACGGGGCAGTGTGAAGATTAGACCTAAGCTTGGGTGTTTGGTTGTTGTGTTTTGTTTTTTTTTTTTTTTGAAATAGTGCCTTATAATAATTGAAGTGGCTCGTTTGTAAAGAATATTTGAATGGTGTGAAGAAATTGTTTAAATTGCCAAGATTATTTGCCTAATGGTTGTTGTGTTATTGCTATATTGTGTGTGTGATTATTGTTATTAGTTTTTGTATGGGTGAACTGGCTTTGCGCATAGTGTTGTATGAAAAGGAGTATTACGTGAAAGAAAAAAAAATTATTTGTACAACAATCATGTTATTGAAAACAATCATGGTTATATAAAATTAATTGTGGTAGACTTAACTAGATTGAGGGTTACTGTACTTGGCCAGACCGATCCTGAGACTCAATCTACTGAGGCGTGCTTGGCTTAGTTTGGCTGCGTTCTTCAGGCTTGGTCTCGCTGAGACTTCTAATGCTCAATCTGGCAGAGACTTACTTGACTCAGTCTGGCTAAGCTCTACAGGCTCAGTCTGGGTGAGACTTGTAATTCTTAGTTTGGCTAAGGCTTGTAGTGCTCAGTCTGGCTAAGCTCTACAGGCTCAGTCTGGGTGAGACTTGTAATTCTCAGTCTGGCTAAGGCTTGTAGTGCTCAGTCTGGCTGAGCCCTTCAAGCTCAGTTTGGCTAAGACTTGTAATGCTCAGTCTGGCTGAGGCTTATTTGACTGAGCTCATCAGGCTCAGTCTGGATGAGACTTGTAATGCTCAATCGGGTTGATGCTTGCAATGCTCAGTCTGGCTGAGGCTTATTTGACTCAGTCTAGCTGAGCTCTTCAAAAAGGTATAACATGAATAATGGGGACTAAAATTTTTTGTCATTAAGGCATAGTCCTGCAATCATAAGTTTATACATTGTATGGCAAGGAAAAAGTGAACAAGTGTTCCGACCAGCAAAGTGAACCACACCATAATTGAACCATACAAAAAACAGAGGAGGCCGTTTTATTAGAAATATCGCTTCAAGTGCTCGGCATTCCACAGATGAGGGAGATCTCTGCCTGCCACATCTTGGAGACGATAAGTGCCTAGGCAGGGTCTGGTTTTGACGATGTAAGGTCCTTCCCACTTAGCTGCTAGCTTGCCCTCGGTTGACTTTTTGGTGGCGAGAGTGGCTTCTCATAAGACTAGGTCTCCCACTGTGAATTCTTGGGGTTTGACTCTGTGGTTATAATGTTTCTACATTCTCTGTTTATAAGAGGCCAGCCTACAGTAGTTGACTCTCGTAGTTCTTTAATCAGGTCTAGTTCGGCCCGTTGCAACTCGTTGTGTAGTTCTATGTTTGGGTGTATCATCCTAGGGGTTGGAAGACCGATTTCCACAGGGATGACCGCTTTGGCGCCATATGTTACACTATAATAAAACTGACTTTTGACGGCACCATATCAACGGCATATAATAAATCCACGTTGTAGTTTCTCACTTTTATGACTTGCTTTTTTGCATATCGTAAATACTTTTCCAACCACAGCGTGTCTATTGCATAGGCTATGAATGGTAATAACGATGATTTTTTTACGGCTTGCAATGCACACCATAAACAATAAAAGTTTCTACGACGTGCATATGGCATGCCATTAATACATCAATTACACACGACGCACATACACCAACCGTGAAAAGTGAATACTTTTCACAGCGTACACAACGCCCGCCATTAAAAGTATTACTTTTTTGCGACGCACAATGCATGTCGTGAATTGTATGATTAAAAAAAAAACGCCAAAATGAAATTTGGGGCGCCAATCACCATAAAAAAAAAAAAAAGAAAATTAGAAAAAAAAAATTTCCCAAAATAACTATTTTGCCTTCCTCTAATCGGAATGGAACATCACAAGGTTTCAATCTCTCTCTCTGATGATGATGAAGGCCGAATCAATTGCTAAGGTTACCAGGATCATCTTATCTCTTCTCTTTGGTTGTGTATCTGAAATCAAAGGTATCTATCGTCGTCTTATGCTTCTATTCTCTTCTTGGTTATGCATCTAAAATCCCTAATTCATTATCACTCCCAACCCAGTCCTGCCCTAGTCTCTTTCGCTTCTCTCTCTCTTTCAACCTCCACAACATCGTGTGTAGTACCCCATATTTGACACACAAAAAAAAGAAATCAAAATACACAACTGTTTGGGTTCTAATGACTTCTAATGATAAAGGAACATAGAAATGGTGAAGAGAGATGGTTCGAAAAGAGATGGTTCGAAGTCAAGAAGAGAGAACTGTTTGGGTTCTAATGACTTCTAATCATTAAGGAACATAGAAATGGTGAAAAGAGACGGTTCGAAAAGAGAGGGTTCGAAGTTAACAGAAGAGAGAGAAGAGAAAGGGTTCAAAGATAGATTTTGAGCATTTTGATGTGGAAGGGTTTCAATCTCTCTTTGGAGACTTCAACCTGGTTCGGCGGCGACAACAATCGATACAATCTCTTCTCTTCTCTTCTTTTTGCGTTTCGTTGCTTTTGGTTCAGTTTTGGTTGGTTCTCTTCAACCTGATTCTGCAACCCTCTAGTCTTCGACCCCTTGCCCATCACCAAAAAGAAAAAACCCACTTTATCTCCATCGATTTCAAGCAGAGCCATTTCAAAAAAAATGTTTTCAAAATCGTCAAATCAGATATCCATCTCTTGTCATCCTCTGTTCTGCTTCTAATATTTATGGTAAAATCTCTGTATCTTTTATTTTTATATTTATGTTGTAAGGCAATTTTACATATAATGTTCTAAATTTTCTTTACGTTGTCAAGGACCGTGGAAGAAGAAAAGTCTGAGTGACTTTGGAATATCCACTCATTGTATTTCACCTATTAAGATCAATGATTAGTATCTAACAAATGTCGTTCTGAAGATTAATTCCAAGGTAGTCTGGTAATAATAATCCATAGATAAACTACAAATAATAATCTCATGTATTTGCTATAGTTCCTATAGTTCCTTATCTTATGTATTTGCTACTAAGTACTCAGGTGGAATGACATCACATTGTTCCAAAAAGCGCTTAAAGCTACTAAAACTTACCTAAATTTCTTCTATAATGGATTGAAAGTTTCTTTTTAAACTTGTAAATAATATAGACTCTACTTTGATTTGGACTCTTTATTTTGGAACTTACAATGGTAATGGATAAGACCTATACAAACCTAAACCTCATACATAGAGATCCTTTAACATAATTATGCAAGTCCCACGTCGGTGCTGCATTAACGTAGATTAATTCCATCTCTTCCTCTTTTTAAATTTAATTTTTCTCTTGAGCTTCTTATGGTCTGGATTTAGTACCAAACTTTATTTTCTTGTACAAACTTAATGGTTTGTTTGAAGATTCTTACTCATTTCTCTCTAGAAACATTGCAACAAAAGAGGAAAATTCATTAGAGGCAACTTCATTAGAGGTATGAAAAAAAAGGATTTGCTTTATGTGGATTTTATTTGCATATACATTGAGACTATTGAGATCTTGAATTTTTGCTAATTTTTCATTATGACATTGCTTTTATGGGGCCATCGAATTATCTTATTAATTTTGGAAATGTTTTGTTTGTTGATGTTTAAAATTTCTTGATCATTTCTAAATACCTTAAGAAATATTTTTTGTCCCCGAGTCATTGGTTTTTGTACTTATGTGAAGTTTCCTTTGTCATGCAGATAAGAAATGCAACAGGATTAGTTGCTCTAGCTATTGTTGTGGGTTTAGGTGCCTTAACACATACATTGGGCACCCTCGTCCCTGTGATAAGAGCAAGTGGATTTGCTACTGCTGCAGCTGCAACTGCAATTGCTATAGAAACTGTTGTCGGTAGTTTTAGATAATCTATTAATAATTGTCGATATGTTTAACAAGTTAGATATGCATAGTTTTGGATGGTTTACACTTTTTATACAGTTTAGAACTTAAGGATATAGTTTTTGAATGTTTGAAATGTATAAATAATTGTTGAATGTTTATAATTTATGGATATAGTTTCTTTTTGATGTTTCAAACAATATTTTGGTGGTTGATTGATGTTTTGTGATGCTTGTTTGTAATATTTGTTAGAATGTACAAAATCGGTCAAATAGAACCTGCTAAATTTAAAAATAAAAATAAAAATTGCATATTTTACGGCAAGCATAATTAGTCGTTGTATTACATATTTTACGGCACGCAATCAGCGTCATTATTTGTCTTGCCAATAACGACATTAGTCGTAGAAAAAGTAACAACGATGCACAAAATTTGCCGTTAAATAGTTTTTAACGGCGTACTGTAGCATGTCGTAGAAAAAGTAACAATGACGCACAAAATTTGCCGTTAATAACGGTGTATGAAGCATGTCGTTGAAAGTGAATGATTTTCCATGATTGGTTATAATATGACGTGCGATGCATGTCGGAGAAAGATTTTTATGGCGTGCATTGCGTGCCGTAAAAACTCTTTTTTTGTTGTAGTGTTAAGCGGAAAGGGGTTTCGCCGATAGGAGTTCTTGTTGTCGTTCGGTAGGCCCATAGCACATTTGGGAGTTCGTCTACCTAGAGTCCTTTGGTGGCTTCCAACTTGGTCTTGATTATTTTCCACAAAGAGCGATTGGTGACTTCAACCTGCCCGTTAGCTTGGGGGTGGCCAAGAGAGGAGAAACAGGTCTTGATGTTAAGCTCAACGCAAAATTCTCTGAATTTGGCATTGTTGAACTGCTTGCTGTTGTCGGAGACGATGGCTTGAGGGACTCCAAAACGACACACAATGGATTGCCAAATGAACTTGGTGGTATTTCGCTCGGTAATCTTAGCAAGAGGCTCCGTTTCCACCCACTTGGTGAAGTAATCGATGGCGACCACAGCAAACTTTACTTGGCCTCTGCCGATCGGCAATAGACTAACAAGATTGATGCTTCACTTGGCGAAAGGATAAGGGCTGCTGCGTGTGATCAGTTCTGCTGGAGGGGTGTGGGGGATGTTGGCGAATCGTTGGCATTTGTCACACTTAAGTACAAAGTCAGTTGCGTCCTGGTGGAGCGTGGGCCAAAAGTAGCCTGTACGAAGGATTTTATGGGCTAAGGACTGTCCTCCAGAATGGTTACCGCAAACCCCTTCATGAACTTTTCTCATTACATAGTTAGCTTGGTCAACATTTAGACATCTGAGGAATGGGCTTGAGAATCCCCGTTTGTATAGATGACATTGATAATGACATAGTTAGACGACCGAGCTCTGATCTTATCGGCCTCCTATTTATTCTCTGGTAGGACGCCCTGTTCTAAGAATGGGATGATGTGTTGGGTCCCCATGGGATAGGCTGATCTTGGAGTAGGTGAACTTCTTGTTGAGTTGGTGAAACTGCTGGGTGGGTCAGGTATTCAGTGCGGACACCGTCGTTGGGGTTGGATTGGTCTGTTGAAGCTAACTGGGCTATTTTATCTACTTAGGAATTCTCAGACTTGGGGACATTCTTGATATGAAAACTATTAAAGAGATGGGTGAGGAGAAGGGCGATGTCCCTATATGACTAAGAATCACTAGACACACAGAGATGGTCAACCCCAATGTCCCTGGCAAGCTAGAGACCTGTTATTAGGGCCTCATATTCAGCCTCGTTGTTATTTGCGGGAAACAGAAATCGGAGAGCACACTTGAAAAATTCGCCCTCGGGGGTGGTAAGGATTAAGCTAAGCTCTACTACCTTCTTTGTGGGATGAACCATCAACGCTAAGAGCCCCAAGAATGGGGGTCTTCTGCGTTAGGAATGATGTTTGCTGATATCGAGGATATGTCGGAAGTGAGGTTGGTGAACTCTACGATAAAATCTGCAACAGCTTGGCCTTTGATGGTTGTTCGGGGGTACGGTAGGAGATCGTATTGGCTTAGTTCAACGGACCATTGCATAAGCCTACCTGACGACTGGTTGTTGCATAACCTTTTTCAAAGGCTAGTTAGTGAAGACCATGATAAATGGCTTGGAAATAGGGTCGAGGTATTTGGAGGCGATGACCAGAGCTAGGGCCCTCTTTTTTAACAAGGGGTAGTTATGTTTTGCCCCCCGAAGTGCACGGCTGATGTAATAAACTAGGCGCTGAACTGAGTCTTCTTCTCTGATGAGGGTAGCACTGACTGCAGTGTTAGAGACAACTAAGTAGAGGAAGAGGGTCCTCTTGGCATTACCTGAGAGAGGAGAGGGGGGTTTTCCATGCACCGTTTCAATTGTTGGAAGGCCTCCTCGGATTCGATGTTCCACTCAAAAGCTTGCCGAAGAACTTCGAAGAATGGGAGGCACTTGTCGATTGCTCGCAAAATGAAACGGTTGAGAGCGGCAACTTAGCCAGTAAGCTGTTGGACTTCCTTTACCGTTCGAGGGGGATTCCATTTCGATTAAGGCCTTAATCTTCTCTGGATTGGCCTCAATACCTCTGTGGCTAACCATAAACCCTAAAAACTTACTGGACCCAACGTCGAAGGCACACTTCTCTGGGTTCAGCTTCATCTTATACTTGCACAGGGCTTGGAAGGTCTTTCATAGGTCGGCCAGGTGATTGGAAGAGAGCTTGCTTTTGACTAGTATGTCGTCGACGTAGACTTCTATATTCTTACCTATCTGGCCTTTGAAAATGGCATTGACCAGGCATTGGTAAGTGGCCCCCGCATTCTTCAAATCGAATGGCATCACACAGTAATGATAAGTTCCTCTGTCAATAATGAAAGAGGTGTGGTCCTGGTTAGCTGCATGCATTAAGATCCGATTATAGCCTGAGAAAGCATCCATGAAGCTGAGCATCTGGTGTCCTGCTGTTGTGTCAACCAATAGATCGATCATAGATAGTGGGTAGCTATCCTTAGGACAGGCTCGGTTGAGGTTGAGGTTGAAGTAGTCGACGCAAAGTCTCCACTTGTCATTATTCTTGTGGACCAAGACCACATTGGATAGCCATTTGGGATAGTCTACATTTCTAATGAATTGGGCCTTCAACAACTTGTTTACCTCAGCCGCGATAAGATTGTTGCGCTCTGGATGGAAAATGGATTGCGTTGGCAGAAGGGCCAAAATTGGGGCTTAACACTGAGGCAATGTGTCATGACCCAAACCTGCCCCTATAGGTTTAGCATCGTAACCGGCCAGGAGTTCTTGGATTACCAAAGGCCTCTGAACAGAATAACTCATAATTGGGGGCTGCGAAAGCAAATATAGAAACATACATAGTCTATTGAGCTGTGAAGAGATATATGGGACAAAAATTTTAGACCTTAATACACAAATACGTGACGTCATAATTCAAATATTCTTACGTCACATTCATTACAGATATAGCTAAAAAGAGGCTTAGCCCAACATATAGATAACAGTGAACCTGTTCATAATCCAAAAAGAAAACAAGTCTTTTACGTTCACAAAACATAACCACAAGACGTACGGAACCTTCTCGGGAGGCACAAAGGCTGGCTAACAAAAACTTTCCAGGTGGTCATCACTGTGCCTGGTCATGCACCTGGTCACCTGCATATATAAGTAAATGATGAGCGAAGCCTAGTGAACAATAACAAAGTAAAGAGTTTAATGAATAATGTCCTATATCAAATTTCAAATCAGAATCAGATTCATAATCACATATTTTTCCAGAAGTGAAAAGCAAATATTTGTGGTACATCCATTTACCTATCATGACATATCAAATTTGCATAGCCGGTACCGATGACCACATAGGTCCACACCTTGTGCACAAGTAGCCATGGTATTGTTACCCCTAGGTGAGGGCCACGTGAATATAGGCCTCGGTATTGTTACCCTCGGGTAAGGGCCATGTGAATATAAGCTACGATATTGTTACCTCTGGGCGAGGGCCATGTGCATATTGGCCATGATATTGTTACCCCCGGGTGTGGGCCACGTGAATATAAGGATGCCACAAATATATTTAAGAAAGATGGACATTCATTCATGATTCACAAAATAGCGTTTCAAAAAACAAATCATTTCATATCATTAGAAAATAATTGAAGTTAAACATAACTTTACAGAGTTGTTACTCACAAATGGCTCCAAGCAAACAGACAGAGTAGATAGATTAGATAACTTACGACGCATGACCTACACAGATACAGAACGAATACATATAGAATTACAC
The DNA here is from genome assembly GCA_030407325.1 of Camellia japonica. NCBI lineage: Eukaryota > Viridiplantae > Streptophyta > Magnoliopsida > Ericales > Theaceae > Camellia > Camellia japonica. The sequence continues at coordinate 88,468,239 of JAPPVO010000036.1, forward strand.
ACCCGGAATCATTAACTTAGTTCTTTCTTATTTTGGTGTGTTCTATTTCTATTACTCATTATTTCATCTTATTTAGGGCTTAGGAATGCTTGGGATGCAATGAGGATGCCAAAATGTGATTCAGAACACTTAGTCAAATTTACTGAAAACAAGGGTCTTGCTCGAGTGTAACTTCCTGCGCTCGAACAGACATGCAAAATGTGAGCGGTCACTCGAGCACAGCTTCCCTCGCTCGAGCGGTCTGTAAATTCTGCAAAAGTACTAGTTGTGTTAAATTTCCGCTCGACGGTCGCTCAAGCGTGACTGAAGTCTTCGCTCGAGCATAACTTTTGTCGCTCAAGCGGTCTGCAAAACACGTAAACTTTTGGGAGCACGCATTTTATGCTCGAGCCAACTATTGGTCGCTCGAGCGGAGGTGTAAAACACAGAGTGGTCACTTGAGCGCAGGGTCTGTCGCTCGAGCGGAGAGGCAGAATCTAGAATTTCTAGATTGCTTTGCCAAGTGCAAAACTCAATTTCAAAGCTGCAAATCATGGTCTTTTGGGCCAAAAATTTGAGGAAACTTATATAAACTTGGAAAAAATGGTGAATTAAAGATCATTCCTTGAAACCAAGGCCCAAAAGCATGTGAATTGCTCAAAACCAACTTAAAAGTTTCCAAAATATGACATGCATGCAAGGATATGCTCTTTAACCACCCATACAATGATTAATTGAAATGTTTAGTACAAAACCAAGTTGAATGATGAAATCATAGTCAAGGTAAGGTCATGCATGTGAAGGTTCTTTCTTAAACAACTTCAAAACTTCATGATATGCACATGCATGCAATGATATGATCTATATTCTTCATTCTAGCTCAATTCTCATGCAATCCACTTAATTCTCTTGAATCCATGGTTTAAGCATCAAAATTATACAATCCAAGAGTTGAATTTCCTACCTCAAGCTTGAATTCTCAAGTATAGAAGTGTAACCTTCGAAGTTCCTTCCAATTCCTCCAAGTCTAGCAATTACTTTACAATTGAGCTCAAGTTTCCTCCTCTCTCACACTCACACATTTTAGTCTTCAAAGATGAGGGGTTAAGAGTGCAAAATGTATAAATGGTGTAGAGAGTGGCCTTATATAGGCCCATTACATTTACTTACTTAATCTTGGCTTAAACTAAGCAAATGAGCATTAATTAATCCAATTATTTCTTTCTGTATCGAATTTTAATTAAACTTACCATAATATTCTTAAAATTCCAACAAACACATAATTCAAGTCAATTTCATGTTCGGATGCCGATAAGGCCTTTAATTCACAAAACAAAACAAAGTCAGAGACATGTATTCCTACCCAGAACAAATAGAAACCCATATAGTACATAACATATGTAATAAACACAAAAATTGCACCTTAATGACTTGTTAAACATTCTTAATCATGGTTTATATGTTAATCATGGATCGAGATTGTTGCAGTCTTCCCCCCTTAAAGAGTTTGGTCCTCCAAACTCGAATTACCTTCGGTCTGCAAGAATATTGGATCCAGAGGGAACAGTTCAGGGTATCTCCTTATCATATCTTCTTCCGTTTCCAAAGTTGCAAAAGTCCCTCTGTGGTTTTGCCAATCAACCTTCACCAATGGTATTTCTTTGTTCCTCAATCTCTTGATCTTGCTGTTTACCACATGAATTGGCCTTTCTTTACACGTATGGTCATTTTTCAAATGCACATGAGTTGGTTCAATGACATGTAACGGATCTCTCAAATAATGCCGAAGCATAGAGACATGTAACGGATCTCTCAAATAAACATAGAAGTGTTTCTATGTTTATTTGAAAATAACACCACATCAAAAATCTCTCCCTCAAATATAGCGCTAGTATAATTTACTTATTTTTTATTAGTATTTTAATATTTCACTCTTAATTTATCATACAAGTAAAGTTTTTTACTTTGAATCGATTAAATGTTAGGTCGTTCCCCTCAAGTGACGCATTGTGCTTGCCTTCGGGTGTTTCGAAAAGTGAGCAAGGGGCGCCACATCAACGCCTGGGTGCGATGAAAAATAGACAAAGGTTCCCGTGTTTTTCTGGATGAGCGTGGATAAAGAAGCAAGTCCAAGACTATAGGTGTGACGCCCTCAAAAATATTCATACATTCTTAATATGTTCAGACATAAGAGGATAAAGCATAATTATAATTCATCAGAGTATTTCTTACAAATGTATTACATGTTAACAACAAAAGCAAATGCCCTACGGGCTTACAGCTTTCCAAGTCAACACTTGGTTACAAAAAAAAAAAGAAAAAGAGTTCTAACTCTATACAAAATAAGCCCTAGGCTTGATTTACATGTAATACAAAATGTAATCACAAAAGATGTCCCAGCCACTAAGCCTCCCAAGCTACGTCCTTGGAGGTGGCATGCTACCTGTACCTGAAAATGATGTCCCATAAAGGGTGAGCCACAGCCTAGTAAAAATATACTAAGCCAACTATAAACAATGACTAAAAGATTAGCAGTTGATAGATGGTCAACACTTATATACCAACTCATATCATATTACAGTTTCATGACAATCATGTCCATGCTACATTTCCTTTTCCATTTCTCATTCGGCTTTAAGTTCGAAAACAAGGCACAGATCCTGGCCAACCAGTTTAATGAGATTATAATTCATCATTAAAGTGCTTTCGAAAATCATGACGGATACACATTTTGGTGCTGTATCAGTAACACATAAAATCACTTCCATACTTCGCACATGATACACATTTTGGTGCTGTATCAAATAAACATAGAAACACTTCTATACTTCACAATTGATAATGATATACATTTTAGTGCTATATCAAATCAAACAAACACTTCCATACTTCACAAATGATACACATTGTAGTGTTGTATCAATGTCAAACAGTTTCCGGTTTAGAGGTCCATCCCCTATCTTTCCCTAAACTGTGGAGTACATCCCCTATCTCCTCCCACACAACACAATGTATATAAACACAGATCATATACATAATCAATCAATACATAAGGTTAATGTATTATTCCAACCGTCATATTCGATGACACATTCAATTGGTTAGTTTCAGTTCACCTAATCCTCATGCATTGTCTACAACAATCAAGACTATCCTCCACTGATAGCCCAAAGCAGTTATTTCTAAACAGAAAATAAATGCATCAAATGGATATAATATTGACATTTTGACTAGGTGAGTGATAAACAAATCTAACTACACCCTTTAATCCCATGTCTTTCCAATTCCATTATTCTCAATTCAATTTCTCATTTCTCAAAATTAATTATACAAATTAATTTATCAAACTAATTAGGGCATTTTCCCATAATTCGAACAACAGCCCTAAGGTTCCATTTTCATCAATAATCCAACATTTATTCCTTTTCTCAATGTATTACATACATATGGGTTTACATACGTGAAAGCCCCATCTTTTGAAAATTACACAATGACCCTAAACTTTCTCACAATTACCCAACAACCCCCAACATATCAAAATGCTAAAATTTAAAGACAAAGCTCATAAGATGGAGTAGGATATCCCTACCTCGAAGTTAGAGCTCAAATGGAGAAGAAGACCAAAACCAAAGCGCTCCAAATCCACAAATTTTCGGATCAAAAGGAAGCCCTCGACGATCAACACACTTTTTACAAAGGCCAAAGGTTAGGAAAACACTCTAGCTAGATCAAACCCTAGAGAGAAGGGAGATTCTAGAGAGAGGAGCTCTCAAATTTTTTTTTGGGAAAGTAAGAGAGAGAGAGGAAGTGTAAAAATGATTCAAAATATGCCCAGCTGATATCTGTTATACGTATGACCCGCTCCAGTGGAGAATAGAACGCTCGAGCGTTAAGCACAAAAAACTGGACCCGCTCGAGCGCAATGATACCCGCTCGAGCGCCAAGACACAACTGCAAAACACACCCGCTCGAGCGCAAAGGGAAAGCTGCCGAGCATAGATTTTCCCCTCCCAAAACTTTTACAGAAACTGAACTACCCGCTCGAGCTCTAAGGAACCCGCTCGAGGGCGACCCGCTCGAGCGTAAAGAAACCCGTTCGAGCTTGAAAAACACATCTGCAGAAGTTTTGCAGAGGCACGAAATACTGGGAGTGTGTAAATCCCGCTCGAGCACAAGAAGACCCGCTCGAGCGAATAACCAAAAATCAAACTACGCTCGAGCGCAAAGATACCCGCTCAAGCGTACCACCAAAATTCTGGGCAACAAGGAATTGAGACTAAAGCTCAACCAACCTGTAACAACCCTGCCCAACACATCCTAAAACTCATACATATGGAATTAAAGGATGACAACAAGATAAACACAACAACCAATTCCACGGAACTGAGTCCGGAATACGATTAAACAGAAAAGGGAAAACCGGGATCGCTATAATAGGTTTAGGGTAGCCACTTGGAATATAGGAACTTTAACTGGTTAGATGATGGAATTGGTAAGTGTTATGATTAGGAGGAGAGTTAGTATAGCGTGCGTACAAGAAACTAAGTGGATGGGTGAGAAGGCTAGGGAAATTAAGGACACCGATTTTAAACTGTATTATAGTGGTAAGGATAGACGCAGGAATGGGGTAGAAATCATAGTTGCCGAGGGTCTTGTAGAAAATGTAGTGACGGTCATTAGGAAAGGGGATAGGATTATGTTAGTTAAACTAGTTATTGAAGGGAATATAGTGAACGCTATTAGTGCATATGCCTGTAGGCACTCAATTTTTGACCACCTGCAAGACTTGGGTGCTTTGTCCTGAGCACTCGATGATGAAAGTTGCCTTATGTATGGTTCAAATTCTCAACGGAGGAATTTAAGTTCAAGCTCTGAAATAGTCCTAAAACCTTCATATCTACACTATTCTTATTACAGAGGTCCATTTTTGAATATTGTGCCAACCTACACTAAGCCTGAAATAGAGGAAGAGGGGAGCACATTAGGGCCCGACTGTGGCTATTTGGGGAGAAACACTGATTTAGGTAGAAATTAGCCAGCTGTTCATTTTTGAAGATATTTTCGACCTATTTTGCTCAAATTCTATAAATATGAGCTGATCCCATTATGTTGAGGGTTAGAAAAATTTTAAAGAAGCCAAAACACCTTTGAGAGCTTTTTCTTCTTGTGCAAGCTAGCTTTGAGATATTTTATCATCCTTACACCATATACAACCTTAGAGCAAGGCCTTAGAGTCTTGGTTGAGCCTTGAGAATCACAATTCAAACTTGAGAGTGCCTTTGGATTGAATTTGGTTTACAACAAGAGCTTGTTCTCTTCAAGAGGTATAAGCTTATCACATTTTCTCTTGCTTTCATTTCTGTCTCTTTCTATCAATTTCTTGTGTTTTTGTGTTGTTTTGAATCCATTTCAAGTGTTGGAACTTGGGGTTGAATAGCTACCAAAGGTAGAGAGGCTCGGCATCCTTTCTTGTACCTAATTTCATAGCTCATTCCCTTTGTTTGTACACTATTTTCTTTGACTTTCAAACTGATTTTTAGTGTTTAAAAAGGCTAAGAAACATGGTTTAGAAGTCTCAAAAATGGAGGGGTTAGTTACATCTCCTTATTCTTGTTTACTAGCCTTGTGATTGCTTATTATTTCCTATCTTTTTGTGCTCTTTAACATAAGTTTTAGCTGCTACTCCTTTTTTTTTTTTTTTGTAATGTTTTGGGGATTATTTTAATTCATTAAATTGGTTTATGCTTTGAATACTTGTCTTGTTGTATTATACGTCCTCATGGCTTCGGTTGTTTAGGCTTTAGACATCGAATCATTCGAGTTGATAGCCTTCTTTATCTCATTTTAATTAATCAATCTCGCATAATCATTTCTGCACTCTCCCTCATTTCTTGGTTTTTCTTTGTTTGAGAGTCATTTCAATCGATTGATTGTTATTTAAGGCATGAGAAAGAGACCTATCCTCAATGGCTTAATCTCTACAGAGGTTCATCGTCAAGGCGTAGTCTCTCTTTCATGCTATGGATCACTTCTCGTTTAACATGTCTTCTCATGTAGTGGACTTAACTATCACTTTGGACAAATTGATTAAGTAATGGAAAGGTAAAGCAAAAAGGGTTAATAAAATTGGTTTAAAATCAATGAAACCGACATAAAGAAAATGCTTAAAATCTGTTGGATTCTGCCGGATGTTATGCTGAGTCCATCGCTTCAAGAATTGTAACTTATCGATCCATGATATTTTGACGAAACTTGAGGCGTGTCTATCTTCCTTCTTGAGTTAAATTCATGATAGGAGGGAACGGTGGTCGTTGTTCATTGCATTTATCAATTTTTTTTTGGTCTAATCATGTTCGGAATCATCAAGCCATCAACTTGTTCCTATTGATGGTTTTGGGCTTGAATTCACTCTTCTCTTGAGTTTCATGATAGAGAAGAGCAGAAGGGACAAACATGGCTTAAAGTTGCTCTGTCTGCACTGTTTTCACCCCAGAGCTCAAAAATAGATTTTTGCACGAAATTAGGGCATGACCGGCCTTTTTTGGACTTGGCTAGGTCTCATTAGGAGCCGACTGGGCTCCAATGTTTGGTAAACAGAGTGTTCTGGCAGAAACAGGGGACAATGGCTGAGGGTGAAACTTGGTAGATTCCCAAGGAGGTAGACAGAGTAGTTTTTGAAGGCTGGCCGCATCGACGCGCATTCGATTCTTGTGCATTATTAATGTCGTTCATGTTATAGCTATAATCATTGTTGTACTTTCATATTGTTGTTGTAAATATTCTTGTTGTAATTAGCATTATTGTATTCTTGTTGTAATTGTTATTATCATAATATCTTTGTTGTAATAAGTTAATAGCTAGTTATTTGCTTAATATTCATTCGGATTTGTAATAGTTAGTAAATTCGGACATTTGGACACTCATTCAAACCCTCTTGCACAAGGGAAAAATATGTAATAATTGTGTATGTCTTCCAACCCCATTTCTTTCTCCCTTTTATTTACCTGCTTATAATGGTAGCATCATGTTTACTTCGCATTTTCCATGATTTGCATCTATTCGTCTTACACGCATAAGGGTTCGGCTCACCATACTAACCAATATCAATTTCAATTTCATTTCTTGAATACGTATTTATCCATGTCTTGAATTAAATCAAATGCCATGCTAGTAGCAGAACTTGTTATATATATATATATATATATGTATATATAATGTTGCGTTGCATTAGTTATTTTGCATCGTTAGGATCATGTACTTTTTCTAACCATTTTATTTCCCTCGGCGTGCCTTGGAGTACTATATTGTTTTAGCATATTGCATTGTATGTTTATGTTGACATATCAAGCATGTTTTTCCATGAGGCTAAGTGTTTAAGTGATATACCTGTTTGAATGCCAGTGGATGAAGGGCTTTTTACATAAGTTGGAATAAATTGATTAATGTAAATACGAGCTCGCTTTTTTCAAGTGACATGTATTCAAAACACTTTTTCAAAACAAGTATAAAATCAATGTGTTCTAAATTTCGTGAATTAGTCTATACTTGTGTGCATCACATAGTAAAATTAGTCTAATAATTGGAACAAGAGAATAAATCTAAATAAGAATCACATCATGATTAGTAGAGGCCGATTTTCGATTGGGCGAGTGGGGTATTCAAATCATGACCTTCCCCTCTCGTACCTAAGTTCCCGAGCCGAGATACTTTTGTGATGACGAATAAGTGGCCTTTGGTACGAGTCACGAGTTTCCTAAATTTCCTAAAAATATTAGGTGGCGACTTTGTAATCTGGCAAAGTAGTCCATTTTTGACATTTTGACTCAAAATCGATTTTCCAAAAGATTTGCTAGATTTAGACTTATTTGTGTTTATCTATTTCACATTGCATTTGTGGAATCAGATTCAGAACCATGGGAGTCCAAACTGTAGGGCTAGTTGTATCCGAAAAGAGCAGGAAAAACAAGCTACATTGCCCTTCAAGTAGGATCACATGATCAGACTAGGAGGGACTTTTTTTGAGCAAATGGATGAGATCTTACAGGAGATACTTGTATGAGAGAACCTAGTTATAGGTGGAGATTTCAATGGCCATATAGGCATAGATAAACTAGGGTATGAAAGGGTGCATGGTGGATACAGTTTTGGTGATAGAAATGAAGCTGGAGAGAGTATCTTAGATTTTGCGTTGGCTTCTGACCTGGTAGTGGCCAATACTATGTATAAAAAGAGGGAGGAGCATTTGATAACCTTTAAGAATGGGTCAGTTAAGAGCCAAATAGATTACTTTTCAGTGAGAAAAGTGGTCCGCCTAAAATGCAGTGATTGTAAGGTGATTCCTGGAGAGAGCCTGGCCTTTCAACGTAGGATTTTGATACTAGATTTATGTTTTAAAGGGAAATACCAAGCTAGGAAGGATGGTGGGTATCGTAGGACGAGATGGTGAGACTTAAAAGGGGATAAACTAGAATTTTTTTAAGAATAGAATGGATAAGGAAGGTACTCGGAACTTGGAAGATGATGTTAACACTATGTGGAACTCGATGGCCAATTGTATGAGGAGAATCTCAAGAGAAGTGCTTTGAGGGTTGAAAGGAACGAGATTCGGCTCTAGGAAACTTGGCAATGGAGGGAAGAGGTTTAAACGGTAGTTAAGGTAAAAAAAAAAAGTGCTTTAAAAAGTGGCAAAAGGATAGAACTGAGGAAAACCTTAAGTGCTATAGATTGGCTAATAAGGAGGTCAAGAAAATAGTGAGAGGCTAAGTTAAAATCTTATGATGACCTATACACTAGATTAGATAGTAAGGAGTGAGAGAAGAGGGTATACAAACTTGCTAAGATACGGGAGAGGAAAACAAGAGATTTTAATCAAGTTAAGTGCATCAAAAGTGAGGATTCTAAGGTGTTGGTGAAGGATGAAGAGATTAAGGAGAGATGGAAGAACTATTTTGAGAAACTATTAAATGAAGAACATTGAGGAACGCCAATAAGGGAAGAAATAGCCAGTAATATGATAAACCAAAACTATAGGTTCTATCGCAAGATTAGGAACTTCCAAGTGAAGATTGCACTTAAGAAGATGAAATTAAATAAGGTTTTGGGACCCGATGATATCCATATTGAAGCTTGGAAGTGTTTGGGTAAAACGGGGTATGCTTGGTTGACTAGATTGTTTAGCAAAATTTTGTTGACTAGGAACATGCCAGATAAGTGGAGGAAGACTATTTTAGTGCCAATCTATAAGAATAAAGGAGATGTCCAAATTGCAATAACTATAGAGGAATCAAACTAATGTGTCATATAATGAAAGTGTGGGAGAGGATGATGGAACGCTGATTGCGAGACATAACAGAGGTGTCAGAGAATCAATTTGGGTTTATGCCTGGCAGGTCAACAATAGCAACGATCTATCTTTTGAGGAGAGTAATAGAAAAGTATAGGGAAAAAAAAAAAGAAACATTCATATGGTGTTTATCGACCTTGAGAAAGTATATGACAGTGCTTCGGGATATAATATAGTGGGTGTTAGAGAAGTAAGGGGTGACAAAAAGTTATATTGAAGTGATGAGGGACATGTATAAAGGGGTGGTGACCACTATTAGATCGCCTGCTGGAGAGACAAATGAATTTTCTTTTACTGTAGGGTTGCACTAAGGATCTACCTTAAGTCTTTATCTTTTTACTTTAGTTATGGATGAGTTGACAAGAAATATTCAAGATGACGTGCCATGGTGTATGCTTTTTACAGATGATATCGTGTTAGTGGATGAGACTAGAGAAGGAGTTAACACAAAGTTGAAGATTTAGAGAAAAACACTTGAATCTAAAGGATTCCGGATAAGTAGAATTAAGACAGAGTACATGGAATGTAAATTTAGTAACAGTAACAATGAAAGTAGAGGAGAAGTGAAGATTGAGAACCAAGAATTGCCTAAGAGTGAACATTTTCATTATTTAGGGTCAATAATCACAATGGCGGGGGAGATTAATGCGGATGTGGCCCATAGGATTAAGGCGGGATGGCTTAAGTGGAGAAGTGCGTCTGGGGTATTGTGTAATAAATGAATACCCACTAGACTAAAAGCAAAGTTCTATAGAACGGCTATTAGACCAACGGTGTTATATGGGATGTTCTATAGAACGGCTATTAGACCAACGATGTTATATGGGATGGAGTGTTGGGCAACCAAGAAACAACATGCAGATAACATGAGTGTTGCTGAGATGAGGATGCTAAAGTGGATATGTGGCAAGACTAGATAAGACATAATTAGGAATGAGTGTATTCGGGAATGGGTAGGAGTAGCACCGATAGATAGAAGATAAGTTGAGAGAGAATGGATTGAGATGGTTTGGTCATATTCAGTGGAGACTAGCAGAGGTAGTAGTGAAGAGATGAGATGCAGTGATGGTAGATGGAAGTGTTAGAGGACTAGGTAAGCTTAGATTAACGTTGGTTAGCGTTGTAGATAGAGATATGGCTCTACTTAATTTGACTAACGAGATGACCTTTGATAGAGCTGCGTGGAGAAGAAGGATTTATGTAACCGATCCCATTTGATGAGACTTAAAGCTTGGTTTGGTTAATAATAAAATTGTGCAACTCACAAAAAGTACCGTGTAACTCTACACTATATTGCACACCTCTATGTTTATATATATATATATATATTTATCTATTTTACTAGATTATAATTCGTCCAAAAATTATATGATGCCACTACATGTTTTAAATACATTAATTTAGACATTAATTCGTGTAAAAAATGTATTTATGACATGGGTAGGCTTTGAGGCTTGAAAGATGTGATTGCGTTGCAACAATGCTCAAGCGAAGATTTGTTTGGCTCATCTTTAAATCTTTCTTTAATCAATTTTCAATTTTTTATGATCATTTTTAATTAACACTTATTTTTTATTTGTTAGAACTGGGTTTGAATTCTGTCAAAACAAAAACAAAAAATAAAAAATACAATCAATTTTACTTCTTCAATAGCATAAGAACAAAACAACAAAATTCAATAATGAATAGGTAAGCCCATGGGTACTAAAATGCAGTAATGCTATAAAACCGAATGAATTACACATTAACTACTCACACTAGATACACACACATTAGAGCAAAGAACAAGAATAGATTTTTGTTTTTGTTTTGTTTTGTTTTTGTTTTTGTTTTTGTTTTTGTTTGTTTTAAATGAAAAATCGATATGAAAAACTTGTTTTTTTTCACAAACTATTAATGCAGAGTACACTCCTCCCGATGCTAAGGATTTTATGTCTTTCTATTCCTCCATTTTGATGATGCATCGAATGCTTTCCCCTTTTAGCATGTATTCGAAGGCCTTGTTGATCTCGGAGAATGGGACTTGATGAGTGATGAACTTCTCCAGTTCAAGTTCCTGCAAATTCAAAAATTTGGGCAAATAAGAGTTACGCATTTCACGCTTTCATACGCACGGGCATAGAGATTTGCAAAGTGGGATTCAGAAACTCACTTTGTTCGTGTATTTCTCAACAACAGAGGGAATGTCAGATCGGGGTTTGTAGTTTCCGAAGAAAATGCCCTTAAGGGTCCTCTCATTTAGGAAATTCACAGAGTGTGTCTTGAACACAGCATCTTTGTAAGGGACTCCCACAAGAACAGCAACACCGCAGCCCTGCAATGGCAGGTTGTAGTGTATCAGCATTCAAAATGACATAGATACATTTTACATGTAGTCTAGAGCTCCACTTTGTTGTCAATGAAAAAAAAAAGTGATAATCAAAGTGGTGGAAAGTAGGGGAAACATACATCATGGACACATTCAAATGCTGAGATCATGGCCTTAGTGCTTCCTGTAAATTCAACGCTTCTATCCACTCCTCCATTGGTCATCTCAGAAATCAGCTGAAGAGAAAGTCAGGAAGAAACTTAATCAAGTACTTGTAAAATGTTCTTGAAAATGAAAAGGAACATTTTACAAGTACAAATAAGAAGTGTAGAACTGTACCTCTTGAACTGGTTTGTTGTAGTCTTTGGGGTTTACAAATTCTGTCACACCAAACTTCTTCGCTGTTTACCAAGAGACAGAATGAGAGAGAAATGTTTAATATTAGAAATTAAAGTCCATTATATTTTAATTGAAATGTGAATCAAAATGATTGTGTCTTTACATTACTCTTGTATTATATGATGCCTTTATTCATAGAGAAAAGTTAGGGATCATGAAATTTTTTTCATGAAAATGATCATGAAAGAGTTATGATCATTGGATTACCTTGATTAGTGTGTGGTGCTTTATTCTAAGTGTAATCCAAAGGTTACAAAGTTTTCATGATTATTGAGAGGGAGATTTATGATCTAGAATTGGGCCGGACAGATTTGAGCCGAACAAGATGTGGGCCGAGGTAGTACAGTCCTATCTTGAAAGAACTTGCTCGGTTAACGCAAGGCGTGGTTTGACCGAGCTACCTAACTTCATGTATCAAAGTCGGTCAAGAGAGTAGTCCGGCGCCAGGGAAAGGCGTGGTTGGACCAAGCTACTTTGCTCGGCAGTAAGGCCGACGACAAACAAGCATGAGCTATCCTGAGCTCGGTCATGCCGGGATGCAGCCGAGCTCGGTCCTCGTTGAGCTTAGCTATTGGAATACAGCCGAGATGGAGAAGCTCGGCTGCCGAGCTCCCAGTAGAGTGGGCAGGCAGTTGGGTTAGGTGATGTTCAGCAAGGTTTGTGCTGACGGATGGGATAGCAGAGCCACGTGTCAGGAGATCACTGGAAGTCGATTTGGGGCGCAGAGGGTATATAAGCATGTCTGCGCCCCCCATTCCCAAGGACACGAACATTCTATAAGAAACACTTACACTCAAACACTCTCTCCTCTTTCTCTCTCTATCCCAAGGTGTGTGCTAACTTGATCGTTGGAGGGGTTTTCCGGCCACACACCGCTGGGTAGCTCACCGCCGTTGTGCTCGCAGGTGATCGGACAGAAACGGAGCTTGGAAGAAAGGAGTATGGGCTTGCCGGAATATTTGCTCCCCGCACAATTGGCGCCATCTGTGGGAATCTTTGCAGACAAAACCTTGTCTTCCAGGCTCATCTGATCGTCGTTCATGGCGAACAACGACGAGTTTCCGTTGTCTGCCATCGACGGAGTTACCCCAAAGTCAGGCAGACGGAGAGAAGGACATCCCACCATCCCTCCAATGGCGGACTTGGAGACATTCCCAGGAGGGCAGTCGGGAGACGCGTGGGATAAGCGCGAGAGGAGCTATGGTCATTCACGGAGCCCAGACGGTCATCGGCGACAGAGAGAATCACACGCCAGATGTCTGGAACACAAGCTAAGGGACCAAGACGCCGTCATCCGGCGAATGGCGGCGGAGATGGCGGAGCTGAAACGGCATGTCAAAGGAAAGGGTGTGGCTGGTGTGGGAGACCACAGTGAGCGCACCCAACCCCCCGCTCAGGCAGTCAGAGTCAGCGACTACTCTGTCCATCTCTATTACCAGAAGTTACCAGGTTGGTGGTTCCGATGTGCGCGCAGAGAAGTCCAGCGCGCACGATAGCACTTACTAGCCCTCACGTCCGGAGACGACGTCGAGGTACTCTTATTCCGCTCGTTCAGAGGATTTGCGGGCAGTCTTAAAGAATGGGCTCGCCGGCGGAGGCTCAGAGGGGTGCCGGCGTTCCAGCGGCTATCCTACGGAGTTCACACCAGCGAGGAGGTCGGAATGCCTACCCCGCCAAGCAGCGCGCTCCTTGTGGACTTAGACTTGGCTAGGCTGAGCGCCACCCCTTTCTCCTAGAGATAGAAAACAACACCGCTTCTGGCAGGCTTCCACCAGCCTAAATTCACACTTTACGATGGAAAGACCGATCCCCTACATGCATGTAAGCCACTTCCGACAGGTTATGGCCGGACATAGGCGGAATGACGCACTTATGTGCCTTATCTTCCCGTTATGTTTAGGCGAACTGGGCTTGAAATGGTTTGAAAGGTTGGCCGGAGGAAGTATCGAGTATAGTCGAGGTGGCCATCAGTTGGCCGAAGCCTTTGTGACGCGCTTCAAAACCAAACACCAAAACACCAAAGGAAGTTGATCACCTACTGAGTGTCAAGATGGAACGAGCGACACATTGAAGGTGTAAACTCCAGATATTGGGAAAC